>CAWYQB010000254.1:6024166-7248333 GCA_963966105.1 Volucella zonaria | reverse complement strand
CCCGCAGTCCACTAGTTTAGGAGATACAACCATTTTAGTGTTTTGAATTTTTTTTTCTGGTGCATAAAATGACCCCCGCAGACGCCTAGTTTAAGAGATTTAGCCATTTTAGCATTTTGAATTTTTTTTCTGGGGCATAAAACGACCCCCGCAGACACCTAGTTTAGGAGATATCGCCATTTTAGTATTTTGGATTTCTTTTTTCTGGTGCATAAAACGACCCCCGCAGTCCACTAGTTTAGGAGATACAACCATTTTAGTTTTTTGAATTTTTTTTTCTGGTGCATAAAATGACCCCCGCAGACGCTTAGTTTAAGAGATTTAGACATTTTAGCATTTTGAATTTTTTTTCTGGGGCATAAAACGACCCCCGCAGACACCTAGTTTAGGAGATATAGCCATTTTAGTATTTCGGATTTTTGGTGCATAAAATGACCCCCGCAGCCTAGTTTAGGAGATTTAGCCATTTTTTTGTTTTGAATTTTTTTTTCCTGTGCATAAAATTACCCCCGCAGACGCCTAGTTTGGGAGATATAACCATTTTAGTATTTTGGATTTTTGGTGCATAAAATGACCCCCGCAGCATAGTTTAGGAGATTTAGCCATTTTTGTGTTTTGAATTTTTTTTTTCTGGTGCATAAAATTACCCCCGCAGACGCCTAGTTTTTGAGATATAGCCATTTTAGTATTTTGGATTTTTGGTGCATAAAATGACCCCCGCAGACGCCTAGTTTAAGAGATACAGCCATTTTAGCATTTTGAATTTTTTTTCTGGGGCATAAAACGACCCCCGCAGACACCTAGTTTAGGAGATATAGCCATTTTAGTAATTTGGATTTTTGGTGCATAAAATGACCCCCGCAGCCTAGTTTAGGAGATTTAGCCATTTTTGTGTTTTGAATTTTTTTTTTCTGGTGCAAAAAATTACCCCCGATATAAACATTTTAGTATTTTGGATTTTTGGTGCATAAAATGACCCCCGCAGACGCCTAGTTTAGGAGATATTGTCAATCTTTAGGTTTTTTGAATTTTTTTTTTCTGGGGCATAAAATGATATTTTGGATTTCTTTTTTCTGGTGCATAAAACGGCCCCCGCAGTCCACTAGTTTAGGAGATACAGAAATTTTAGTATTTTGAATTTTTTTTTCTGGTGCATAAAATGACCCCCGCAGACGAATAATTTAGGAGATATAGCCAGTTTAGTATTTTGATTTTTTTTTCTTTGCATAATTTGACCTCGCAGACGCCTAGTTTAGGAGATATATCCATTTAAGTGTTTTGAAGTTTTTTCTGGAGCATTTCACTATTTTGCATTTTTTTTTTCTGGTACATAAAATGACCCACGCAGACGCCTCGATTAGGAGATATAGCAATTTTAGTATTTTGATTTTTTTTTTCTGGTGCATAATTTGACCCCGCAGACGCCTAGTTTAAGAGATTTAGCCATTTTAGCATTTTGAATTTTTTTTCTGGGGCATAAAACGACCCCCGCAGACGCCTAGTTTAAGAGATATAGCCATTTTAGAATTTTGGATTTTTGGTGCATAAAATGACCCCCGCAGCCTAGTTTAGGAGATTTAGCCATATTTGTGTTTTGAATTTTTGTTTTCTGGTGCATAAAATTACCCCCGCAGACGCCTAGTTTTTGAGATATAGCCATTTTTGTGTTTTGATTTTTTTTTATGGTGCATAGTGTGAACCTGCAGACGCCTAGTTTAGGAGATATAGCCATTTTAGTATTTTGAATTTTTTGTTTCTGGTGCATAAAATGACCCCCGCAGACGACTAGTTTAGGAGATATAGCCATTTTAGTATGTTCGATTTTTGGTGCATAAAATTACCCCCACAGACGCCTAGTTTAGGAGATATAGCCATTTTAGTGTTTTGATTTTTTTTTCTTTTGCATAATTTGACCGCCGCAGACGCCTAGTTTAGTAGATACAGTCAATTTTTAGGTTTTTTGAATTTTTTTTTTCTGGTGCATAAAATGACCCCCGCAGACGCCTAGTTTAGGAGATATAGCCATTTTGTGGATTTTGGACTTTTGGTGCATAAAATAACCCCCGCAGACGCCTAGTTTAGGAGATATAGCCATTTTAGTATTTTGATTTTTTTTCTTTTGCATAATTTGACCCCGCAGACGCCTAGTTTAGGTGATATAGAAATTTTTGTGTTTTCATTTTTTTTTCTGGTGCATAAAAAGTCCCCCACAGACGCCTAGTTTAGGAGATATAGCCATTTTTGTGTTTTAAATTTTTTTTTTTCTGGTGCATAAAATGACCCCTTCAGACGCCTAGTTTAGGAGATATAGCCATTTTTTGGATTTTGGATTTTTGGTGCATAAAATAACCCCCGCAGACGCCTAGTTTTGGAGATATAGAGATTTTTGTGTTTTAATTTTTTTTTTCTGGTGCATAAAAAGTCGCCCGCAGACGCTTAGTTTAGGAGATATAGCCATTTTTGTGTTTTAAATTTTTTTTTTTTCTGGTGCATAAAATGACCCCCTCAGACGCCTAGTTTAGGAGATATAGCCATTTTTTGGATTTTGGATTTTTGGTGCATAAAATAACCCCCGCAGACGCCTAGTTTTGGAGATATAGAGATTTTTGTGTTTTAATTTTTTTTTTCTGGTGCATAAAAAGTCGCCCGCAGACGCTTAGTTTAGGAGATATAGCCATTTTTGTGTTTTAAATTTTTTTTTTCTGGCGCATAAAATGACCCCCTCAGACGCCTAGTATAGGAGATATAGCCATTTTAGCATTTTGATTTTTTTTTTCTGGTGCATAAAATGACCCCCGAAGACGCCTAGGTTAGGAGATACCGCCATTTTAGGATTTTGGATTTTAAGTGCATAAAATGACCCCCGCAGACGCCTAGTATAGGAGATATAGCCATTTTAGTATTTTGATTTTTTTTTTCTTTTGCATAATTTGACCCCGCAGACGCCTAGTTTAGGTGATATAGAGATTTTTGTGTTTTAATTTTTTTTTCTGGTGCGTAAAAAGACCCCCGCTGACGCATAGTTTAGGAGATATAGCAATTTTTGTGTTTTCAATTTGTTTTTTCTGGTGCATAAAATGACCCCCGCAGACGCCTAGTTTAGGAGATATAGCCATTTTAGTATTTTGAATTTTTTTTTCTGGTGCATAAAATGACCCCGCAGACTCCTAGTTTAGGAGATATAGCCATTTTTGTGTTTTGAATTTTTTTTTTCTGGTGCACAAAATGACCCCTGCAGACGCCTAGTTTAGGAGATATCTCCATTTTAGTATTTTGATATTTTTTTCTGGTGGATAAAATAACCCCCGCAGACGCTTAGTTTAGGAGATATAACCATTTTAGTATTTTAAGTTTTTTCTGGTGCATAAAATAACCCCCGCAGACGCTTAGTTTAGGAGATATAACCATTTTAGTATTTTTAAGTTTTTTCTGGTGCATAAAATGACACCCACAGACGCCTAGTTTAGGACATAAAGCCATTCTAGTATTTTGATTTTTTTTTTCTGGTGCATAATTTGACCCCCGCAGACGCCTAGTTTAGGAGATATAGTCAATTTTTAGGTTTTTTGAATTTTTTTTTTCTGGGGCATAAAATGACTCCCACAGACGCCTAGTTTAGGAGATATCGCCATTTTAGTATTTTGGATTTCTTTTTTCTGGTGCATAAAACGACCCCCGCAGTCCACTAGTTTAGGAGATACAACCATTTTAGTATTTTGAATTTTTTTTTCTGGTGCATAAAATGACCCCCGCAGACGCCTAGTTTAAGAGATTTAGCCATTTTAGCATTTTGAATTTTTTTTCTGGGGCATAAAACGACCCCCGCAGACACCTAGTTTAGGAGATATCGCCATTTTAGTATTTTGGATTTCTTTTTTCTGGTGCATAAAACGACCCCCGCAGTCGACTAGTTTAGGAGATACAACCATTTTAGTTTTTTGAATTTTTTTTTCTGGTGCATAAAATGACCCCCGCAGACGCCTAGTTTAAGAGATTTAGCCATTTTAGCATTTTGAATTTTTTTTCTGGGGCATAAAACGACCCCCGCAGACACCTAGTTTAGGAGATATCGCCATTTTAGTATTTTGGATTTTTTTTTTCTGGTGCATAAAACGACCCCCGCAGCCCACTAGTTTAGGAGATACAACCATTTTAGTATTTTGAATTTTTTTTTCTGGTGCATAAAATGACCCCCGCAGACGCCTCGTTTAAGAGATTTAGCCATTTTAGCATTTTGAATTTTTTTTCTGGGGCATAAAACGACCCCCGCAGACACCTAGTTTAGGAGATATAGCCATTTTAGTATTTCGGATTTTTGGTGCATAAAATGACCCCCGCAGCCTAGTTTAGGAGATTTAGCCATTTTTGTGTTTTGAATTTTTTTTTCATGTGCATAAAATTACCCCCGCAGACGCCTAGTTTGGGAGATATAGCCATTTTAGTATTTTGGATTTTTGGTGCATAAAATGACCCCCGCAGCCTAGTTTAGGAGATTTAGCCATTTTGTGTTTTGAATTTTTTTTTTCTGGTGCATAAAATTACCCCCGCAGACGCCTAGTTTTTGAGATATAGCCATTTTAGTATTTTGGATTTTTGGTGCATAAAATGACCCCCGCAGACGCCTAGTTTAAGAGATATAGCCATTTTTGGGTTTTGAATTTTTTTTTTCTGGGGCATAAAATGACTCCCACAGACGCCTAATTTAGGAGATATCGCCATTTTAGTATTTTGGATTTCTTTTTTCTGGTGCATAAAACGACCCCCGCAGTCCACTAGTTTAGGAGATACAACCATTTTAGTATTTTGAATTTTTTTTTCTGGTGCATAAAATGACCCCCGCAGACGCCTAGTTTAAGAGATTTAGCCATTTTAGCATTTTGAAATTTTTTTCTGGGGCATAAAACGACCCCCGCAGACACATAGTTTAGGAGATATCACCATTTTAGTATTTTGGATTTCTTTTTTCTGGTGCATAAAACGTCCCCCGCAGTCCACTAGTTTAGGAGATACAACCATTTTAGTTTTTTGAATTTTTTTTTCTGGTGCATAAAATGACCCCCGCAGACGCCTAGTTTAAGAGATTTAGCCATTTTAGCATTTTGAATTTTTTTTCTGGGGCATAAAACGACCCCCGCAGACACCTAGTTTAGGAGATATAGCCATTTTAGTATTTCTCATTTGTGGTGCATAAAATGACCCCCGCAGCCTAGTTTAGGAGATTTAGCCATTTTTTTTGTTTTGAATTTTTTTTTCCTGTGCATAAAATTACCCACGCAGACGCCTAGTTTGGGAGATATAACCATTTTAGTATTTTGGATTTTTGGTGCATAAAATGACCCCCGCAGCATAGTTTAGGAGATTTAGCCATTTTTGTGTTTTGAATTTTTTTTTTCTGGTGCATAAAATTACCCCCGCAGACGCCTAGTTTTTGAGATATAGCCATTTTAGTATTTTGGATTTTTGGTGCATAAAATGACCCCCGCAGACGCCTAGTTTAAGAGATACAGCCATTTTAGCATTTTGAATTTTTTTTCTGGGGCATAAAACGACCCCCGCAGACACCTAGTTTAGGAGATATAGCCATTTTAGTATTTTGGATTTTTGGTGCATAAAATGACCCCCGCAGCCTAGTTTAGGAGATTTAGCCATTTTTGTGTTTTGAATTTTTTTTTTTCTGGTGCAAAAAATTACCCCCGATATACCCATTTTAGTATTTTGGATTTTTGGTGCATAAAATGACCCCCGCAGACGCCTAGTTTAGGAGATATAGCCATTTTAGTATTTTGATTTTTTTTTCTAGTGCATAATTTGACCCCCGCAGGCGCCTAGTTTAGGAGATATAGTCAATCTTTAAGTTTTTTGAATTTTTTTTTTCTGGGGCATAAAATTACTCCCACAGACGCCTAGTTTAGGAGATATCGCCATTTTAGTATTTTGGATTTCTTTTTTCTGGTGCATAAAACGGCCCCCTCAGTCCACTAGTTTAGGAGATACAGAAATTTTAGTATTTTCAATTTTTTTTTCTGGTGCATAAAATGACCCCCGCAGACGAATAATTTAGGAGATATAGCCATTTTAGTATTTTGATTTTTTTTTCTTTGCATAATTTGACCTCGCAGACGCCTAGTTTAGGAGATATATCCATTTAAGTGTTTTGAAGTTTTTTCTGGAGCATTTCACTATTTTGCATTTTTTTTTTCTGGTACATAAAATGACCCACGCAGACGCCTCGATTAGGAGATATAGCAATTGTAGTATTTTGATTTTTTTTTTCTGGTGCATAATTTGACCCCGCAGAAGCCTAGTTTAAGAGATTTAGCCATTTTAGCATTTTGAATTTTTTTTCTGGGGCATAAAACGACTCCCGCAGACGCCTAGTTTAGGAGATATAGCCATTTTAGTATTTTGGATTTTTGGTGCATAAAATGACCCACGCAGCCTAGTTTAGGAGATTTAGCCATATTTGTGTTTTGAATTTTTTTTTTCTGGTGCATAAAATTACCCCCGCAGACGCCTAGTTTTTGAGATATAGCCATTTTAGTATTTTGGATTTTTGGTGCATAAAATGACCCCCGCAGACGCCTAGTTTAAGAGATACAGCCATTTAGCATTTTGAATTTTTTTTCTGGGGCATAAAACGACCCCCGCAGACACCTAGTTTAGGAGATATAGCCATTTTAGTATTTTGGATTTTTGGTGCATAAAATGACCCCCGCAGCCTAGTTTAGGAGATTTAGCCATTTTTGTGTTTTGAATTTTTTTTTTCTGGTGCAAAAAATTACCCCCGATATACCCATTTTAGTATTTTGGATTTTTGGTGCATAAAATGACCCCCGCAGACGCCTAGTTTAGGAGATATAGCCATTTTAGTATTTTGATTTTTTTTTCTAGTGCATAATTTGACCCCCGCAGGCGCCTAGTTTAGGAGATATAGTCAATCTTTAGGTTTTTTGAATTTTTTTTTTCTGGGGCATAAAATGACTCCCACAGACGCCTAGTTTAGGAGATATCGCCATTTTAGTATTTTGGATTTCTTTTTTCTGGTGCATAAAACGGCCCCCGCAGTCCACTAGTTTAGGAGATACAGAAATTTTAGTATTTTGAATTTTTTTTTCTGGTGCATAAAATGACCCCCGCAGACGAATAATTTAGGAGATATAGCCATTTTAGTATTTTGATTTTTTTTTCTTTGCATAATTTGACCTCGCAGACGCCTAGTTTAGGAGATATATAAATTTAAGTGTTTTGAAGTTTTTTCTGGAGCATTTCACTATTTTGCATTTTTTTTTTCTGGTACATAAAATGACCCACGCAGACGCCTCGATTAGGAGATATAGCAATTGTAGTATTTTGATTTTTTTTTTCTGGTGCATAATTTGACCCCGCAGAAGCCTAGTTTAAGAGATTTAGCCATTTTAGCATTTTGAATTTTTTTTCTGGGGCATAAAACGACTCCCGCAGACGCCTAGTTTAGGAGATATAGCCATTTTAGTATTTTGGATTTTTGGTGCATAAAATGACCCTCGCAGCCTAGTTTAGGAGATTTAGCCATATTTGTGTTTAGAATTTTTTTTTTTCTGGTGCATAAAATTACCCCCGCAGACGCCTAGTTTGGGAGATATGGCCATTTTTGTGTTTTGATTTTTTTTTATGGTGCATAGTTTGAACCTGCAGACGCCTAGTTTAGGAGATATAGCCATTTTAGTATTTTGAATTTTTTTTTTCTGGTGCATAAAATGACCCCCGCAGACGACTAGTTTAGGAGATATAGCCATTTTAGTATGTTGGATTTTTGGTGCATAAAATTACCCCCACAGACGCCTAGTTTAGGAGATATAGCCATTTTAGTGTTTTGATTTTTTTTTCTTTTGCATAATTTGACCGCCGCAGACGCCTAGTTTAGTAGATACAGTCAATTTTTAGGTTTTTTGAATTTTTTTTTTCTGGTGCATAAAATGACCCCCGCAGACGCCTAGTTTAGGAGATATAGCCATTTTGTGGATTTTGGACTCTTGGTGCATAAAATAACCCCCGCAGACGCCTAGTTTAGGAGATATAGCCATTTTAGTATTTTGATTTTTTTTTCTTTTGCATAATTTGACCCCGCAGACGCCTAGTTTAGGTGATATAAAAATTTTTGTGTTTTCATTTTTTTTTCTGGTGCATAAAAAGTCCCCCACAGACGCCTAGTTTAGGAGATATAGCCATTTTTGTGTTTTAAATTTTTTTTTTCTGGTGCATAAAATGACCCCCTCAGACGCCTAGTTTAGGAGATATAGCCATTTTAGTATTTTGAATTTTTTTTTCTGGCGCATAAAATGACCCCCGCAGACGCCTAGTTTAGGAGATATAGCCATTTTTTGGATTTTGGATTTTTGGTGCATAAAATAACCGTCGCAGACGCCTAGTTTTGGAGATATAGAGATTTTTGTGTTTTAATTTTTTTTTTCTGGTGCATAAAAAGTCGCCCGCAGACGCTTAGTTTAGGAGATATAGCCATTTTTGTGTTTTAAATTTTTTTTTTTCTGGCGCATAAAATGACCCCCTCAGACGCCTAGTTTAGGAGATATAGCCATTTTAGTATTTTGAATTTTTTTTTCTGGCGCATAAAATGACCCCCGCAGACGCCTAGTTTAGGAGATATAGCCATTTTTGGGTTTTGAATTTTTTTTTCCTGTTGCATAAAATGACCCTCGCAGACGCCTAGTTTAGGAGATATAGCCATTTTAGTATTTTGATTTTTTCTTCTGGTGCATAAAATGTCCCCCGCAGACGCCTAGTTTAGGAGATATAGCCATTTAAGTGTTTTGATTTTTTTTTCTGTGGCAAATGACCGCCGCAGACGCCTAATTTAGGTGATATAGCCATTTTAGTTTTAAAATTTTTTTTTTCTGGTGCATAAAATGACCCCAGCAGACGCCTAGTTTAGGAGATATAGCCATTTTAGTATTTTGAATTTTTTTTTTCTGGTGCATAAAATGACCCCCGAAGACGCCTAGTTTAGGAGATATCGCCATTTTAGGATTTTGGATTTTAAGTGCATAAAATGACCCCCGCAGACGCCTAGTTTAGGAGATATAGCCATTTTAGTATTTTGATTTTTTTTTTCTTTTGCATAATTTGACCCCGCAGACGCCTAGTTTAGGTGATATAGAGATTTTTGTGTTTTAATTTTTTTTTCTGGTGCATAAAAAGACCCCCGCTGACGCATAGTTTAGGAGATATAGCCATTTTTGTGTTTTCAATTTGTTTTTTCTGGTGCATAAAATGACCCCCGCAGACGCCCAGTTTAGGAGATATAGCCATTTTAGTATTTTGAATTTTTTTTTCTGGTGCATCAAATGACCCCGCAGACGCCTAGTGTAGGAGATATAACCATTTTAGTATTTTAAGTTTTTTCTGGTGCATAAAATAACCCCCGCAGACGCTTAGTTTAGGAGATATAACCATTTTAGTATTTTTAAGTTTTTTCTGGTGCATAAAATGACACCCACAGACGCCTAGTTTAGGACATATAGCCATTTTAGTATTTTGATTTTTTTTTTCTGGTGCATAATTTGACCCCCGCAGGCGCCTAGTTTAGGAGATATAGTCAATTTTTAGGTTTTTTGAATTTTTTTTTTCTGGGGCATAAAATGACTCCCACAGACGCCTAGTTTAGGAGATATCGCCATTTTAGTATTTTGGATTTCTTTTTTCTGGTGCATAAAACGACCCCCGCAGTCCACTAGTTTAGGAGATACAACCATTTTAGTATTTTGAATTTTTTTTTCTGGTGCATAAAATGACCCCCGCAGACGCCTAGTTTAAGAGATTTAGAAATTTTAGCATTTTGAATTTTTTTTCTGGGGCATAAAACGACCCCCGCAGACACCTAGTTTAGGAGATATCGCCATTTTAGTATTTTGGATTTCTTTTTTCTGGTGCATAAAACGACCCCCGCAGTCGACTAGTTTAGGAGATACAACCATTTTAGTTTTTTGAATTTTTTTTTCTGGTGCATAAAATGACCCCCGCAGACTCCTAGTTTAAGAGATTTAGCCATTTTAGCATTTTGAATTTTTTTTCTGGGGCATAAAACGACCCCCGCAGACACCTAGTTTAGGAGATATCGCCATTTTAGTATTTTGGATTTCTTTTTTCTGGTGCATAAAACGACCCCCGCAGCCCACTAGTTTAGGAGATACAACCATTTTAGTATTTTGAATTTTTTTTTCTGGTGCATAAAATGACCCCCGCAGTCGCCTAGTTTAAGAGATTTAGCCATTTTAGCATTTTGAATTTTTTTTCTGGGGCATAAAACGACCCCCGCAGACACCTAGTTTAGGAGATATAGCCATTTTAGTATTTCGGATTTTTGGTGCATAAAATGACCCCCGCAGCCTAGTCTAGGAGATTTAGCCATTTTTGTGTTTTGAATTTTTTTTTTCCTGTGCATAAAATTACCCCCGCAGACGCCTAGTTTGGGAGATATAGCCATTTTAGTATTTTGGATTTTTGGTGCATAAAATGACCCCCGCAGCCTAGTTTAGGAGATTTAGCCATTTTGTGTTTTGAATTTTTTTTTTCTGGTGCATAAAATTACCCCCGCAGACGCCTAGTTTTTGAGATATAGCCATTTTAGTATTTTGGATTTTTGGTGCATAAAATGACCCCCGCAGACGCCTAGTTTAAGAGATATAGCCATTTTAGCATTTTGAATTTTTTTTCTGGGGCATAAAACGACCCCCGCAGACACCTAGTTTAGGAGATATCACCATTTTAGTATTTTGGATTTCTTTTTTCTGGTGCATAAAACGACCCCCGCAGTCCACTAGTTTAGGAGATACAACCATTTTAGTTTTTTGAATTTTTTTTTCTGGTGCATAAAATGACCCCCGCAGACGCCTAGTTTAAGAGATTTAGCCATTTTAGCATTTTGAATTTTTTTTCTGGGGCATAAAACGACCCCCGCAGACACCTAGTTTAGGAGATATAGCCATTTTAGTATTTCGGATTAGTGGTGCATAAAATGACCCCCGCAGCCTAGTTTAGGAGATTTAGCCATTTTTTTGTTTTGAATTTTTTTTTCCTGTGCATAAAATTACCCCCGCAGACGCCTAGTTTGGGAGATACGAGGGGCGTTCAATATATTCTCGGTATCGATATGAAGGAAAATGCGAATTCAATTTAAATTGTTTTTATTTTTCAATATGATCTCCCCTAACATCAATGCATTTGTTACATCTTGACATAAGCTTTTTTAAACCCTCAAAATAATAAATTTCCTCTTTCTCTGCAAAATACCGACTTGAGTTCTTCATCATCCGAAAATCTTTTTCCACGAAGACATTTTTTCAAATCCGGAAACAGGAAATAATCACTAGGGGCAAGGTCTGGACTATAGGGTGGGTGTTGGATTTCTTCGAAACCACAATCTCGCGCAGCAGCCTTGGAAACTCGCGCCGTGTGAACAGGAGCGTTGTCATGAAGAAGCAACACACCCGCTGCGAGTTTACCCCGTCTTTTCTTTTGAATTTCCTCCCGCAAATTATGCAAAGTGGAAGCGTAGGATGTGGCGTTGATGGTTTCACCTTTTTTTTTGTACTCAATGAGCAAGATTCCCTTTGAGTCCCAAAAAACTGTGGCCATGAGCTTTCGGGCAGACGGAGTGACTTTGAACTTCTTCGGGGGGTCTGTTCCTTTTTTATGCCACTGCATGGACTCTTGTTTGCTTTCAGGGTCATAGTGGTGGACCCATGTTTCGTCCCCAGTAACAATTCGATCCATAACACCGTCCGCGTTCTCACTACACATCTCCAAAAGCTCTCTACAGCATGCGATTCTCACTTTTTATCTGAGGCGCTGTGAGCATTCGTGGCACCCACCTTGCACTGACCTTTGAAAAGTTAAGATGGTCATGAAGAATGGTGTGAATGGTACCAATTGAAAGCTTGGTGATCTCTGCCATCATTTTCACCTTTATTCGGGCATCCTCAAGAACAAGTTTTTCGACTTCTTTGATGCTTTCTCCCGTACAAGCAGTAGCCGGGGCGCCGGAGCGGGGGTCGTCCTCAATGCTCTCTCTGCCTCTCTTGAACTCACTTGACCACTTTTGCACAGTTGATAATGAAGGTGCGGAACCCTGGTAAACAGCCACCATCTCTTCATGAATAGTTTTTTGACTTTTTCCTTGCTTAGTGAGAAATTTAATTACAGCGCGATGCTCAATTTTCACCATCATCCCCTCAGTTGCCATTATGATCCTGTTTAACTAGAGATAAAACGCGAATTAATAATCACATTTATATGAAATTTTACATGAATGCACTAAAATAATAGTATTACTTGATAAATAAGTCAATTTATATATGCAACCACAGCTTCACCCCGATACCGAGAATATCATGAACGCCCCTCGTATAACCATTTTAGTATTTTGGATTTTTGGTGCATAAAATGACCCCCGCAGCATAGTTTAGGAGATTTAGCCATTTTTGTGTTTTGAATTTTTTTTTCTGGTGCATAAAATTACCCCCGCAGACGCCTAGTTTTTGAGATATAGCCATTTTAGTATTTTGGATTTTTGGTGCATAAAATGAGCCCCGCAGACGCCTAGTTTAAGAGATACAGCCATTTTAGCATTTTGAATTTTTTTTCTGGGGCATAAAACGACCCCCGCAGACACCTAGTTTAGGAGATATAGCCATTTTAGTATTTTGGATTTTTGGTGCATAAAATGACCCCCGCAGCCTAGTTTAGGAGATTTAGCCATTTTTGTGTTTTGAATTTTTTTTTTCCTGTGCATAAAATTACCCCCGCAGACGCCTAGTTTTTGAGATATAGCCATTTTAGTATTTTGGATTTTTGGTGCATAAAATGACCCCCGCAGACGCCTAGTTTAAGAGATACAGCCATTTTAGCATTTTGAATTTTTTTTCTGGGGCATAAAACGACCCCCGCAGACACCTAGTTTAGGAGATATAGCCATTTTAGTATTTTGGATTTTTGGTGCATAAAATGACCCCCGCAGCCTAGTTTAGGAGATTTAGCCATTTTTGTGTTTTGAATTTTTTTTTTTCTGGTGCAAAAAATTACCCCCGATATACCCATTTTAGTATTTTGGATTTTTGGTGCATAAAATGACCCCCGCAGACGCCTAGTTTAGGAGATATAGCCATTTTAGTATTTTGATTTTTTTTTCTAGTGCATAATTTGACCCCCGCAGGCGCCTAGTTTAGGAGATATAGTCAATCTTTAAGTTTTTTGAATTTTTTTCTTCTGGGGCATAAAATTACTCCCACAGACGCCTAGTTTAGGAGATATCGCCATTTTAGTATTTTGGATTTCTTTTTTCTGGTGCATAAAACGGCCCCCTCAGTCCACTAGTTTAGGAGATACAGAAATTTTAGTATTTTCAATTTTTTTTTCTGGTGCATAAAATGACCCCCGCAGACGAATAATTTAGGAGATATAGCCATTTTAGTATTTTGATTTTTTTTTCTTTGCATAATTTGACCTCGCAGACGCCTAGTTTAGGAGATATATCCATTTAAGTGTTTTGAAGTTTTTTCTGGAGCATTTCACTATTTTGCATTTTTTTTTTCTGGTACATAAAATGACCCACGCAGACGCCTCGATTAGGAGATATAGCAATTGTAGTATTTTGATTTTTTTTTTCTGGTGCATAATTTGACCCCGCAGAAGCCTAGTTTAAGAGATTTAGCCATTTTAGCATTTTGAATTTTTTTTCTGGGGCATAAAACGACTCCCGCAGACGCCTAGTTTAGGAGATATAGCCATTTTAGTATTTTGGATTTTTGGTGCATAAAATGACCCACGCAGCCTAGTTTAGGAGATTTAGCCATATTTGTGTTTTGAATTTTTTTTTTCTGGTGCATAAAATTACCCCCGCAGACGCCTAGTTTGGGAGATATGGCCATTTTTGTGTTTTGATTTTTTTTTATGGTGCATAGTTTGAACCTGCAGACGCCTAGTTTAGGAGATATAGCCATTTTAGTATTTTGAATTTTTTTTCTCTGGTGCATAAAATGACCCCCGCAGACGACTAGTTTAGGAGATATAGCCATTTTAGTATGTTGGATTTTTGGTGCATAAAATTACCCCCACAGACGCCTAGTTTAGGAGATATAGCCATTTTAGTGTTTTGATTTTTTTTTCTTTTGCATAATTTGACCGCCGCAGACGCCTAGTTTAGTAGATACAGTCAATTTTTAGGTTTTTTGAATTTTTTTTTTCTGGTGCATAAAATGACCCCCGCAGACGCCTAGTTTAGGAGATATAGCCATTTTGTGGATTTTGGACTCTTGGTGCATAAAATAACCCCCGCAGACGCCTAGTTTAGGAGATATAGCCATTTTAGTATTTTGAATTTTATTTCTGGGGCATAAAACGACCCCCGCAGACACCTAGTTTAGGAGATATAGCCATTTTAGTATTTTGGATTTTTGGTGCATAAAATGACCCCCGCAGCCTAGTTTAGGAGATTTAGCCATTTTTGTGTTTTGAATTTTTTTTTTCTGGTGCAAAAAATTACCCCCGATATACCCATTTTAGTATTTTGGATTTTTGGTGCATAAAATGACCCCCGCAGACGCCTAGTTTAGGAGATATAGCCATTTTAGTATTTTGATTTTTTTTTCTAGTGCATAATTTGACCCCCGCAGGCGCCTAGTTTAGGAGATATAGTCAATCTTTAGGTTTTTTGAATTTTTTTTTTCTGGGGCATAAAATGACTCCCACAGACGCCTAGTTTAGGAGATATCGCCATTTTAGTATTTTGGATTTCTTTTTTCTGGTGCATAAAACGGCCCCCGCAGTCCACTAGTTTAGGAGATACAGAAATTTTAGTATTTTGAATTTTTTTTTCTGGTGCATAAAATGACCCCCGCAGACGAATAATTTAGGAGATATAGCCATTTTAGTATTTTGATTTTTTTTTCTTTGCATAATTTGACCTCGCAGACGCCTAGTTTAGGAGATATATAAATTTAAGTGTTTTGAAGTTTTTTCTGGAGCATTTCACTATTTTGCATTTTTTTTTTCTGGTACATAAAATGACCCACGCAGACGCCTCGATTAGGAGATATAGCAATTGTAGTATTTTGATTTTTTTTTTCTGGTGCATAATTTGACCCCGCAGAAGCCTAGTTTAAGAGATTTAGCCATTTTAGCATTTTGAATTTTTTTTCTGGGGCATAAAACGACTCCCGCAGACGCCTAGTTTAGGAGATATAGCCATTTTAGTATTTTGGATTTTTGGTGCATAAAATGACCCTCGCAGCCTAGTTTAGGAGATTTAGCCATATTTGTGTTTAGAATTTTTTTTTTTCTGGTGCATAAAATTACCCCCGCAGACGCCTAGTTTGGGAGATATGGCCATTTTTGTGTTTTGATTTTTTTTTATGGTGCATAGTTTGAACCTGCAGACGCCTAGTTTAGGAGATATAGCCATTTTAGTATTTTGAATTTTTTTTCTCTGGTGCATAAAATGACCCCCGCAGACGACTAGTTTAGGAGATATAGCCATTTTAGTATGTTGGATTTTTGGTGCATAAAATTACCCCCACAGACGCCTAGTTTAGGAGATATAGCCATTTTAGTGTTTTGATTTTTTTTTCTTTTGCATAATTTGACCGCCGCAGACGCCTAGTTTAGTAGATACAGTCAATTTTTAGGTTTTTTGAATTTTTTTTTTCTGGTGCATAAAATGACCCCCGCAGACGCCTAGTTTAGGAGATATAGCCATTTTGTGGATTTTGGACTCTTGGTGCATAAAATAACCCCCGCAGACGCCTAGTTTAGGAGATATAGCCATTTTAGTATTTTGATTTTTTTTTCTTTTGCATAATTTGACCCCGCAGACGCCTAGTTTAGGTGATATAAAAATTTTTGTGTTTTCATTTTTTTTTCTGGTGCATAAAAAGTCCCCCACAGACGCCTAGTTTAGGAGATATAGCCATTTTTGTGTTTTAAATTTTTTTTTTCTGGTGCATAAAATGACCCCCTCAGACGCCTAGTTTAGGAGATATAGCCATTTTAGTATTTTGAATTTTTTTTTCTGGCGCATAAAATGACCCCCGCAGACGCCTAGTTTAGGAGATATAGCCATTTTTTGGATTTTGGATTTTTGGTGCATAAAATAACCGTCGCAGACGCCTAGTTTTGGAGATATAGAGATTTTTGTGTTTTAATTTTTTTTTTCTGGTGCATAAAAAGTCGCCCGCAGACGCTTAGTTTAGGAGATATAGCCATTTTTGTGTTTTAAATTTTTTTTTTTCTGGCGCATAAAATGACCCCCTCAGACGCCTAGTTTAGGAGATATAGCCATTTTAGTATTTTGAATTTTTTTTTCTGGCGCATAAAATGACCCCCGCAGACGCCTAGTTTAGGAGATATAGCCATTTTTGGGTTTTGAATTTTTTTTTCCTGTTGCATAAAATGACCCTCGCAGACGCCTAGTTTAGGAGATATAGCCATTTTAGTATTTTGATTTTTTCTTCTGGTGCATAAAATGTCCCCCGCAGACGCCTAGTTTAGGAGATATAGCCATTTAAGTGTTTTGATTTTTTTTTCTGTGGCAAATGACCGCCGCAGACGCCTAATTTAGGTGATATAGCCATTTTAGTTTTAAAATTTTTTTTTTCTGGTGCATAAAATGACCCCAGCAGACGCCTAGTTTAGGAGATATAGCCATTTTAGTATTTTGAATTTTTTTTTTCTGGTGCATAAAATGACCCCCGAAGACGCCTAGTTTAGGAGATATCGCCATTTTAGGATTTTGGATTTTAAGTGCATAAAATGACCCCCGCAGACGCCTAGTTTAGGAGATATAGCCATTTTAGTATTTTGATTTTTTTTTTCTTTTGCATAATTTGACCCCGCAGACGCCTAGTTTAGGTGATATAGAGATTTTTGTGTTTTAATTTTTTTTTCTGGTGCATAAAAAGACCCCCGCTGACGCATAGTTTAGGAGATATAGCCATTTTTGTGTTTTCAATTTGTTTTTTCTGGTGCATAAAATGACCCCCGCAGACGCCCAGTTTAGGAGATATAGCCATTTTAGTATTTTGAATTTTTTTTTCTGGTGCATCAAATGACCCCGCAGACGCCTAGTGTAGGAGATATAACCATTTTAGTATTTTAAGTTTTTTCTGGTGCATAAAATAACCCCCGCAGACGCTTAGTTTAGGAGATATAACCATTTTAGTATTTTTAAGTTTTTTCTGGTGCATAAAATGACACCCACAGACGCCTAGTTTAGGACATATAGCCATTTTAGTATTTTGATTTTTTTTTTCTGGTGCATAATTTGACCCCCGCAGGCGCCTAGTTTAGGAGATATAGTCAATTTTTAGGTTTTTTGAATTTTTTTTTTCTGGGGCATAAAATGACTCCCACAGACGCCTAGTTTAGGAGATATCGCCATTTTAGTATTTTGGATTTCTTTTTTCTGGTGCATAAAACGACCCCCGCAGTCCACTAGTTTAGGAGATACAACCATTTTAGTATTTTGAATTTTTTTTTCTGGTGCATAAAATGACCCCCGCAGACGCCTAGTTTAAGAGATTTAGAAATTTTAGCATTTTGAATTTTTTTTCTGGGGCATAAAACGACCCCCGCAGACACCTAGTTTAGGAGATATCGCCATTTTAGTATTTTGGATTTCTTTTTTCTGGTGCATAAAACGACCCCCGCAGTCGACTAGTTTAGGAGATACAACCATTTTAGTTTTTTGAATTTTTTTTTCTGGTGCATAAAATGACCCCCGCAGACTCCTAGTTTAAGAGATTTAGCCATTTTAGCATTTTGAATTTTTTTTCTGGGGCATAAAACGACCCCCGCAGACACCTAGTTTAGGAGATATCGCCATTTTAGTATTTTGGATTTCTTTTTTCTGGTGCATAAAACGACCCCCGCAGCCCACTAGTTTAGGAGATACAACCATTTTAGTATTTTGAATTTTTTTTTCTGGTGCATAAAATGACCCCCGCAGTCGCCTAGTTTAAGAGATTTAGCCATTTTAGCATTTTGAATTTTTTTTCTGGGGCATAAAACGACCCCCGCAGACACCTAGTTTAGGAGATATAGCCATTTTAGTATTTCGGATTTTTGGTGCATAAAATGACCCCCGCAGCCTAGTCTAGGAGATTTAGCCATTTTTGTGTTTTGAATTTTTTTTTTCCTGTGCATAAAATTACCCCCGCAGACGCCTAGTTTGGGAGATATAGCCATTTTAGTATTTTGGATTTTTGGTGCATAAAATGACCCCCGCAGCCTAGTTTAGGAGATTTAGCCATTTTGTGTTTTGAATTTTTTTTTTCTGGTGCATAAAATTACCCCCGCAGACGCCTAGTTTTTGAGATATAGCCATTTTAGTATTTTGGATTTTTGGTGCATAAAATGACCCCCGCAGACGCCTAGTTTAAGAGATATAGCCATTTTAGCATTTTGAATTTTTTTTCTGGGGCATAAAACGACCCCCGCAGACACCTAGTTTAGGAGATATCACCATTTTAGTATTTTGGATTTCTTTTTTCTGGTGCATAAAACGACCCCCGCAGTCCACTAGTTTAGGAGATACAACCATTTTAGTTTTTTGAATTTTTTTTTCTGGTGCATAAAATGACCCCCGCAGACGCCTAGTTTAAGAGATTTAGCCATTTTAGCATTTTGAATTTTTTTTCTGGGGCATAAAACGACCCCCGCAGACACCTAGTTTAGGAGATATAGCCATTTTAGTATTTCGGATTAGTGGTGCATAAAATGACCCCCGCAGCCTAGTTTAGGAGATTTAGCCATTTTTTTGTTTTGAATTTTTTTTTCCTGTGCATAAAATTACCCCCGCAGACGCCTAGTTTGGGAGATACGAGGGGCGTTCAATATATTCTCGGTATCGATATGAAGGAAAATGCGAATTCAATTTAAATTGTTTTTATTTTTCAATATGATCTCCCCTAACATCAATGCATTTGTTACATCTTGACATAAGCTTTTTTAAACCCTCAAAATAATAAATTTCCTCTTTCTCTGCAAAATACCGACTTGAGTTCTTCATCATCCGAAAATCTTTTTCCACGAAGACATTTTTTCAAATCCGGAAACAGGAAATAATCACTAGGGGCAAGGTCTGGACTATAGGGTGGGTGTTGGATTTCTTCGAAACCACAATCTCGCGCAGCAGCCTTGGAAACTCGCGCCGTGTGAACAGGAGCGTTGTCATGAAGAAGCAACACACCCGCTGCGAGTTTACCCCGTCTTTTCTTTTGAATTTCCTCCCGCAAATTATGCAAAGTGGAAGCGTAGGATGTGGCGTTGATGGTTTCACCTTTTTTTTTGTACTCAATGAGCAAGATTCCCTTTGAGTCCCAAAAAACTGTGGCCATGAGCTTTCGGGCAGACGGAGTGACTTTGAACTTCTTCGGGGGGTCTGTTCCTTTTTTATGCCACTGCATGGACTCTTGTTTGCTTTCAGGGTCATAGTGGTGGACCCATGTTTCGTCCCCAGTAACAATTCGATCCATAACACCGTCCGCGTTCTCACTACACATCTCCAAAAGCTCTCTACAGCATGCGATTCTCACTTTTTATCTGAGGCGCTGTGAGCATTCGTGGCACCCACCTTGCACTGACCTTTGAAAAGTTAAGATGGTCATGAAGAATGGTGTGAATGGTACCAATTGAAAGCTTGGTGATCTCTGCCATCATTTTCACCTTTATTCGGGCATCCTCAAGAACAAGTTTTTCGACTTCTTTGATGCTTTCTCCCGTACAAGCAGTAGCCGGGGCGCCGGAGCGGGGGTCGTCCTCAATGCTCTCTCTGCCTCTCTTGAACTCACTTGACCACTTTTGCACAGTTGATAATGAAGGTGCGGAACCCTGGTAAACAGCCACCATCTCTTCATGAATAGTTTTTTGACTTTTTCCTTGCTTAGTGAGAAATTTAATTACAGCGCGATGCTCAATTTTCACCATCATCCCCTCAGTTGCCATTATGATCCTGTTTAACTAGAGATAAAACGCGAATTAATAATCACATTTATATGAAATTTTACATGAATGCACTAAAATAATAGTATTACTTGATAAATAAGTCAATTTATATATGCAACCACAGCTTCACCCCGATACCGAGAATATCATGAACGCCCCTCGTATAACCATTTTAGTATTTTGGATTTTTGGTGCATAAAATGACCCCCGCAGCATAGTTTAGGAGATTTAGCCATTTTTGTGTTTTGAATTTTTTTTTTCTGGTGCATAAAATTACCCCCGCAGACGCCTAGTTTTTGAGATATAGCCATTTTAGTATTTTGGATTTTTGGTGCATAAAATGAGCCCCGCAGACGCCTAGTTTAAGAGATACAGCCATTTTAGCATTTTGAATTTTTTTTCTGGGGCATAAAACGACCCCCGCAGACACCTAGTTTAGGAGATATAGCCATTTTAGTATTTTGGATTTTTGGTGCATAAAATGACCCCCGCAGCCTAGTTTAGGAGATTTAGCCATTTTTGTGTTTTGAATTTTTTTTTTCCTGTGCATAAAATTACCCCCGCAGACGCCTAGTTTTTGAGATATAGCCATTTTAGTATTTTGGATTTTTGGTGCATAAAATGACCCCCGCAGACGCCTAGTTTAAGAGATACAGCCATTTTAGCATTTTGAATTTTTTTTCTGGGGCATAAAACGACCCCCGCAGACACCTAGTTTAGGAGATATAGCCATTTTAGTATTTTGGATTTTTGGTGCATAAAATGACCCCCGCAGCCTAGTTTAGGAGATTTAGCCATTTTTGTGTTTTGAATTTTTTTTTTTCTGGTGCAAAAAATTACCCCCGATATACCCATTTTAGTATTTTGGATTTTTGGTGCATAAAATGACCCCCGCAGACGCCTAGTTTAGGAGATATAGCCATTTTAGTATTTTGATTTTTTTTTCTAGTGCATAATTTGACCCCCGCAGGCGCCTAGTTTAGGAGATATAGTCAATCTTTAAGTTTTTTGAATTTTTTTTTTCTGGGGCATAAAATTACTCCCACAGACGCCTAGTTTAGGAGATATCGCCATTTTAGTATTTTGGATTTCTTTTTTCTGGTGCATAAAACGGCCCCCTCAGTCCACTAGTTTAGGAGATACAGAAATTTTAGTATTTTCAATTTTTTTTTCTGGTGCATAAAATGACCCCCGCAGACGAATAATTTAGGAGATATAGCCATTTTAGTATTTTGATTTTTTTTTCTTTGCATAATTTGACCTCGCAGACGCCTAGTTTAGGAGATATATCCATTTAAGTGTTTTGAAGTTTTTTCTGGAGCATTTCACTATTTTGCATTTTTTTTTTCTGGTACATAAAATGACCCACGCAGACGCCTCGATTAGGAGATATAGCAATTGTAGTATTTTGATTTTTTTTTTCTGGTGCATAATTTGACCCCGCAGAAGCCTAGTTTAAGAGATTTAGCCATTTTAGCATTTTGAATTTTTTTTCTGGGGCATAAAACGACTCCCGCAGACGCCTAGTTTAGGAGATATAGCCATTTTAGTATTTTGGATTTTTGGTGCATAAAATGACCCACGCAGCCTAGTTTAGGAGATTTAGCCATATTTGTGTTTTGAATTTTTTTTTTCTGGTGCATAAAATTACCCCCGCAGACGCCTAGTTTTTGAGATATAGCCATTTTAGTATTTTGGATTTTTGGTGCATAAAATGACCCCCGCAGACGCCTAGTTTAAGAGATACAGCCATTTAGCATTTTGAATTTTATTTCTGGGGCATAAAACGACCCCCGCAGACACCTAGTTTAGGAGATATAGCCATTTTAGTATTTTGGATTTTTGGTGCATAAAATGACCCCCGCAGCCTAGTTTAGGAGATTTAGCCATTTTTGTGTTTTGAATTTTTTTTTTCTGGTGCAAAAAATTACCCCCGATATACCCATTTTAGTATTTTGGATTTTTGGTGCATAAAATGACCCCCGCAGACGCCTAGTTTAGGAGATATAGCCATTTTAGTATTTTGATTTTTTTTTCTAGTGCATAATTTGACCCCCGCAGGCGCCTAGTTTAGGAGATATAGTCAATCTTTAGGTTTTTTGAATTTTTTTTTTCTGGGGCATAAAATGACTCCCACAGACGCCTAGTTTAGGAGATATCGCCATTTTAGTATTTTGGATTTCTTTTTTCTGGTGCATAAAACGGCCCCCGCAGTCCACTAGTTTAGGAGATACAGAAATTTTAGTATTTTGAATTTTTTTTTCTGGTGCATAAAATGACCCCCGCAGACGAATAATTTAGGAGATATAGCCATTTTAGTATTTTGATTTTTTTTTCTTTGCATAATTTGACCTCGCAGACGCCTAGTTTAGGAGATATATAAATTTAAGTGTTTTGAAGTTTTTTCTGGAGCATTTCACTATTTTGCATTTTTTTTTTCTGGTACATAAAATGACCCACGCAGACGCCTCGATTAGGAGATATAGCAATTGTAGTATTTTGATTTTTTTTTTCTGGTGCATAATTTGACCCCGCAGAAGCCTAGTTTAAGAGATTTAGCCATTTTAGCATTTTGAATTTTTTTTCTGGGGCATAAAACGACTCCCGCAGACGCCTAGTTTAGGAGATATAGCCATTTTAGTATTTTGGATTTTTGGTGCATAAAATGACCCTCGCAGCCTAGTTTAGGAGATTTAGCCATATTTGTGTTTTGAATTTTTTTTTTTCTGGTGCATAAAATTACCCCCGCAGACGCCTAGTTTGGGAGATATGGCCATTTTTGTGTTTTGATTTTTTTTTATGGTGCATAGTTTGAACCTGCAGACGCCTAGTTTAGGAGATATAGCCATTTTAGTATTTTGAATTTTTTTTTTCTGGTGCATAAAATGACCCCCGCAGACGACTAGTTTAGGAGATATAGCCATTTTAGTATGTTGGATTTTTGGTGCATAAAATTACCCCCACAGACGCCTAGTTTAGGAGATATAGCCATTTTAGTGTTTTGATTTTTTTTTCTTTTGCATAATTTGACCGCCGCAGACGCCTAGTTTAGTAGATACAGTCAATTTTTAGGTTTTTTGAATTTTTTTTTTCTGGTGCATAAAATGACCCCCGCAGACGCCTAGTTTAGGAGATATAGCCATTTTGTGGATTTTGGACTCTTGGTGCATAAAATAACCCCCGCAGACGCCTAGTTTAGGAGATATAGCGATTTTAGTATTTTGATTTTTTTTTCTTTTGCATAATTTGACCCCGCAGACGCCTAGTTTAGGTGATATAAAAATTTTTGTGTTTTCATTTTTTTTTCTGGTGCATAAAAAGTCCCCCACAGACGCCTAGTTTAGGAGATATAGCCATTTTTGTGTTTTAAATTTTTTTTTTCTGGTGCATAAAATGACCCCCTCAGACGCCTAGTTTAGGAGATATAGCCATTTTAGTATTTTGAATTTTTTTTTCTGGCGCATAAAATGACCCCCGCAGACGCCTAGTTTAGGAGATATAGCCATTTTTTGGATTTTGGATTTTTGGTGCATAAAATAACCGTCGCAGACGCCTAGTTTTGGAGATATAGAGATTTTTGTGTTTTAATTTTTTTTTTCTGGTGCATAAAAAGTCGCCCGCAGACGCTTAGTTTAGGAGATATAGCCATTTTTGTGTTTTAAATTTTTTTTTTCTGGCGCATAAAATGACCCCCTCAGACGCCTAGTTTAGGAGATATAGCCATTTTAGTATTTTGAATTTTTTTTTCTGGCGCATAAAATGACCCCCGCAGACGCCTAGTTTAGGAGATATAGCCATTTTTGGGTTTTGAATTTTTTTTTCCTGTTGCATAAAATGACCCTCGCAGACGCCTAGTTTAGGAGATATAGCCATTTTAGTATTTTGATTTTTTCTTCTGGTGCATAAAATGTCCCCCGCAGACGCCTAGTTTAGGAGATATAGCCATTTAAGTGTTTTGATTTTTTTTTCTGTGGCAAATGACCGCCGCAGACGCCTAATTTAGGTGATATAGCCATTTTAGTTTTAAAATTTTTTTTTTCTGGTGCATAAAATGACCCCAGCAGACGCCTAGTTTAGGAGATATAGCCATTTTAGTATTTTGAATTTTTTTTTTCTGGTGCATAAAATGACCCCCGAAGACGCCTAGTTTAGGAGATATCGCCATTTTAGGATTTTGGATTTTAAGTGCATAAAATGACCCCCGCAGACGCCTAGTTTAGGAGATATAGAAATTTTAGTATTTTGATTTTTTTTTTCTTTTGCATAATTTGACCCCGCAGACGCCTAGTTTAGGTGATATAGAGATTTTTGTGTTTTAATTTTTTTTTCTGGTGCATAAAAAGACCCCCGCTGACGCATAGTTTAGGAGATATAGCCATTTTTGTGTTTTCAATTTGTTTTTTCTGGTGCATAAAATGACCCCCGCAGACGCCCAGTTTAGGAGATATAGCCATTTTAGTATTTTGAATTTTTTTTTCTGGTGCATCAAATGACCCCGCAGACGCCTAGTGTAGGAGATATAACCATTTTAGTATTTTAAGTTTTTTCTGGTGCATAAAATAACCCCCGCAGACGCTTAGTTTAGGAGATATAACCATTTTAGTATTTTTAAGTTTTTTCTGGTGCATAAAATGACACCCACAGACGCCTAGTTTAGGACATATAGCCATTTTAGTATTTTGATTTTTTTTTTCTGGTGCATAATTTGACCCCCGCAGACGCCTAGTTTAGGAGATATAGTCAATTTTTAGGTTTTTTGAATTTTTTTTTTCTGGGGCATAAAATGACTCCCACAGACGCCTAGTTTAGGAGATATCGCCATTTTAGTATTTTGGATTTCTTTTTTCTGGTGTATAAAACGACCCCCGCAGTCCACTAGTTTAGGAGATACAACCATTTTAGTATTTTGAATTTTTTTTTCTGGTGCATAAAATGACCCCCGCAGACGCCTAGTTTAAGAGATTTAGAAATTTTAGCATTTTGAATTTTTTTTCTGGGGCATAAAACGACCCCCGCAGACACCTAGTTTAGGAGATATCGCCATTTTAGTATTTTGGATTTCTTTTTTCTGGTGCATAAAACGACCCCCGCAGTCGACTAGTTTAGGAGATACAACCATTTTAGTTTTTTGAATTTTTTTTTCTGGTGCATAAAATGACCCCCGCAGACGCCTAGTTTAAGAGATTTAGCCATTTTAGCATTTTGAATTTTTTTTCTGGGGCATAAAACGACCCCCGCAGACACCTAGTTTAGGAGATATCGCCATTTTAGTATTTTGGATTTCTTTTTTCTGGTGCATAAAACGACCCCCGCAGCCCACTAGTTTAGGAGATACAACCATTTTAGTATTTTGAATTTTTTTTTCTGGTGCATAAAATGACCCCCGCAGTCGCCTAGTTTAAGAGATTTAGCCATTTTAGCATTTTGAATTTTTTTTCTGGGGCATAAAACGACCCCCGCAGACACCTAGTTTAGGAGATATAGCCATTTTAGTATTTCGGATTTTTGGTGCATAAAATGACCCCCGCAGCCTAGTCTAGGAGATTTAGCCATTTTTGTGTTTTGAATTTTTTTTTTCCTGTGCATAAAATTACCCCCGCAGACGCCTAGTTTGGGAGATATAGCCATTTTAGTATTTTGGATTTTTGGTGCATAAAATGACCCCCGCAGCCTAGTTTAGGAGATTTAGCCATTTTGTGTTTTGAATTTTTTTTTTCTGGTGCATAAAATTACCCCCGCAGACGCCTAGTTTTTGAGATATAGCCATTTTAGTATTTTGGATTTTTGGTGCATAAAATGACCCCCGCAGACGCCTAGTTTAAGAGATATAGCCATTTTAGCATTTTGAATTTTTTTTCTGGGGCATAAAACGACCCCCGCAGACACCTAGTTTAGGAGATATCACCATTTTAGTATTTTGGATTTCTTTTTTCTGGTGCATAAAACGACCCCCGCAGACACCTAGTTTAGGAGATATAGCCATTTTAGTATTTCGGATTAGTGGTGCATAAAATGACCCCCGCAGCCTAGTTTAGGAGATTTAGCCATTTTTTTGTTTTGAATTTTTTTTTCCTGTGCATAAAATTACCCCCGCAGACGCCTAGTTTGGGAGATACGAGGGGCGTTCAATATATTCTCGGTATCGATATGAAGGAAAATGCGAATTCAATTTAAATTGTTTTTATTTTTCAATATGATCTCCCCTAACATCAATGCATTTGTTACATCTTGACATAAGCTTTTTTAAACCCTCAAAATAATAAATTTCCTCTTTCTCTGCAAAATACCGACTTGAGTTCTTCATCATCCGAAAATCTTTTTCCACGAAGACATTTTTTCAAATCCGGAAACAGGAAATAATCACTAGGGGCAAGGTCTGGACTATAGGGTGGGTGTTGGATTTCTTCGAAACCACAATCTCGCGCAGCAGCCTTGGAAACTCGCGCCGTGTGAACAGGAGCGTTGTCATGAAGAAGCAACACACCCGCTGCGAGTTTACCCCGTCTTTTCTTTTGAATTTCCTCCCGCAAATTATGCAAAGTGGAAGCGTAGGATGTGGCGTTGATGGTTTCACCTTTTTTTTTGTACTCAATGAGCAAGATTCCCTTTGAGTCCCAAAAAACTGTGGCCATGAGCTTTCGGGCAGACGGAGTGACTTTGAACTTCTTCGGGGGGTCTGTTCCTTTTTTATGCCACTGCATGGACTCTTGTTTGCTTTCAGGGTCATAGTGGTGGACCCATGTTTCGTCCCCAGTAACAATTCGATCCATAACACCGTCCGCGTTCTCACTACACATCTCCAAAAGCTCTCTACAGCATGCGATTCTCACTTTTTATCTGAGGCGCTGTGAGCATTCGTGGCACCCACCTTGCACTGACCTTTGAAAAGTTAAGATGGTCATGAAGAATGGTGTGAATGGTACCAATTGAAAGCTTGGTGATCTCTGCCATCATTTTCACCTTTATTCGGGCATCCTCAAGAACAAGTTTTTCGACTTCTTTGATGCTTTCTCCCGTACAAGCAGTAGCCGGGGCGCCGGAGCGGGGGTCGTCCTCAATGCTCTCTCTGCCTCTCTTGAACTCACTTGACCACTTTTGCACAGTTGATAATGAAGGTGCGGAACCCTGGTAAACAGCCACCATCTCTTCATGAATAGTTTTTTGACTTTTTCCTTGCTTAGTGAGAAATTTAATTACAGCGCGATGCTCAATTTTCACCATCATCCCCTCAGTTGCCATTATGATTCTGTTTAACTAGAGATAAAACGCGAATTAATAATCACATTTATATGAAATTTTACATGAATGCACTAAAATAATAGTATTACTTGATAAATAAGTCAATTTATATATGCAACCACAGCTTCACCCCGATACCGAGAATATCATGAACGCCCCTCGTATAACCATTTTAGTATTTTGGATTTTTGGTGCATAAAATGACCCCCGCAGCATAGTTTAGGAGATTTAGCCATTTTTGTGTTTTGAATTTTTTTTTCTGGTGCATAAAATTACCCCCGCAGACGCCTAGTTTTTGAGATATAGCCATTTTAGTATTTTGGATTTTTGGTGCATAAAATGAGCCCCGCAGACGCCTAGTTTAAGAGATACAGCCATTTTAGCATTTTGAATTTTTTTTCTGGGGCATAAAACGACCCCCGCAGACACCTAGTTTAGGAGATATAGCCATTTTAGTATTTTGGATTTTTGGTGCATAAAATGACCCCCGCAGCCTAGTTTAGGAGATTTAGCCATTTTTGTGTTTTGAATTTTTTTTTTCCTGTGCATAAAATTACCCCCGCAGACGCCTAGTTTGGGAGATACAACCATTTTAGTATTTTGAATTTTTTTTTCTGGTGCATAAAATGACCCCCGCAGACGCCTAGTTTAAGAGATTTAGCCATTTTAGCATTTTGAATTTTTTTTCTGGGGCATAAAACGACCCCCGCAGACACCTAGTTTAGGAGATATAGCCATTTTAGTATTTTGGATTTTTGGTGCATAAAATGACCCCCGCAGCATAGTTTAGGAGATTTAGCCATTTTTGTGTTTTGAATTTTTTTTTTCTGGTGCATAAAATTACCCCCGCAGACGCCTAGTTTTTGAGATATAGCCATTTTAGTATTTTGGATTTTTGGTGCATAAAATGACCCCCGCAGACGCCTAGTTTAAGAGATACAGCCATTTTAGCATTTTGAATTTTTTTTCTGGGGCATAAAATGACTCCCACAGACGCCTAGTTTAGGAGATATCGCCATTTTAGTATTTTGGATTTCTTTTTTCTGGTGCATAAAACGGCCCCCGCAGTCCACTAGTTTAGGAGATACAGAAATTTTAGTATTTTTAATTTTTTTTTCTGGTGCATAAAATGACCCCCGCAGACGAATAATTTAGGAGATATAGCCATTTTAGTATTTTGATTTTTTTTTCTTTGCATAATTTGACCTCGCAGACGCCTAGTTTAGGAAATATATCCATTTAAGTGTTTTGAAGTTTTTTCTGGAGCATTTCACTATTTTGCATTTTTTTTTCTGGTACATAAAATGACCCCCGCAGACGCCTCGATTAGGAGATATAGCAATTTTAGTATTTTGATTTTTTTTTTCTGGTGCATAATTTGACCCCGCCGACGCCTAGTTTAAGAGATTTAGCCATTTTAGCATTTTGAATTTTTTTTCTGGGGCATAAAACGACCCCCGCAGACGCCTAGTTTAGGAGATATAGCCATTTTAGTATTTTGGATTTTTGGTGCATAAAATGACCCCCGCAGCCTAGTTTAGGAGATTTAGCCATATTTGTGTTTTGAATTTTTTTTTTCTGGTGCACAAAATGACCCCTGCAGACGCCTAGTTTAGGAGATATCTCCATTTTAGTATTTTGATATTTTTTTTCTGGTGCATAAAAAGTCGCCCGCAGACGCTTAGTTTAGGAGATATAGCCATTTTTGTGTTTTAAATTTTTTTTTTCTGGCGCATAAAATGACCCCCTCAGACGCCTGGTTTAGGAGATATAGCCATTTTAGTATTTTGAATTTTTTTTTCTGGCGCATAAAATGACACCCACAGACGCCTAGTTTAGGAGATATAGCCATTTTTGGGTTTTGAATTTTTTTTCCTGTTGCATAAAATGACCCTCGCAGACGCCTAGTTTAGGAGATATAGCCATTTTAGTATTTTGATTTTTTCTTCTGGTGCATAAAATGACCCCCGAAGACGCCTAGTTTAGGAGATACCGCCATTTTAGGATTTTGGATTTTAAGTGCATAAAATGACCCCCGCAGACGCCTAGTTTAGGAGATATAGCCATTTTAGTATTTTGATTTTTTTTTCTTTTGCATAATTTGACCCCTGCAGACGCCTAGTTTAGGAGATATCTCCATTTTAGTATTTTGATATTTTTTTTCTGGTGCATAAAATAACCCCCGCAGACGCTTAGTTTAGGAGATATAACCATTTTAGTATTTTAAGTTTTTTCTGGTGCATAAAATGACACCCACAGACGCCTAGTTTAGGAGATATAGCCATTTTAGTATTTTGATTTTTTTTTTCTGGTGCATAAAATAACCCCCGCAGACGCCTAGTTTAGGAGATATAGCCATTTTAGTATTTTGATTTTTTTTTCTTTTGCATAATTTGACCCCGCAGACACCTAGTTTAGGTGATATAGAAATTTTTGTGTTTTCATTTTTTTTTCTGGTGCATAAAAAGTCCCCCGCAGACGCCTAGTTTAGGAGATATAGCCATTTTTGTGTTTTAAATTTTTTTTTTCTGGTGCATAAAATGACACCCACAGACGCCTAGTTTAGGAGATATAGCCATTTAAGTGTTTTGATTTTTTTTTTTTCTGTTGCATAAAATGACCCCCACAGACGCCTAGTTTAGGAGATATAGCCATTTTAGTATTTTGATTTTTTTTTTCTGGTGCATAAAATGACCCCCGCAGACGCCTAGTTTAGGAGATATAGCCGTTTTAGTATTTTGAATTTTAAGTGCATAAAATGACCCCCGCAGACGCCTAGTTTAGGAGATATAGCCATTTTAGTGTTTTGATTTTTTTTTTCTTTTGCATAATTTGACCCCGCAGACGCCTAGTTTAGGTGACATAGAGATTTTTGTGTTTTAATTTTTTTTTCTGGTGTATAAAAAGACCCCCGCTGACGCATAGTTTAGGAGATATAGCCATTTTTGTGTTTTCAATTTGTTTTTTCTGGTGCATAAAATGACCCCCGCAGACGCCTAGTTTAGGAGATATAGCCATTTTAGTATTTTGAATTTTTTTTTCTGGTGCATAAAATGACCCCGCAGACGCCTAGTTTAGGAGATATAGCCATTTTTGTGTTTTGAATTTTTTTTTTCTGGTGCACAAAATGACCCCTGCAGACGCCTAGTTTAGGAGATATCTCCATTTTAGTATTTTGATATTTTTTTTCTGGTGCATAAAAAGTCGCCCGCAGACGCTTAGTTTAGGAGATATAGCCATTTTTGTGTTTTAAATTTTTTTTTTCTGGCGCATAAAATGACCCCCTCAGACGCCTGGTTTAGGAGATATAGCCATTTTAGTATTTTGAATTTTTTTTTCTGGCGCATAAAATGACACCCACAGACGCCTAGTTTAGGAGATATAGCCATTTTTGGGTTTTGAATTTTTTTTCCTGTTGCATAAAATGACCCTCGCAGACGCCTAGTTTAGGAGATATAGCCATTTTAGTATTTTGATTTTTTCTTCTGGTGCATAAAATGTCCCCCGCAGACGCCTAGTTTAGGAGATATAGCCATTTAAGTGTTTTGATTTTTTTTCTGTGGCAAATGACCGCCGCAGACGCCTAATTTAGGTGATATAGCCATTTTAGTTTTAAAATTTTTTTTTTCTGGTGCATAAAATGACCCCCGCAGACGCCTAGTTTAGGAGATATAGCCATTTTAGTATTTTGAATTTTTTTTTTCTGGTGCATAAAATGACCCCCGAAGACGCCTAGTTTAGGAGTTACCGCCATTTTAGGATTTTGGATTTTAAGTGCATAAAATGACCCCCGCAGACGCCTAGTTTAGGAGATATAGTCATTTTAGTATTTTGATTTTTTTTTCTTTTGCATAATTTGACCCCTGCAGACGCCTAGTTTAGGAGATATCTCCATTTTAGTATTTTGATATTTTTTTTCTGGTGCATAAAATAACCCCCGCAGACGCTTAGTTTAGGAGATATAACCATTTTAGTATTTTAAGTTTTTTCTGGTGCATAAAATGACACCCACAGACGCCTAGTTTAGGAGATATAGCCATTTTAGTATTTTGATTTTTTTTTTCTGGTGCATAAAATAACCCCCGCAGACGCCTAGTTTAGGAGATATAGCCATTTTAGTATTTTGATTTTTTTTTCTTTTGCATAATTTGACCCCGCAGACACCTAGTTTAGGTGATATAGAAATTTTTGTGTTTTCATTTTTTTTTCTGGTGCATAAAAAGTCCCCCGCAGACGCCTAGTTTAGGAGATATAGCCATTTTTGTGTTTTAAATTTTTTTTTTCTGGTGCATAAAATGACACCCACAGACGCCTAGTTTAGGAGATATAGCCATTTAAGTGTTTTGATTTTTTTTTTTTTCTGTTGCATAAAATGACCCCCACAGACGCCTAGTTTAGGACATATAGCCATTTTAGTATTTTGATTTTTTTTTTCTGGTGCATAAAATGACCCCCGCAGACGCCTAGTTTAGGAGATATAGCCGTTTTAGTATTTTGAATTTTAAGTGCATAAAATGACCCCCGCAGACGCCTAGTTTAGGAGATATAGCCATTTTAGTATTTTGATTTTTTTTTTCTTTTGCATAATTTGACCCCGCAGACGCCTAGTTTAGGTGATATAGAGATTTTTGTGTTTTAATTTTTTTTTCTGGTGTATAAAAAGACCCCCGCTGACGCATAGTTTAGGAGATATAGCCATTTTTGTGTTTTCAATTTGTTTTTTCTGGTGCATAAAATGACCCCCGCAGACGCCTAGTTTAGGAGATATAGCCATTTTAGTATTTTGAATTTTTTTTTCTGGTGCATAAAATGACCCCGCAGACGCCTAGTTTAGGAGATATAGCCATTTTTGTGTTTTGAATTTTTTTTTTCTGGTGCACAAAATGACCCCTGCAGACGCCTAGTTTAGGAGATATCTCCATTTTAGTATTTTGATATTTTTTTTCTGGTGCATAAAATAACCCCCGCAGACGCTTAGTTTAGGAGATATAACCATTTTAGTATTTTAAGTTTTTTCTGGTGCATAAAATGACACCCACAGACGCCTAGTTTAGGAGATATAGCCATTTTAGTATTTTGATTTTTTTTTTCTGGTGCATAAAATGACCCCCGCAGACGCCTAGTTTAGGAGATATAACCATTTTAGTATTTTGATTTTTTTTTTCTGGTGCATAAAATAACCCCCGCAGACGCCTAGTTTAGGAGATATAGCCATTTTAGTATTTTGATTTTTTTTTTCTTTTGCATAATTTGACCCCGCAGACGCCTAGTTTAGGTGATATAGAAATTTTTGTGTTTTCATTTTTTTTTCTGGTGCATAAAAAGTCCCCCGCAGACGCCTAGTTTAGGAGATATAGCCATTTTTGTGTTTTAAATTTTTTTTTTCTGGTGCATAAAATGACACCCACAGACGCCTAGTTTAGGAGATATAGCCATTTTAGTATTTTGATTTTTTTTTTCTGGTGCATAAAATGACCCCCGCAGACGCCTAGTTTTGGAGATATAGCCATTTTAGTATTTTGATTTTTTTTTCTGGGTCATAAAGTGACCCCCGCAGATGCCTAGCTTAGGAGATATAGCCGTTTTAGTACTTTGGATTTTTAGTGCATAAAATGACCCCCGCAGACGCCTAGTTTAGGAGATATAACCATTTTAGTATTTTGTTTTTTTTTTCTGGGGCATAAAATGACCCCCGCAGATGCCTAGTTTAGGAGATATAGCCAGTTTAGTATTTTGATTTTTTTTTTCAGGTGCATAATTTGACCCCCGCAGACGCCTAGTTTAGGAGATATAGTCAATTTTTAGGTTTTTTGAATTCTTTTTTTCTGGGGCATAAAATGACTCCCACAGACGCCTAGTGTAGGAGATATCGCCATTTTAGTATTTTGGATTTCGTTTTTCTTTGCATAATTTGACCACGCAGACGCCTAGTTTAGGAGATATATCCAGGAGATATCGCCATATTAGTATTTTGATTTTTTTTTTTTGTGCATAAAATGACCCCCGCAGACGCTTAGTTTAGGAGATATAACCATTTTAGTGTTTTGAAGTTTTTTCTGGAGCATTTCACTATTTTGCATTTTTTTTTTCTGGTACATAAAATGACACCCACAGACGCCTAGTTTAGGAGATATAGCCATTTTAGTATTTTGATTTTTTTTTCTGGTGCATAAAAAGTCCCCCGCAGACGCCTAGTTTAGGAGATATAGCCATTTTTGTGTTTTAAATTTTTTTTTTCTGGTGCATAAAATGACACCCACAGACGCCTAGTTTAGGAGATATAGCCATTTTAGTATTTTGATTTTTTTTTCTGGTGCATAAAAAGTCCCCCGCAGACGCCTAGTTTAGGAGATATAGCCATTTAAGTGTTTTGATTTTTTTTTCTGTGGCAAATGACCGCCGCAGACGCCTAATTTAGGTGACATAGCTATTTTAGTTTTTAAATTTTTTTTTTCTGGTGCATAAAATGACCAGCGCAGACGCCTAGTTTAGGAGATATAGCCATTTCAGTATTTTGAAATTTTTTTTTCTGGTGCATAAAATGACCCCCGAAGACGCCTAGTTTAGGATATACCGCCATTTTAGTATTTTGGATTTTTGGTGCATAAAATGACCCCCGCAGACGCCTTGTTTAGGAGATGTAGCCATTTTAGTATTTTGATTTTTTTTTTATTTTGCATAATTTGACCCCGCCTAGTTTAGGTGATATAGAGGTTTTTGTGTTATAATTTCTTTTTCCGATGCATAAAAAAACCCCCGCCGACGCATAGTTTAGGAGATATAGCCATTTTTGTGTTTAAAATTTTTTGTTCTGGTGCATAGTTTGAACCTGCAGACGCCTAGTTTAGGAGATATAGCCATTTTAGTATTTTGATTTTTTTTTTCTGGTGCATAAAATGACCCCCGCAGACGCCTAGTTTAGGAGATATAACCATTTTAGTATTTTAATTTTTTTTTCTGGGTCATAAAGTGACCCCCGCAGATGCCTAGTTTAGGAGATATAGCCGTTTTAGTACTTTGGATTTTTGGTGCATAAAATGACCCCCGCAGACGCCTAGTTTAGGAGATATAACCATTTTAGTATTTTGATTTTTTTTTCTGGGGCATAAAATGACTCCCGCAGATGCCTAGTTTTTGGAGATATAGCCAGTTTAGTATTTTGATTTTTTTTTTCAGGTGCATAATTTGACCCCCGCAGACGCCTAGTTTAGGAGATATAGTCAATTTTTAGGTTTTTTGAATTCTTTTTTTCTGGGGCATAAAATGACTCCCACAGACGCCTAGTTTAGGAGATATCGCCATTTTAGTATTTTGGATTTCGTTTTTCTTTGCATAATTTGACCACCCAGACGCCTAGTTTAGGAGATATATCCAGGAGATATCGCCATATTAGTATTTTGATTTTTTTTTTTGGTGCATAAAATGACCCCCGCAGACGCTTAGTTTAGGAGATATAACCATTTTAGTATTTTGAAGTTTTTTCTGGTGCATAAAATGACACCCACAGACGCCTAGTTTAGGAGATATAGCCATTTTAGTATTTTGATTTTTTTTTTCAGGTGCATAATTTGACCCCCGCAGACGCCTAGTTTAGGAGATATAGTCAATTTTTAGGTTTTTTGAATTTTATTTTTCTGGGGCATAAAATGACTCCCACAGACGCCTAGTTTAGGAGATATCGCCATTTTAGTATTTTGGATTTCTTTTTTCTTTGCATAATTTGACCACGAAGACGCCTAGTTTAGGAGATATATCCATTTTAGTGTTTTAAAGTTTTTTCTGGAGCATTTCACTATTTTGCATTTTTTTTTTCTGGTACATAAAATGATCCACGCAGACGCCTAGTTTAGGAGATATAGCCATTTAAGTGTTTTGATTTTTTTTTTCTGTGGCAAATGACCGCCGCAGACGCCTAATTTAGGTGACATAGCTATTTTAGTCTTTTAATTTTTTTTTTCTGGTGCATAAAATGACCCCCGCAGACGCCTAGTTTAGGAGATATAGCCATTTCAGTATTTTGAAATTTTTTTTTCTGGTGCAGAAAATGACCCCCGAAGACGCCTAGTTTAGGATATACCGCCATTTTAGTATTTTGGATTTTTGGTGCATAAAATGACCCCCGCAGACACCTAGTTTAGGAGATATAGCCATTTTAGTATTTTGAATTTTTTTTTCTGGTGCATAAAATGACCCCGCAGACGCCTAGTTTAGGAGATATAGCCATTTTTGTGTTTTGAATTTTTTTTTTCTGGTGCACAAAATGACCCCTGCAGACGCCTAGTTTAGGAGATATCTCCATTTTAGTATTTTGATATTTTTTTTCTGGTGCATAAAATAACCCCCGCAGACGCTTAGTTTAGGAGATATAACCATTTTAGTATTTTAAGTTTTTTCTTTTGCATAAAATGACACCCACAGACGCCTGGTTTAGGAGATATAGCCATTTTAGTATTTTGATTTTTTTTTTCTGGTGCATAAAATGACCCCCGCAGACCCCTAGTTTAGGAGATATAACCATTTTAGTATTTTGATTTTTTTTTTCTGGTGCATAAAATAACCCCCGCAGACGCCTAGTTTAGGAGATATAGCCATTTTAATATTTTGATTTTTTTTTCTTTTGCATAATTTGACCCCGCAGACGCCTAGTTTAGGTGATATAGAAATTTTTGTGTTTTCATTTTTTTTTCTGGTGCATAAAAAGTCCCCCGCAGACGCCTAGTTTAGGAGATATAGCCATTTTTGTGTTTTAAATTTTTTTTTTTCTGGTGCATAAAATGACACCCACAGACGCCTAGTTTAGGAGATATAGCCATTTAAGTGTTTTGATTTTTTTTTTTTTCTGTTGCATAAAATGACCCCCACAGACGCCTAGTTTAGGAGATATAGCCATTTTAGTAATTTGATTTTTTTTTTCTGGTGCATAAAATGACCCCCGCAGACGCCTAGTTTAGGAGATATAACCATTTTAGTATTTTGATTTTTTTTTTCTGGGTCATAAAGTGACCCCCGCAGATGCCTAGTTTAGGAGATATAGCCGTTTTAGTACTTTGGATTTTTGGTGCATAAGATGACCCCCGCAGACGCCTAGTTTAGGAGATATAACCATTTTAGTATTTTGATTTTTTTTTCTGGGGCATAAAATGACCCCCGCAGATGCCTAGTTTAGGAGATATAGCCAGTTTAGTATTTTGATTTTTTTTTTCAGGTGCATAATTTGACCCCCGCAGACGACTAGTTTAGGAGATATAGCCATTTTTGTGTTTTCAATTTGTTTTTTCTGGTGCATAAAATGACCCCCGCAGACGCCTAGTTTAGGAGATATAGCCATTTTAGTATTTTGAATTTTTTTTTCTGGTGCATAAAATGACCCCGCAGATGCCTAGTTTAGGAGATATAGCCATTTTTGTGTTTTGAATTTTTTTTTTCTGGTGCACAAAATGACCCCTGCAGACGCCTAGTTTAGGAGATATCTCCATTTTAGTATTTTGATATTTTTTTTCTGGTGCATAAAATAACCCCCGCAGACGCTTAGTTTAGGAGATATAACCATTTTAGTATTTTAAGTTTTTTCTGGTGCATAAAATGACACCCACAGACGCCTAGTTTAGGAGATATAGCCATTTTAGTATTTTGATTTTTTTTTTCTGGTGCATAAAATGACCCCCGCAGACGCTTAGTTTAGGAGATATAACCATTTTAGTATTTTGATTTTTTTTTTCTGGTGCATAAAATAACCCCCGCAGACGCCTAGTTTAGGAGATATAGCCATTTTAATATTTTGATTTTTTTTTTCTTTTGCATAATTTGACCCCGCAGACGCCTAGTTTAGGTGATATAGAAATTTTTGTGTTTTCATTTTTTTTTCTGGTGCATAAAAAGTCCCCCGCAGACGCCTAGTTTAGGAGATATAGCCATTTTTGTGTTTTAAATTTTTTTTTTCTGGTGCATAAAATGACATCCTCAGACGCCTAGTTTAGGAGATATAGCCATTTAAGTGTTTTGATATTTTTTTTTTTCTGTTGCATAAAATGACCCCCACAGACGCCTAGTTTAGGAGATATAGCCATTTTAGTATTTTGATTTTTTTTTCTGGGTCATAAAGTGACCCCCGCAGATGCCTAGCTTAGGAGATATAGCCGTTTTAGTACGTTGGATTTTTGGTGCATAAAATGACCCCCGCAGACGCCTAGTTTAGGAGATATAACCATTTTAGTATTTTGTTTTTTTTTCTGGGGCATAAAATGACCCCCGCAGATGCCTAGTTTAGGAGATATAGCCAGTTTAGTATTTTGATTTTTTTTTTCAGGTGCATAATTTGCCCCCCGCAGACGCCTAGTTTAAGAGATATAGTCAATTTTTAGGTTTTTTGAATTCTTTTTTTCTGGGGCATAAAATGACACCCACAGACGCCTAGTTTAGGAGATATCGCCATTTTAGTATTTTGGATTTCGTTTTTCTTTGCATAATTTGACCACGCAGACGCCTAGTTTAGGAGATATATCCAGGAGATATCGCCATATTAGTATTTTGATTTTTTTTTTTTGTGCATAAAATGACCCCCGCAGACGCTTTGTTTAGGAGATATAACCATTTTAGTATTTTGAAGTTTTTTCTGGTGCATAAAATGACACCCACAGACGCCTAGTTTAGGAGATATAGCCATTTTAGTATTTTGATTTTTTTTTTCAGGTGCATAATTTGACCCCCGCAGACGCCTAGTTTAGGAGATATAGTCAATTTTTAGGTTTTTTGAATTTTCTTTTTCTGGGGCATAAAATGACTCCCACAGACGCCTAGTTTAGGAGATATCGCCATTTTAGTATTTTGGATTTCTTTTTTCTTTGCATAATTTGACCACGAAGACGCCTAGTTTAGGAGATATATCCACTTTAGTGTTTTAAAGTTTTTTCTGGAGCATTTCACTATTTTGCATTTTTTTTTTCTGGTACATAAAATGACCCACGCAGACGCCTAGTTTAGGAGATATAGCCATTTAAGTGTTTTGATTTTTTTTCTGTGGCAAATGACCGCCGCAGACGCCTAATTTAGGTGACATAGCTATTTTAGTTTTTAAATTTTTTTTTTCTGGTGCATAAAATGACCCCCGAAGACGCCTAGTTTAGGATATACCGCCATTTTAGTATTTTGGATTTTTGGTGCATAAAATGACCCCCGCAGACGCCTTGTTTAGGAGATGTAGCCATTTTAGTATTTTGATTTTTTTTTTATTTTGCATAATTTGACCCCGCCTAGTTTAGGTGATATAGAGTTTTTTGTGTTATAATTTCTTTTTCCGGTGCATAAAAAAACCCCCGCCGACGCATAGTTTAGGAGATATAGCCATTTTTGTGTTTTAAATTTTTTGTTCTGGTGCATAGTTTGAACCTGCAGACGCCTAGTTTAGGAGATATAGCCATTTTAGTATTTTGATTTTTTTTTTCTGGTGCATAAAATGACCCCCGCAGACGCCTAGTTTAGGAGATATAACCATTTTAGTATTTTGATTTTTTTTTTCTGGTGCATAAAATAACCCCCGCAGACGCCTAGTTTAGGAGATATAGCCATTTTAATATTTTGATTTTTTTTTCTTTTGCATAATTTGACCCCGCAGACGCCTAGTTTAGGTGATATAGAAATTTTTGTGTTTTCATTTTTTTTTCTGGTGCATAAAAAGTCCCCCGCAGACGCCTAGTTTAGGAGATATAGCCATTTTTGTGTTTTAAATTTTTTTTTTTCTGGTGCATAAAATGACACCCACAGACGCCTAGTTTAGGAGATATAGCCATTTAAGTGTTTTGATTTATTTTTTTTTCTGTTGCATAAAATGACCCCCACAGACGCCTAGTTTAGGAGATATAGCCATTTTAGTAATTTGATTTTTTTTTTCTGGTGCATAAAATGACCCCCGCAGACGCCTAGTTTAGGAGATATAACCATTTTAGTATTTTGATTTTTTTTTTCTGGGTCATAAAGTGACCCCCGCAGATGCCTAGTTTAGGAGATATAGCCGTTTTAGTACTTTGGATTTTTGGTGCATAAGATGACCCCCGCAGACGCCTAGTTTAGGAGATGTAACCATTTTAGTATTTTGATTTTTTTTTCTGGGGCATAAAATGACCCCCGCAGATGCCTAGTTTAGGAGATATAGCCAGTTTAGTATTTTGATTTTTTTTTTCAGGTGCATAATTTGACCCCCGCAGACGACTAGTTTAGGAGATATAGTCAATTTTTAGGTTTTTTGAATTCTTTTTTTCTGGGGCATAAAATGACTCCCACAGGCGCCTAGTTTAGGAGATATCGCCATTTTAGTATTTTGGATTTCGTTTTTCTTTGCATAATTTGACCACGCAGACGCCTAGTTTAGGAGATATATCCAGGAGATATCGCCATATTAGTATTTTGATTTTTTTTTTTGGTGCATAAAATGACCCCCGCAGACGCTTAGTTTAGGAGATATAACCATTTTAGTATTTTGAAGTTTTTTCTGGTGCATAAAATGACACCCACAGACGCCTAGTTTAGGAGATATAGCCATTTTAGTATTTTGATTTTTTTTTTCTGGTGCATAAAATGACCCCCGCAGACGCCTAGTTTAGGAGATATAACCATTTTAGTATTTTGATTTTTTTTTTCTGGTGCATAAAATGACCCCCGCAGACGCCTAGTTTAGGAGATATAGCCGTTTTAGTATTTTGAATTTTAAGTGCATAAAATGACCCCCGCAGACGCCTAGCTTAGGAGATATAGCCATTTTAGTATTTTGATTTTTTTTTTCTTTTGCATAATTTGACCCGCAGACGCCTAGTTTAGGTGATATAGAGATTTTTGTGTTTTAATTTTTTTTTCTGGTGCATAAAAAGACCCCCGCTGACGCATAGTTTAGGAGATATAGCCATTTTTGTGTTTTCAATTTGTTTTTTCTGGTGCATAAAATGACCCCCGCAGACGCCTAGTTTAGGAGATATAGATATTTTAGTATTTTGAATTTTTTTTTCTGGTGCATAAAATGACCCCGCAGATGCCTAGTTTAGGAGATATAGCCATTTTTGTGTTTTGAATTTTTTTTTTCTGGTGCACAAAATGACCCCTGCAGACGCCTAGTTTAGGAGATATCTCCATTTTAGTATTTTGATATTTTTTTTCTGGTGCATAAAATAACCCCCGCAGACGCTTAGTTTAGGAGATATAACCATTTTAGTATTTTAAGTTTTTTCTGGTGCATAAAATGACACCCACAGACGCCTAGTTTAGGAGATATAGCCATTTTAGTATTTTGATTTTTTTTTTCTGGTGCATAAAATGACCCCCGCAGACGCTTAGTTTAGGAGATATAACCATTTTAGTATTTTGATTTTTTTTTTCTGGTGCATAAAATAACCCCCGCAGACGCCTAGTTTAGGAGATATAGCCATTTTAATATTTTGATTTTTTTTTTCTTTTGCATAATTTGACCCCGCAGACGCCTAGTTTAGGTGATATAGAAATTTTTGTGTTTTCATTTTTTTTTCTGGTGCATAAAAAGTCCCCCGCAGACGCCTAGTTTAGGAGATATAGCCATTTTTGTGTTTTAAATTTTTTTTTTTCTGGTGCATAAAATGACATCCACAGACGCCTAGTTTAGGAGATATAGCCATTTAAGTGTTTTGATATTTTTTTTTTTCTGTTGCATAAAATGACCCCCACAGACGCCTAGTTTAGGAGATATAGCCATTTTAGTATTTTGATTTTTTTTTCTGGGTCATAAAGTGACCCCCGCAGATGCCTAGCTTAGGAGATATAGCCGTTTTAGTACGTTGGATTTTTGGTGCATAAAATGACCCCCGCAGACGCCTAGTTTAGGAGATATAACCATTTTAGTATTTTGTTTTTTTTTCTGGGGCATAAAATGACCCCCGCAGATGCCTAGTTTAGGAGATATAGCCAGTTTAGTATTTTGATTTTTTTTTTCAGGTGCATAATTTGCCCCCCGCAGACGCCTAGTTTAGGAGATATAGTCAATTTTTAGGTTTTTTGAATTCTTTTTTTCTGGGGCATAAAATGACACCCACAGACGCCTAGTTTAGGAGATATCGCCATTTTAGTATTTTGGATTTCGTTTTTCTTTGCATAATTTGACCACGCAGACGCCTAGTTTAGGAGATATATCCAGGAGATATCGCCATATTAGTATTTTGATTTTTTTTTTTTGTGCATAAAATGACCCCCGCAGACGCTTTGTTTAGGAGATATAACCATTTTAGTATTTTGAAGTTTTTTCTGGTGCATAAAATGACACCCACAGACGCCTAGTTTAGGAGATATAGCCATTTTAGTATTTTGATTTTTTTTTTCAGGTGCATAATTTGACCCCCGCAGACGCCTAGTTTAGGAGATATAGTCAATTTTTAGGTTTTTTGAATTTTCTTTTTCTGGGGCATAAAATGACTCCCACAGAAGCCTAGTTTAGGAGATATCGCCATTTTAGTATTTTGGATTTCTTTTTTCTTTGCATAATTTGACCACGAAGACGCCTAGTTTAGGAGATATATCCACTTTAGTGTTTTAAAGTTTTTTCTGGAGCATTTCACTATTTTGCATTTTTTTTTTCTGGTACATAAAATGACCCACGCAGACGCCTAGTTTAGGAGATATAGCCATTTAAGTGTTTTGATTTTTTTTCTGTGGCAAATGACCGCCGCAGACGCCTAATTTAGGTGACATAGCTATTTTAGTTTTTAAATTTTTTTTTTCTGGTGCATAAAATGACCCCCGAAGACGCCTAGTTTAGGATATACCGCCATTTTAGTATTTTGGATTTTTGGTGCATAAAATGACCCCCGCAGACGCCTTGTTTAGGAGATGTAGCCATTTTAGTATTTTGATTTTTTTTTTATTTTGCATAATTTGACCCCGCCTAGTTTAGGTGATATAGAGTTTTTTGTGTTATAATTTCTTTTTCCGGTGCATAAAAAAACCCCCGCCGACACATAGTTTAGGAGATATAGCCATTTTTGTGTTTTAAATTTTTTGTTCTGGTGCATAGTTTGAACCTGCAGACGCCTAGTTTAGGAGATATAGCCATTTTAGTATTTTGATTTTTTTTTTCTGGTGCATAAAATGACCCCCGCAGACGCCTAGTTTAGGAGATATAACCATTTTAGTAGTTTGATTTTTTTTTCTGGGTCATAAAGTAACCCCCGCAGATGCCTAGTTTAGGAGATATAGCCGTTTTAGTACTTTGGATTTTTGGTGCATAAAATGACCCCCGCAGACGCCTAGTTTAGGAGATAGAACCATTTTAGTATTTTGATTTTTTTTTCTGGGGCATAAAATGACTCCCGCAGATGCCTAGTTTAGGAGATATAGCCAGTTTAGTATTTTGATTTTTTTTTTCAGGTGCATAATTTGACCCCCGCAGACGCCTAGTTTAGGAGATATAGTCAATTTTTAGGTTTTTTGAATTTTATTTTTCTGGGGCATAAAATGACTCCCACAGACGCCTAGTTTAGGAGATATCGCCATTTTAGTATTTTGGATTTCTTTTTTCTTTGCATAATTTGACCACGAAGACGCCTAGTTTAGGAGATATATCCATTTTAGTGTTTTAAAGTTTTTTCTGGAGCATTTCACTATTTTGCATTTTTTTTTTCTGGTACATAAAATGACCCACGCAGACGCCTAGTTTAGGAGATATAGCCATTTAAGTGTTTTGATTTTTTTTTTCTGTGGCAAATGACCGCCGCAGACGCCTAATTTAGGTGACATAGCTATTTTAGTTTTTAAATTTTTTTTTTCTGGTGCATAAAATGACCCCCGCAGACGCCTAGTTTAGGAGATATAGCCATTTCAGTATTTTGAAATTTTTTTTTCTGGTGCATAAAATGACCCCCGAAGACGCCTAGTTTAGGATATACCGCCATTTTAGTATTTTGGATTTTTGGTGCATAAAATGACCCCCGCAGACGCCTAGTTTAGGAGATATAGCCATTTTAGTATTTTGAATTTTTTTTTCTGGTGCATAAAATGACCCCGCAGATGCCTAGTTTAGGAGATATAGCCATTTTTGTGTTTTGAATTTTTTTTTTCTGGTGCACAAAATGACCCCTGCAGACGCCTAGTTTAGGAGATATCTCCATTTTAGTATTTTGATATTTTTTTTCTGGTGCATAAAATAACCCCCGCAGACGCTTAGTTTAGGAGATATAACCATTTTAGTATTTTAAGTTTTTTCTGGTGCATAAAATGACACCCACAGACGCCTAGTTTAGGAGATATAGCCATTTTAGTATTTTGATTTTTTTTTCTGGTGCATAAAATGACCCCCGCAGACGCCTAGTTTAGGAGATATAACCATTTTAGTATTTTGATTTTTTTTTTTCTGGTGCATAAAATAACCCCCGCAGACGCCTAGTTTAGGAGATATAGCCATTTTAGTATTTTGATTTTTTTTTTCTTTTGCATAATTTGACCCCGCAGACGCCTAGTTTAGGTGATATAGAAATTTTTGTGTTTTCATTTTTTTTTCTGGTGCATAAAAAGTCCCCCGCAGACGCCTAGTTTAGGAGATATAGAAATTTTTGTGTTTTCATTTTTTTTTCTGGTGCATAAAAAGTCCCCCGCAGACGCCTAGTTTAGGAGATATAGCCATTTTTGTGTTTTAAATTTTTTTTTTCTGTTGCATAAAATGACCCCCACAGACGCCTAGTTTAGGAGATATAGCCATTTTAGTATTTTGATTTTTTTTTTCTGGTGCATAAAATGACCCCCGCAGACGCCTAGTTTAGGAGATATAACCATTTTAGTATTTTGATTTTTTTTTTGTGGCATAAAATGACCCCCGCAGATGCCTAGTTTAGGAGATATAGCCAGTTTAGTATTTTGATTTTTTTTTTCAGGTGCATAATTTGACCCCCGCGGACGACTAGTTTAGGAGATATAGTCAATTTTTAGGTTTTTTGAATTCTTTTTTTCTGGGGCATAAAATGACTCCCACAGGCGCCTAGTTTAGGAGATATCGCCATTTTAGTATTTTGGATTTCGTTTTTCTTTGCATAATTTGACCACGCAGACGCCTAGTTTAGGAGATATATCCAGGAGATATCGCCATATTAGTATTTTGATTTTTTTTTTTGGTGCATAAAATGACCCCCGCAGACGCTTAGTTTAGGAGATATAACCATTTTAGTATTTTGAAGTTTTTTCTGGTGCATAAAATGACACCCACAGACGCCTAGTTTAGGAGATATAGCCATTTTAGTATTTTGATTTTTTTTTTCAGGTGCATAATTTGACCCCCGCAGACGCCTAGTTTAGGAGATATATCCATTTTAGTGTTTTGATGTTTTTTCTGGAGCATTTCACTATTTTGCATTTTTTTTTTCTGGTACATAAAATGACCCACGCAGACGCCTAGTTTAGGAGATATAGCCATTTAAGTGTTTTGATTTTTTTTCTGTGGCAAATGACCGCCGCAGACGCCTAATTTAGGTGACATAGCTATTTTAGTTTTTAAATTTTTTTTTTCTGGTGCATAAAATGACCCCCGCAGACGCCTAGTTTAGGAGATATAGCCATTTCAGTATTTTGAAATTTTTTTTTCTGGTGCATAAAATGACCCCCGAAGACGCCTAGTTTAGGATATACCGCCATTTTAGTATTTTGGATTTTTGGTGCATAAAATGACCCCCGCAGACGCCTTGTTTAGGAGATGTAGCCATTTTAGTATTTTGATTTTTTTTTTATTTTGCATAATTTGACCCCGCCTAGTTTAGGTGATATAGAGTTTTTTGTGTTAAAATTTTTTTTTCCGGTGCATAAAAAAACCCCCGCCGACGCATAGTTTAGGAGATATAGCCATTTTTGTGTTTTAAATTTTTTTTTCTGGTGCATAGTTTGAACCTGCAGACGCCTAGTTTAGGATATACCGCCATTTTAGTATTTTGGATTTTTGGTGCATAAAATGACCCCCGCAGACGCCTAGTTTAAGAGATATAGCCATTTGTGGGTTTTCAATTTTTTTTTTCTGGTGCATAAAATGACCCCCGCAGACTCCTAGTTTAGGAGATATAGCCATTTTTGTATTGTGAATTTTTTTTTCTTGTGCATAAAATGACCCCCGCTGACGCATAGTTTAGGAGATATAGCCATTTTTGTGTTTTAAATTTTTTTTTTCTGGTGCATAAAATAACCCCCGCAGACGCCTAGTTTAGGAGATATAGCCATTTTTGTGTTTTCAATTTGTTTTTTTCTGGTGCATAAAATGACCCCCGCAGACTCCTAGTTTAGGAGATATAGCCATTTTAGTATTTTGATTTTTTTTTCTGGTGCATAAAATGAACCCCGCAGACGTCTAGTTTAGGCGATATAGCCATTTTAGTATTTTGGATTTTTGGTGCATAAAATGACCCCCGCAGACTCCAATTTTAAGAGATAAAGCCATTTTTGGGTTTTGAATTTTTTTTTTTCTGTTGCATAAAATGACCCTCGCAGACGCCTAGTTTAGGTGATATAGCCATTTTAGTATTTTGATTTTTTCTTCTGGTGCATAAAATGTCCCCCGCAGACGACTATTTTAGGAGTTATAGCCATTTTTGTGTTTTCAATTTGTTTTTTCTGTTGCATAAAATGACTCCCGCAGACTCCTAGTTTAGGAGATATAGCCATTTTAGTATTTTGATTTTTTCTTCTGGTGCATAAAATGTCCCCCGCAGACGCCTTGTTTAGGAGATATAGAAATTTAGGTGTTTTGATTTTTTTTCTGTGGCAAATGACCGCCGCAGACGCCTAATTTAGGTGACATAGCCATTTTAGTTCTTAAATTTTTTTTTCTGGTGCATAAAATGACCCCCACAGACGCCTAGTTTAGGAGATACCGCCATTTTAGTATTTTGATTTTTTTTTTCTTTTGCATAATTTGACCCCGCAGACGCCTAGTTTAGGTGATATAGAGATTTTTGTTTTTTCATTTTTTTTTCTGGTGCACAAAAAGACCCCCGCTGACGCATAGTTTAGGAGATATAGCCATTTTTGTGTTTTCAATTTTTTTTTCTGGTGCAGAAAATGACCCCCGCAGACGCTTAGTTTAGGAGATATAGCCATTTTAGTATTTTGAATTTTTTTTTTCTGGTGCATAAAATGACCCCCGCAGACGCCTAGTTTAGGAGATATAGCCATTTTTGGGTTTTGAATTTTTTTTTTCTGGTGCATAAAATGACCCAAGCAGACGCCTAGTTTAGGAGAAATACACATTTTTGTGTTTTGAATTTTTTTTTCTGGTGCACAAAAGGACCCCTGCAGACGCCTAGTTTAGGAGATATAGCCATTTTGGTATTTTGAATTTTTTTTTTCTGGTGCATAAAATGACCCCCGCAGACGCCTAGTTTAGGAGATATAGCCACTTTTGGGTTTTGAATTTTTTTTTTTCTGGTGCATAAAATGACCCAAGCAGACGCCTAGTTTAGGAGATATAGACATTTTTGTGTTTTGAATTTTTTTTTCTGGTGCACAAAATGACCCCCGCAGACGCTTAGTTTAGGAGATATAGCCATTTTAGTATTTTGAAATTTTTTTTCTGGTGCATAAAATGACCCCCGCAGACGCCTAGTTTAGGAGATATAGCCATTTTTGGGTTTTGAATTTTTTTTTTCTGGTGCATAAAATGACCCAAGTAGACGCCTAGTTTAGGAGATATAGACATTTTTGTGTTTTGAATTTTTTTTTCTGGTGCACAAAATGACCCCTGCAGACGCCTAGTTTAGGAGATATAGCCATTTTGGTATTTTGAATTTTTTTTTTTTCTGGAGCATAAAATGACCCCCGCAGACGCCTAGTTTAGGAGATATAGCCATTTTTGGGTTTTGAATTTTTTTTTTCTGGTGCATAAAATGATCCAAGCAGACGCATAGTTTAGGAGATATAGACATTTTTGTGTTTTGAATTTTTTTTTCTGGTGCACAAAATGACCCCTGCAGACGCCTAGTTTAGGAGATATAGCCATTTTGGTATTTTGAATTTTTTTCTTCTGGTGCATAAAATGTCCCCCGCAGACGCTTAGTTTAGGAGATATAGCCATTTTAGTATTTTGTATTTTTTTTTTCTGGGGCATAAAATGACTACCACAGACGCCTAGTTTGGAGATATAGGCATTTTGGTATTTTGATTTTTTTTTTTCTGTTGCATAAAATGACAGCCGCAGACGCCTAGTTTAGCAGATATAGCCATTTTAGTATTTTGGATTTTTGGTGCATAAAATGACCCCCGCAGACGCCTAGTTTAAGAGATATAGCCATTTTTGGGTTTTGAATTTTTTTTTTCTGTTGCATAAAATGACCCCCGCAGACGCTTAGTTTAGGAGATATAACCATTTTAGTATTTTGAAGTTTTTTCTGGTGCATAAAATGACACCCACAGACGCCTAGTTTAGGAGATATAGCCATTTTAGTATTTTGATTTTTTTTTCTGGTGCATAATTTGACCCCCGCAGACGCCTAGTTTAGGAGATATAGTCAATTTTTAGGTTTTTTGAATTTTTTTTTTCTGGGGCTTAAAATGACTCCCACAGACGTCTAGTTTAGGAGATATCGCCATTTTAGTATTTTGGATTTCTTTTTTCTGGTGCATAAAATGACCCCTGCAGACGCCTAGTTTAGGAGATATAGCCATTTTTGTGTTTTGATTTTTTTTTATGGTACATAGTTTGAACCTGCAGATGCCTAGTTTAGGAGATATAGCCATTTTTGTGTTTTGATTTTTTTTTTCTGGTGCATAAAATGAACCTCGCAGACTTCTAGTTTAGGAGATATAGGCATTTTAGTATTTTGATTTTTTTTTTCTGGTGCATAAAATTTCCCCCGCAGACGCATAGTTAAGGAGATATAGCCATTTTTGTGTTTTGAATTTTTTTTTCTGGTGCATAAAATTACCCCCGCAGACGCCTAGTTTGGGAGATATAGCCATTTTTGTGTTTTGATTTTTTTTTATGGTGCATAGTTTGAACCTGCAGACGCCTAGTTTAGGAGATAAGCCATTTTAGTATATTGCATTTTTTTTTTCTGGTGCATAAAATGGCCCCCGCAGACGCCTAGTTTAAGAGATTAAGCCATTTTAGTATTTTGAATTTTTTTTTCTGGGGCATAAAATGACCTCCGCAGACGCCTAGTTTAGGAGATATAGCCATTTTTGTGTTTTGAATTTTTTTTTTCTGGTGCATAAAATGACCCCTGCAGACGCCTGGTTTAGGAGATATAGCCATTTTTGTGTTTTGATTTTTTTTTTCTGGTGCATAAAATGACCCTCGCAGACTTCTAGTTTAGGAGATATAACCATTTTAGTATTTTTAAGTTTTTTCTGGTGCATAAAATGACACCAACAGACGCCTAGTATAGGATATATAGCCATTTTAGTATTGAATTTTTTTTTCTGGTGCATAATTTGACCCCCGCAGACGCATAGTTAAGGAGATATAGACATTTTTGTATTTTGATTTTTTTTTTTCTGGTGCATAAAATGACCCTCGCAGACTCCTAGTTTAGGAGATATAGCCATTTTAGTATTTTGATTTTGAGGTGCATAATTTGACCGCCGCAGACGTCTAGTTTAGGAGATACACTCAATTTTTAGGTTTTTTGAATTTGTTTTTTCTGGTGCATAAAATGACCCCCGCAGACGCATAGTTTAGGAGATATAGCCATTTTAGTATTTTGATTTTTTTTTCTTTTGCATAATTTGACCCCGCAGACGCCTAGTTTAGGTGATATAGAGATTTTTGTGTTTTTATTTTTTTTTTCTTGTGCATAAAATGACACTTGCAGACTCCTAGTTTAGGAGATATAGCCATTTTAGTATTTTGATTGTTTTTTTCTGGTGCATAATTTGACCGCTGGAGACGCCTAGTTTAGGAGATATAGCCATTTTAGTATTTTGAATTTTTTTTTCTGGTGCACAAAGTGACCCCGCAGACCCCCAGTGTAAGAGATACAGCCATTTTAGTGTTTTGAATGTTTCTTTTCTGGTGCTTGAAATGGCCCCCGCAGACGCCTAGTTTAGGAGATAGAGAGATTTTTGTGTTTTTATTTTTTTTTTCTGGTGCATAAAATGACCCTCGCAGACTCCTAGTTTAGGAGATATAGCCATTTTAGTATTTTGATTTTGAGGTGCATAATTTGACCGCCTCAGACGTCTAGTTTAGGAGATACAGTCAATTTTTAGGTTTTTTGAATTTGTTTTTTCTGGTGCACAAAATGACACCCCCAGACGCCTAGTTAAGAAGATATAAAAATTTTAGTATTTAGAATTCTGTTTTTCTGGTGCATAAAATGACCGACCCCCGCAGACGACTAGTTTAGGAGATATAGCCATTTTAGTATCTTTAATGTTTTTTGTTCTGGTTTATAAAATGACCCCCGCAGACCCCTAGTTTAGGAGATATAGCCATTTTAGTATTTTGATCTTTTTTTCTGGTGCAGAAAATGGCCCCCGCAGACGCCTAGTTTAGGAGATATAGCCATTTTAGTATTTTGAATTTTTTTCTGGTGCATAAAATGACCCCCGCAGACCCTTAGTTTTTTTTTTTTGGCCCCAACCACGACCTGGAAAATCAAGTCCTTGTGCACAATTTCTACCTTCGAAATGAAATAGTGAACTTGCGATTCGAGAGCTCGGGTTTCACCCAGTTCAGTGACGAGAATATGCAAATAATGTCATCGCCGACGATAGGGTATTACCCCCGTTCATTTCGAAGGTGGAGCTCCAAACGATCTTCGAATCGCTTAAAAGTAAGAAATCAGTGGGAACCGATGAAATACCGAATATTGTGCTCCGACATCTCCCACTAGAATCGGTGGACATTTATACCACCCTGTTTAATAATGCAATGAATAACGCACATTATCCAGCGCAGTGGAAAACTGCGGTGGTATATCCCATTCCCAAAAGGGATAAAAATACTTCCAATCCGGCGAATCTCCGCTCGATCAGTCTTCTTCCAAACATCAGTAAGGTTTTCGAGAAGGTGATCAATAGAGTCCTGACTAAGTGGGTTGAGGGCAAACATATAGTTCCGGATAATCAATTCGGTTTCAAGGCGGGGCATGATATCATTCATGCTGCGTCTAAACTAGTTTCTGATATCCAATGGAATAAAGGCAAGGACCAGTGCACTGGTGCCTGCTTGATTGACTTGGAAAAGGCACTCAATACCGTATGGTTAGAAGGACTCTTTTTCAAGCTGGACAGGTTGGGCATTAGTAAACCACTGCTGTATATTCTTCTTGATATGCTCTCCAGTAGACAGTTCATCGTGAAAAATGGCGATGTGACTTCTGCTGGAACATTTAACATTAAAAACGGTCTACAACAAGGGGCGGTAAATTCGCCGATCCTATTCAACATTTACACAAGTGCTCTGATAGGTTCACTTCACCATGCCATAGCGTACGCAGACGACTTAGTCGCGTACAGATCAGGTCCAAAGATTGAGGTCATTAATACACTTTTGCTACGTGAATTCGACAAAATTAAGCGATATTGCGACGACTGGAAATTGAAAATCAACTTTCAGAAGTCGGAAACCATTCCGTTTAGGACGCCTGTGTCTGGGGCCTCTAGGGATACCAGAAAGAATTGGCGAAAGTTCTCTATCGTCGGACAACATGGACTGCCACTTGCTTGTCGAAATGTAGTCAGATACCTTGGGATCTGGCTAGATCAATATCTGTATTTTAACAAACAGATAGATGTTGCTCTGGCCAGAGCCAGAGGTGCTTTTGCCCTTACAAGGAGACTGTTTTATAACAGCCAACTCGATGCGAGGGTGAAAGTGATCTGCTACATGGCCCTTATCAGGCCCATGCTTGTATTTGGATGTCCCGTGTGGTTCAACGTGAGAGCAAGTTTATTGGAAAAGATTCGGGTGTTTGAGAGGGCTTGTCTTAGGACTTGTCTTCGCTTATACAGAACACCAGAGTCTGAGTACATAAAATTCTATCGTAATGAGGTCTTGTACAATAGGGCGAACCTAATAAGGGTGGACAATTTTGTTATTAAGTTGACTCGAAGGCACATTGCAAGAGCAATGACCTCATCGAATAACCTGATCTCCGGGGCTTACTACCCCAATTATATGTATCACGAGAGAGTTCGCTTTGACGGCTTTATTCCTCCAGAAGCGTTCCTCTATCTGGATAGCAAAGGTCTGATTCAGGACAGATTGGCTGTGCCGCTAATCTTCCACGTTGCTCGAAAGGCTGCGGACAGGCGACTCAACTACGACAGAGACGTCGCACACGGCAGTGCGGAGCGTCTCCGGTTCAGTAGGGCGGTAGGGAGTCGCGACATGAGGGATGTTGCTCGGCAGCAATAACAAGTTTGGTGGCTGGTTGTAGGAGGAGAGGGTTCGTCGTCAAATTCCTCGGGTACATGATAGCTTCATTAGGAAGCAAAGTCGGTTCGTCAATCTAGTTTATTAGCCGTGGCCGACTTACATAGTCTTAGGTAGGATTAGGGTAGATTTAAGGACAAAAAAAAAAATAATAAATAAAAAAAAAAAATAAAAAAAAAGTAAAAAATTATAAAAGAACAAAGAGGTGGGTAACCTTCTCTAAAAGAAAGGGGTAATCCCAAAAAAAAAATTTTATGTACAATATATATATGTATAAGTAAAATTAGATAGTCTAAGTAGGTTAAGTAGGTTAAGATTTATTTTTTACGTAGTGTATAGGTTTAGTTTTAAGTTTTATATTACAACAAAAAAAAAAGTCCAGACACTATTTTCTTAGTTTTAGTTTAATAAATGTAAAAACAAAAATAAAAGTAGAGTGTAAGAAACTTCGAAAGACATAGATTAAGTATTATGTTTAACCTAGAGTGCCCGCATGGGGCCAGTAGGTTAGAATTAGATTATCTGTAAGTTATTTAAGCTAATTTTTAAGCATTTTTTTGTCTACCATGTAAGAATTAATGAGTTAACTGAAATAAAAATGCATTTAAAATGAAAAAACGAAAAAATGCAGACCCTTAGTTTAGGAGATATAACCCATTTTAGTATTTTGAATTTTTTTTTCTGGCGCATAAAATGACACCCACAGACGCCTAGTTTAGGAGATATAGCCATTTTTGGGTTTTGAATTTTTTTTCCTGTTGCATAAAATGACCCTCGCAGACGCCTAGTTTAGGAGATATAGCCATTTTAGTATTTTGATTTTTTTTTTCTGGTGTATAAAATGACCCCCGCAGACGCCTAGTTTAGGAGATATAGCCGTTTTAGTATTTTGAATTTTAAGTGCATAAAATGACCCCCGCAGACGCCTAGTTTAGGAGATATAGCCATTTTAGTAGGGGCTATAAGGGCTGACGTTTGTAGTATTCTGTTATCTGAGTAAGCAAGAGTGAAATTTTGCGGAAATGGCTTTCAGGCTAATGCTGCAAGCGCCCCCGTCCCGTTGAAACCTTGGCAGGACTCAAAGAACACTCGATGGCTCGTCGCCATTAAGTTGGTGGTGTAGGTCAAGATGTAACATGCCTTGTTAAAACTGATTTGGCTCTGGCACAACACCTCATAAGGGTCTGTGTCAACCCTTGCATGGCCTCACTGCTTGCAAAGACAACCATGGAATCCTTAGGTTACTACATACTCGGACATCGATAACACCAACAACAACAATTGGGGACCCAATTGAAATGAATTCAACAAAAACCAAATCAACGGAGGGAATATTAGTGGAAGAGAAAGGTAATGAGGAAAATCCCTTTCAAAGGAACTCAAGGATGCTAAGGTCACCAGGCACCGCACCAGCACCATTAGGGAGAAGCACTGAAAGCAGTGTTTTTTCTGCGACAAGAGAGACGGCACTTGAACCAAATTCGCAGCTATCTGCCTTCCACAAACTAGTGGAAATGTTAGAAGATGGGAAAAGCCGTTCAATACATCAACCTATGAGAGACGCAATTGAAAGCATTAGATCCCTATATGAGCTTTCTGCTATTCAACTGCAGGACGAAAAGGCAAAAGAGGTGACAAGGAAACACAACTCCTCACAAACCTCTCCCTGGCTGAGAAACGCACAAGAACCCAGGAAAAGGCAGGGTCAAAATGGCGAATCCCCGGAACCAAAGAGAAAAAAAAACCCCCTGGCGGTAGAGTCGAAGCAAAAAGAAAACAATATTGGAGGCATAACTTCAAAGATCAAGGAGAAGAACACCGCCATTCCGACAAAACAGAAGTCAAACGATGGCAAACAGCTGAGAAAAACTAAGAAGGAGACTAACAAAAAGAAGCTTGAGGCGAAAAGAAGTAAGCCGGACGCGTTCATCATCGAAGGAAGTGAAGGAATATCTTACGCGGAGATTCTTCGTAGCGTAAAAGCAGACCCCAAACTAGAAGCTATTGGAAAAGCGGTATCCAGGATAAGAAGGACCCAGAAAGGAGAGCTCCTAATACAGCTCAAGGAAACTGGAAATAAGACAGAAGAGTTTAAAAGTGTCATTGGCGAGGTTTTAGGAGAGCGAGCGAATGTAAGGACACTCACCCATCGCACTACCATCGAGCTGAAAGACATCGACGAAGTCACCGGAAAAGAGGACATTTGCGAGGCAATAAGGACTCAACTCGGGGTGGAACTACAACCAGCAGACATATTATCCTTGCGAAAAGCGTACGGTGGAACCCAAACAGCAACAATTGGTCTTCCCGTCAGATTGGCAAAGAAACTGTTAGATGCAGGAAAGGTAAAAATTGGATGGGTTATTTGCCGCATTCGGGAGCGAACGCTTCTCCAAAAATGCTTCAAATGTCTTGAATTTGGGCATATGGCCAAGCATTGTAAAAGCAGTGAGGACCGCTCCAAGCTATGTAGAAGGTGTGGAACAGAAGGCCACATAGCAAAGAACTGCGATAAGGAGCCATCATGCATGTTCTGTAGAAAAGAACACCCAAATGATTCGAAGCATGTAGCCGGAAGCAGCAAGTGTCTGGTTTTTAGGAAGGCCATCACCAACAAGAAAACATGAAGATAATACAGATTAATTTAAATCACTGTAGAATTGCACATGATATCCTGACACAAACGGCTAGAGAAGAAAAAGCGGACGTTATTCTGATAAGTGAACCGTATAAAACTCTGGACAGCAATATATGGATCTGCGATAGGACATAGCATGCTGCTATATGGATATGTGGAAGGCATGCCTTTCAAGAAACTAATGGACTTACGGAGGGCTTTGCACGGGCCAAAATAAATGGCATACATTTTTACAGCTGCTGTGCATGTCCAAACTGGACCATCAACGAGCACCAGACAATGCTAGACAACCTATCCGCCGATGTTCGTGGTAGAGCCCCTGTGGTTATCGGCGGGGACTTTAATGCATGGGCAACGGAGTGGGGTAGCAGACTTACAAACGCCAGAGGCCGTAGTCTGCTTGAAAGTTTTGCAACTCTTAACATAGGCATTGCAAACCAAGGTCGTGTAAACACATATCGTAAGGCAGGAACGGGCTCGATTATTGATATTACGTTCGTTAGCAACTCCCTCTTGCGAAAAATAAAATGGCAAGTCAGCGAAGAATACACGCACAGTGACCACCAAGCAATAATTTTTTAAACGAAGGAGAAGAGTACCGTGCAACGCGCTAAACGAACGGGCCCAAGATGGAAGGACACACACTTCGACCTGGACGCGTTCGAAGAAATGATAAATATCGGAAAGATAATGCAAAGCGGAACAGCTGAAGCCAGTATACAACAACTCGTGCGCATTCTTACTACTGCGTGCGATGCATCAATGCCCAGAAGAACCGGTACTAGAGGAGGAACACCATGCTACTGGTGGAATGAGGAAATAAACAAGCTTAGAGCGAAGTGCTTAAATGCCCGACACAAAGTCTAAAGATCTAGGGGAAGAAATCGCTTTGAAGAACACCTTATTGGTTTTAAAATAGCAAGACGCGACCTAAAAAAGGCAATCAAGGAGAGCAAGACAAGATGTTTTAAAAAACTTTGTGAAGAAGCCAACATAAACTCATGGGGTACAGCATACAGGATCGTCATGACTACGATAAAGGGCAGCAGGTCGCCGCAAATAACATGTCCAGCAATCCTAAGCTCCACAGTAGAACACTTTTTCCCCCGAGGTACATCTACTACGTACCATATCATTAGGGAGACCAATACGGAGGACATCCCAATAGTCTCAGCGGATGAACTCATAAACGCATGCAGGAAGATAGGCGCCAGTAAAGCTCCCGGACTAAAAGCAGCTATTCATAAGCGGCCAGACATGTTTATGGAAACAATTCAAAAATGTCTCGAAGAAGGAGTTGTCCCGGATGCTTGGAAACTACAACACCTAGTCCTGTTTCCAAAGGGAAACAAGCCACATGGGGAACCGTCCTCGTATCGCCCAATATGCCTTCTAGACACAATGGGAAAGATACTGGAACGGATAATATATGCTAGACTGCTCGCGGTAGCAGAAGAGAGAGGAGCACTATCAGACTTTCAGTTTGGGTTCAGAAAATCGAGGTCTACTGTTCAAGCCGTAAAAACTGTGGTCGACATTGCGGCCGAAGCGATACAAGGAGAAAGGTGGCGGTATGGTACAAAAAAATACTGTGTAGTGGTGACTTTGGACATCAAAAATGCCTTTAACTCGGCAAACTGGGCGTTCATCAGAAAATCACTAGCCAGTATGAATACGTCATATTACTTGCTGAGGATAGTAGAAAACTACTTTACCAACAGAGAACTGAGGTATGAAACTGATGAAGGGTTGAAATACTACAGCGTTTCAGCTGGGGTTCCACAAGGATCAGTACTCGGTCCACTCCTATGGAACATTCTGTATGACGGAGTGCTAAGGCTTATGTTGCCGAGAGGAGTTCAAGTAATCGAATTTGCAGACGACATTGCCGTCGTTAAGGTGGCAAAAGAAATAAAGGAGATAGAGTTAGCCACAAATGTAGCGATTATTCGCATCAAAGACTGACTAGTATCTGCCGGTCTAGAATTAGCGGACCATAAAACGGAAGCTGTCTTAATTACCAGTAGAAGAATTGTGGAATACGCCAATATACGGGTGGGACATCAAATAATCCGATCGAAAGAATCACTCAAATACCTGGGAGTAATACTTGATAACAGATTACAGTTCAAAGCACATGTAGAGTACTCCAGTAACAAGGCTTTACTGCTGCAAGGAGCACTTTCTAGAATACTACCAAACATTGGTGGACCTGGATATGCTAGGAGGATTCTCCTATCTAGAGTAGTCAGCTCAGTCCTCTTATACGCTGCTCCGGTCTGGGCGGGGGCACTCGCCATAAAAGCAAACAAGAGAAATCTGTTGTCCGCATACAGGCTCAGTGCATTAAGAACGATCTGTGGATTTCGAACAATCTCGGATGAAGCAGCCTTCGTGATAGCAGGAATGGTTGCGATCGACATTCTCGCGGACGAGATGTTGAGAGTTTATAATAGAAGGACCCCAGGGCGACAAGATGCAGGTGAAATTGCAAGAATAAAAGGAGAAGAGCGAGCGGTTTCAGCAGCCATCTGGCAAGCCAGGTGGGATAATAGTACAACAGGCACATGGACCTACAAGTTAATCCCGAACATCGAGACCTGGACAAAACGAGCATATGGGGATAACAACTACCACCTTACGTAGTTCCTATCCGGTCACGGCGGCTATCGCAAATACCTGCACCGATTCGGACACGATAGCTCCCCTTTGTGCCCAGAATGCTCAAACGAGGGAGAGATACGGAGCAGGCCATATTTCATTGCCGGCGTTTTTCGCAGTGGAGAATTAATCTGCCCAGTCCAATAATACTCATAGACCAAATGTTGCAGTCGGAGGAAAATTGGATGGAAATCGGCACATTTGTGATAATTGTGCAAAACGAGCTAAGAAGAATAGAAGAAATTAGAAGAGATCAAGAAGCAAATACAAGAAGAATAGCACGATCTGCTAACCAGCCCCGCGAAGTAATACCTAACGGCAGTCCTGCGGGGAGAGTGGTTGAAGGACATAGGGGTGTGGATTAGAATGATGAACATTTTACAGAAGTACCTACCAGCGTAACCAAACGTTCACCCAAACAAGGAGTGCGTCTCCCATGCACAGTATCCATATATACCCATAGCTCAAAAACACCACCCATTCGATCTACAGTCCACGATATCTAGATACATACTCATACCCACGTATAAAGTTCAAACCGAATCCACAACCAACGGCCTCTTACACCAGAGTCTACAACCCTTTAGACCACACAAACACACGCACACACACACACGTACACACAACCTAGAGTCAATAGCCGTGCTATATCACAGAAATTACACGCACCCACTAGTGGCACCAAGATTACTTGTCGCGACTACAACAGCGACCAAAATGGTTGAATCCACAGCCACAACTAGAGGTAGGAGACCTGTCCTTGATAAAGGATGAACGTCTTCCCCCATCAAAATGGAGTTTAGGCCGTATTGTGAAGACATACCCTGGAACAGAAAACATCACAAGAGTCGTAAAGCTGAAAACACAACAGGGAGAAATCAAACGACCTATAACGAAACTTTGCCCTCTGCCAGCTAATTCAAACAAACCACTAACAGAAAACTAGTAAATACACACCGGAACACTTAAAATTTAACTTACATATTGTGCAATCACAAACTACTCAAAAAAAAAATATAAAATCTAACCAAAATCCAAAAAATAAATTGGCAACCTTCAAATATAAATAGCTTGCAATTCGAGCGTTTATTCATTTTACAGAAGTACCTACCAGCGTAACCAAACGTTCACCCAAACAAGGAGTGCGTCACCCATGCACAGTATCCACATATACCGATAGCTCAAAAACACCTCCCATTCGATCTACAGTCCACGATATTTAGATACATACTCATACCCACGTATAAAGTTCAAACCGAATCCACAACCAACGGCCTCTAACACTAGAGTCTATAACCCTTTGGACCACACAAACACACGCACAAACACACACGTACACACAACCTAGAGTCAATAGCCCTGCTATATCACAGAAATTACTCACCCACTAGTGGCACCAAGATTACTTGTCGCGATTACAATGGCGACCAAAATGGTTGAAGCCACAGCCACAACTAGAGGTAGGAGGCCTGTCCTTGATAAAGGATGAACATCTTCCCCCTTCAAAATGGAGTTTAAGCCGTATTGTGAAGACATACCCTGGAACAGACAACATCACAAGAGTCGTAAAGCTGAAAACACAACAGGGAGAAATCAAACGACTTATAACGAAACTTTGCCTTCTGCCAACTAATTCAAACAAACCACTAACAGAAAACTAGTAAGTGCACACCGGAACACTTAAAATTTAGCTTACATATTGTGCAATCACAAACTACTGAAAAAAAAAATTTTAAATCTAACCAAAATCCAAAAAATAAGATGGCAACCTTCGAACATCAATAGCTCGCAATTCGAGCGTTTATTCATTTTACAGAAGTATCTACCAGCGTAACCAAACGTTCACCCAAACAAGGAGTGCGTCACCCATGCACAGTATCCACATATACCGATAGCTCAAAAACACCTCCCATTCGATCTACAGTCCACGATATTTAGATACATACTCATACCCACGTATAAAGTTCAAACCGAATCCACAACCAACGGCCTCTAACACTAGAGTCTATAACCCTTTGGACCACACAAACACACGCACAAACACACACGTACACACAACCTAGAGTCAATAGCTCTGCTATATCACAGAAATTACACACCCACTAGTGGCACCAAGATTACTTGTCGCGATTACAACGGCGACCAAAATGGTTGAAGCCACAGCCACAACTAGAGGTAGGAGGCCTGTCCTTGATAAAGGATGAACATCTTCCCCCTTCAAAATGGAGTTTAAGCCGTATTGTGAAGACATACCCTGGAACAGACAACATCACAAGAGTCGTAAAGTTGAAAACACAACAGGGAGAAATCAAACGACCTATAACGAAACTTTGCCTTCTGCCAACTAATTCAAACAAACCACTAACAGAAAACTAGTAAGTGCACACCGGAACACTTAAAATTTAGCTTACATATTGTGCAATCACAAACTACTCAAAAAAAAAAATAAAATCTAACCAAAATCCAAAAAATAAGTTGGCAACCTTCGAACATCAATAGCTCGCAATTCGAGCGTTTATTCATTTTACAGAAGTACGTACCAGCGTAACCAAACGTGCACCCAAAGAAGGAGTGCGTCACCCATGCACAGTATCCACATATACCCATAGCTCAAAAACACCACCCATTCGATCTACAGTCCACGATATTTAGATACATACTCATACCCACGTATAAAGTTCAAACCGAATCCACAACAAACGGCCTCTTACACTAGAATCTACAACCCTTTGGACCACACAAACACACACACACGTACACACAACCTAGAGTCAATAGCCCTGGTATATCACAGAAATTAAACATACCCACTAGTGGCACCAAGATTACTTGTCGCGATTACAACAGCGACCAAAATGGTTGAAGCCACAGCCACAACTAGAGGTAGGAGACCTGTCCTAGATAAAGGATGAACGTCTTCCCCCATCAAAATGGAGCTTAAACCGTATTGTGAAGACAAACCCTGGAACAGACAACATCACAAGAGTCGTAAAGTTGAAAACACAACAGGGAGAAATCAAACGACCTATAACGAAATTTTGCCCTCTGCCAACTAATTCAAACAAACCACTAACAGAAAACTAGTAAGTGCACACCGGAATACTTAAAATTTAGCTTACATATTGTACAATCACAAACTACTCAAAAAAAAAAATTTTAAATCTAACCAAAATCCAAAAAATAAATTGGCAACCTTCGAATATCAATAGCTTGCAATTCGAGCATTTATTCATTTTTGTATATTGTATTGTATTTATTTATTTATTTATTATTCTAGGTACAATTTGTAGAAGTATGGATTACACAAATTCAAAAAATAGTAAATTTCAAAAAAAGCCATAAATTCAAAAGAATACCCAGAAATATAAATAAAAGGAACAGTCTATAGCCAAGTTAAGAACTACAGCTAGTAGCGAGTGTCCCATCAAAAATTCAAAATCAAATATGTAATTTTAAAATGAGCGTAGGGGAAAAAGAAAAAAGGATTGTTTTTATTTTAAATATAGATGTTTAAGAGTCGTTCAATCTGTTGGTGGTTAAATTCAAAGAGCCATGTTTTTACTTTAGTTAGGAAAGGTAACAAATTACGTATACGTCGGATGAAGTCGGGTAGCTTTTTAAAGATTGTCGGAGCTACTATCAAGAAAAACTTTTTAAAATGCATTTTATTGTGCGATGGTACAACAACAGAGTTATTTGAATGGATTCGCAAGTTATAAATAGAATTTCTTCTAACTGCAAGATAGCCACTTCTAATAAAAAAAAGTTTTAGCACTTTATAGTAGTAGAGATGCCTTAGGGGAAGAATTTTCAGTTCTTGAAATAAAGTAAAGCTGTTATGGAATCGATTTTTCTTACATACAATACGAATAACTTGTTTAAGAGCCAAGAGCAGAGGGTTAATTTTGTTAGCGTGAGTTCCAGCCCAACAAGTGATACCATACTGAATCTTAGAATGCACTATACCATAATAGATCATAACCAGTAATTTTTTTGAACAATATGAACTGAGATTGTAAAATTGTCTGGAGCAACATAGCAAATATTTTTTCACAGCGTTAGTATGATCGACCCAGTTTAATTTGCTATCCAAGATCACTCCAAGATACTTAAAGGATTGAACAAAATCTATTTTAAAACAATGATTGGAGCAAGTTTCACTAGAATTAAATGTACTGGGGCTCGATGCAGAGTTAGTTTCGAGTTTAAACTTAATACAGTCAGAAGTATGATAAAAAAGATTACAATCAAGCAGAGTAGAAGACCCTGATAAATTGAAATACATCACTTTAGTCTTATTACTCAAAATCATACGATACTGAGCAAACCAGCGTCTCATAAAATCCAAGTCAAAGTTAATGTCAACTATTAAGTTAAGTGGAGATTTAATTGCGTAGGAAAAGGCTATGTCATCAGCAAAAGCTGTCGAGTAACCTTTAAATTTCTGTAAAAAGACGGAGTTAATAAAAATTAAAAAAAGTAATGGTCCAAGAACTGACCCTTGTGGTACACCTACTTTTAAGTTACGTAGCACACTGTATTTTCCTTTAATTTTAACATGCTGTTTTCTATCAGACAAATAAGAAGCAAACCAATAATACAAAAAACCACGAAATCCTGCTCTATAAAGCTTACTCAAATGAATGTGAGGATCTACTAGATCAAACGCTTTAGTTAGATCAACAAAAGGGGCAGCATTGAAGAAACTTTGGTTGATACCATCATAGACCTCACTACATAACTTTAAAAGTGCGTCTTCAGTAGATCGGCCAGCTCGAAATCCAAACTGACAATCACTAAAAAATCGTTGTTTGTTTAAAAAGTCTAGAATTCTTCTTTTCTTGGCTTTTTTAAATATCTTGGAGCAAACGGGCAAAAGAGATATCGGTCTGTAGTTATTAAGACAACAAGGCTTATTTTTTTTTATGGAGCGGAATAACTTCAGCAATTTTAAGTGCATCAGGAAAAACTCTTCCGAAAACGCTATTGTTAAAAATGTGAGCTAGAACATCCACAATATTAAATGCTATCCTTTTTAGAATAACATTAGAGCAACCATCCGCTGTAACAGTGTTGGAGTCTTTTAATGAATTAATAATTTTGTATAATTCACTTGAAGAAATGGGATTAAAACAACAGCTTTCACTAAAAAAGGTATCACTTACTAATCCCTCGTCAGCAATAGTAGGATTGTTTTTGTCAAATACTTCAGTAACTAAATTATTAGCTGTGGAAACAAAAAATTCATTGAAGTGATTAGCAACTTCAGTCGGATCCGAAACTGTCAAATCATTCACTGTCACAATTAATGGTTTGTCTTCACGGACTTTGCGATTTAAAATTTTGTTGACTACGCTCCATTCCCCTTTTAAATTTCCTTGGTTTTTTTCGAGTTCAGACAAATAATAATTTTCCTTAGATGTCTTTATCTCAACTGAGATCTCTTTACAAAAGCTTTTGAAAGAAGTTTTAAGTGCACTATTGGAAGGGTATTTCTTACATTTAAGTGCCAATTTATTTTTCCTGTTTATTTTTTTTAGCAAAGGTCCAGACATCCACTCTTTTAAACGTTTAGATTTGGGATCAGAAGTATTTAAATTAAGAGTAAAACAGTCAAGCAAAATCCCTAATTTGTGTAAAAAGTTATGAAAAGCTATAGAAGGACAATTTTCGTTATAGACATCAGGCCAGAATTCAAAGCGAAGAAGGAAGTTAAGCCTAACAAAATCAATTTTTTTAAAAGGTTTGCTAGTAATTGATTTATTGCTTTCATTAATAATGTCTAAATAGTGAAAACTTATCATGCAATGATCGGTGATACCGAAATCAGCTAAAGAGCTCACAAGACCACAACTACGAGATCTACCACTTCTAGAAAAGATATGGTCAATGCATGTAGTAGAGGAACCACATATGTGCGTTGGCTTATCAATACAACAATCCAAACCATTAGCAGCCAGTAACATTAGGTAACTATTCACAAAATTAGTCTTAGAAAGGAGATCAATGTTAATATCACCCAGGAAAATTAAGTTTTTGGATTTTTCATTCACGAGTAATTCATTAAGTTCATCAAGGAAAACATCTCTATTACTATCATGCAGCCTATAGGCACCAACAAATACAGTTTTTTCATCTTTTAAATAAAAATTAATTTTTATAATATCCGCAGATTGCAGATTAAAGTTAGAAACTTCTGAATTATTGTATATATTTTTAATAAAAACCTCGACACCACCAGACGAATAAGAATTGTTGCATGTAGCAAAAAAGGCATAACCCGTGATTTTATAGTCATCTTTTTCACTATCGAAAATCCAAATTTCGGAAACAAAAATAAAGTCAGGCTTATTTGAACACAACTCAATATGCAGTACCAATAAATCAAAATTAGCGCGAAGACTACGAATATTTTGGTGAACTATAAAAAAGCTATCTGAGAATTAATGGTTATTTTGAAAAATACTTTGCAAAATATCTTTATCAAAGCTACAAGACGAAACAGTATTGATTTCAGGACCAAGATAGTTTAAGTTAGCAAAATGATTAAAGATTTCTTAAGTCATCTATACAATTAATTTTAATAAATTTATCACCTTCTGATTTTCTCATCAACAGCACTGAATTATTGAACCATAAATACTTGTAGTGTTTAATTTTTTTTATTTCCTGCGCAGCTTTCCGAAGTTCCCTGGTATGAAAAGATAAACTATGGTTTATATAGATACAATTGCTGTTGTAATCGTTTCCAAACAATTTAGCTGTCAATCGTCTTTTGTTTGTGGCCTTCTTTTTCATAAGCTTCAGCTTTGTATTAAATGAACAAAAATTAATACAAAGAATATCAGCTGATTCAGTGCCAGTTGTTTTTGTTTTTATTTTTTTTATATAAATGTTGTCAATTTGATCTTCATTAATATTTACATCCAATCCATCCGAGAACAGCTTGAGAGCTTTGTCTAAAGCATTAGACTTAGTTAGCTCAGGTACTCCAATTATTTCTACAGCGTTCCGTCTCTGATTTTGCTCAAGCGAATTTATTCTATGCTGCAGTGAATTAATTTGTTTGAGCATGTCACTTTTTTCTTCACGAAGTACCTCAAGCGCATTCAATAGGCCAGTGTTGACTTTCTTAATCTCCAAAATTTCTCTATATATGTCTACCAGAGAGATTGGCAGACCAAGAACATTCATTGGTGCAACAAGATCAGCAGTGGCGTTGGCTTTTGTTGTAACAGCCGATGAGTTGGCGACAGCGATGGAGGTGACATGCGTAAGAGCAGCTGCAGAGGTGGTGGTGAAAGGAACAGTAGCAGCGTCCATGGAATGAAAAGCAGCGGACAGTGGAGAGATGATTCCTGATCTACGACGAAGAGATGTACAGGAAGGGCAGCGGAATGGAAGACCGGTTTTTTGCATATATTCTACGTCACTATCAAGAATATTAACACAAGTAGCGTGAAATAATTTTGCACAATCGCCACAAGTTAATTTGGAAACAGATCTATCCACTTTATTATGACAAATTACGCAAATGCAAGGCATTTTTTTTTATTTTTTATCTTTTATGTTTTTTTGTTTTTTTTTTGTATTTATTTTTTATTTTGTTTTTGGTAAACTTTGAATAACTTAACTCAACAACTCGTTAAACTCTTGAAACTATGCGATGTAGAAAGCCTTGATTATGTTAGTGTCTACTGCATCAGCTTTCGGATCTGTCCTTCTTCTTCTTACAGAAGTACCTACCAGCGTAACCAAACGTTCACCCAAACAAGGAGTGCGTCACCCATGCACAGTATCCACATATACCCATAGCTCAAAAGCACCACCCATTCGATCTACAGTCTACGATATCTGGATACATACTCCTACCCACGTGTAAAGTTCAAACCGAATCCACAACCAACGGCCTCTAACACTAGAGTCTACAACCCTTTGGACCACACAAACACACGCACACACACACACACGTGCACACAACCTAGAGTCAATAGCCCTGCTATATCACAGAAATTAAACACACCTACTAGTGGCACCAAGATTACTTGTCGCGATTACAACAGCGACCAAAATAGTTGAAGCCACAGCCACAACTGGAGGTAGGAGACCTATCCTTGATAAAGGATGAACGTCTTCCCCCATCAAAATGGTGTTTAGGCCGGATTGTGAAGACATACCCTCGAACAGACAACATCACAAGAGTCGTAAAGCTCAAAACACAACAGGGAGAAATCAAACGACCTATAACGAAACTTTGCCCTCTGCCAACTAACTCAAGCAAACCACTAACAGAAAACTCGTAAGTACACACCGGAACACTGAAAATTTAACTTACCTATTGTACAATCACAAACTACTCAAAAACAAAATTTAAAATCTAACCAAAATCCAAAAAATAAATTGGCAACCTTCGAACATTAATAGCTTGCAATTCGAGCAATTATTCATTTTACAGAAGTACCTGCCAGCGTAACCAAACGTTCATCCAAACAAGGAGTGCGTCATCCATGCACAGTATCCACATATACCCATAGCTCAAAAACACCCCCCATTCGATCTACAGTCGACGATATCTAGATACATACTCATACCCACTGTTATGTCGTCAGACAAATTAAAAAAGGAATATTTATATGGCAAATATTTATTCTTGTTCTTAAAATTTACTTAATTATAATCATTGGAGTGTTCTCCTTTACGTCTGGATGAGAAGTAAGAAAAGTAAAACAAATGTAACATCCAAACGTCCAAAAGGTGTAACGAATATGTGGAATGCGTATAATGGGGAGTGCATGGTGTTGCCAAATGCATACATCACATGCGCGTCCCTTACAAAAGTAGTACGAGATAAAATATCATTCTCTAAATCCGAACCTTTTATGCTGTTTTAATTCTGATCGATTCCTTAACAATTTTGGTGCTTGAGCATCCTTATCAATATTTACCGATTCGGTTACATTTTTAATCTAATTTTTGAAATACATGGATCTTTTAACAACTATTCGTTTTTCTTCAATGTTATCTTTAAATGAAACTTTACAATTACATTTTCTTATCTGGTCTAAATGTCTTTTAATGTGCCTGCCTGATTCCATTTTACAAAGGTACATTCGCGGACCGAAGATTTTTAACGGAATTGAAATCACGAATCATAACCACTTCACCTATATCGAATTTTCTACCGCCCGTGTTGTTTATTAGTTCTTTTCTGAACGGCTTTTGATTTAAATTTGTTGGTGTTAGAAGATCAAATTTATTTCTCGGCAAATACGTGAATATCAAAGATGCAGGAGTAACTTTCGTAGTACAATGCTTAGTGTCTCTATAATCGAATAAAAATTGAGTCAAAACCTGTTCGAACGGCGTTTTCTGCTGCACCATTAGTCGCTGGATACCCTGGTGCTGTTAGGCACTGAGAGATGCCGTACGACTTCAAAAAATATTTACTTAGTTCGGAAACAAACTGAGTTCCGCTGTCGGACACAATTACCTCTGGAACACCAAATCTTGAAAACGCATTTTGAAGGCACTTTATGTAAAATGAAGAGTTAGGCGTTTTGGTATAAAACACCTCAATCCATTTAGAAAACGCGTCAATTATAATTAGAAAATTTAGACCTTTCAAAGGGCCCGCGAAATCTACGTGAATTCTCTCCCACGGTTTACCTGGCGTTTCCCAATTAATTACTCCAGCCCTAGGTGGGTTTGGTAAGAGCGACAAACACACTTCGCAACCTTTTATCATTTCCTCCAGTTCAAAATCAAGATTCGGCCACCACACGTAAGATCGCAAGAGAGATTTCGTTTTTACAATTCCCATGTGAGTAACATGTGATTGTTTTCAAATTACTTTTCGTAAAGAACGTGGAATTACCACTCTATGCCCCCACATTAACACGTCGTTTTCAATTACCAGTTCGTTAATTCGTTTCAAAAAGGGAGAATATTCTTCTTTACCTTGCATTTCTGCATAATTTCCTGTCCTCAGCGCTTCTACAACCGTATGGGTGATTTCATCCCCTCGCGTTTCTTTTCGTACTAATTCAGCGTCAACTAAAATATTCGAATTAGTCTCAATTCGGTTTAAATACGTTAGAGCGTTTTCGTCCTCTTTTAAATCTTCATCGTTGATCGTACGTTGAGGGAAACGAGATATTGTGTCAGCCACATTTTCTGCCGATTTAATATATTGTATTTGATAGTGGAAAGCGGAGAGATGAAAAGCCCACCTTTGCAACCTGCTTGTGGACATTAGTGGAATACCTTTCTTTTCACCGAAATGCAACAAGCCGTTTATGATCCGTAACCTAATTGAATGACCTTCCGATTAAATACTGTTGCAAAATACAAATAAAACGCGAGTAGCTAGTAGTAATTTTATATATATGTTTATTGGATGGCGGATTAAACAAAAATGACCCATGTCACTGGTGTCAGCTTGACCTTAAATTCAAATTACTAACTAAGACATGCATATGACTATACATAGGCTTTGAGTAAACCAATATATTTACTTATATTATTTCAATACTCCCACTTTTACTCAAAATCGTGAACATTTACGAATGTATGTAATTTACTAATTTATAATACGTATTTAAATTAAAAGGCAAAATATATAAAAATTTCATTAAACATCAATGCAAATTTTCTTTCTAAATTCTTCAAAAACAATTTTAGGTAAAGGCTTTGTAAAGATATCAGCTAATTGTTCCTTTGATTTTACATATTTTACTTTAAACAAGTTTTCTTCAAGCTTTTCGCGTACATAATGGCACTTTATGTCGATATGTTTAGATCGTTTATGAAATTCTGGATTTTTAATTAACTTAATTGCGCTTTGGTTGTTTATACAGAGTGTATGCAACTCCCCCACATCCCATGCCGTAGACTGAGCACTGCCTTCCGTCAATTGTTGACTGTTGTTATATGGTGTGGATACTGCTTTGCAGTCAGCCATATTGAATCTCCGTAAGACTTTGTAGATATATCCGCTTTGTCGAATATGTATCCCCTGTTCAGCAAGCTGTTCGATCTCTATTCCCAAGAAGAAGTTTGGCTCCAGTATATTTACTTGAAATTCTCGTTTTATATACTCTACGAGTATTAGAGGCGCCACAAGCTCTTCGCTCGAAGCCGCTATGAACCCATCATCAATATATACAGCGAGAAACATTTTCTGGCCATCCTTTCTATAAATAAAAACGCAAGGATCAGCTTGGCTTACTTGAAAATCAAAGTCCTTCAGAAGCGATGTAAGTCTTCGATTCCAGCATCTTGATGCTTGCTTCAATCCATACAGGCTTTTTACAAGTTTACATATCCTTCCGCTTCCATCATCGAAACCTTTTGGTTGTTCCATGAACACTTTTTCTTTCAGTTCTCCATATAAAAAGGCTGTCTTAATGTCGAACTGCTTTAAGTATAGGGCTTCTGCTGCTGCTATCGCCAATATCATTCTCAAGGAATCAAACCTCACAACTGGACTGAAGGTTTCTCGAAAATCTTCTCCTAGCTTTTGCTCAAAACCACGTGCAACTAGTCTGGCTTTACGTCTTTCAACGGTTCCGTCCCCCTTGTACTTCGTTTTGTACACCCAACGACATCCAATAATCTTTTGATTTTCTGGCCAATTCACCAGCTTCCATGTATTATTTTCTGATAAAGATTTATATTCCTCCTTCATTGCAGCAATCCAAAAACTTTTATCGCTTCTAGCTACAGCTTCTTCGTACGTCAACGGATCAATTACTTCTGTGCAAAAAGCGTGATAGTTATGAGAGTTATAAGCGTATCTCACCTGCTTCTTGTTTCTTTCGCTTCGTCTGAGCTGCTGTAAGTCTGGTGATTCCATTTGACGTTGATTGTAACCCAGAACGAAGTCCATCTCTGCTTCCGGATTTAAATTTTGTTTTTCTTTAACTCCTTCTGTCTCATCATTTTTTTCTGCACTGCTGTAATATTCATCCGACGGGGTTTCCTCCTTAGGTATTTCATTAGACGCGGTTAAGTCTGATGCGACTACTTCACACTTTGTTGAATTTTGCACTTTTTCTTTGAATATTACATCTCTGGTCATGTATACCTTTCTGTTTATGGGACTCCACACTCTATAGCCCTTGACGTCCTCACAATAACCAACGAAAATGCATTTTACACTTTTAACATCCCATTTCTTGCGCTTTTCTTTCGGAATGTGCACATAAACTTCACTTCCAAAAACTCTCAGATGATGAATGCTGTGTTTCTGTTGATACCACAGTTCATGAGGTGTTTTATCTGCGACCGAACTGTTTCCAATTCTGTTCAATATATACACTGCAGTGCTTACAGCTTCAACCCAAAAACGTTTTTCCATACCACTAGAGTGCAACATGGTTCTGGCCAACTCCGTTACAGTGCGGTTTTCTCTCTCTATTGATCCATTTTGTTCAGGGCAATATGGTACACTTTTTTGATGACGAATGCCCTCTTTCGCGAAAATTTGCTGGACTTCTTTGTTTATAAACTCCGTCCCGTTATCACTTCGGAACGACTTTACTACATGTCCGCTTTTAGATATTTGTTTTATCACCCTTGAAATGCAACCAGGTACCTCAGATTTATGTTTTAAAACATTAACAAATCGTAGATGAGAAAAGTCATCTTTGAATAACAAAAAGTACCTTGCCCCGCCAACTGATTTTACCTCCATGGGTCCACAGACATCCATATGTACAAGTTCGCCAGACTTCGACGTTTGCGATTCACTGTTTTTAAAACTCGATCGATGTTGTTTTCCATAAATACACGATTCGCACAATAAATTTTGTTCATCTTCATATTTTATGCTTATAATAGACAAAATCTTTTTTACTTGAGCTGTACTTTGATGCCCATTCGTTCATGGCAATTTCTTAATGAATTTTTATTTACCGATGGACACGGTATGACTTTCTTTAACCATTGTGTGCTCTCCCTCATGTTCACCAACCATTAACATTATGCGAAAAAGCTTATTTTCACGCTGTTTTTTACTGTTGCATTGAAATAGATAACCTTTATCCATTGCTTTGATACCGGAATACAAGTTGAGGTGAATTTTAGGAACATATAAAACATCACTTAAGTGCTTGTTGTCCCACTCTCTTCCGTTAAATACCTTTACATTGATGATCCCTTTTCCAACAGCATCAATTATCTCTCCACTCCCAACCCGCACTTGTATTGGTGATTTAAATTGTTTAAAAGTTACAAACCACTCTCGCCTGTTTGTCATGTGATCGCTAGCACCGATATCAAAATACCACTCACTACTATTATGTACTGACAGCATATCTTCTACAATAAGAGCATCACTTTCTTTGTGTGTGTTCCACGATTTCGCTGACGTTGGAGCTGGCTTGTTCTTACCCTTTTTTAGTGCAGTCTTTCTTCCAGTGTCCTCTATCTCCACAAGAAAAACATTTTCCAGGCTTTTTGGTTTTTACATAGGTTGTGGGCTTTCTACCCCTCCGTGCAAGCAATGCCTCTCCTGCTGACTCTCCTTCTTGCATCACCAAGCGATTTTCTTCAACCATCAACCTTGACATTAATACATCCAACGTCAGCTCCATTACCACCGTGGATTCCCATGCGCTATAAAAATGATTATATTCAGCGGGTAAAGTCATGAGAATTTTAGTAACCATCATCGAATCCGAAATCGGCTCCTCGAGATCTTTTAGTTGTTGCCTCAACTCCTCCAGCTTTGATATATAACATGCCAAGGTTTCATCTGCACTCATATTCATGCTGTAAAATTTTTGCTGCAGCAAATGAATGCTTGACGAAGATTTTTGTTCATATACGGAACACAACTTACTCCACATTTTATGGGATGTATCACAGTTCATGATGTGTAGAAGAGGTTGTGACCCAATGGACGTTGCAATAATCTTTTGAGCTTTATAGTCACTTTTAGTCCACAGTACGGCCTTGTCAGCTTCAGCCGGTATTGGCGTTTTTCCATTAACTATATCGAATAGCTCGCTAGCGTTTAGGATTACCCGAATCTGAAATTTCCAAACAGCCCATTGGCTTGCATTAAGCAATTTTTCAATTTTGACTAAATCAGAATTCTCCATCTCAAACGATTCTTTTTGCGTGACACGGTTTTGTTCTACGGAATTTTCCTATTTACTTGATCACACTCGAAAGATACACGATTTGTAAAAAAAATTCCGACAGACTGTACTTAACGCTTTTCCCGCTCCGTTATAACAAAAAAAAAACTACTTTTTCTTTGGCGCGTATTCCAAACTTTTTAAATTATTTAAGTTCTTCTGGGCCCATAACCTGTTGCAAAATACAAATAAAACGCGAGTAGCTAGTAGTAATTTTATATATATGTTTACTGGATGGCGGATTAAATAAGAATGACCCATGTTACTGGTGTCAGCTTGACCTTAAATACAAATTACTAACTAAAACATGCATATGACTATAAATAGGCTTTGAGTAAACCAATATATTTAGTTATATTATTTCAATAAAATAAAATAAAATTTTCGTGTAGCATATATAATGGATAAAGCCTCTTTCTCTATGACCGCGTAATTTTGTTCGGATTCAGTTAGGAAACTTGAGGCAAACTCGATTGGTCGTTCAGACCCGTCGGGAAATGCGTGCGCTAAAACTGCTCCTATGCCAACATTAGAAGCGTCGCAGGTAAGTACTAAGGGTAGTTTCGGGTTATAATGAACTAAAACCGTGTCTGACATAATTTCTTCTTTCATGTCCTCAAAGGCCTCCATAGCTTGTTTAGTCCACACAAAAGTTTTGCCTTTTAAAACGCTGTAAATAGCGGACATTTTTGTAGCTAAACTAGGAATAAATCTTCCAAAATAATCAACGAAACCAAAAAAGGATCTAACATCCGAGATGTTTTTCGGAACTGGAAAATTCGATATCGTTTCATCACGATTTACTTTGACTAAACCTTTACTCGAAATCAAATACCCTAAATACGTAATTTCGTCTTTCGCGAAAACGCACTTCGTTTTATTTAGTTTGAGTCCAGCCTTATGAAGCCTTTCAAAAGTTGCGCGAAGTCGTTCGTTATGCCTCCTTAGATTAGGAGCCGAAATTATAATGTCATCTAAAAAGTTTACTACACCTTCTATGCCACGTAACACCTTTTCGATTTCCTGTTGAAAAATTCCCGTGGCTTGCTTTATGCCAAAAGGCAATCTATTCATTAAGAAGTTGCTAATGTGTGTACTCCACATAACTAATCTTTTTAAGACTCATCTAATTCTATCTGATTATAGGCATTGGCTAAATCTATTTTTGAAAAAACTCGTCCATCTTTGATATCGTTCATTATATCGGTTATTCGCGGTAAAGGATGATTCGTGTCTTTCAAAAACTTATTGACCGTAATTTTGTAATCTGCGCAAATTCGTATTTTCCCGTTTTCTTTCAAAATTGGCACAAGAGGCGGACCCCACTGTGTGCTTTCGGTTTTCGTAATAACTCCGCGGTTGACTAAATCGTGTATTTGATTTTCCACTTCTTCCCTGAACGCAAATGGAATCGGGCGTGCTTTAACAAAAATTGGTTTGACATTATTGTCCACTTCAAGACTAACTTTACAATCTTTTAATTTACCATAATCGTCCGAAAAAAGTGAATTGTATTCTTTTAAACGTTCGTCATCTGAGACCAACGTGTTAATGTGAATTCGTTTAATTTGAAAAACTTTAAAGAAATCTCTTCCAACTATGGGACTTTCCCCTCTATCAATAAATAAAAGCTTAAAATCTCTTATAATATTATTGTAGTTGATATTACAAAATAACGAACCTTTTACCGCTAACATATTTTTACCGTAACCAGAAATACTGGTATAATCTCTTTGCAGTCGAACATTACTAAAAAAACGACAATACGTTTCCCAAGGAATAGCTGAAACGGCTGCACCCGTATCAACCTGAAATTTAAATTTTTATCAAATAATTTTAACTCATTGTCGATTGAATCAGTAATGGGTTCGTTATTTTGGATAGTTGAAATGTATTTTGAGGTATTTCTCTTACGTGGACATTTGCACATAGACGCCATGTGCCCAACTCGTTCACAATTGAAGCATGTTACATCTTTGTACTTGCACTGCTGAGGTTTCTGGTTATCGAAACCGCAATGAGGGCATACTTTTAAAGCTGATGTTTCTAATCGGGAGCCCTGTTTGTGTTGTATTTGCCTCCTTTGCTGCCCCGTTCTCTGCTGCTGTTGACCTGTCCTCTGCTGCTGTTGTCTTTTCTGATAGCTCATTTTAATCGAACAGATATTTTCCACGTGTGCGTTACTTTTGTCATCGTGTCGTTTTTGGAATTTCTTTGCTGTCTCCAATGCTTTGGTAAGAGTCAGATTTTCATCGTCACATAATTGGTCAAAGACAACACCTGACATTCCAGTGACGAATTTATCCAAAAGCATGCTTTCCAACTGGCTTCCAAATTCACACGTCTTCGCCAAATTACGTGGCCTGATGAGATATTCCTGCGCCGTTTCGTTTTCTTTCGTTGTAGCTTCGTAGAAAGTTCGTCTTTCACAATAAAGAATCGTTGGAATTGTGAAATTAGCGTTAAATATTGTTATTAATTCAGTCGTTCATAGACCTCCGCGGAGATTAAACGTGTTTCGACTTGTTAGTGAAAAGTGAAAAGTGATTCTCTTAACAAAGACTTTAAACAAATTGGATTTAGGCGCCAATTAGCGCAGAGACAGTGTGTTCGCTTGAGAGTGCAACGGTCGTGGGTTCGACTCCAAGTAGTCAGCAGACGTTTTTTTTTTTTTTTATTTTTTATTTTTTTAAATAAAAATAAGTGATACTGGTTTTAGACAAACATCACGTGATGGATTGTGGTGAGCGGTCCGCTATGCCAATAGCGGGATCTGCTGAAATGTCGGGTGAGGCTTCGAGTGGTTCGAACCAAACTCCAAAGCCAAAGAGAAGGAGGAAACTACCAACGGCAACTGTAAAGCTGCTTGGCGGCGGAGTGAGGGAAGGAAACAACTTCGCTTCATTGGCCGCAAGCGAATCGGATGATGAAGAGGAAGAGATGGAGGCCATTAGTAGTAGCATCAAAATGCTACAACAAAGAGTGCTGGCCATAAAAGAAAAGCAGATGGCAAGAAGGAAGAGGGAAGAGCAAGAGCAATCCCAACAACAGCAGCTTGCTCAAAAGCAGAAACAACAACAACACCAAGTAAATAAAGTAGCACAAGTGTTACAGCAACAAAATGTTAAGAAACACCAGCAACAACAAGTGCAGCCACAAAAACGGCAACAGCATAAACAGCAGCAGCAGCAGCAACAACAACGGCAACAGCATAAGCAGCAGCAGCAGCAACAACAACAACAACAGCAGCAGCAGCAGCAGCAGCAACAACAACAACAACAACAACAACAACAACAACAACAACAACAACAACAACAACAACAACAACAACAACAACAACAACAACAGCAGCAGCAGCAGCAGCAGAAGAAGAAGGAGAAGGTGCCTCCTATCAACACCTATAAATTGGAGGTAAATGCTACCAAAGACCTGTGTAGGCTGGTCATTGGTAATAATTTTAATATTAAGAGGTTGGGGAATGATCGCCATGCCATCCACTGTAATACAGTGGAGGGCTACGCGAAAGTGAAAGAGCTCCTAAAGGAAACGACGACGGAGCACTACTCATTCACACCGAAGTGTGAAAAGCGGCAATCGATGTTGCTGAAGGGGTTGGAACCGTCTTCTGATCCTGGGGTGATCCTGGCACTGCTCAAAGAGAAGGAGTGCGAAGGACTCAAGTTCGTGGGGGTAAAGCCATTTACCACAGCTAGAGCCAAGAGGGAGAAACGGAGTCTGCCGTTCTTCCTGGTGCAGCTCAGTCCCGAAAGCCGTCTGGATAGTCTAAGGAGTATCAATGTCCTAGACTACCAGGTGGTTCACTGGGAAAAATTAAAAAGGAGCGAAGGCGTTATACAATGCGTTCGCTGCCAGAGGTTCGGACACGCCGCGTCGAACTGCCAAATGCAGCCTCGATGCGTGAAGTGCGCAAAGAACCACAGTTCCGAGGAGTGTGCTCTGGGTAGGCACGGAGCATCCGATAGGACGCAGCTCTCGTGCGTATTATGTGGGAACGTGGGACACACCGCAAACTATCGGGGTTGTCCTAAGTTCGTTGATATTAAGAAAGCAAAACTGGCTCTGCAGCAGAAGGTGGAGGTCAAACGTTCACCTGCTAGGTTTCAAACACCAGCCGTCACGTCCCAAATTTCCTACGCCCAAATGGCGGCAGGTAGGGGGGCTACGGTACAGCAAGCGACTGTTGCTTCTCCAGCGCCAATGCCGAGAACAACGGAAGCTGCACCCAACATGCTGGCCATCTTGCTCGCAATCCAAGGGCAGATGGCTCAGCTGCAAAAGCAGGTGCAAGAACAGGCCAAGCGGGTGGACCAGATCTACGCGCTGCTGCCGGGCCTAACGCAACACATGTCGTAATGGGTACGCACATGGTGGAGCAATCTTTGAAGGTCCTTGCGGTAAATGTTAATTCACTGATTAGGATCGAGCGAAGAGCCGCGATGTTTAAATTGCTACAAGACCAAACTCCTGATGTGCTTTTCGCTAGCGAAACCAAGCTAACCGATAAGCACAAACTGGAGTACAATAATTATATTGTTAGAAGGAGAAACCGGCCCCGTTCCAAATGTGGAGGCGGTGTCGCGATCTTCATTAAACAAGGTATAAAATTTCACAGAGTGTACAAGGGAGCGTTGCGTAGGTTCCGGGTGTTGGAGGCAGTAGTCATTTACACCCCGCTCCAGTGGAAAGCGGCTGTACTTGGCCTCTGTTTATGCACCTGAGACTTCACAATCCACTTTATTTATTACAGAGCTTGACACTCTTTTTCGACTTCTGAGGCTGGAATCGGGGGAGAATTATTTTGTAATCGGCGGGGATTTCAACGCTAAACACAGAGATTGGGAAAATAATTTGCCAAATACTAGAGGGAACCTACTACTCGATTGGTGGGGTCAGCACGATGTAATGTACAGACTCGGTCTTAAAGCGACGGATAACCCGTCGTTTCCCAGAGGCGGGTCTTATTTGGATCTACTGCTGTACGACGAACGTATACGACTGACAGGTACGAATTTACAAACGCTAAACTGTCTGCGCACATTCGTGTATGACAGTGACCATTGCGGTTTTAGCACCGAAATTACAGTTCCCAACGAAATTGCGGAATTGGAAGAGTTTGTCCAAAGATATTCTTACAACTACAGTAAGACTCGATGGACACGCTTCTCCGCAACCATGACACGTGCGCTCTCCTCGAATACGCTCCACCCACCGTCCAATAGGAATTTGTCAAACGAGGAGATCGACAATTACCTAAAACAAATGGACGATACAATTAAACAAACTATGGACACAACAATACCGCGATATCGACATACGACTAACGAAGACCTGTTCCGCAATCCTACTATTGACGCACTGCACCGACAGAAAAGTAGACTTCTGACAAAACTCAAAAACTTGTACAGACAATTTACTGACAGACAACACCCGGAGATTAGGACACTGAAGGCGTCGATTAAAAATATTCAAACGTTAATAAAAGAGAATTACAGAATTTCTGTAAGTTCGTATTGGAACAACAGGGTTCGGGCTGTAAACACCAGCAATCCGAATATGTTCCCTCAAAAAAATAAACTATTTCGGAGAAAAAATCAAAACGACCTTCAGTGTCTTAAAATAGCGCGGACAACAGACAACGAACGGTTACTGACAATAGCAGGTATTGATCCAAATGAGGCCGCTGATGACAACGACTTCTTTGTGATCGAGGATCCACAGGAGAAGGTTGAGGCCATAGGGGCGACTTTCCAGGAAATATACAAGGCCACTGATACCATTGGACCTAATTATGACCTGGACAATCGCGTCTTGGTGCACGACTCCTTCATTCGAAATGAAGTAGAGAACTGGCGATCCGAGGGCTCTGGCTTCACCCGGTTCAGCGACGAAAATATGGCAAATAATATCATCACCAGAGAGGGTGACCTACCCCCGTTCATTTCGAAGGAAGAGCTCCATGAGATCTTCGACACAATCAGGGCTAAGAAATCAGTGGGGACCGATGGTATTCCGAACATCGTGCTTCGACATCTTCCTCTAGAAGCGGTGGACATTTACACCACCCTGTTTAATAATGCAATGAATAATGCACATTATACAGAGCATTGGAAAACGGCGGTGGTGCAACCTATCCCCAAAAAGGGAAAGGATATATCCAATCCGGCGAATCTCCGGTCGATAAGTCTCCTTCCGAATATCAGTAAGGTGTTTGAAAAAGTAATCAATAGAGCTCTGTCTAGGTGGGTTGAGGACAAACATATAGTTCCGGATAATCAATTCGGTTTTAAGGCGGGACATGATATCTCACATGCCGCGTCTAAACTGGTGTCCGATATCCAATGGAATAAAGGCAAAAAAAAATGCACTGGTGCCTGCCTTGTTGACTTGGAGAAGGCCTTCGACACTGTATGGTTAGAGGGTCTTTTCTATAAGCTGACTAGGCTGGGGATCAGTAAACCACTCTTGTACATTCTTTTTAATATGCTAACCAACAGACAGTTCATCGTGAAAAATGGCGATGTGACTTCTGTTGGAATATTTCAAATTAAAAATGGTCTTCAGCAAGGCGCGGTCAATTCGCCGATCCTATTCAACATTTATACAAGCGACTTGATAGGTTCACTTCCCCATATTATTGCGTACGCAGACGATTTGATAGCGTACAGAACAGGTACAAAAATCGAGGTCATTAATACTCTCTTGCAGCGTGACTTCGATAAGATAAGACGATTTTGCGATGACTGGAAGTTGAAAATCAACTTTCAGAAGTCGGAAACCATTCTCTTTAGGACGCCGTTGTCTGGAGCCTCTAGGGATACCAGGAAAAATTGGCGTAAGTTCTCGATCATTGGACAACGCGGACAGCCTCTTGCCTGTCAAAATGTAGTCAGATACCTTGGGATCTGGCTAGATCAGTTTCTGTATTTTGATAAAAATGTAGATGCTGCTCTGGCCAGAGCTAAAGGTGCTTTTGCCCTTACAAAGAGACTGTTTTATAGCAGCCAACTCGATGCGAGGGTAAAAGTAATCTGCTACATGGCCCTTATCAGGCCCATGCTAGTATTTGGGTGTCCCGTGTGGTTCAATGTGCGAGCAAGCTTAATGGAAAGATTCGGGTGTTTGAGAGGGCTTGCCTTCGCTTGTACAGAACACCAGAGTCGGAGTACAAAAAATTTTATCGTAATGAGGTCCTTTACAACAGAGCGAACCTAATACGAGTGGACAACTTCGTAATTAAGCTGACTCGAAGACACATCGCAAGAGCAATGGCCTCGACGAATAACCTGATATCTGGGGCTTACTACCCCAATTACCTTTACCACGAGAGTGTGCGCTATGATGGCTTCGTTCCACCGGAAGCATTCCTCCACCTAGATCAGATAGGGTTGATCCAGGATAGATCAGCGGTCCCGTTAATCTTCCATGTCGCTCGGAAAGCTGGGGACAGGCGACTCAACTACGGCAGAGACGTCGCACACGGCAGTGTGGATCGTCTCAGGTTCAGTAGGGCGGTGGGGAATCGCGATAAGAGGGATGTCGTTCGGCAGCACCAGCGTTTCTGGTGGTTGAATGATGGAGAAGATGCTTCGTCGTCGTTTCCGTCAATTACGGACCAGCCTCACTAATGAGGCAGAGCTGACCTACTTATTTACACTGTGAATACCGATGGCCAGCTTGCATAGGTTTAGGTTAGTATTTAAGAAATATATACATATATTAGTATATACCTTTGTATATACTAATATATGTATATAATTATGTATAATATCTATGTGTATGTATTGTGTATGTAGGTTAGGTTTAAGTTTATTTTAAGTTAGATATTAAGTTTTTATAAAAAAATAACTCCATATGCTAAGTTTTTGTTAACAAATTTTTCTTAGCCTTAAGTATACAAAATATATACGAATTTCAATAAAATGTAAATAAAGTCGAAAGACATAGATATAAGAATTTAGAGTAGCTTAGAGTGCCTGTGTGGGGCCAGTAAGTTAGTATAAGATTGTTAAGTAATTTTAAGCTAGCATTTAAGCATTTTTTGTTAGTATATAAGAATTAATGATTTAAGAAATAAAATGCATTTAAAACTAAAAACTAATTGTTATTAATTCACCATATGACTTCTCCCCAGGAGTTTTTGGTGCACATAATCCATGCACAACCTCGTAAGTCCTGTCTCCCAATAAGTTTATGAGAGCGGCTCGTTTTTTCGTCTCGTCTGTAATCTCGGCCTGGCAAAAATATTGTTACAGTCGCCCTTTAAATACCGACCAATTGTGTACATCGTATTCAAATGTGGGAATACTAAGTACTGCTGATGATTGGTTCAATGAAAAACCGGGTAGCTCTTCTGGCATATTAGCACGTGTACGATTTGCACAGAAAATATTAGAGAGAAAAAAAAAATATTTAACCAACTATATTTTAATCCGCATAAATCTTCGCAATCCCATCCTCGTCGCCAATGTTATGCCGTCAGACAAATCAAAAAAGGAATATTTATATAGCAAATACTTATTCTTGTTCTTAAAATTTACTTAACTATAATCAATGGAGTGTTCTCCCGGACGTCTGGATGAGAAGTACTAGATTTTAAGTAAGTAAGAAAAGTAAATCAAAGGTAACATCCAAACGTTCAAAAGGTGTAACGAATATGTGGAATACGTATAGTGGGGAGAGCATGGTGTTGCCAAATGCATACATCACACCCACGTATAAAGTTCAAACCGAATCCACAACCAACGGCCTCTAACACTAGAGTCTACAACCCTTTGGGCCACACAAACACACGCACACACACACACGTACACACAACCTAGAGTCAATAGCCCTGCTATATCACAGAAATTACACACACCCACTAGTGGCACCAAGATTACTTGTCGCGATTATAACAGCGATCAAAATGGTTGAAGCCACAGCCACAACTAGAGATAGGAGACGTCTTCCCCCATCAAAATGGAGTTTAGGCCGTATTGTGAAGACATACCCTGGAACAGACAACATCACAAGAGTCGTAAAGCTGAAAACACAAAAGGGAGAAATCAAACGACCTATAACGAAACTTTGCCCTCTGCCAACTAATTCAAACAAACCACTAACAGAAATCTAGTAAGTACACACCGGAACACTTAAAATTTAACTTACATATTGTACAATCATAAACTGCTCAAAAAAAAAATTTCAAATCTAACCAAAATCCAAAAAATAAATTGGCAACATCAGTAGCTTGCAATTCGAGCGTTTATTCATTTTACAGAAGTACCTACCAGCGTAACCAAACGTTCACCCAAACAAGGAGTGCGTCACCCATGCACAGTATCCACATATACCCATAGCTTAAAAACACCACCCATTCGATCTACAGTCCACAATATCTAGATACATACTCATACCCACGTATAAAGTTCAAACCGAATCCACAGCTAACGGGCTCTAACACCAGAGTCTACAACCCTTTGGACCACACAAACACACGCACACACACACACACACGCACACACACACAAACGCACACACGCACACAAACGCACACGCACACACACACACACACACACGCACACACGCGCACACACGTACACACAAACGTACACACAACCTAGAGTCAATAGCCCTGCTATATCATAGACATTACACACACCCACTTGTGGCACCAAGATTACTTGTCGCGATTACAACACCGACTAAAATGGTTGAAGCCACAGCCACAACTAGAGGTAAGAGACCTGTCCTTGATAAAGGATGAACGTCTTCCCCCATCAAAATGGAGTTTAGGCCGTATTGTGAAGACAACCAATTTGAGTATGTCTTGCGGAATTGCCAATTGTGTAATCGATGGCAGCAATGCTGACTGGGTAGCTTGCAAGGGCAAATGTGGGAACGCCTTTCATGCCGTTTGTGCCGGGTTATACAAAAGAAACACGGTGTTGATTAAAGGATTTTCCGATAACCTACTTTTCTTCTGTGATGAGTGTAAGAGTATCTCACTTTCACACGCGCTTTTGGCAATAAAATGCCTAAGCGATTCAAATGACTCCTACCAGGACGCACTTGCCAAAAAGATTACGGATAAAATTTCGGTAATAGAAAACTGTGTTAAAAGTGTTGAAGAGTTACGTAACTCAGTGCAGAACTCAGCCGATGTAATAAGATCAAAAGTAAAGCACATGGACAAACAAATTGCTCGTCTTATCTCTCTCTTATGCTCTCCCCTTCAGTCGCCTCCCCCCGCGGTCCTATTTTCTTACAATTTTCACAAATCTAATTTCCGTAAAATTAATACCTATCTAAGCAGTGCTTCTTTTGAGTTTACCAATCTATCTCTGGTTGATGCCCTCTCCATTTTTTACAGAGAAATGTTCAAATCCATCTCCCTTTATGTGTCTTACTCCCGCCATAAAACTTCCTCTACATCCCCTTCTTGGTATAACCGTAAACTTCGCTCTCTACGAAACAAAAGGAACAAGTTATGGGCGGTATTCCTTCGCACCCACTCTTCTTCCGACTATTCAAATTATCTAGGTACATATCTTCATTTCATTGAACTCTATAACTCTCTCTATCAGCGCTACCTGAATAGTGCGCAAAAAAAATCTCATAAATGACCCCAAGTCCTTTTTTCAATTTGTCAATTGCAAAAGTAAGACCGATGGTTATCCTTCCTCCCTCGCTTTCGAAACCAAAACTTCATGTGATCCTCCTACCATCGCCAACTGTTTTGCTACATTTTTCAAGCAATCATTTGCCAACAACTCCTTCGTACCAGATCCCTCTTACTTCAGTGATCTACCAAATTTCTCTATTGGTCCCTTTCTCACTCCAAATTTCGATCCTGCAGTTATTGAAGAAAAGTTACAAAATCTTAGGGATGAATTTTTTACCTGGCCCAGACGGACTCCCCGCCATGTTTCTTAAGAAATGCTCTTCCAACTTGTCTCTACCCCTTTCCTACCTTTTTCGTCTATCACTTACACAGGGTGAATTTACCCAGATTTGGAAGACCTCTTTTATAATCCCGGTACACAAAACGGGATCTAAACATGAAGTTACCAATTATCGTCCGATTCCTAAACTCTCTCATATACCCAAATCCTTCGAAAGCATTTTATACGAAGCGTTAAGTTTCAAATGCAAGCCTTTTATTTCACCCCGACAACATGGTTTTCTAAAAGGTAGATCAACTACCACAAACCTAGTTGAATTCGTGTCTTTTGCTCTCTCAGCCTTAGAAAATGGCAAAGAATCGATGTTATCGCAACTGATTTCACTAAAGCATTTGATAAGATATCTCATAAATTGATCGTTTTCAAATTGTCTGCTCTCGGCTTTGAGCCTCTCTTTTTAAAATGGATCTCTTCTTACCTGGTGAACCGATATTATAGAGTTCGGTTTAGATCCGCCCTTTCTGTTCCATTCCTAGCCTCATCTGGAGTTCCACAAGGCAGTCATCTTGGCCCTCTTCTCTTCGTTCTTACTATCAACGATGTTGAGAGTGTCATTAAGCACTCCTCCCTCCCCCTTTACGTTGACGACACAAAATTTTTTAAATCTATTTCCTCTCCCCAGGACTCTGCCCTTCTTCAAGAAGACCTTGATCGGTTTTCAATCTGGTGCCTCAAAAACTGTCTGGAACTTAATATATCCAAATGTCAATCTATAACCTTCTCACGTAAATGCAATCCGGCTCCTCTCCGATTTTATTTTCTCCATGGTCAACCAATTCCCCTAGTTCAGTCTTTTCATGACCTTGGCATATTATTCGACAGTGAGCTTGATTTCCGTTCGCATATCGATAAGATGATCCTCAAAGTCAACTCATCACTTGGCTTTATTAAACGGTGGTCCAAGGAATTTTCCAACCCGTATGTAAACAGATCTCTCTATATTACCTTTGTTCGCCCCCTGCTTGAGTATGCCAGTCAAGCTTGGTCCCCCTTTCACCGGGTTCAAGTTTCCCGAATCGAGAATATTCAACGTCGATTCCTCCGATTTGCTCTCCGTGGCCTGCCATGGAACGACCCTTTAATCTTACCTCCCTATCAAGACCGCCTCAAACTTCTAAATATGAATTCGTTAGAAGAACTTAGGAATATTGCTGACGTTCTTTTCGTTCATCGTCTTCTCTCAGGTTCCATCGACTGTGCATCCATTTTAAACTCCATTTCCTTCAATACCAACCCCCGTAATCTACGTTGTCCTCGTCTCTTCTATCTACCGGTCCACCGCACCTCTTATGGCTCCAACGAACCTATCTCCCGCATGCTCGGAAAGGTCAACTCAAACCTCTCCCTTTTTCATTTCCACCTGAGCACTCCTCGTCTCAAACAAGATCTCGTCCATCACTTCCTTGGTCACTAGCTCTTAAGTCTTTCTGTTAGCTTTTAAGTTAGATTAAGCTTGTATTAAGCCAATAAATGGGGGCCTCAGCCCCCACCAAAATTAAAAATTAAATTAAAATCACCCATGCACAGTATCCACATATACCCATAGCTCAAAAACACCACCCATTCGATCTACAGTCCACAGAGACATGCTCATACCCACGTATAAAGTTCAAACCGAATCCACAACCAACGGCCTCTAACACTAGAGTCTACAACCCTTTGGACCACACAAACACATGCACACACACACACGTACACACAACCTAGAGTCAATAGCCCTGCTATATCACAGAAATTACACACACCCACTAGTAAATCAAACCCCAGCAACACACATCAAACCCAAATAATATCACTAACAAATGTCAACGACTCAACCAAGCCAAAACCAAACAATCGTCTTTCACCTCGCCCTGCTTCCAGTCCATCATTGCTCACAATATTTACATAACCCCTCTGATCTGATTACCTCACTTGGACTTCCAGTCCATAAACCGAGTTTCATTGGGATCGCTCAAACAGAGTGAGAAAAATCAGCTGTGAGCTAAGGGATAACAATAATGAGAGATTGAAGCAGTGACGTCGTCATGAGGAATCTGAGTGAAGAGCGTAGAAAATTGATCATTGTTTTTCCTCGTCCCATGTTATTGTCCATCATGTTGCCTTTTTTATATTTCTAGTAATGCCTTATATTTCATTTCATGTGAGCATCAATCAAAGCTATGGAAATGCGTGCACAAGGGCAACCGACAATTTATCAAGAAGACAATATCGTGGGTACCTTCTTTCCCGGGGTGGGGAGAATGTTGGCTCTCATGACGTCACCATCAACAAGATTGCCAATATTGACATCAATGCCCCACAGGGGAAATTTCATCACAGCTTTGTGACATTTATAATCTTGTATATAAGGTCAATAAACACACTAATTTTATAACGTCCAAGTACGAAACTGCTTTTATTTTACTGCTAAATTACTCAATTGAATACACTTATTAAAGTTAAATTTTTCTCTTGTTTCGCGAGAAGTGACAAGCGAACTTTGGTCCTTCTTGGCCTAACAAATGAAATCATTTTTTTTTTCTAAATTAAGAAGTGTGCGTAGTTCAAGCACGTACAATTATTTGCTGCAAATTGTGTGGTACAAGTTGGAGGTACTTTGCGAAGCACCCAACGACAGATTCCATCCGCCGGTCATTTGGTCAAGTACTTGAAAACGTACAATCAATCGACGAGGGATTCGACCAGCTACCTTTAAGAGATTCAGTTACCAAGCGAAGGATTCGACAAGCTGCCGTTGTCGGATCCAGTTACCAATCGAGGGATTCCAAAACCTGCCGTTGCCAGATCCACTTACCAAGCGAGAGTTTCAACAAGCTGCTTTTGTAAGAATAAATCGGTATTATCAACGGGGGATTCCATAAATTTTCAAGTAAGTGGATTTTTCTTACTTTATGTGTGATCAGATTATAAGTTGAGATATAAAGATGGAACGAATGGTGTTAGAGAGGCTAAATCTACAGATGAAAAAAGATTTAAGTAATTTCCAAAAAATGGGCTCAGTTCGACGAACTGCAAATTACCTAGATGGGCGATTAGTTATTTAGGAAAAAACAATGGATTCAGCTACTAGTACATACCAAAATCTTTTATTGACAATAAAAGAGGAAGATTCTGAAACGTATGAAAAAATTGGATCAGTGTTTGAACAGATAAGGGAGTTGTATTTAACATATCGTGGTGATTTACTAGACGCTTTAGATAAAGCCAAAGTCCCTCTAGATTTCAACTTACCGGAGGGTAACGACGTGTGCAAGGAGACATTAGCCAATAGCTTGGATGTCAGATTACCAAAAATTAATCTGCCAAATTTCGCTGGTAATTATGACGCTTGGCGTCCATTTCACGATCTCTTTGTATCGTTAATTCACCATAATAGTGGGCTGTCTGAAATTCAAAAACTTCATTATTTGAAGTCGAGTGTGTCGGGGGAAGCTGACAAACTTTTATCTCATCTAAGTATCGATAAGAGTAATTACGAGAAAGCTTGTTCGATATTAAAAGATCGTTATGACCATACAAGGTTTTTAGTTAATACACATTTAAAGACATTATTTAATCAACAGTCTATATCTCATGAAAAGGCGGATCCCATCAAGCGGCTACTAGACACAACAACAGAAGTTGTACACAGTTTATACAATTTATGCGTACCGGTTCAGCATTGGGATGTAGTATTGATTTTTTTACTGTTGCAAAAACTGCCTCTTAAGACTCAACATCTGTGGGAGGAACGATTAGGGCTGAAAAAAGATCCACAGGAATTACCAACCTTTTTGAGTATAGGGGAACGAAACCGAAGGTATTTCCAAAAATTGTTTAGCTTATAGTTATACTTTTGAGCAATGTCCAAGCAATCGAAGGTGTTTCCACTGTGGACAACCCCATCATTCGCTGTTGCATAGTACTGTAGCTAGTAACTCCAATTATCCTTCAACGTCTCATCCATACGCTAACAACGTTTCACTCAACTCAACGCACCATCCAGCTCAACACACCATGGTATCAGCATTAAACGCCGAAGCTTCCAGCTTTCAATCAAAACAAAGAGAGCAATCTACAGATACACCAGCCATCAATAGCTTCTGCTCATTTCGCACAACAAACAAGGTAACACAAGTTTTATTGGCCACGGCTTTGGTGAAAGTGAAGGCTGCCTCGGGAGAGATGCTTTCATTTAGAGCTTTGCTCGATTCTGGCTCTCAAGCAACGTTTATTACGGAAACAGCTGTCCAATTACTTCCCTTAAGGCCAACGTCTACTCATGTTGAGGTCTCGGGGCTGGGTTTAGTCAGCACCGGCACTTGTCAGAAGTGTGTAAATATCACACTTGCATCTCACCATTCATCGTTTGGTACATGCACGCAAGCATTCGTTTTCAAGTCGTTGTCTGGCCATCTTCCAATATCAAAATGGAAACACCTTGACAAATATATGTTAGCGGATCCATTTTTTCATGAGCCTTCGGAGATAGATTTACTTTGGGTTGCTCTTCACTTCAAGGCCTCAACACCACCGGTGCTAGGCAGGTCACGCGAAGGAGCTATGCAACGCTTTAAATGCTTGGAGAAAAGACTGGCTTCGAACGCCCAACTACGAGACCAGTACACCGCTTGTCTAGAAGACTATCTAAGTTTAGGTCATATGAGCGTTGTAAAAGAAGAAACCATACGTGATTCCGGTCATTACTTTTTGCCACATCACGCTGTCATCAAGGAAGCAAGTACGACAACAAAGCTAAGGGTAGTTTTCGATGCGTCATTCAAGACTACTAACGGCATCTCATTAAACGACCAACTGATGACCGGACCAACCTTGCAACAAAATGTTACGGATATAATTCTGCGATGGAGGCAATACGGTTTTACCTTTACGGCGGACATCGAAAAGATGTACCGCCAAATCTGAGTCAACGAAAGTGATTCTCTTTATCAGCTAGTACTCTGGTGCAAGGATCCAAACGAAGCCATCAAGGTTTACCGTCTTAACACAATTACTTTCGGAACGGCTTCGGCTCCGTATCTTGCAATAAGAACGTTGCGGCACCTAGCAGATGAGTCTTGGCAGCAATACCCTCGGATAAAGGAGATAATCGGTGAAGAGATGTACGTCGATGATCTTATTTATGGAGCAGACACCAAGGAAGAGTGCCGAGAAAAAATTAAGGAAATAAGAGAATCACTTCAGGCACCTGGCTTCAAGCTACGTAAATGGACCTCGAACACAAAGGAGTTACTTCAAGGTATTCCGATTGAAGACTGTGAGTCCTCATTCTCGGTACCTTCTGGCGACTTGGACCAAATAAAAACCTTGGGTATTCAGTGGCTCCCAAGCACAGATGTCTTCTCGTTCCATTACATTCCTCCTTCTAATCCGGTACTAACGAAAAGGTTCATTTTATCAACGATAGCTCGATTATTCGATCCTTTACGTTGGATATCGCCATGTATAGTAAAGGCAAAATGCTTCATGCAATTACTGTGGTTACGAAAGATATCCTGGGATGAGCCTGTCGATCCCACAATACTGGGAGAATGGAATATATTCTTCCATGATTTACAACAAATAAATAAAATTCACTTTCCTCGCTGGATCAGAAGCACGATGGACACTCAATTCTCCGAACTGTATGGCTTCAGTGATGCTTCTGGGAAGGCGTACGGCGCAGCGGTCTACCTTCGCGTTGGGGACAGCGACAACAAGGTGCACATGCATCTCCTTATGACCAAATCCAATGTGACTCCCCTGAACTCTATTAGCCTTCCTAGATTGGAACTATGCGGTGCAGTCCTCTTAGCAAAGGTTCTCCATTACGTGACTCGAGTCCTGAAAAGAGATGATGAAAAATTATATGCTTGGACGGATTCTACCATAACTCTTCAATGGATTCGCTCGCCATCATCAAAGCGGGAGACATTCGTCCGTAACAGAGTGGGAGAAATTTATCGACGCACAAAGAAAGAGATATGGAGACACATACCAACGCAAGAAAACCCATCAGATTTTGTGTCACGAGGCGGGTTCCCATCGGAACCACGAGTTTGTGGTGGAATGGTCCACCATTTTTGCAATCAACCTGGATAATCGACTTCCCAACACAACCCACAAATTTAACCACCGAATGAAGAGACCATTCGCAGCAACTAGAAGTCCACCACGGGAAAGCAGAAGAGAATATGATAAACCAGTTGCTTCATCGATATTCAAGGTTAGCCAGAGTGACTAGGATTATAGCGTACTGTCTACGCTTCATGTATAATATACAGAATAGACACAGACGAATGATTGAGACCTTCGACCCATGGGAATTAGGAGCGGCCATAAAAACACTCATACATGGTGTGCAACTCGAAATGTTCCCGGAGGGGATTAGCAAAGACAGAGGAATGACATCGCTTAGTCCGTTTATTGACACCGAGGGCATCCTTAGAGTGGGGGGAAGACTCAAAAACGCTGACCTCACGTATGACAAACAGCATCCTATCATCTTAGATCCAAATCACCATTTCACCACCCTCGTACTGCGCGATGCACATGAAAAAACACTGAATGGAGGGATCCAGTTAAGGATGACATGTATAAGGACCAAATACTGGATACTAAGGACGAAAAGAACGGTTAAAAAATTCATCAACAGCTGCATTATTTGTCATCGATACCAACATAAAACCGCCAAACAGGTATTGGGAAACCTGTCTGTACCAAGAGTCACCGCATCAAGACCATTCTATCACACAGGAGTTGTTGTGGGAGCTGGCATCACTACCAAATAGAAACACTAGCGCCACCAATCTGGAAATTCAATTATGGCAGTTATCAGCCGGCCATAGCACTAAAAGACGCGTAGCCATATTCCCCCTTTGAAGTTCCAGTCTTTTAATCCGGTCTTTCTTGTCAACCTGGTCACGCAACGGAACAACAAGATTTAAAGCAGTATTAATTTGGAGTAACTAGAAGTAGGTAAAATGAAATATAAAATGTATATTAAATTAATAAAATTTATAGTTTTTAAAGTTCTTGGCAAAGCGGAGTTTTTTTCTTGTTCCTACATTAAGTTCCAAGAGCTCTGTTCCCTGGCGGACCAAAACGCCAGAGGGAACATTCTTTAAAAATTCTATTGTGTGAACGATATTTGGAGGTGAAAAGGAAAGGCATTTTCCGCGCAACAGCATTTTATCACGTAACTGCGCATCATTACAACAATCATCACCAGCGCAAAAGCATCATTGTCGCCAAGCAAGTGCGCTCTAAATCCTCATCACAAACTCCATCATCAGCGCAACAGCATCCTCGTCACCAAGCAAGTGCGCACAAATTCGCATTACAAGAAACATCACCAGCGCAAAAGCATCATCGTCGCCAAGCAAGTGCGCATCAAAATCCTCATCACAACCCCCATCATCAGCGCAACAGCATCCTCGACACCAAGCAAGTGCGCATAAATTCTCATTACAACAGTCATCACCAGCGCAAAAGCATCCTCGTCGCAAGCAAGTGCGCATCAAAATCCTCATCACAAAGAGCACAATAGCATTCTTCATCTCAACCACATCACCAACAACAACTTCAGCTTGATAATCATCGTCCTCACATCAAAACTGCCTAAGACACACGGTAAGTCCAAAAATATATTTTCAAAGATATTCCCCTTTTCCTTGCTCAAAACCCATAACCTCTACCTCTGTAAAACTTCATCTGGTACACGCAAGCATCATGTCATTTAACTGCAAGCCATGCCATAATGCAGACACTCACGAAATGGTTCAGTGCGACGAATGCGATCAGTGGTTCCCCTTCACGTGTGTTGGTGTAACCAGTGATATCCAGCATCACGACTGGAGCTGTACCTCATGTTGCTCTGCTAGATTAATTGAAACAGCTGTCAGCAATACCTCAAAATCAATCCTGATACCGTAAAACGAACTTGCCACATTAGCCTCCGTCGAACCATCTCAAACACAAGCCTCGCCTTTATTTAATCGCACTGTACCGCAGACTACGACGACTACGGTAACATATGGCCAACATTCTGTACCCATTTCGCAGCCGATGGATCTACTTTCTCAAACAGATCCAAATAAAAACCCGATAGCCTTATCAACATCTAAGGAAATAACAGTACCATATACTTCTTCTCTTTCGCTTCAACCAGACCTTAATAGACACAACACAACAGTGTCGAGCTTCAACGAATCGCACGTGTTTCGCACTCCAATAGCAGCACATTCACAGTCAGACAAATTAACTATGTGTAACTCGCACGCCGTAGCCCCTCAACTTACCTATTCACAAACGGTGCTAAAATAGCAATATCCAAGTCATTTCAAAAAGATCCGGTAGTACCAGGAGGCAAAATTAGATCAAAGAAAGTCTTACTCTTACTTCAACGAATGGAAAAAGAAAAGCGGTTAGCTGAGCAACGAGACAAAGAATTTCTCGAACGCAAATATGCCATATTGCGGGAAGTAGAACCGGAAGCCACCGACGAAGATGATGATACGCCGCAGTACAGCGACTCAATTCTTCTACCCCATTCGTCGAAAACCAACTTAAACAACACCTCTTTCTGCAACTCGAACGCAGCTTTACACAGTAAACCTTCAACAGCTATCCCAGGTAATATCGCATTCCCCAATGCATCCACATCAGCCCACAATGTTTCTCAATGTGACATGCCCACAGCTAACCCTTTCACAGCCGACATATCATCGTTAAGTTTGCACCAGCTCAGCAGACAGCAACTGGCAGCTAGACAGTTAATATCGAAGGAGCAGGTGACCTTTAGTGGCCGACCGGAGGAATGGCCGCTATTTATCAGCTGGTTTAACAGCTCCATGGTTTCATGTGGTTACACCATCACCGACAACCTGCGACGACTGCAAAATTGTCTAAAGGGTAATGCCATGGAAGCTGTTAGATGCAGACTGCTGATTCCCGAACAAGTACCAGGAGTTATCACCACACTCCAAATGATGTATGGTCGGCCAGAGACTACTATCAACAATTTAATTGAAAAAATTCGAAAGGAGCCACCACCTCGAGCTGAAAAACTTCAATCGATTATCAACTTTTCACTCTCAGTGCAAAATATGTGTGCGGTTATGGAAGCGACCGAATTAAATAATCATTTATCCAATCCATGTCTGCTCCAAGAATTAACCGAAAAACTCCCAGCTTCAATGCGTCTGAATTGGGGAAGCTATCGTAAGAGTGTGGCCGCAGTTAATCTCTCGGTATTTAGTGCTTTGCTAACAGACTTTGCTTGTTCGGCCGCGGAGGTCACACCGGTTAACATATTGAACTCTGCGCAATTGAACCAAGAAAGGAAAACACCAAGAGCATCGCTAAATGTGCATCAGAGTCAGAATCATCAAGAATCAAATGGGAAAAAATGTCTAATCTGTCCTTCGAATTGCAAAACGATTGACCATTGCCAACGGTTTATAAGGATGAAGTTAAATGATAAGTGGGAAGCAGTAAATAGACACATGCTTTGCCGGACTTGCCTTCGACAGCACGGAAGGAATCGTTGCTATCAGGTACGAGAATGTGGCGTAGATGGTTGCACGTACAAACACCATCGCTTACTGCATAAGACAAGGTATGAGCACCAAGCTGCTGCAACGTCCTCAGAATCAGCAGTAGCTTCAACTTCCACATATTCAGAATCTTCAACTTCAGCACATGGTTACGTTTGTCATCAATCCGAATATGGAAATGGCGTCTTATTCCGTGTAGTTCCAGTCACTTTATACAATGCCGCCAGGCAAATGAATACCTACGAATTTCTCGATGACGGTTCATCAGTATCGTTGATGGACGAAGACCTCGCGAAGGAGTTAAACGACGAAGGAGAAGTCCAGCCATTGTGTCTCAAATAGACATCGAACACCCATCGCTCAGAAAACAATTCCAAAAAAGTAAAAATACAGATTTCGGCGATCGGTTCTAATAAAAGGTTCAACGCTACAAATATACGCCCACAATAGTGGGTGGCCGTGGCTCAAGTGGTAGTGTGTCCAATCGGACGGTTCGGGGTTCAATACCAGCCGTGACCGAAAGACTTTTTTTCAGGCAACTAAAATCTTGTGAGATGAATGGTTGCCTAAATACAACTTGAGTCCAATTTACACTAATAATTTAGTCTCCCCATTAAATGTTGGATGCCACCCATGGAGCGAAATAACCACTGAGCCCAAATTCTTTCTCTCTCTCTCTATCCAATTTTCCGAAAAACTTAACACGTGCTCCGGCATTTTAAGAGTAGTAATATCCTCTTGAGTGTTAAGTTCTTTTTTTAAAAAAAATCAGGTCACTCGATCTTCCGAAACAGACAATTAATGCGAAAGATTTAATAAAACGATATAAACATCTAAACCAAATTCCAATTGATTCATAAACTAATGCACGACCTCGTATCTTACTCGGTTTGGACTAGTAGAAACTCAGTATCCCTCTAAAATCACGAGAAGGGAACGATCATCAACCGGTGGCTGCAAAAACGCGATTGGGATGGACAGTTTTTGGGCCGTATACAATGCCGATACACAATCGACAGAAACGTTTTAACTTTCACATCTGTGAGTTCATTGCAAGCGAATCAGCCGTTGTAAAGAGTAGTAAATTATTGCACTCACTCGACGATGAGAAAGCAAAACAACACAACCAAGAAAGGGAATAACACATACCCGGCCGATGACTGAGCGACGATTAATGTGCCTCGAGAAGAGAGCGACCAAAGATCCTCAGCTGATTAATATGCTGAATATACAGATAGAAGAGTACGTGCAAAAGCAGTACGCCAGAAAACTGTGCGCAAACGAACTCCAACAAAATGTGTCTCTCATCTGGTACCTACCTATATTTCCAGTCTTCAATCACAACAAACCAAACAAGTTAAGAATAGTTTGGGATGCAGCTGCGGCAGTAAAGGGTACTTCCCTAAATTTTTTGCTACTGTCCGGTCCTGATATTGTACCATCCTTACTCTCTGTATTATTTCGGTTTAGGGAGCGCAAAATAGCGATTTGTGCGGACATCAAAGAGATGTTCCACCAAGTGAAAATAAAGAGGGTAGATCAACGCGCGCAAAGATTTCTGTGGCGAAATAAAGCCAGCAAGGAAATCGAAGAGTATGCGATGCAAGTAATAACTTTTGAAGCTACGTGTTCTCCCTTTTGCGCACAGTTTGTGAAGAATACAAATGCAAAAGCATATGAAAAGCTACATCCAAGGGCAACGAGACTGATTGTGGAAAACCATTACGTCGACGACTACCTGGATAGTGTTGATTCTGAAGCAGAAGCAATTAAGCTGATAAGGGAAGTTATTTTCATACACAAGCAAGGGGGTTTTGAAATACGAAATTTTATGTAAAATTCGCCTGCCATTCTCAGCACATTAAAAGAGAAAGCGGCGAACTGCAAAAAGAGTATAAGTAGTTGGCATATACTTTCCAGTCCGGAAAAAGTTCCCGGCATGTGGTGGTTGCCATCGTCCGATTCCTTTAGCTTTGCTATCAGAGCTCCCACACTAAACTTTGACATCGTAGTTGAAGATGTATGGCTCACTAAAAGAGAAATGCTAAAAGCACTAATGTCCGTTTTTGATCCTTTGGGGCTGATTGCAAACTTTTTGATATTGCTAAAAATGTTACTGCAAGAAGTATGGAGTACTGCTATTGGATGGGATGAAAGGATCAAACCTCATCAATATTAAAAATGGTGTATATGGAAGGGTCTTATACCGGACATAAAAAATATTGTGGTCGAAAGATCTTATCTAGAACATCTATATTTTAATCAAGACTCTCAGGTACCAATGCATATATTGGCTTACTCAGCTGTGGCCTACTTTCGGGTATTTAATGGGAAAAGGATTGAGTGCGTTTTAGTGGCTGCCAAAACAAAAGTAGCTCCTCTAAAAGTTATGTCAATACCGAGACTAGAATTAGTAGCAGCAGTGCTAGGAACCAGGCTGGCGAAGATTATAATAGCAGGACATTCGATCACCATACACGAGAAATATTTCTGGTCTGATTCTAGAACTTATTTAAGCTGGCTAAATTCGGATCACCGTAAATACAAGCAGTTTGTGGCGTATCGGATCGGGGAAATTCTTGAAGAAACTGAAGCGAGTAATTGGAGGTGGATCCCAAGCAAAAGCAATGTTGCAGATGAAGCAACAAAGTGGCGTTCCAAGTATGATTTCCGCTCAGATAACCGGTGGTATCGGGGACCCAGTTTCTTATATGAACCAAGTGATAGTTGGCCGGTGGCATTTATACCAACAGAAACAACAAAGGAAGAAATGCGCCATATGCATTTACACCAAGTCAAGCAAGCGATTGCGGTTATCGATGTGAAACGATTTTGTCAATGGAAAGGGCTTCTCAGCTCTACTGCTCAGGTATTCCGTTTCATTCGTATAATCTCCAGAAATAAACAAGATATGCAGACTGCAAAACAAATGGTTCCGATAGATTTCAAAAAGGCTGAAAATTACATATTTAATCTTTGTCAAAACGAAGCCTTCCCAGAAGAAAGCGCTGTGCTTAAAAATAATAAAAACAACAAAAATGAATTTAATTATGAAATAGAAAAAAACAGTCCACTTTATACACTATCACCATACTTAGACGACAACGTGGTATTAAGGATGAGGGGTCGTATAAATGCAGCGCCTGCAGTACCCTACAGCACGAAAAGACCAATCATCTTACCAAAGAAGCATCACGTTACCGAGTTGATTGTAGCCGATTACCACCAACGTTTTCGTCATCAATATAGTGAGACAGTGGTTAATGAACTTTAGCGTCTTGCTAAAGTTAATAAGAAGGAAATGCCAATTTTGTAAGAATGCTAGCAGCAGTCCACAACCACCGTTAATGGGCAGTTTGCCACCAGCTAGATTGAAACCGTTCACCAAGCCCTTTTCTTATATAGGCATCGAATACTTTGGACCATTGTGCGTAGCAATTGGAAGGCGCTCTGAAAAGCGCTGGGGCGTGCTCATTACGTGCATGACGGTGAGAGCGGTGCATATTGAGGTTGCATCTACTTTATCTACAGATTCATGCATAATGGCGTTAAATCGCTTCATCGCACGTAGAGGCTGGCCCCTAGAGATCTATAGCGACAACGGTACCAATTTCCGCGAAGCAAGCAATGAATTAAAGGAAGCAATAGATAACATTAAAGTAACCAAGGTGGCAGAAAGCAGGACAGATTGGCGGTGCCGCTAATCTTCCACGTTGCTCGAACAGCTGCGGACAGGCGACTCAACTACGACAGAGACGTCGCACACGGCAGTGCGGAGCGTCTCCGGTTCAGTAGGGCGGTAGGGAGTCGCGACATGAGGGATGTTGCTCGGCAGCACCAACAATTTTGGTGGCTAGTTGAAGGAAGGGAGAGTTCGTCGTCGAATTCCTGAAGTAATAGGTAGCTTCATATGAAGCAAAGTGGGCCAGCCTAATTTTGTTTTTAGCCATGGCCGGCTTACATAGTTTTAAGTAGGTTTATGTTAGATTTAAAAAAAAAATATATATAAAAGAAAAAAAAAAAAAAAATAAGTAAAAATAAAAAATTACAAAAAAAAATAAATTTATATATATATATATATGTACATATATGTATATATTAAGTATATACCTATTATGTATATATATATGTATATATATATATGTGTGTGTGTACGTATTAGATGTAAGTAAGTTAAGATTTATTTTTAAGTAGTCTGTAAGTTTTTAGTTTTAGGTTTTTATAATTAATTAATATGTCCATATACTAAGTTTTTCTTAAAATCTATTTTCTTAGTTTTAGTTGTAATATAAATATAAAATTAAATATAGAATGTAATGTACGTCGAAAGACTTAGTTTAAGTGTTAGGTTTAACTTAGAGTGCCCGCATGGGGCCATTAAGTTAATATAAGATTACTTGTAAGTTATTTAAGCTAATTTTTAAGCGTTTTTTGTTTAGCATGTAAGAGTAAATTAAGATATAAAATAAAAATGCATATAAATTGAATTGAATTAAAGGTGGCAGAAAGTTTTGTTGGCCCAAGTCTTAAATGGAATTTCATTCCGCTTTCCTCACCACACATGGGGGGAAGTTGGGAGAGGTTAGTTCGTTCGGTAAAGCAAACACTAAGCTGCATTTCTCCAACAAGGAACCCGTCCGATGAGCTTTTGCTAACAATGATGGCAGAGGTAGAGCGTATTATTAATTCCCGACCCCTTACCTATGTTCCCTTAGGTAGTGAAAACGAACAGGCATTAACACCTAACCACTTCATTTTGGGATCATCAAGTGGCAATAAGTTCTCAAGGGAACTTAACGACGATGGAGCTGTATTGCGCAGAAATTGGCTAGCCAGCGAGCAATTCGCAAATCGCTTCTGGCAAAGATGGGTGACTGAATATCTTCCCGAACTCACCAAGCGCACGAAATCGTTTCGTTCGTCCAAACCCATTCAAGAGGGCGATATCGTAATCGTTGTCGACCCAAACACCCACGGAATAGCTGGCCGAAAAGAATCGTTTTGAAGGCAGTACCAGGTAGAGATGGGGCAGTAAGGAGCGCCGTGATAAAAACGTCAAATGGGGTGTACACAAGGCCATCAACGAAACTCGCTGTACTAGATGTAGGCTGCCATGACGAAGATGGTAAGCCAGGTGAGGGTACCAGCTTACCAGGGGGGAGTGTTGTGAAAGCCGGAAATTTAATTATGGCGGATATCAGCCGGCCATAGCACTAAAAGGCGCGTAGCCATATTCACCTTTTGAATTTCCTGTCTTTTAATCCGGTCTTTCTTGTCAACCTGGTCATGCAACGGAACAACAACATTTAAAGCAGTATTAATTTGGAGTAACTAGAAGTAGATAAAATGAAATATAAAACGTATATTAAATTAATAAAATTTACAGTTTTTAAAGTACTTGGCAAAGCGGAGTCTTTTTCTTGTTCCTACATTAAGTTCCAAGAGCTCTGTTCCCTGGCGGACCAAAACGCCAGAGGGAACAGGAGTAGACTACGCAGGCCCACTCAACATCCGGTCTTAGATAGGTCGAGGAGCCAAGATGCTTAAGGGCTATATTGTTGTTTTCGTGTGCTTTTCTACCAAGGCCATTCATTTGGAAGCCGCGACTGACTTAACTACGCAAGCCTTCCTAGCGGCCTTTCGGCGATTCGCAGCTCGACGAGGAGTCTGTGTTCAGATCTACAGTGACTGCGGAACCAACTTCGTGGGCGCTGGAAGGGAACTGTACCGTCTGATGGAAAGGGCAGGACACGATTGGAAGGAGGCGGCTGAGATCTTAGCGATGCAAGGAATCAAATGGAATTTCATTCCCCCGGCTTCACCGCATTTCGGAAGATTGTGGGAAGCCGGAGTGAAGAGTGTCAAGCACCATTTTAAAAGGATCGTCGGTAAAGGGACACTTACCTTTGAGGAACTCGTCACGCTTTTGTCTCAGATCGAAGCGTGTATGAATTCGAGACTCCTCTGTCCCCTTGCACTGTTCCAGAACCAGAACTAACCACAGATACACACGGATACGTTGATCGCTGGAAGACCATCCAAAGAATGTTGCAAACGTTTTGGAAACAGTGGCACCAAGATTACTTGTCGGGATTACAACAGCGACCAAAATGGTTGAAGCCACAGCCACAACTAGAGGTAGGAGACCTGTCCTTGATAAAGGATGAACGTCTTCCCCCATAAAAATGGAGTTTTGGCCGTATTGTGAAGACATACCCTTTAACAGACAACATCACAAGAGTCGTAAAGCTGAAAACACAACAGGGAGAAATCAAACGACCTATAACGAAACTTTGCCCTCTGCCAACTAATTCAAACGAACCACTAACAGAAAACTAGTAAGTACACACCGGAACACTTAAAATTTAACTTACATATTGTACAATCACAAACTACTGAAAAAAAAAATGTAAAATCTAACCAAAATCCAAAAAACAAATTGACAACCTTCGAACATCAATAGCTTGCAATTCGAGCGTTTATTCATTTTACAGAAGTACCTACCAGCGTAACCAAACGTTCACCCAAACAAGGAGTGCGTCACCCATGCACAGTATCCACATATACCCATAGCTCAAAAACACCACCCATTCGATCTACAGTCCACAGAGACATGCTCATACCCACGTATAAAGTTCAAACCGAATCCACAACCAACGGCCTCTAACACTAGAGTCTACAACCCTTTGGACCACACAAACACATGCACACACACACACGTACACACAACCTAGAGTCAATAGCCCTGCTATATCACAGAAATTACACACACCCACTAGTAAATCAAACCCCAGCAACACACATCAAACCCAAATAATATCACTGACAAATGTCAACGACTCAACCAAGCCAAAACCAAACAATCGTCTTTCACCTCGCCCTGCTTCCAGTCCATCATTGCTCACAATATTTACATAACCCCTCTGATCTGATTACCTCACTTGGACTTCCAGTCCATAAACCGAGTTTCATTGGGATCGCTCAAACAGAGTGAGAAAAATCAGCTGTGAGCTAAGGGATAACAATAATGAGAGATTGAAGCAGTGACGTCGTCATGAGGAATCTGAGTGAAGAGCGTAGAAAATTGATCATTGTTTTTCCTCGTCCCATGTTATTGTCCATCATGTTGCCTTTTTTATATTTCTAGTAATGCCTTATATTTCATTTCATGTGAGCATCAATCAAAGCTATGGAAATGCGTGCACAAGGGCAACCGACAATTTATCAAGAAGACAATATCGTGGGTACCTTCTTTCCCGGGGTGGGGAGAATGTTGGCTCTCATGACGTCACCATCAACAAGATTGCCAATATTGACATCAATGCCCCACAGGGGAAATTTCATCACAGCTTTGTGACATTTATAATCTTGTATATAAGGTCAATAAACACACTAATTTTATAACGTCCAAGTACGAAACTGCTTTTATTTTACTGCTAAATTACTCAATTGAATACACTTATTAAAGTTAAATTTTTCTCTTGTTTCGCGAGAAGTGACAAGCGAACTTTGGTCCTTCTTGGCCTAACAAATGAAATCATTTTTTTTTTCTAAATTAAGAAGTGTGCGTAGTTCAAGCACGTACAATTATTTGCTGCAAATTGTGTGGTACAAGTTGGAGGTACTTTGCGAAGCACCCAACGACAGATTCCATCCGCCGGTCATTTGGTCAAGTACTTGAAAACGTACAATCAATCGACGAGGGATTCGACCAGCTACCTTTAAGAGATTCAGTTACCAAGCGAAGGATTCGACAAGCTGCCGTTGTCGGATCCAGTTACCAATCGAGGGATTCCAAAACCTGCCGTTGCCAGATCCACTTACCAAGCGAGAGTTTCAATAAGCTGCTTTTGTAAGAATAAATCGGTATTATCAACGGGGGAATCCATAAATTTTCAAGTAAGTGGATTTTTCTTACTTTATGTGTGATCAGATTATAAGTTGAGATATAAAGATGGAACGAATGGTGTTAGAGAGGCTAAATCTACAGATGAAAAAAGATTTAAGTAATTTCCAAAAAATGGGCTCAGTTCGACGAACTGCAAATTACCTAGATGGGCGATTAGTTATTTAGGAAAAAACAATGGATTCAGCTACTAGTACATACCAAAATCTTTTATTGACAATAAAAGAGGAAGATTCTGAAACGTATGAAAAAATTGGATCAGTGTTTGAACAGATAAGGGAGTTGTATTTAACATATCGTGGTGATTTACTAGACGCTTTAGATAAAGCCAAAGTCCCTCTAGATTTCAACTTACCGGAGGGTAACGACGTGTGCAAGGAGACATTAGCCAATAGCTTGGATGTCAGATTACCAAAAATTAATCTGCCAAATTTCGCTGGTAATTATGACGCTTGGCGTCCATTTCACGATCTCTTTGTATCGTTAATTCACCATAATAGTGGGCTGTCTGAAATTCAAAAACTTCATTATTTGAAGTCGAGTGTGTCGGGGGAAGCTGACAAACTTTTATCTCATCTAAGTATCGATAAGAGTAATTACGAGAAAGCTTGTTCGATATTAAAAGATCGTTATGACCATACAAGGTTTTTAGTTAATACACATTTAAAGACATTATTTAATCAACAGTCTATATCTCATGAAAAGGCGGATCCCATCAAGCGGCTACTAGACACAACAACAGAAGTTGTACACAGTTTATACAATTTATGCGTACCGGTTCAGCATTGGGATGTAGTATTGATTTTTTTACTGTTGCAAAAACTGCCTCTTAAGACTCAACATCTGTGGGAGGAACGATTAGGGCTGAAAAAAGATCCACAGGAATTACCAACCTTTTTGAGTATAGGGGAACGAAACCGAAGGTATTTCCAAAAATTGTTTAGCTTATAGTTATACTTTTGAGCAATGTCCAAGCAATCGAAGGTGTTTCCACTGTGGACAACCCCATCATTCGCTGTTGCATAGTACTGTAGCTAGTAACTCCAATTATCCTTCAACGTCTCATCCATACGCTAACAACGTTTCACTCAACTCAACGCACCATCCAGCTCAACACACCATGGTATCAGCATTAAACGCCGAAGCTTCCAGCTTTCAATCAAAACAAAGAGAGCAATCTACAGATACACCAGCCATCAATAGCTTCTGCTCATTTCGCACAACAAACAAGGTAACACAAGTTTTATTGGCCACGGCTTTGGTGAAAGTGAAGGCTGCCTCGGGAGAGATGCTTTCATTTAGAGCTTTGCTCGATTCTGGCTCTCAAGCAACGTTTATTACGGAAACAGCTGTCCAATTACTTCCCTTAAGGCCAACGTCTACTCATGTTGAGGTCTCGGGGCTGGGTTTAGTCAGCACCGGCACTTGTCAGAAGTGTGTAAATATCACACTTGCATCTCACCATTCATCGTTTGGTACATGCACGCAAGCATTCGTTTTCAAGTCGTTGTCTGGCCATCTTCCAATATCAAAATGGAAACACCTTGACAAATATATGTTAGCGGATCCATTTTTTCATGAGCCTTCGGAGATAGATTTACTTTGGGTTGCTCTTCACTTCAAGGCCTCAACACCACCGGTGCTAGGCAGGTCACGCGAAGGAGCTATGCAACGCTTTAAATGCTTGGAGAAAAGACTGGCTTCGAACGCCCAACTACGAGACCAGTACACCGCTTGTCTAGAAGACTATCTAAGTTTAGGTCATATGAGCGTTGTAAAAGAAGAAACCATACGTGATTCCGGTCATTACTTTTTGCCACATCACGCTGTCATCAAGGAAGCAAGTACGACAACAAAGCTAAGGGTAGTTTTCGATGCGTCATTCAAGACTACTAACGGCATCTCATTAAACGACCAACTGATGACCGGACCAACCTTGCAACAAAATGTTACGGATATAATTCTGCGATGGAGGCAATACGGTTTTACCTTTACGGCGGACATCGAAAAGATGTACCGCCAAATCTGAGTCAACGAAAGTGATTCTCTTTATCAGCTAGTACTCTGGCGCAAGGATCCAAACGAAGCCATCAAGGTTTACCGTCTTAACACAATTACTTTCGGAACGGCTTCGGCTCCGTATCTTGCAATAAGAACGTTGCGGCACCTAGCAGATGAGTCTTGGCAGCAATACCCTCGGATAAAGGAGATAATCGGTGAAGAGATGTACGTCGATGATCTTATTTATGGAGCAGACACCAAGGAAGAGTGCCGAGAAAAAATTAAGGAAATAAGAGAATCACTTCAGGCACCTGGCTTCAAGCTACGTAAATGGACCTCGAACACAAAGGAGTTACTTCAAGGTATTCCGATTGAAGACTGTGAGTCCTCATTCTCGGTACCTTCTGGCGACTTGGACCAAATAAAAACCTTGGGTATTCAGTGGCTCCCAAGCACAGATGTCTTCTCGTTCCATTACATTCCTAGTTTAGGTTTAGTTTTAAATACATTTTTATTTTCTAAATCATTAACTCTTACATACTAACAAAAAATGCTTAAATGCTAGCTTAAAATTACTTAACAAACTTATACTAACTTACTGGCCCCACACAGGCACTCTAAGCTACTCTAAATTCTTATATCTATGTCTTTCGACTTTGTTTACATTTTATTTATTAATACTTATTTTCTATGCTTAAGGCATAGAATTTAACAAAAAACTTAGCATATGGACATAATTTTTTATTTTTTATAAAAACTTAATATCTATCTTAAAATTAACCTTAGTCTACCTAACCTACCTACACAATACACACATGCATACATATAGACATTTTACACAATGACATACATATACTAGTATATATCTATGTACATACCAATATATATATGTGTTTCTTAAATGCTAACCTTAACCTATGCAAGCTGGCCATCGCTATTCACAGAGCAAATAGATTGGTCAGCTCTGCCTCATTAGTGAGGCTGGTCCGTAATTGACTGAAACGGCGACGAAACCTCTTCTCCATCATTCAACCACCAGAAATGCTGGTGCTGCCGAACGACATCCCTCTTATCGCAATTCCCCATCGCCCTACTGAACCTGAGACGATCCACACTGCCGTGTGCGACGTCCCTGTTGTAGTTGAGTCGCCTGTCCCCAGCTGTCCGAGCGACATGGTAGATTAACGGGACCGCTGATCTATCCTGGATCAACCCTATCTGATCTAGGTAGAGGAATGCTTCCGGTGAAACGAAGCCATTATAGCGCACACTCTCGTGGTAAATGTAATTGGGGTAGTAAGCCCCAGATATCAGGTTATTCGTCGAGGTCATTGCACTTGCAATGTGCCTTCAAGTCAGCTTAATTACGAAGTTGTCCACTCGTATTAGGTTCGCCCTGTTGTAAAGGACCTCATTACGATAAAATTTTTTGTACTCCGACTCTGGTGTTCTGTACAAGCGAAGGCAAGCCCTCTCAAACACCCGAGTCTTTTCCATTAAGCTTGCTCGCGCATTGAACCACACGGGACAACCAAATACCAGCATGGGACTGACAAGGGCCATGTAGCAGATTACCTTTACCCTCGCATCGAGTTGGCTGCTATAAAACGGTCTCTTTGTAAGGGCAAATGCACCTTTAGCTCTGGCCAGAGCAGCATCTACATTTTTATCAAAATACAGAAACCGATCTAGCCAGATCCCAAGATATCTGACTACATTTCGACAGGCAAGAGGCTGTCCGTGTTGTCCAATGATCGAGAACTTTCGCCAATTTTTTCTGGTATCCCTAGAGGCTCCAGACAACGGCGTCCTAAAGAGAATGGTTTCCGACTTCTGAAAGTTGATTTTCAACTTCCAGTCATCGCAAAATCGTCTTATCTTGTCGAAGTCACGCTGCAAGAGAGTATTAATGACCTCGATTTTTGGACCTGTACTGTACGCTATCAAATCGTCTGCGTACGCAATAGTGTGGGGAAGTGAACCTATCAAGTCGCTTGTATAAATGTTGAATAGGATCGGCGAATTGACCGCGCCTTGCTGCAGACCATTTTTAATTTGAAATATTCCAACAGAAGTCACATCGCCATTTTTCACGATGAACTGTCTGTTGGTTAGCATCAGTTCAGTTGTCTTTCAACTTCGAAACGGAACGGACGTGTTTAGAGTGATCGGTAGTCAATATTAACGTAATTTACGGTCGCTTGGTTGCTTCGGTCGTGTTTTGCTCTAATTAAATACAAATTAGTGTTAAGTGACAACCGGCTGCACTTTTCAGTGTGGACGAGTTTTTGGATATTTTTCACATTAGTGTGTAATTAGTGTGTTAATTAGTGTGTGATTAGTGTGTTGATTGGTTTTTACCAACAATAAAAGAAGAGAAATTCCCACATAGAAATTAAAGACGAACTTGTGTTGTGTTGTGTGCTGCCCTAAAATATAAAATGGCTGAGAGGAGTGACTGCTCCCCGGTGGATGTTGCGAAGAAGGGGAAAAGAAAAAAGGCAACCCTGCCTGAACCTCCAACGGAAAGCGAAATGGAGACGGAGGACAATAGTAGGAAATACATCAAAAAGAAGAAGAAGATGGAGAAATATGAAGAACCTGGGGTAAGTCATATTAATATTAACAGTATTATAAAAGGTGGTAGTATAACCGAATTAAGGAAGTTTATCAGCGGGTTGAAAACCAGTATGATAGATGTCATGTTCGAACACGGTGGTGCGGATCCGCGGATAGCTAAAAAATTGATTGATATATCCGGGGAGTTTGGAAGTATTTTCTGCCTACTAGTGGCAGAGAAGGAAAGGGTTGCGGGATCACTTGAGACTCTTCAAGCGGTCCTAGACAAGCAGTTGGGTGCTAGAAGCCCGATAGCCAACGTGCCAGCTGAAACTTCGACGACTTCGGGGATTTCCCCCACTGGCCCTAAGGCTCCTAGTTTTGCGGAGGTGGCATCATCTGTGATGAAGCCCGCCGTTCCGCTGAAACCTTCATACCCCTCCCTGCTTAAACCAGCTAACGCTCCCCTGGTTAAGCCATTTAAGCCTGTTGCTCCCACCTGGTCGGTGGTTGTTAAGAGCAAAAAGGCGGCCGTTTCCTAAACGGAAGTTGTATCCAGGATAATGGATAAAATCGCCCCCACACTGGGAGTTAGGGTGAATGCGGTCAGACCGCTCAAGAATGGGGGCGTAGTAATACGCACTCCCTCGGCTGCCGAAAGGGAGCAGATCGGCAGCAGCACTAAGTTCAAGGACATGGACCTTGACGTGGCTGTGCCCGAGAAACCGGGTAATAGGGTTGTTGTACACGGAGTACACACTTGTATATCCCTGGAAGAATTTATGACGGAACTGCATCGTCTGAACTTCCCAGAGGCTGCTGAACAAAGTAGGCTGAAGGTAATCTCCAAACCATGGAAGGTTTCTGAAGGGGCTGCAACAAACGTAGTATTGGAAGACTCAGCTGCGTCCATAAACACCTTACGTAGCACGGGCAGATGCTACATCAAGTGGTTTTCGTTCCCGGTAAGGGAATACAAAGTAAGAGTGGGATGCTTCCGCTGCTTTGCTCTGGGACATGGAATTGCTGACTGTCCTCTTAAGGAGGACATTTGCCGTCGCTGCGGACAAGAAGGTCATAAGGCCGTCAGCTGCAAGGGAGCCATGCAGTGCAGGAACTGTGCTGCAAGAAGACGTCCGGCTGATCACCTTATGGGGTCAACCGACTGCCCCATGCATGTAGCTGAGTTGGCAAGGATGGCAGCCAGAAATTAGGATGATGAAGATCGTCCAACAAAATTGCCAGGGCGCTTTTTCGGTAGGGGTCGATTTAGGAGTTCAAATGGTTAGGCAGGGCTGCAGCATTGCCCTGGTTCAGGAGCCCTACACATCTGATGGATGTGTTAGGGGTTTGCCTGCAGGAATGCGGGTCTTCCCTGATACCAGAGGAAATGCTACGATTATTATAAGGGATGTCAACTTAGTTTGTGTGCCTGTTTCCTCCAGCGAACGAGGTGTTTGCGTAACGTAGAAGGTGCTTTTGGCAGAATTTTTCTTGCCAGCGTCTACTGCAAATACAGTGAGGAAATTGACCCATATAATGTGTATATGGATGGTTTGTTTTCGCTTGCGGGCAGTGAACCCCTCATTATCGGTGTTGACGCCAATGCAACCTCCCCTCTTTGGTTCAGTAAAGAATCCGGACCCCTAACGGGTAACCGGAGCCAGAATCGGGGGAATGTTCTTGGTGAATTGGTCGTTGCGCGCAATGCCCATGTTATCAACGAGCCGAGTGAGGTGTATACCTTTGATGCGGTCAACGGTGGCAAGAGTGACATTGACGTTACTTTTGCCAACGAGGCAGCTTTTAGGGCGTTTAGCTTTAGGTGGCGTGTTAGTGTAGGAGTGAGTGATCACAACTGGATTCAGTTTGAGATCGCTCACGCAATACAAGATAACAATGGAGTTTCCGACAGGAGATGGCGCGTGCGAGGCGCTGATTGGAATGTTTATGGTGCGCGTATACTTGCGGAGGTTTCCTCCCTGACACCGCAAGTGTACGGTAGCTTAAGCATTGACCGGCAAATCGCGCACATCAATGAGTGCATATGGCGGGTTAACGACGAACTCTTTGAGAGGAGCCATAGGGCGAATCAAAAAAGGGTAAGTTGGTGGAACCGCTGTCTGACAGAGAAGCGAAGGGTGGTCAGAAACCTAAGGAAGCGATTCCAAAGGGCTAGGGCGGCTAACGCTGAGAACCTGGCTCAGTTGGGCATTGCCTTTCGGCAAGGGCTCGCTGAGTACAAGCGTCTCATTGTCAGCACAAAGGAATCTCACTGAAGAAACTTTGCCTCTAACAATAGAGATGATCCCTGGGGCAAACTCTATAAGATTGGGGTGGCCGTGGTGTAGTGGCACTAGCAATCGCTTCTCACTCGGAGGGTCAAGGTTCGAATCCTAGCCACGACAAGCTTTCATTTGTGTAATTGGAACTCAGTCAGAAAAATCTGCGTGTGAAGGCATAACACTGACATGTAGATTTGGCTGTTATAGGGTTTTCAAAACACAAAAAAAACAACCGTTAAAATTCACAACCTCACCATTCCGAGTGAAGAAAATCTCTCCGTCCTATTCGGACTCCCACCCCTGGAGAGTCAACATCGAAACCAAACACACCTGAGTTTCAAACCACTACATCACAAACTTTCCTTTCTCCTCCTTCTACCTTTCCGCCCGCGCCCAGGCAACAGTGTAAGGGTATTCATAACCCCTTAGGCGCGCGTAAATTATAAAAAAAAATAAAAAATTTGCCGTAGCACTAGAAAGACTGCTGACATTAAAGGCATTCGTGTGGATAATACGGTTTTATCCACATGGAAAGATTGCCTTACTGCATTGCTTGGTCAGTTCTTCCCGAGAGAGGAGCGCTTTGAGGACTCTTCATATGAAGAGCTTCCGGTCCCACCGGAGTTAAGGACTGGAGAAGTCGAGTATGGTGTTTCACTTCTTCGCTATAGGAGATCTCCTGGAGCTGATGGAATGACCGGAGAGGTGGTGAGAGCCATCTGGAAGGCCGTCCCAGAATACCTGCTTGGTCTTTATAGCAAATGTATTGCTTGCAGCTACTTCCCCAAGGATTGGAAGATGGCAAGGGTGGTTGTGCTCCTGAAGTCCACTGATAAGAATAGGTCCGACCCTAAATCTTGTCGGGGTATCAGCCTGCTTCCGGTACTAGGAAAAGTGCTGGAAAGGGTTATGGTGGAAAGGGTTTCGGAGAGCATGGCGGAACCAATGTCCCCCTTCCAATTCGGCTTTAGAAGAGGCAAGTGTGTCGAGGATGCATGGTCTTTCCTAAAAGACAGAGTCCTCAGAAGCAGGGCCAGGGTGGTTATAGGCATCTTTATTGATTTTAAAGGTGCCTTTGATAACCTGAACTGGCAGAAAATAGTAACCAGGTTGCAGGAATTGGGCTGTCGTATCGCCATGTATAGTAAAGGCAAAATGCTTCATGCAATTACTGTGGTTACGAAAGATATCCTGGGATGAGCCTGTCGATCCCACAATACTGGGAGAATGGAATATATTCTTCCATGATTTACAACAAATAAATAAAATTCACTTTCCTCGCTGGATCAGAAGCACGATGGACACTCAATTCTCCGAACTGTATGGCTTCAGTGATGCTTCTGGGAAGGCGTACGGCGCAGCGGTCTACCTTCGCGTTGGGGACAGCGACAACAAGGTGCACATGCATCTCCTTATGACCAAATCCAATGTGACTCCCCTGAACTCTATTAGCCTTCCTAGATTGGAACTATGCGGTGCAGTCCTCTTAGCAAAGGTTCTCCATTACGTGACTCGAGTCCTGAAAAGAGATGATGAAAAATTATATGCTTGGACGGATTCTACCATAACTCTTCAATGGATTCGCTCGCCATCATCAAAGCGGGAGACATTCGTCCGTAACAGAGTGGGAGAAATTTATCGACGCACAAAGAAAGAGATATGGAGACACATACCAACGCAAGAAAACCCATCAGATTTTGTGTCACGAGGCGGGTTCCCATCGGAACCACGAGTTTGTGGTGGAATGGTCCACCATTTTTGCAATCAACCTGGATAATCGACTTCCCAACACAACCCACAAATTTAACCACCGAATGAAGAGACCATTCGCAGCAACTAGAAGTCCACCACGGGAAAGCAGAAGAGAATATGATAAACCAGTTGCTTCATCGATATTCAAGGTTAGCCAGAGTGACTAGGATTATAGCGTACTGTCTACGCTTCATGTATAATATACAGAATAGACACAGACGAATGATTGAGACCTTCGACCCATGGGAATTAGGAGCGGCCATAAAAACACTCATACATGGTGTGCAACTCGAAATGTTCCCGGAGGGGATTAGCAAAGACAGAGGAATGACATCGCTTAGTCCGTTTATTGACACCGAGGGCATCCTTAGAGTGGGGGGAAGACTCAAAAACGCTGACCTCACGTATGACAAACAGCATCCTATCATCTTAGATCCAAATCACCATTTCACCACCCTCGTACTGCGCGATGCACATGAAAAAACACTGAATGGAGGGATCCAGTTAAGGATGACATGTATAAGGACCAAATACTGGATACTAAGGACGAAAAGAACGGTTAAAAAATTCATCAACAGCTGCATTATTTGTCATCGATACCAACATAAAACCGCCAAACAGGTATTGGGAAACCTGTCTGTACCAAGAGTCACCGCATCAAGACCATTCTATCACACAGGAGTTGTTGTGGGAGCTGGCATCACTACCAAATAGAAACACTAGCGCCACCAATCTGGAAATTCAATTATGGCAGTTATCAGCCGGCCATAGCACTAAAAGACGCGTAGCCATATTCCCCCTTTGAAGTTCCAGTCTTTTAATCCGGTCTTTCTTGTCAACCTGGTCACGCAACGGAACAACAAGATTTAAAGCAGTATTAATTTGGAGTAACTAGAAGTAGGTAAAATGAAATATAAAATGTATATTAAATTAATAAAATTTATAGTTTTTAAAGTTCTTGGCAAAGCGGAGTTTTTTTCTTGTTCCTACATTAAGTTCCAAGAGCTCTGTTCCCTGGCGGACCAAAACGCCAGAGGGAACATTCTTTAAAAATTCTATTGTGTGAACGATATTTGGAGGTGAAAAGGAAAGGCATTTTCCGCGCAACAGCATTTTATCACGTAACTGCGCATCATTACAACAATCATCACCAGCGCAAAAGCATCATTGTCGCCAAGCAAGTGCGCTCTAAATCCTCATCACAAACTCCATCATCAGCGCAACAGCATCCTCGTCACCAAGCAAGTGCGCACAAATTCGCATTACAAGAAACATCACCAGCGCAAAAGCATCATCGTCGCCAAGCAAGTGCGCATCAAAATCCTCATCACAACCCCCATCATCAGCGCAACAGCATCCTCGACACCAAGCAAGTGCGCATAAATTCTCATTACAACAGTCATCACCAGCGCAAAAGCATCCTCGTCGCAAGCAAGTGCGCATCAAAATCCTCATCACAAAGAGCACAATAGCATTCTTCATCTCAACCACATCACCAACAACAACTTCAGCTTGATAATCATCGTCCTCACATCAAAACTGCCTAAGACACACGGTAAGTCCAAAAATATATTTTCAAAGATATTCCCCTTTTCCTTGCTCAAAACCCATAACCTCTACCTCTGTAAAACTTCATCTGGTACACGCAAGCATCATGTCATTTAACTGCAAGCCATGCCATAATGCAGACACTCACGAAATGGTTCAGTGCGACGAATGCGATCAGTGGTTCCCCTTCACGTGTGTTGGTGTAACCAGTGATATCCAGCATCACGACTGGAGCTGTACCTCCTGTTGCTCTGCTAGATTAATTGAAACAGCTGTCAGCAATACCTCAAAATCAATCCTGATACCGTAAAACGAACTTGCCACATTAGCCTCCGTCGAACCATCTCAAACACAAGCCTCGCCTTTATTTAATCGCACTGTACCGCAGACTACGACGACTACGGTAACATATGGCCAACATTCTGTACCCATTTCGCAGCCGATGGATCTACTTTCTCAAACAGATCCAAATAAAAACCCGATAGCCTTATCAACATCTAAGGAAATAACAGTACCATATACTTCTTCTCTTTCGCTTCAACCAGACCTTAATAGACACAACACAACAGTGTCGAGCTTCAACGAATCGCACGTGTTTCGCACTCCAATAGCAGCACATTCACAGTCAGACAAATTAACTATGTGTAACTCGCACGCCGTAGCCCCTCAACTTACCTATTCACAAACGGTGCTAAAATAGCAATATCCAAGTCATTTCAAAAAGATCCGGTAGTACCAGGAGGCAAAATTAGATCAAAGAAAGTCTTACTCTTACTTCAACGAATGGAAAAAGAAAAGCGGTTAGCTGAGCAACGAGACAAAGAATTTCTCGAACGCAAATATGCCATATTGCGGGAAGTAGAACCGGAAGCCACCGACGAAGATGATGATACGCCGCAGTACAGCGACTCAATTCTTCTACCCCATTCGTCGAAAACCAACTTAAACAACACCTCTTTCTGCAACTCGAACGCAGCTTTACACAGTAAACCTTCAACAGCTATCCCAGGTAATATCGCATTCCCCAATGCATCCACATCAGCCCACAATGTTTCTCAATGTGACATGCCCACAGCTAACCCTTTCACAGCCGACATATCATCGTTAAGTTTGCACCAGCTCAGCAGACAGCAACTGGCAGCTAGACAGTTAATATCGAAGGAGCAGGTGACCTTTAGTGGCCGACCGGAGGAATGGCCGCTATTTATCAGCTGGTTTAACAGCTCCATGGTTTCATGTGGTTACACCATCACCGACAACCTGCGACGACTGCAAAATTGTCTAAAGGGTAATGCCATGGAAGCTGTTAGATGCAGACTGCTGATTCCCGAACAAGTACCAGGAGTTATCACCACACTCCAAATGATGTATGGTCGGCCAGAGACTACTATCAACAATTTAATTGAAAAAATTCGAAAGGAGCCACCACCTCGAGCTGAAAAACTTCAATCGATTATCAACTTTTCACTCTCAGTGCAAAATATGTGTGCGGTTATGGAAGCGACCGAATTAAATAATCATTTATCCAATCCATGTCTGCTCCAAGAATTAACCGAAAAACTCCCAGCTTCAATGCGTCTGAATTGGGGAAGCTATCGTAAGAGTGTGGCCGCAGTTAATCTCTCGGTATTTAGTGCTTTGCTAACAGACTTTGCTTGTTCGGCCGCGGAGGTCACACCGGTTAACATATTGAACTCTGCGCAATTGAACCAAGAAAGGAAAACACCAAGAGCATCGCTAAATGTGCATCAGAGTCAGAATCATCAAGAATCAAATGGGAAAAAATGTCTAATCTGTCCTTCGAATTGCAAAACGATTGACCATTGCCAACGGTTTATAAGGATGAAGTTAAATGATAAGTGGGAAGCAGTAAATAGACACATGCTTTGCCGGACTTGCCTTCGACAGCACGGAAGGAATCGTTGCTATCAGGTACGAGAATGTGGCGTAGATGGTTGCACGTACAAACACCATCGCTTACTGCATAAGACAAGGTATGAGCACCAAGCTGCTGCAACGTCCTCAGAATCAGCAGTAGCTTCAACTTCCACATATTCAGAATCTTCAACTTCAGCACATGGTTACGTTTGTCATCAATCCGAATATGGAAATGGCGTCTTATTCCGTGTAGTTCCAGTCACTTTATACAATGCCGCCAGGCAAATGAATACCTACGAATTTCTCGATGACGGTTCATCAGTATCGTTGATGGACGAAGACCTCGCGAAGGAGTTAAACGACGAAGGAGAAGTCCAGCCATTGTGTCTCAAATAGACATCGAACACCCATCGCTCAGAAAACAATTCCAAAAAAGTAAAAATACAGATTTCGGCGATCGGTTCTAATAAAAGGTTCAACGCTACAAATATACGCCCACAATAGTGGGTGGCCGTGGCTCAAGTGGTAGTGTGTCCAATCGGACGGTTCGGGGTTCAATACCAGCCGTGACCGAAAGACTTTTTTTCAGGCAACTAAAATCTTGTGAGATGAATGGTTGCCTAAATACAACTTGAGTCCAATTTACACTAATAATTTAGTCTCCCCATTAAATGTTGGATGCCACCCATGGAGCGAAATAACCACTGAGCCCAAATTCTTTCTCTCTCTCTCTATCCAATTTTCCGAAAAACTTAACACGTGCTCCGGCATTTTAAGAGTAGTAATATCCTCTTGAGTGTTAAGTTCTTTTTTTAAAAAAAATCAGGTCACTCGATCTTCCGAAACAGACAATTAATGCGAAAGATTTAATAAAACGATATAAACATCTAAACCAAATTCCAATTGATTCATAAACTAATGCACGACCTCGTATCTTACTCGGTTTGGACTAGTAGAAACTCAGTATCCCTCTAAAATCACGAGAAGGGAACGATCATCAACCGGTGGCTGCAAAAACGCGATTGGGATGGACAGTTTTTGGGCCGTATACAATGCCGATACACAATCGACAGAAACGTTTTAACTTTCACATCTGTGAGTTCATTGCAAGCGAATCAGCCGTTGTAAAGAGTAGTAAATTATTGCACTCACTCGACGATGAGAAAGCAAAACAACACAACCAAGAAAGGGAATAACACATACCCGGCCGATGACTGAGCGACGATTAATGTGCCTCGAGAAGAGAGCGACCAAAGATCCTCAGCTGATTAATATGCTGAATATACAGATAGAAGAGTACGTGCAAAAGCAGTACGCCAGAAAACTGTGCGCAAACGAACTCCAACAAAATGTGTCTCTCATCTGGTACCTACCTATATTTCCAGTCTTCAATCACAACAAACCAAACAAGTTAAGAATAGTTTGGGATGCAGCTGCGGCAGTAAAGGGTACTTCCCTAAATTTTTTGCTACTGTCCGGTCCTGATATTGTACCATCCTTACTCTCTGTATTATTTCGGTTTAGGGAGCGCAAAATAGCGATTTGTGCGGACATCAAAGAGATGTTCCACCAAGTGAAAATAAAGAGGGTAGATCAACGCGCGCAAAGATTTCTGTGGCGAAATAAAGCCAGCAAGGAAATCGAAGAGTATGCGATGCAAGTAATAACTTTTGAAGCTACGTGTTCTCCCTTTTGCGCACAGTTTGTGAAGAATACAAATGCAAAAGCATATGAAAAGCTACATCCAAGGGCAACGAGACTGATTGTGGAAAACCATTACGTCGACGACTACCTGGATAGTGTTGATTCTGAAGCAGAAGCAATTAAGCTGATAAGGGAAGTTATTTTCATACACAAGCAAGGGGGTTTTGAAATACGAAATTTTATGTAAAATTCGCCTGCCATTCTCAGCACATTAAAAGAGAAAGCGGCGAACTGCAAAAAGAGTATAAGTAGTTGGCATATACTTTCCAGTCCGGAAAAAGTTCCCGGCATGTGGTGGTTGCCATCGTCCGATTCCTTTAGCTTTGCTATCAGAGCTCCCACACTAAACTTTGACATCGTAGTTGAAGATGTATGGCTCACTAAAAGAGAAATGCTAAAAGCACTAATGTCCGTTTTTGATCCTTTGGGGCTGATTGCAAACTTTTTGATATTGCTAAAAATGTTACTGCAAGAAGTATGGAGTACTGCTATTGGATGGGATGAAAGGATCAAACCTCATCAATATTAAAAATGGTGTATATGGAAGGGTCTTATACCGGACATAAAAAATATTGTGGTCGAAAGATCTTATCTAGAACATCTATATTTTAATCAAGACTCTCAGGTACCAATGCATATATTGGCTTACTCAGCTGTGGCCTACTTTCGGGTATTTAATGGGAAAAGGATTGAGTGCGTTTTAGTGGCTGCCAAAACAAAAGTAGCTCCTCTAAAAGTTATGTCAATACCGAGACTAGAATTAGTAGCAGCAGTGCTAGGAACCAGGCTGGCGAAGATTATAATAGCAGGACATTCGATCACCATACACGAGAAATATTTCTGGTCTGATTCTAGAACTTATTTAAGCTGGCTAAATTCGGATCACCGTAAATACAAGCAGTTTGTGGCGTATCGGATCGGGGAAATTCTTGAAGAAACTGAAGCGAGTAATTGGAGGTGGATCCCAAGCAAAAGCAATGTTGCAGATGAAGCAACAAAGTGGCGTTCCAAGTATGATTTCCGCTCAGATAACCGGTGGTATCGGGGACCCAGTTTCTTATATGAACCAAGTGATAGTTGGCCGGTGGCATTTATACCAACAGAAACAACAAAGGAAGAAATGCGCCATATGCATTTACACCAAGTCAAGCAAGCGATTGCGGTTATCGATGTGAAACGATTTTGTCAATGGAAAGGGCTTCTCAGCTCTACTGCTCAGGTATTCCGTTTCATTCGTATAATCTCCAGAAATAAACAAGATATGCAGACTGCAAAACAAATGGTTCCGATAGATTTCAAAAAGGCTGAAAATTACATATTTAATCTTTGTCAAAACGAAGCCTTCCCAGAAGAAAGCGCTGTGCTTAAAAATAATAAAAACAACAAAAATGAAGTTAATTATGAAATAGAAAAAAACAGTCCGCTTTATACACTATCACCATACTTAGACGACAACGTGGTATTAAGGATGAGGGGTCGTATAAATGCAGCGCCTGCAGTACCCTACAGCACGAAAAGACCAATCATCTTACCAAAGAAGCATCACGTTACCGAGTTGATTGTAGCCGATTACCACCAACGTTTTCGTCATCAATATAGTGAGACAGTGGTTAATGAACTTTAGCGTCTTGCTAAAGTTAATAAGAAGGAAATGCCAATTTTGTAAGAATGCTAGCAGCAGTCCACAACCACCGTTAATGGGCAGTTTGCCACCAGCTAGATTGAAACCGTTCACCAAGCCCTTTTCTTATATAGGCATCGAATACTTTGGACCATTGTGCGTAGCAATTGGAAGGCGCTCTGAAAAGCGCTGGGGCGTGCTCATTACGTGCATGACGGTGAGAGCGGTGCATATTGAGGTTGCATCTACTTTATCTACAGATTCATGCATAATGGCGTTAAATCGCTTCATCGCACGTAGAGGCTGGCCCCTAGAGATCTATAGCGACAACGGTACCAATTTCCGCGAAGCAAGCAATGAATTAAAGGAAGCAATAGATAACATTAAAGTAACCAAGGTGGCAGAAAGCAGGACAGATTGGCGGTGCCGCTAATCTTCCACGTTGCTCGAACAGCTGCGGACAGGCGACTCAACTACGACAGAGACGTCGCACACGGCAGTGCGGAGCGTCTCCGGTTCAGTAGGGCGGTAGGGAGTCGCGACATGAGGGATGTTGCTCGGCAGCACCAACAATTTTGGTGGCTAGTTGAAGGAAGGGAGAGTTCGTCGTCGAATTCCTGAAGTAATAGGTAGCTTCATATGAAGCAAAGTGGGCCAGCCTAATTTTGTTTTTAGCCATGGCCGGCTTACATAGTTTTAAGTAGGTTTATGTTAGATTTAAAAAAAAAATATATATAAAAGAAAAAAAAAAAAAAAATAAGTAAAAATAAAAAATTACAAAAAAAAATAAATTTATATATATATATATATGTACATATATGTATATATTAAGTATATACCTATTATGTATATATATATGTATATATATATATGTGTGTGTGTACGTATTAGATGTAAGTAAGTTAAGATTTATTTTTAAGTAGTCTGTAAGTTTTTAGTTTTAGGTTTTTATAATTAATTAATATGTCCATATACTAAGTTTTTCTTAAAATCTATTTTCTTAGTTTTAGTTGTAATATAAATATAAAATTAAATATAGAATGTAATGTACGTCGAAAGACTTAGTTTAAGTGTTAGGTTTAACTTAGAGTGCCCGCATGGGGCCATTAAGTTAATATAAGATTACTTGTAAGTTATTTAAGCTAATTTTTAAGCGTTTTTTGTTTAGCATGTAAGAGTAAATTAAGATATAAAATAAAAATGCATATAAATTGAATTGAATTAAAGGTGGCAGAAAGTTTTGTTGGCCCAAGTCTTAAATGGAATTTCATTCCGCTTTCCTCACCACACATGGGGGGAAGTTGGGAGAGGTTAGTTCGTTCGGTAAAGCAAACACTAAGCTGCATTTCTCCAACAAGGAACCCGTCCGATGAGCTTTTGCTAACAATGATGGCAGAGGTAGAGCGTATTATTAATTCCCGACCCCTTACCTATGTTCCCTTAGGTAGTGAAAACGAACAGGCATTAACACCTAACCACTTCATTTTGGGATCATCAAGTGGCAATAAGTTCTCAAGGGAACTTAACGACGATGGAGCTGTATTGCGCAGAAATTGGCTAGCCAGCGAGCAATTCGCAAATCGCTTCTGGCAAAGATGGGTGACTGAATATCTTCCCGAACTCACCAAGCGCACGAAATCGTTTCGTTCGTCCAAACCCATTCAAGAGGGCGATATCGTAATCGTTGTCGACCCAAACACCCACGGAATAGCTGGCCGAAAAGAATCGTTTTGAAGGCAGTACCAGGTAGAGATGGGGCAGTAAGGAGCGCCGTGATAAAAACGTCAAATGGGGTGTACACAAGGCCATCAACGAAACTCGCTGTACTAGATGTAGGCTGCCATGACGAAGATGGTAAGCCAGGTGAGGGTACCAGCTTACCAGGGGGGAGTGTTGTGAAAGCCGGAAATTTAATTATGGCGGATATCAGCCGGCCATAGCACTAAAAGGCGCGTAGCCATATTCACCTTTTGAATTTCCTGTCTTTTAATCCGGTCTTTCTTGTCAACCTGGTCATGCAACGGAACAACAACATTTAAAGCAGTATTAATTTGGAGTAACTAGAAGTAGATAAAATGAAATATAAAACGTATATTAAATTAATAAAATTTACAGTTTTTAAAGTACTTGGCAAAGCGGAGTCTTTTTCTTGTTCCTACATTAAGTTCCAAGAGCTCTGTTCCCTGGCGGACCAAAACGCCAGAGGGAACAGGAGTAGACTACGCAGGCCCACTCAACATCCGGTCTTAGATAGGTCGAGGAGCCAAGATGCTTAAGGGCTATATTGTTGTTTTCGTGTGCTTTTCTACCAAGGCCATTCATTTGGAAGCCGCGACTGACTTAACTACGCAAGCCTTCCTAGCGGCCTTTCGGCGATTCGCAGCTCGACGAGGAGTCTGTGTTCAGATCTACAGTGACTGCGGAACCAACTTCGTGGGCGCTGGAAGGGAACTGTACCGTCTGATGGAAAGGGCAGGACACGATTGGAAGGAGGCGGCTGAGATCTTAGCGATGCAAGGAATCAAATGGAATTTCATTCCCCCGGCTTCACCGCATTTCGGAAGATTGTGGGAAGCCGGAGTGAAGAGTGTCAAGCACCATTTTAAAAGGATCGTCGGTAAAGGGACACTTACCTTTGAGGAACTCGTCACGCTTTTGTCTCAGATCGAAGCGTGTATGAATTCGAGACTCCTCTGTCCCCTTGCACTGTTCCAGAACCAGAACTAACCACAGATACACACGGATACGTTGATCGCTGGAAGACCATCCAAAGAATGTTGCAAACGTTTTGGAAACAGTGGCACCAAGATTACTTGTCGGGATTACAACAGCGACCAAAATGGTTGAAGCCACAGCCACAACTAGAGGTAGGAGACCTGTCCTTGATAAAGGATGAACGTCTTCCCCCATAAAAATGGAGTTTTGGCCGTATTGTGAAGACATACCCTTTAACAGACAACATCACAAGAGTCGTAAAGCTGAAAACACAACAGGGAGAAATCAAACGACCTATAACGAAACTTTGCCCTCTGCCAACTAATTCAAACGAACCACTAACAGAAAACTAGTAAGTACACACCGGAACACTTAAAATTTAACTTACATATTGTACAATCACAAACTACTGAAAAAAAAAATGTAAAATCTAACCAAAATCCAAAAAACAAATTGACAACCTTCGAACATCAATAGCTTGCAATTCGAGCGTTTATTCATTTTACAGAAGTACCTACCAGCGTAACCAAACGTTCACCCAAACAAGGAGTGCGTCACCCATGCACAGTATCCACATATACCCATAGCTCAAAAACACCACCCATTCGATCTACAGTCCACAGAGACATGCTCATACCCACGTATAAAGTTCAAACCGAATCCACAACCAACGGCCTCTAACACTAGAGTCTACAACCCTTTGGACCACACAAACACATGCACACACACACACGTACACACAACCTAGAGTCAATAGCCCTGCTATATCACAGAAATTACACACACCCACTAGTAAATCAAACCCCAGCAACACACATCAAACCCAAATAATATCACTGACAAATGTCAACGACTCAACCAAGCCAAAACCAAACAATCGTCTTTCACCTCGCCCTGCTTCCAGTCCATCATTGCTCACAATATTTACATAACCCCTCTGATCTGATTACCTCACTTGGACTTCCAGTCCATAAACCGAGTTTCATTGGGATCGCTCAAACAGAGTGAGAAAAATCAGCTGTGAGCTAAGGGATAACAATAATGAGAGATTGAAGCAGTGACGTCGTCATGAGGAATCTGAGTGAAGAGCGTAGAAAATTGATCATTGTTTTTCCTCGTCCCATGTTATTGTCCATCATGTTGCCTTTTTTATATTTCTAGTAATGCCTTATATTTCATTTCATGTGAGCATCAATCAAAGCTATGGAAATGCGTGCACAAGGGCAACCGACAATTTATCAAGAAGACAATATCGTGGGTACCTTCTTTCCCGGGGTGGGGAGAATGTTGGCTCTCATGACGTCACCATCAACAAGATTGCCAATATTGACATCAATGCCCCACAGGGGAAATTTCATCACAGCTTTGTGACATTTATAATCTTGTATATAAGGTCAATAAACACACTAATTTTATAACGTCCAAGTACGAAACTGCTTTTATTTTACTGCTAAATTACTCAATTGAATACACTTATTAAAGTTAAATTTTTCTCTTGTTTCGCGAGAAGTGACAAGCGAACTTTGGTCCTTCTTGGCCTAACAAATGAAATCATTTTTTTTTTCTAAATTAAGAAGTGTGCGTAGTTCAAGCACGTACAATTATTTGCTGCAAATTGTGTGGTACAAGTTGGAGGTACTTTGCGAAGCACCCAACGACAGATTCCATCCGCCGGTCATTTGGTCAAGTACTTGAAAACGTACAATTAATCGACGAGGGATTCGACCAGCTACCTTTAAGAGATTCAGTTACCAAGCGAAGGATTCGACAAGCTGCCGTTGTCGGATCCAGTTACCAATCGAGGGATTCCAAAACCTGCCGTTGCCAGATCCACTTACCAAGCGAGAGTTTCAACAAGCTGCTTTTGTAAGAATAAATCGGTATTATCAACGGGGGATTCCATAAATTTTCAAGTAAGTGGATTTTTCTTACTTTATGTGTGATCAGATTATAAGTTGAGATATAAAGATGGAACGAATGGTGTTAGAGAGGCTAAATCTACAGATGAAAAAAGATTTAAGTAATTTCCAAAAAATGGGCTCAGTTCGACGAACTGCAAATTACCTAGATGGGCGATTAGTTATTTAGGAAAAAACAATGGATTCAGCTACTAGTACATACCAAAATCTTTTATTGACAATAAAAGAGGAAGATTCTGAAACGTATGAAAAAATTGGATCAGTGTTTGAACAGATAAGGGAGTTGTATTTAACATATCGTGGTGATTTACTAGACGCTTTAGATAAAGCCAAAGTCCCTCTAGATTTCAACTTACCGGAGGGTAACGACGTGTGCAAGGAGACATTAGCCAATAGCTTGGATGTCAGATTACCAAAAATTAATCTGCCAAATTTCGCTGGTAATTATGACGCTTGGCGTCCATTTCACGATCTCTTTGTATCGTTAATTCACCATAATAGTGGGCTGTCTGAAATTCAAAAACTTCATTATTTGAAGTCGAGTGTGTCGGGGGAAGCTGACAAACTTTTATCTCATCTAAGTATCGATAAGAGTAATTACGAGAAAGCTTGTTCGATATTAAAAGATCGTTATGACCATACAAGGTTTTTAGTTAATACACATTTAAAGACATTATTTAATCAACAGTCTATATCTCATGAAAAGGCGGATCCCATCAAGCGGCTACTAGACACAACAACAGAAGTTGTACACAGTTTATACAATTTATGCGTACCGGTTCAGCATTGGGATGTAGTATTGATTTTTTTACTGTTGCAAAAACTGCCTCTTAAGACTCAACATCTGTGGGAGGAACGATTAGGGCTGAAAAAAGATCCACAGGAATTACCAACCTTTTTGAGTATAGGGGAACGAAACCGAAGGTATTTCCAAAAATTGTTTAGCTTATAGTTATACTTTTGAGCAATGTCCAAGCAATCGAAGGTGTTTCCACTGTGGACAACCCCATCATTCGCTGTTGCATAGTACTGTAGCTAGTAACTCCAATTATCCTTCAACGTCTCATCCATACGCTAACAACGTTTCACTCAACTCAACGCACCATCCAGCTCAACACACCATGGTATCAGCATTAAACGCCGAAGCTTCCAGCTTTCAATCAAAACAAAGAGAGCAATCTACAGATACACCAGCCATCAATAGCTTCTGCTCATTTCGCACAACAAACAAGGTAACACAAGTTTTATTGGCCACGGCTTTGGTGAAAGTGAAGGCTGCCTCGGGAGAGATGCTTTCATTTAGAGCTTTGCTCGATTCTGGCTCTCAAGCAACGTTTATTACGGAAACAGCTGTCCAATTACTTCCCTTAAGGCCAACGTCTACTCATGTTGAGGTCTCGGGGCTGGGTTTAGTCAGCACCGGCACTTGTCAGAAGTGTGTAAATATCACACTTGCATCTCACCATTCATCGTTTGGTACATGCACGCAAGCATTCGTTTTCAAGTCGTTGTCTGGCCATCTTCCAATATCAAAATGGAAACACCTTGACAAATATATGTTAGCGGATCCATTTTTTCATGAGCCTTCGGAGATAGATTTACTTTGGGTTGCTCTTCACTTCAAGGCCTCAACACCACCGGTGCTAGGCAGGTCACGCGAAGGAGCTATGCAACGCTTTAAATGCTTGGAGAAAAGACTGGCTTCGAACGCCCAACTACGAGACCAGTACACCGCTTGTCTAGAAGACTATCTAAGTTTAGGTCATATGAGCGTTGTAAAAGAAGAAACCATACGTGATTCCGGTCATTACTTTTTGCCACATCACGCTGTCATCAAGGAAGCAAGTACGACAACAAAGCTAAGGGTAGTTTTCGATGCGTCATTCAAGACTACTAACGGCATCTCATTAAACGACCAACTGATGACCGGACCAACCTTGCAACAAAATGTTACGGATATAATTCTGCGATGGAGGCAATACGGTTTTACCTTTACGGCGGACATCGAAAAGATGTACCGCCAAATCTGAGTCAACGAAAGTGATTCTCTTTATCAGCTAGTACTCTGGCGCAAGGATCCAAACGAAGCCATCAAGGTTTACCGTCTTAACACAATTACTTTCGGAACGGCTTCGGCTCCGTATCTTGCAATAAGAACGTTGCGGCACCTAGCAGATGAGTCTTGGCAGCAATACCCTCGGATAAAGGAGATAATCGGTGAAGAGATGTACGTCGATGATCTTATTTATGGAGCAGACACCAAGGAAGAGTGCCGAGAAAAAATTAAGGAAATAAGAGAATCACTTCAGGCACCTGGCTTCAAGCTACGTAAATGGACCTCGAACACAAAGGAGTTACTTCAAGGTATTCCGATTGAAGACTGTGAGTCCTCATTCTCGGTACCTTCTGGCGACTTGGACCAAATAAAAACCTTGGGTATTCAGTGGCTCCCAAGCACAGATGTCTTCTCGTTCCATTACATTCCTAGTTTAGGTTTAGTTTTAAATACATTTTTATTTTCTAAATCATTAACTCTTACATACTAACAAAAAATGCTTAAATGCTAGCTTAAAATTACTTAACAAACTTATACTAACTTACTGGCCCCACACAGGCACTCTAAGCTACTCTAAATTCTTATATCTATGTCTTTCGACTTTGTTTACATTTTATTTATTAATACTTATTTTCTATGCTTAAGGCATAGAATTTAACAAAAAACTTAGCATATGGACATAATTTTTTATTTTTTATAAAAACTTAATATCTATCTTAAAATTAACCTTAGTCTACCTAACCTACCTACACAATACACACATGCATACATATAGACATTTTACACAATGACATACATATACTAGTATATATCTATGTACATACCAATATATATATGTGTTTCTTAAATGCTAACCTTAACCTATGCAAGCTGGCCATCGCTATTCACAGAGCAAATAGATTGGTCAGCTCTGCCTCATTAGTGAGGCTGGTCCGTAATTGACTGAAACGGCGACGAAACCTCTTCTCCATCATTCAACCACCAGAAATGCTGGTGCTGCCGAACGACATCCCTCTTATCGCAATTCCCCATCGCCCTACTGAACCTGAGACGATCCACACTGCCGTGTGCGACGTCCCTGTTGTAGTTGAGTCGCCTGTCCCCAGCTGTCCGAGCGACATGGTAGATTAACGGGACCGCTGATCTATCCTGGATCAACCCTATCTGATCTAGGTAGAGGAATGCTTCCGGTGAAACGAAGCCATTATAGCGCACACTCTCGTGGTAAATGTAATTGGGGTAGTAAGCCCCAGATATCAGGTTATTCGTCGAGGTCATTGCACTTGCAATGTGCCTTCAAGTCAGCTTAATTACGAAGTTGTCCACTCGTATTAGGTTCGCCCTGTTGTAAAGGACCTCATTACGATAAAATTTTTTGTACTCCGACTCTGGTGTTCTGTACAAGCGAAGGCAAGCCCTCTCAAACACCCGAGTCTTTTCCATTAAGCTTGCTCGCGCATTGAACCACACGGGACAACCAAATACCAGCATGGGACTGACAAGGGCCATGTAGCAGATTACCTTTACCCTCGCATCGAGTTGGCTGCTATAAAACGGTCACTTTGTAAGGGCAAATGCACCTTTAGCTCTGGCCAGAGCAGCATCTACATTTTTATCAAAATACAGAAACCGATCTAGCCAGATCCCAAGATATCTGACTACATTTCGACAGGCAAGAGGCTGTCCGTGTTGTCCAATGATCGAGAACTTTCGCCAATTTTTTCTGGTATCCCTAGAGGCTCCAGACAACGGCGTCCTAAAGAGAATGGTTTCCGACTTCTGAAAGTTGATTTTCAACTTCCAGTCATCGCAAAATCGTCTTATCTTGTCGAAGTCACGCTGCAAGAGAGTATTAATGACCTCGATTTTTGGACCTGTACTGTACGCTATCAAATCGTCTGCGTACGCAATAGTGTGGGGAAGTGAACCTATCAAGTCGCTTGTATAAATGTTGAATAGGATCGGCGAATTGACCGCGCCTTGCTGCAGACCATTTTTAATTTGAAATATTCCAACAGAAGTCACATCGCCATTTTTCACGATGAACTGTCTGTTGGTTAGCATCAGTTCAGTTGTCTTTCAACTTCGAAACGGAACGGACGTGTTTAGAGTGATCGGTAGTCAATATTAACGTAATTTACGGTCGCTTGGTTGCTTCGGTCGTGTTTTGCTCTAATTAAATACAAATTAGTGTTAAGTGACAACCGGCTGCACTTTTCAGTGTGGACGAGTTTTTGGATATTTTTCACATTAGTGTGTAATTAGTGTGTTAATTAGTGTGTGATTAGTGTGTTGATTGGTTTTTACCAACAATAAAAGAAGAGAAATTCCCACATAGAAATTAAAGACGAACTTGTGTTGTGTTGTGTGCTGCCCTAAAATATAAAATGGCTGAGAGGAGTGACTGCTCCCCGGTGGATGTTGCGAAGAAGGGGAAAAGAAAAAAGGCAACCCTGCCTGAACCTCCAACGGAAAGCGAAATGGAGACGGAGGACAATAGTAGGAAATACATCAAAAAGAAGAAGAAGATGGAGAAATATGAAGAACCTGGGGTAAGTCATATTAATATTAACAGTATTATAAAAGGTGGTAGTATAACCGAATTAAGGAAGTTTATCAGCGGGTTGAAAACCAGTATGATAGATGTCATGTTCGAACACGGTGGTGCGGATCCGCGGATAGCTAAAAAATTGATTGATATATCCGGGGAGTTTGGAAGTATTTTCTGCCTACTAGTGGCAGAGAAGGAAAGGGTTGCGGGATCACTTGAGACTCTTCAAGCGGTCCTAGACAAGCAGTTGGGTGCTAGAAGCCCGATAGCCAACGTGCCAGCTGAAACTTCGACGACTTCGGGGATTTCCCCCACTGGCCCTAAGGCTCCTAGTTTTGCGGAGGTGGCATCATCTGTGATGAAGCCCGCCGTTCCGCTGAAACCTTCATACCCCTCCCTGCTTAAACCAGCTAACGCTCCCCTGGTTAAGCCATTTAAGCCTGTTGCTCCCACCTGGTCGGTGGTTGTTAAGAGCAAAAAGGCGGCCGTTTCCTAAACGGAAGTTGTATCCAGGATAATGGATAAAATCGCCCCCACACTGGGAGTTAGGGTGAATGCGGTCAGACCGCTCAAGAATGGGGGCGTAGTAATACGCACTCCCTCGGCTGCCGAAAGGGAGCAGATCGGCAGCAGCACTAAGTTCAAGGACATGGACCTTGACGTGGCTGTGCCCGAGAAACCGGGTAATAGGGTTGTTGTACACGGAGTACACACTTGTATATCCCTGGAAGAATTTATGACGGAACTGCATCGTCTGAACTTCCCAGAGGCTGCTGAACAAAGTAGGCTGAAGGTAATCTCCAAACCATGGAAGGTTTCTGAAGGGGCTGCAACAAACGTAGTATTGGAAGACTCAGCTGCGTCCATAAACACCTTACGTAGCACGGGCAGATGCTACATCAAGTGGTTTTCGTTCCCGGTAAGGGAATACAAAGTAAGAGTGGGATGCTTCCGCTGCTTTGCTCTGGGACATGGAATTGCTGACTGTCCTCTTAAGGAGGACATTTGCCGTCGCTGCGGACAAGAAGGTCATAAGGCCGTCAGCTGCAAGGGAGCCATGCAGTGCAGGAACTGTGCTGCAAGAAGACGTCCGGCTGATCACCTTATGGGGTCAACCGACTGCCCCATGCATGTAGCTGAGTTGGCAAGGATGGCAGCCAGAAATTAGGATGATGAAGATCGTCCAACAAAATTGCCAGGGCGCTTTTTCGGTAGGGGTCGATTTAGGAGTTCAAATGGTTAGGCAGGGCTGCAGCATTGCCCTGGTTCAGGAGCCCTACACATCTGATGGATGTGTTAGGGGTTTGCCTGCAGGAATGCGGGTCTTCCCTGATACCAGAGGAAATGCTACGATTATTATAAGGGATGTCAACTTAGTTTGTGTGCCTGTTTCCTCCAGCGAACGAGGTGTTTGCGTAACGTAGAAGGTGCTTTTGGCAGAATTTTTCTTGCCAGCGTCTACTGCAAATACAGTGAGGAAATTGACCCATATAATGTGTATATGGATGGTTTGTTTTCGCTTGCGGGCAGTGAACCCCTCATTATCGGTGTTGACGCCAATGCAACCTCCCCTCTTTGGTTCAGTAAAGAATCCGGACCCCTAACGGGTAACCGGAGCCAGAATCGGGGGAATGTTCTTGGTGAATTGGTCGTTGCGCGCAATGCCCATGTTATCAACGAGCCGAGTGAGGTGTATACCTTTGATGCGGTCAACGGTGGCAAGAGTGACATTGACGTTACTTTTGCCAACGAGGCAGCTTTTAGGGCGTTTAGCTTTAGGTGGCGTGTTAGTGTAGGAGTGAGTGATCACAACTGGATTCAGTTTGAGATCGCTCACGCAATACAAGATAACAATGGAGTTTCCGACAGGAGATGGCGCGTGCGAGGCGCTGATTGGAATGTTTATGGTGCGCGTATACTTGCGGAGGTTTCCTCCCTGACACCGCAAGTGTACGGTAGCTTAAGCATTGACCGGCAAATCGCGCACATCAATGAGTGCATATGGCGGGTTAACGACGAACTCTTTGAGAGGAGCCATAGGGCGAATCAAAAAAGGGTAAGTTGGTGGAACCGCTGTCTGACAGAGAAGCGAAGGGTGGTCAGAAACCTAAGGAAGCGATTCCAAAGGGCTAGGGCGGCTAACGCTGAGAACCTGGCTCAGTTGGGCATTGCCTTTCGGCAAGGGCTCGCTGAGTACAAGCGTCTCATTGTCAGCACAAAGGAATCTCACTGAAGAAACTTTGCCTCTAACAATAGAGATGATCCCTGGGGCAAACTCTATAAGATTGGGGTGGCCGTGGTGTAGTGGCACTAGCAATCGCTTCTCACTCGGAGGGTCAAGGTTCGAATCCTAGCCACGACAAGCTTTCATTTGTGTAATTGGAACTCAGTCAGAAAAATCTGCGTGTGAAGGCATAACACTGACATGTAGATTTGGCTGTTATAGGGTTTTCAAAACACAAAAAAAACAACCGTTAAAATTCACAACCTCACCATTCCGAGTGAAGAAAATCTCTCCGTCCTATTCGGACTCCCACCCCTGGAGAGTCAACATCGAAACCAAACACACCTGAGTTTCAAACCACTACATCACAAACTTTCCTTTCTCCTCCTTCTACCTTTCCGCCCGCGCCCAGGCAACAGTGTAAGGGTATTCATAACCCCTTAGGCGCGCGTAAATTATAAAAAAAAATAAAAAATTTGCCGTAGCACTAGAAAGACTGCTGACATTAAAGGCATTCGTGTGGATAATACGGTTTTATCCACATGGAAAGATTGCCTTACTGCATTGCTTGGTCAGTTCTTCCCGAGAGAGGAGCGCTTTGAGGACTCTTCATATGAAGAGCTTCCGGTCCCACCGGAGTTAAGGACTGGAGAAGTCGAGTATGGTGTTTCACTTCTTCGCTATAGGAGATCTCCTGGAGCTGATGGAATGACCGGAGAGGTGGTGAGAGCCATCTGGAAGGCCGTCCCAGAATACCTGCTTGGTCTTTATAGCAAATGTATTGCTTGCAGCTACTTCCCCAAGGATTGGAAGATGGCAAGGGTGGTTGTGCTCCTGAAGTCCACTGATAAGAATAGGTCCGACCCTAAATCTTGTCGGGGTATCAGCCTGCTTCCGGTACTAGGAAAAGTGCTGGAAAGGGTTATGGTGGAAAGGGTTTCGGAGAGCATGGCGGAACCAATGTCCCCCTTCCAATTCGGCTTTAGAAGAGGCAAGTGTGTCGAGGATGCATGGTCTTTCCTAAAAGACAGAGTCCTCAGAAGCAGGGCCAGGGTGGTTATAGGCATCTTTATTGATTTTAAAGGTGCCTTTGATAACCTGAACTGGCAGAAAATAGTAACCAGGTTGCAGGAATTGGGCTGTCGGGAAATTGGGATTTGGGGAAGCTACTTTTCCGACAGAAAAGCGAGTGTAGTAAGTACGCACGACAGCGTTTCTATCAATGTTGAAAGAGGTTGCCCCCAGGGATCCATCTGTGGTCCTTTTATTTGGAACCTTATGATGGATATACTCTTGCGGCGACTAAATGAGCTCTGTGGGTGTTGCGCCTACGCAGATGACCTGCTCCTCATCCTCGAAGGCCAGTCTAGGGCCGAAATCGAGGCACTAGGAGAAAGAGCTCTAGCAGACGTCGGGCTCCTGCGATACGTTTGAACGGCGTTGGCATTAGATGTGTGACTGAGGTCACGTATCTCGGCATAACGATGGGTGAGTGTATGAACTTCATGCCTCACCTAGTTCGAACCAGACAACGCATGCTGAGTGCCGTAGGCCAGGTAAGGCGCATTTTGCGATCCGACTGGGGACTCAACAGGCGTTCTGTTCGTATCATATACGATGGCCTATTTGTTGCCTGTGCAACATATGGAGCATCGGTATGGTACGACAGGGTTATGACTGTTGATGGCCAAAGGCGGATTTTGACTTGCCAAAGAGTCGCATTGCTTGGATGTTTACCGGTTTGCCACACTGTCTCCACAGAGGCAATGCAGGTGTTGCTTGGAGTGCCACCTCTGGATCTGGAAGTGATACGTCGTGGTATTGCTTTCAAGATCAGAAAAGGTCTCCCTTTAAATGAGCGCGATTGGGTTTCCCCGGAAGAAGTGGATGGCCTATCCCTGAAGCAGCGCAAAACCTTGCTACACGCATGTGTTCTATCTAGATTGCAATCTAGATGGGATGCTAGCGAAAATGGTAGGGTTACTTACGGCTTCCTAAGGGATGTGGTAACCATGAGAATTTTTCCTGACCGGAATTTTAACCTCAGCCTGGGCTTTTTGCTGACCGGGAATGGCTCTCTCAATGCATTCTTGCATAAGAGGGGCCTTAGCGGGGTTGCGAGCTGCTCATGTGGAGCCACTTATGAGGACTGGCTTCATGTCCTATGTGAGTGTCCCAATTACGCTGACATAAGGAACTTGCAGGCTATGGGCATCACATTTAATGGTGAGACCATCAGTGGAATTATCACTGATACCGTAAGGTTCGAAGGAACCCGTAGTTTTGCAAAAGAGGTATTTTATAGAAGACGCAGTAGGCAGCTAGCGGGTCGATTATAAATTCAGTGTAAACTAGTTGAAAGGCCGCCAGTCCTGGGCAGTGAGGTGTCCAACTGTACCCAAAATCGCGGGGAGAGCAGAACTAATGGTGCTTGGACATCTCATGGCTTAGCATATGTGTAGTCTACTACGACCTGTGCTAAACCATGGGATTGCTATGGAAACAATTGGTCTGCTCGATGTGGAGTTGCATTGATAGTGGGTGCCATGACTAACAGAACGGCTGAGGTATTAGATAGGCCTCGACCCTTCAGCAAAGGGGAAGTTCGTGCCTTACACACGACTTCGAATCTGGTACTGGTGGTAGTACTTGTACTACTCGAAGGGCGCTTATCAACGCATTATTTTGATATCTTGTGCGAAGACGCACCGTAGGCTTAAGCCCTCACGGCAGTTACCTACGTAAAACACAAGAGACATCTGTTGGTTAGCATATTATAAAGGATGTACAAGAGTGGTTTACTGATCCCCAGCCTAGTCAGCCTATAGAAAAGACCCTCTAACCATACGGTGTCGAAGGCCTTCTCCAAGTCAACAAGGCAGGCACCAGTACATTGGTTTTGGCCTTTATTCCATTGGATATCGGACACCAGTTTAGACGCGGCATGTGAGATATCATGTCCCGCCTTAAAACCGAATTGATTATCTGGAACTATATGTTTGTCCTCAACCCACCTAGACAGAGCTCTATTGATTACTTTTTAGAACAGCTTACTGATATTCGGAAGGAGACTTATCGACCGGAGATTCGCCGGATTGGATGTATCTGTCCCTTTTTGGAGATAGGTTGAACCACCGCCGTTTTCCAATGCGCTGGATAATGTGCATTATTCATCGCATTATTAAACAGGGTGGTGTAAATGTCCACCGCTTCTAGAGGAAAATGTCGAAGCACGATGTTCGGAATACCATCGGTCCCCACTGATTTCTTAGCCCTGATTGTGTCGAAGATCTCATGGAGCTCTTCGTTCTAAATGAACGGGGGTAGGTCACCCTTTCTGGTAATGACATTATTTGCCATATTTTCGTCGCTGAACCGGGTGAAGCCAGAGCCCTCGGATCGCCAGTTCTCTACTTCATTTCGAATATAGAAGTCGTGCACCAAGACGCGACTGTCCAGGTCATAATTAGGTCCAATGGTATCAGTGGCTTGTATATTTCCTGGAAAGTCGCCCCTATGGCTTCAACTTTCTCCTGTGGATCTTCGATCACAAAGAAGTCGTCATCATCAGCGGCCTCATTTGTATCAATACCTGCTATTGTCAGTAACGGTTCGTTGTCTGTTGTCCGGGCTATTTTAAGACACTGAAGGGCGTTTTGATTTTTTCTCCGAAATAGTTTATTTATCTGCGGGAACATATTCGGGTTGCTGGTGTTTACAGCCCGAACCCTGTTGTTAAAATACGAACTTACAGAAATTCTGTAATTCTCTTTTATTAACGTTTGAATATTTTTAATCTATGCCTCCAGTGTCCTAATCTCCGGGTCCTGTCTGTCAGTTAACTGTCTGTCTTTTGAGTCTTGTCAGAAGTCTGCTTTTCTGTCGGTGCAGTGCATCAATAGTAGGATTGTGGAACAGGTCTTCGTTAGTCGTATGTCGATATCGCGGTATTGTAGCATCCATAGTTTGTTTAATTGTCTCGTCCATTTGTTTTAGGTAATTGTCGATCTCCTCGTTTGACAAATTCCTATTGGACGGTGGGTGGAGCGTATTCGAGGAGAGCGCACTTGTCATGGTTGCGGAGAAGCGTGTCCATCGAGTCTTACTGTAGTTGTAAGAATATCTTTGGACAAACTCCTCCAATTCCGCAATTTCGTTGGGAACTGTAATTTTGGTGCTAATACCGCAATGGTCACTGTCATACACGAATGTGCGCAGACAGTTTAGCGTTTGTAAATTCGTACCTGTCAGTCGAATACGTTCGTCGTACAGCAGTAGATCCAAATAAGACCCGCCTCTGGGAAATGACGGGTTATACGTCGCTTTAAGACCGAGTCTGTACATGACATCGTGCTGACCCCACCAATCGAGTAGTAGGTTCCCTCTAGTATTTGATAAATTATTTCCCCAATCTCTGTGTTTAGCGTTGAAGTTCCCGCCGATTATAAAATAATTCTCCCCCGATTCCAGCCTCAGAAGTCGAAAAAGCGTGTCGAGCTCTGTAATGAATAAAGTGGATTGTGGAGCCTCAGGTGCATAAACAGAGGCCAAGTACAGCCGCTTTCCACTGCGGAGCGAGATGTAAATGACGACTGCCTCCAACACCCGGAACCTACGCAACACTCCCTTGTACACTCTGTGAAATTTTATACCTTGTTTAATGAAGATCGCGACTCCGCCTCCACGATTGGATCGTGGCCGGTTTCTTCTTCTAACAATATAATTATTGTACTCCAGTCTGTGCTTATCGGTTAGCTTGGTTTCGCTAGCGAAAAGCACATCAGGAGTTTGGTCTTGTAGCAATTTAAACATCGCGGCTCTTCGTTCGATCCTAATCAGTGAATTAACATTCACCACAAGGACCTTCAAAGATTGCTCCACCATGTGCGTACCCATTACGACATGTGTTGCGTTAGGCCCGGCAGCAGCGCGTAGATCTGGTCCACCCGCTTGGCCTGTTCTTGCACCTGCTTTTGCAGCTGAGCCATCTGCCTTTGGATTGTGAGCAAGATGGCCAGCATGTTAGGTGCAGCTTCCGTTGTTCTCGGCATTGGCGTCGCTTGCTGTACCGTAGTCCCCCTACCTGCCGCCATTTGGGCGTAGGAAATTTGGGACGTGACGGCTGGTGTTTGAAACCTAGCAGGTGAACGTTTGACCTCCACCTTCTGCTGCTGAGCCAGTTTTGCTTTCTTAATATCAACGAACTTAGGACAACCCCGGTAGTTTGCGGTATGTCCCACGTTCCCACATAATATGCACGAGAGCTGCGTCCTATCGGATGCTCCGTGCCTACCCAGAGCACACTCCTCGGAACTGTGGTTCTTTGCGTACTTCACGTATCGAGGCTGCATTTGGCAGTTCGACGCGGCGTGTCCGAACCTCTGGCAGCGAACGCATTGTATAACGCCTTCGCTCCTTTTTAATTTTTCCCAGTGAACCACCTGGTAGTCTAGGACATTGATACTCCTTAGACTATCCAGACGGCTTTCGGGACTGAGCTGCACCAGGAAGAACGGCAGACTCCGTTTCTTCTGCCTGGCTCTAGCTGTGGTAAATGGCTTTACCCCCACGAACTTGAGTCCTTCGCACTTCTTCTCTTTGAGCAGTGCCAGGATCTCCTCAGGATCAGAAGACGGTTCCAACCCCTTCAGCAACATCGATTGCCGCTTTTCACACTTCGGTGTGAATGAGTAGTGCTCCGTCGTCGTTTCCTTTAGGAGCACTTTCACTTTCGCGTAGCCCTCCACTGTATTACAGTGGATGGCATGGCGATCATTCCCCAACCTCTTAATGTTAAAATTATTACCAATGACCAGCTTACACAGGTCCTTGGTAGCATTTACCTCCAATTTATAGGTGTTGATAGGAGGCACCTTCTCCTTCTTCTTCTGCTGATGCTGCTGCCGCTGTTGTTGTTGTTGTTGATGTTGCTGCTGGTGTTGCTGTTGTTGTTGTTGCTGCTGCTGATTTTGCTGTTGCCGTTTTTGTGTCTGCTGCTGTTTTAGCAGTTGCCGTTGTTGTGACTGCTCTTGTTGTTGCTGCTGCTGTTTCTTAGGCTTTTGTTGTTGTGTTTGCTTTTGAGCAAGCTGCTGTTGTTGGGATTGCTCTTGCTCTCTTTTCCTTCTTATTATTTGTTTTTCTTTTTTGGCCAGCACTCTTTGTTGCAGCATTTTAATGCTGCTACTTATGGCCTCCATTTCTTCCTCTTCATCATCAGATTCGCTTGCTGCCAATGAAGCGAAGTTGTTGGTCGTTGGTAGGGTGGGACGTTTTATCAAGTTGGAAGTTGAGCTAAGCTTCCTCCTTCTTTTTGTTTTCGGCGTATGGCTCGAACCACTCGAAGCCTCACCTGAGATCATTTCAGCAGGACCCGCTATAGGCATAGCGGACCGCTCATCACAATCCATCACGTGATAAAACTGGTAACACCACTTATTTTTATTTAAAAATAAATAAATAAATAAAAAAAAATAATGGAAAAAAAAATCGTCTGCCGACTACCCGGAGTCGAACCCACAACCTTTGCAGTCTCAAGCGAACACACTAACGCTGTGCTGATTGGAGCCTAAATCCAAATTGTTAAATTTTTTTGTTAAGCGAAACACTTCTCACTTACAAGTCGTAACACGTCTAAACTCCGCGGAGGTCTATGAACGACTGACCTCTGACAATAGAGTGTAGAACCCTTTGGACAACGCCAACACACGCACACACACACACGAACAAACAACCAAGAGTCAATAGACCTGCTATATCACAGAAATTACACACACCCACTAGTGGCACCAAGATTACTTGTAGCGATTATAACAGCGACCAAAATGGTTGAAGCCACAGCCACGACTAGAGGCCTGTCCTTGATAAAGGATGAAAGTCTTCCCCCATCAATATGGAGTTTAGGCCGTATTGTGAAGACATACCCTGGAACAGACAACATCACAAAAGTCGTAAAGCTGAAAACACAACAGAGAGAAAGCAACCGACCTATAAGGAAACTTTGCCCTCTGCCAACTAGTTCAAACAAACCACTAACAGAAAACTAGTAAGTACACACCGGAACACTTAAAATTTAACTTACATATTGTGCAATCACAAACTACTCAAAAAAAAATGTTAAATCTAACCAAAATCCAAAAAATAAATTGGTAACCTTCGAACATCAATAGCATGCAATTCGAGCGTTTATTCATTTTACAAAAGTACCTACCAGCGTAACTAAACGTTCACCCAAACAAGGAGAGCATCACCCATGCACAGTATCCACATATACCCATAGCTCAAAAACACCACCCATTCGATCTACAGTCCACGATATCTAGATACATACTCATACACACGTGTAAAGTTCAAACCGAATCCACAGCCAACGGCCTCTAACGCTAGAGTCTACAAGCCTTTGGACCACACAAACACACGCACACAAACACACGTACTCACAACCTAGAGTCAATAGCCCTGCTATATCACATGAATTACACACACCCACTAGTGGCACCAAGATTACTTGTCGCGATTACAACAGCGACCAAATGGTTGAATCGACAGCCACAACTAGAGGTAAGAGACCTGTCCTTGATAAAGGATGAACATCTTGCCCCATCAAAATGGAGTTTAGGCCGTATTGTGAAGACATACCCTGGAACAGACAACATCATAAGAGTCGTAAAGCCGAAATCGCAACAGGGAGAAATCAAACGACCAATAACGAAACTTTGCCCTCTGCCAACTAACTCAAACAAACCACTAACAGAAAACTAGTAAGTACACACCGGAACACTTAAAATTTAACTTACATATTGTACAATCACAAGCTACTCAAAAAAAAATTTAAAATCTAACCAAAATCCAAAAAATAAGTTGGCAACCTTCGGACATCAATAGTTTGCAATTCGAACGTTTATTTATTTTACAGAAGTACCTACCAGAGTAACCAAACGTTCACCCAAACAAGGAGTGTGTCACCCATGCACAGTATCCACATATACCCCTAGCTCAAAAACACCACCCATTCGATCTACAGTCCACGATATCTAGATACATACTCATACACACGTATAAAGTTCAAACCGAATCCGCAACCCACGGCCTCTAACACTAGAGTCTACAACCCTTTGGATCACACAAACACACGCACACAAACACACGCACACAAACACACGTACTCACAACCTAGAGTCAATAGCCCTGCTATATCACATGAATTACACACACCCACTAGTGGCACCAAGATTACTTGTCGCGATTACAACAGCGACCAAATGGTTGAAGCGACAGCCACAATTAGAGGTAAGAGACCTGTCCTTGATAAAGGATGAACATCTTCCCCCATCAAAATGGAGTTTAGGCTGGATTGTGAAGACATACCCTGGAGCAGACAACATCACAAGAGTCGTAAAGCTGAAAACACAACAGGGAGAGATCAAACGACCTACACCAAAACTTTTCCCTCTGCCAACTAATTCAAACAAACCACTAACTGAAAACTCGTAAGTACACACCGGAACACTTAAAATTTAACTTACATATTGTACAATCACAAGCTACTCAAAAAAAAATTTAAAATCTAACCAAAATCCAAAAAATAAGTTGGCAACCTTCGAACATCAATATCGTGAAGACATACCCTGGAACAGACATCATCACATGAGTCGTAAAGCTGAAAACACAACAGGAAGAAGTCAAACGACGTAACGAAACTTTGCTCTCTGCCAACTAATTCAAACAAACCACTAACACAAAACTCGTAAGTACACACCGGAACACTTAAAATTTAACTTATATGTTGTACAATCACAAACTACTCAACAAAAAAAATTTAAATCTAACCAAAATCCAAGAAATAAATTGCCAACCTTCGAAAATCAATAGCTTGCAATTCGAACGTTTATCCATTTTACAGAAGTACCTACCAGCTTAACCAAACGTTCACCCAAACAAGGAATGCGTCACCCATGCACAGTATCCACATATACCCATAGCTCAAAAACACCACCCATTCGATCTACAGTCCACGATATCTAGATACATACTCATACCCAGTATAAAGTTCAAACCGAATCCACAACCAACAGCCTCTAACACTAGAGTCTACAACCCTTTGGACCACATAAACACACGCACACACACACACACACGTACACACAACGTACAGTCCATAGCCCTGGTTTATCACAGAAATTACACACACATACTAGTGGCACCAAGATTACTTGTCGCGATTACAACGGCGACCAAAATGGTTGAAGCCACAGCCACAACTAGAGGTAGGAGACCTGTCCTTGATAAAGAATGAACGTCTTCCCCCATCAAAATGGAGTTTAGGCCGTATTGTGAAGACATACCCTGGAACAGACAACATCACAAGAGTCGTAAAGCTGAAATCACAACAGGAAGAAGTCAAACGACGTAACGAAACTTTGCCCTCTGCCAAGTAATTCAAACAAACCACTAACACAAAATTCGTAAGTACACCACAGCCACACTATTCGATCTACAGTCCACGATATCTAGATACATACTCATACCCACGTATAAAGTTCAACCCGAATCCACAACCAACGGCTTCTAACACTAGAGTCTACAACCCTTCGGACCACACAAACACACGCACACACACACACGTACACACAACTTAGAGTCAATAGCCCTGCTTTATCCCAGAAATTACACACACATACTAGTGGCACTAAGATTACTTGTCGCGATTACAACAGCGACCAAAATAGTTGAAGCCACAGCCACAACTAGATGTAGGCGAGCTGTCCTTGATAAAGGATGAAGGTCTTCCCCCATCAAAATGGAGTTTAGGCCGTATTGTGAAGACGTACTCTGGAACAGACAACGTCAAAAGAGTCGTAAAGCTGAAATCACAACAGGGAGAAATCAAACGACCTATAACGAAATTTTGCCCTCTGCCAACTAATTCAAACAAACCACTAACAGAAAACTCGTAAGTACACCACAGCCACACCATTCGATCTACAGTCCACGATATCTAGAGACATACTCATACCCACGTATAAAGTTCAAACCGAATCCACATCCAACGGCCTCTAACACTATAATCTACAACTCTTTGGACCACACAAACACACGAACACACAAACACACACGTACACACAACCTAGAGTTAATAGCCCTGCTATATTACAGAAATTACACACACCGACTAGTGGCACCAAGATTACTTGTCGCGATTACAACAGCGACTAAAATGGTTGAAGCCACAGCCACAACTAGAGGTAGGAGACATGACCTTGATAAAGGATGAACGTCTTCCCCCATCAAAATGGAGTTTAGGCCGTATTGTGAAGACATACCCTGGAACAGACAACATCACAAGGGTCGTAAAGCTGAAAACACTACAGGGAGAAATCAAACGACCTATAACGAAACTTTGCCCTCTGCCAACTAATTCAAACAAACCACTAACAGAAAACTAGTAAGTACACACAGGAACACTTAAAATTTAACTTACATATTGTACAATCACAAACTACTCAAAAAAAAATTTTTAAATCTAACCAAAATCCAAAAAATAAATTGGCAACCTTCGAACATCAATAGCTTGCAATTGGAGCTTTTATTCATTTTACTGAAGTACATACCAGCGTAACCAAACGTTCACCCAAACAAGGAGTGCGTCACCCATGCACAGTATCCCCATATACCCATAGCTCAAAAACACCACCCATTCGATCTTCAGTCCACGATATCTAGATACATACTCATACCCACGTATAAAGATCAAACCGAATCCACAGCCAACGGCCTCTAACACTAGAGTCTACAACCCCTTGGACCACACAAACACACGCACACACACACGTACACACAGCCTAGAGTCAATAGCCCTGCTAGAGCACAGAAATTACACACACCCACTAGTGGCACCAAGACTACTTATCGCGATTACAACAGCGACCAAAATAGTTGAAGCCACAGCCACAACTAGAGGTAGGAGACCTGTCCTTGATAAAGGATGAACGTCTTCCCCCTTCAAAATGGAGTTTAGGCCGTATTGCGAAGACATACCCTGGAACAGACAACATCACAAGAGTCATAAAGCTGAAAACACAACAGGGAGAAATCAAACGACCTATAACGAAACTTTGCCCACTGCCAACTAATTCAAACAAACCACTAACAGAAAACTAGTAAGTACACACTGGAACGCTTAAAATTTAACTTCCATGTTGTACAATCACAAACTACTCAAAAAAAAATTTAAAATCTAACCAAAATCCAAAAAATAAATTGGCAACCTTCGAACATCAATAGCTTGCAATTCGAGCATTCATTTTACAGAAGTACCTACCAGCGTAACCAAACGTTCACCCAAACAAGGAGTGCGTCACCCATGCACAGTGTCCACATATACCCCTAGCTCAAAACCACCACCCATTCGATCTACAGTCCTCGATATCTAGATACATACTCATACCCACGTATAAAGTTCAAACCGAATCCACAGCCAACGGCCTCTAACACTAGAGTCTACAACCCTTTGGACCACACAAACACACGCACACAAACACACGTACTCACAACCTAGAGTCAATAGCCCTGCTATATCACATGAATTACACACACCCACTAGTGGCACCAAGATTACTTGTCGCGATTGCAACAGCGACCAAATGGTTGAATCGACAGCCACAACTAGAGGTAAGAGACCTGTCCTTGATAAAGGATGAACATCTTGCCCCATCAAAATGGAGTTTAGGCCGTATTGTGAAGACATACCCTGGAACAGACAACATCACAAGAGTCGTAAAGCTGAAATCACAACAGGAAGAAGTCAAACGACGTAACGAAACTTTGCCCTCTGCCAAGTAATTCAAACAAACCACTAACACAAAACTCGTAAGTACACCACAGCCACACCATTCGATCTACAGTCCACGATATCTAGAGACATACTCATACCCACGTATAAAGTTCAAACCGAATCCACATCCAACGGCCTCTAACACTATAATCTACAACTCTTTGGACCACACAAACACACGAACACACACACACACACGTACACACAACCTAGAGTCAATAGCCCTGCTATATCACAGACATTACACACACCCACTAGTGGCACCAAGATTACTTGTCGTGATTACAACAGCGACCAAAATGGTTGAGGCCACTGCCACAACTAGAGGTAGGAGACCTGTCCTTGATAAAGGATGAACGTCTTCCCCCATCAAAATGGAGTTTAGACCGTATTGTGAAGACATACCCTGGAACAGAAAACATCACAAGAGTCGTAAAGCTGAAAACGCAACAGGGAGAAATCAAACGACCAATAACGAAACTTTGCTCTCTCCCAACTAATTCAAACAAACCACTAACAGAAAACTAGTAAGTACACACCGGAACACTTAAAATTTAACTTACATATTGTACAATCACAAACTACTGAAAAAAAAAATTTTAAATCTAACCAAAATCCAAAAAATAAATTGGCAACCTTCGAACATCAATAGCTTGCAATTCGAGCGTTTATTCATTTTACTGAAGTACATACCAGCCTAACCAAACTTTCACCCAAACAAGGAGTGCGTCACCCATGCACAGTGTCCACATATACCCATAGCTCAAAAACACCACCCATTCGATCTACAGTCCACGATATCTAGATACATACTCATGCCCACGTATAAAGTTCAAAAAGAATCCACAGCCAACGGCCTCTAACACTAGAGTCTACAACCCTTTGGACCACACACACACAACCTAGCGTCAATAGCCCTGCTATATCACGGAAATTACACACACCCACTAGTGGCACCAAGATTACTTGTAGCGATTACAACAGCGACCAAAATGGTTGAAGCCACAGCCACAACTAGAGGTAGGAGACCTGTCCTTGATAAAGGATGAACGTCTTCCCCCATCAAAATGGAGTTTAAACCGTATTGTGAAGACATACCCTGGAACAGACAACATCACAAGAGTCGTAAAGCCGAAAACACAACAGATAGAAATCAAACGACCTATAACGAAACTTTGCCCTCTGCCAACTAATTCAAACAAACCACTAACAGAAAACTAGTAAGTACACACCGGAACACTTAAAATTTAACTTACATACTGTACAATCACAAACTACTCAAAAAAAAAAATTAAATCTAACCAAAATCCAAAAAATAAATTGGCAACCTTCGAACATCAATAGCTTGCAATTCGAGCGTTTATTCATTTTACTGAAGTACATACCAGCCTAACCAAACTTTCACCCAAACAAGGAGTGCGTCACCCATGCACAGTATCCACATATACCCCTAGCTCAAAAACACCACCCACTCGATCTACAGTCCACGATATCTAGATACATACTCATACCCACGTATAAAGTTCAAACGGAATCCACAACCAACGGCCTCTAACACTAAAGTCTACAATACTTTGGACCACACAAACACACGCACACACACACACATACACAAAACCTAGAGTATAAAGCCCTGCTTTATCACAGAAATTACACACACATACTAGTGGAACCAAGTCTACTTGCCCCGATTACAACAGCGACCAAAATGGTTGGAGCCACAGCCACAACTAGAGGTAGGAGACCTGTACTTGATAAAGGATGAACGTCTTCCCCCATCAAAATGGAGTTTAGGCCGCATTGTGAAGACATACCCTGGAACAGACAATATCACAAGAGTTGTAAGCTGAAAACACAACAGGGGGGAATCAAACGACCTATAACGAAACTTTTCCCTCTGCCAACTAATTCAAACAAACCGCTAACAAAAAACTAGTAAGTACACACCGGAACACTTAAAATTTAACTTACATATTGTACAATCACAAGCTACTCATGAAAAATTTACAATCTAACCAAAATCCAAAAAATAAGTTGGCAACCTTCGGACATCAATAGTTTGCAATTCGAACGTTTATTTATTTTACAGAAGTACCTACCAGAGTAACCAAACGTTCACCCAAACAAGGAGTGCGTCACCCATGCACAGTATCCTCATATACCCATTGCTCAAAAACACCACCCATTCGATCTACAGTCCGCGATATCTAGATACATACTCATACCCACGTATAAAGTTCAAACCGAATCCACAACCAACGGCCTCTAACGCTAGAGTCTACAACCCTTTGGACCACACAAACACACGCACACACACACACACACGTACACACAACCTAGAGTCAATAGCCCTGCTATATCACAGACATTACACACACCCACTAGTGGCACCAAGATTACTTGTCGCGATTACAACAGCGACCAAATGGTTGAAGCGACAGCCACAACTAGAGATAAGAGACCTGTCCTTGATAAAGGATGAACATCTTCCCCCATCAAAATGGAGTTTAGGCCGTATTGTGAAGACATACCCTGGAACAGACAACATCACAAGAGTCGTAAAGCTGAAAACACAACAGGGAGAGATCAAACGACCTATACCAAAACTTTTCCCTCTGCCAACTAATTCAAACAAACCACTAACAGAAAACTCGTAAGTATACACCGGAACACTTAAAATTTAGCTTACATATTGTACAATCACAAACTACTCAAAAAAAAAAATTAAATCTAACCAAAATCCAAAAAATAAATTGGCAACCTCCGAACATCAATAGCTTGCAATTCGAGCGTTTATTCATTTTACGGAAGTACCTACCAGGGTAACCAAACGTTCACCCAAACAAGGTTTCAGTTTTTTTATGCATTTTTATTTATGTACTTAATTTACTCTTACATGGTAGACAAAAAAATGCTTAAAAATTAGCTTAATTAACTTAAAATTATCTTATTCTAACTTACTGGCCCCATGCGGGCACTCTAAGTTAAACCTAACACTTAAATTATGTCTTTCGACGTATCTTACAATTATACTATACTACAATATTTATATTCATTATAATTAAAACTAAGAAAACATTTTTTACAAAAAAACTTAGTAACAGGACTGTTTTTTTTTATTTTTATTATAAAACTTAAAACTAATATCCTACAAACTACCTAAAAATAAATCTTAATATACTTAACCTACTTACATCTAATACATACATACATATATATATATATACATAATATATATATACCTAATATATAAATATATGTATATATATACATGTTTTTTTTTATTTTTTTTTTTTATTTTTATTAATTTTTTATTTTTTTTTTTATATATATTTTTTTTTTTTTCTTAAATCTAACTTACTCCTACTTAAAACTATGTAAGCCGGCCATGGCTAAAAAACAAAAAATTAGGCTGACCGACTTTGCTTCACATGAAGCTACCAAGTATTGGAGGAATTCGACGACGAAGCATCCTCTCCTTCAAAAAGCCACCAAAATTGTTGGTGCTGCTGAGCAACATCTCTCCTGTCGCGACTCCCTACCGCCCTACTGAACCGGAGGCGCTCCGCACTGCCGTGTGCGACGTCTCTGTCGTAGTTGAGTCGCCTGTCCGCAGCCTTTCGAGCAACGTGGAAGATTAGCGGCACAGCCAATCTGTCCTGGATCAGACCTTTGCTATCATGGTAGAGGAACGCTTCTGGAGGAACATAGCCGTCAAAGCGAACTCTCTCATGATACATATAATTAGGGTAGTAAGCCCCAGAGATCAGGTTGTTCGACGATGTCATTGCTCTTGCAATGTGCCTTCGAGTCAACTTAATAACAAAATTGTCCACTCTTATTAGGTTCGCCCTATTGTACAAGACCTCATTGCGATAGAATTTTATGTACTCAGACTCTGGTGTTCTGTATAAGCGAAGACAAGCCCTAAGACAAGCCCTCTCAAACACCCGAATCTTTTCCAATAAACTTGCTCTCACGTTGAACCACACGGGACATCCAAACACAAGCATAGGCCGGATAAGGGCCATGTAGCAGATCACCTTCACCCTCGCATCGAGTTGGCTGTTGTAAAACAGTCTCCTTGTAAGGGCAAAAGCACCTCTGGCTCTGGCCAGAGCAACATCTATATGTTTGTTAAAATACAGATATTGATCTAGCCAAATCCCAAGGTATCTGACTACATTTCGACAAGCAAGTGGCTGTCCATGTTGTCCCACGATAGAGAACTTTCGCCAATTCTTTCTGGTATCCCTAGAGGCCAAAGACAAAGGCGTCCTAAACAGAATGGTTTCCGACTTCTGAAAGTTGATTTTCAACTTCCAGTCATCGCAATATTGTTTAATTTTGTCAAAGTCACGTTGCAAAAGTGTATTAATGACCTCAATCTTTGGACCTGATCTGTACGCAATTAAGTCGTCTGCGTACGCTATGGCATGGTGAAGTGAACCTATCAGATCACTTGTATAAATGTTGAATAGGATCGGCGAATTTACCGCACCTTGTTGCAGACCGTTTTCAATGTTAAATGTTCCAGCGGAAGTCACATCGGCATTCTTCACGATGAACTGTCTACTGGAGAGCATATCAAAAAGAATATACAGAAGTGGTTTACTAATGGCCAACCTGTCCAGCTTGAAGAAGAGTCCCTCTAACCATACGGTGTCGAAGGACTTTTCCAAGTCAATCAGGCAGGCACCAGTGCACTGTTTCTTGCCTTTGTTCCATTGGATATCAGAAACCAGTTTAGACGCAGCATGAGTGATATCATGCCCAGCCTTGAAACCGAATTGATTATCCGGAACTATATGTTTGTCCTCAACCCACTTAGTCAGGACTCTATTGATCACCTTCTCGAAAACCTTACTGATGTTTGGAAGAAGACTGATCGAGCGGAGATTCGCCGGATTTCACCCAAACAAGGAGTGCGTCACCCATGCACAGTATCCACATATACCCATAGCTCAAAACACCACCCATTCGATCTACAGTCCACGATATCTAGATACATACTCATACCCACGTATAAAGTTCAAACCGAATCCACAACCAGCGGCCTCTAGCACTAGAGTCTACAACCCTTTGGACCACACAAACACACGCACACACACACACGTACACAACCTGGAGTCAATAGAACTGCTATATCACAGAAATTACACACACATACTAGTGGCACCAAGATTACTTGTCGCGATTACAACAGCGACCAAATGGTTGAAGCGACAGCCACAACTAGAGGTAGGAGACCTGTCCTTGATAAAGGATGAACGTCTTCCCCCCATCAAAATGGAGTTTAGGCCGTATTATGAAGACATGCCCTGGAACAGACAACATCACAAGAGTCGTAAAGCTGAAAACACAACAGGGAGAAATCAAACGACCTATAACGAAACTTTTCCCTCTGCCAACTAATTCAAACAAACCGCTAACAAAAAACTAGTAAGTACACACCGGAACACTTAAAATTTAGCTTACATATTGTACAATCACAAACTACTCAAAAACAAAATTTAAAATCTAACCAAAATCCAAAAAATAAATTGGCAACCTTCGAACATCAATATCGTGAAGACATAAACTGGAAAAGACAACATCACAAAGCCATCGTAAAGCCGAAAACACAACAGGGAGAAATCAAACGACCTATAACGAAACTTTGCCCTCTGCCAACTAATTCACACAAACCACTAACATAAAACTAGTAAGTACACACCGGAACACTTAGAATTTAACTTACACATTGTACAATCACAAACTACTCAAAAAAAAAATGTAAAATGTAAAAAAAACCCTAAAAATAAATTGGCAACCTCCGAACATCAATAGCTTGCAATTCCAGCGTTTATTCATTTTACAGAAGTACCTACCAGCGTAACCAAACGTTCACCCAAACAAGGAGTGCGTCACCCATGCACAGTATCCACATATACCCATAGCTCAAAAACACCACCCATTCGGTCTACAGTCCACGATATCTAGATACCTACTCATACCCACGTATAAAGTTCAAACCGAATCCACAACCAACTGCCTCTAACACTAGAGTCTAAAACCCTTTGGACCACACAAACACACACACGTACACACAACCTAGAGTCAATAGCCCTGCTATATCACAGAAATTGCACACGCCCACTAGTGGCACCAAGATTACTAGTAGCGATTACAACAGCGACCAAAATGGTTGAAGCCACAGCCACAACTAGAGGTAGGAGACCTATCCTTGATAAAGGATGAACGTCTTCCACCATCACAATGGATTTTAGGGCGTATTGTGAAGACATAAGCTGGAACAGACAACATCACAAGAGTCGTAAAGCTGAAAACACAACAGGGAGAAATCAAACGACCTATAACGAAACTTTTCCCTCTGCCAACTAATTCAAACAAACCACTAACAGAAAACTAGTAAGTATACACCGGAACACTTAAAATTTAACTTACATATTGTACATTCGCAAACTACTCAAAAAAAAAATTTTAAATCTAACCAAAATCCAAAAAATAAATTGGCAACCTCCGAACATCAATAGCTTGCAATTCGAGCGTGTATTCATTTTACGGAAGTACCTACCAGGGTAACCAAACGTTCACCCAAACAAGGAGTGCGTCACCCATGCACAGTATCCACATATACCCATAGCTCAAAACACCACCCATTCGATCTACAATCCACGATATCTAGATACATACTCATACCCACGTATAAAGTTCAAACCGAACCCACAACCAACGGCCTCTAGCACTAGAGTCTACAACCCTTTGGACCACTCAAACACATGCACACACACACACGTACACACAACCTGGAGTCAATAGAACTGCTATATCACAGAAATTACACACACATACTAGTGGCACCAAGATTACTTGTCGCGATTACAACAGCGACCAAATGGTTGAAGCGACAGCCACAACTAGAGGTAGGAGACCTGTCCTTGATAAAGGATGAACGTGTTCCCCCCATCAAAATGGAGTTTAGGCCGTATTATGAAGACATGCCCTGGAACAGACAACATCACAAGAGTCGTAAGGCCGAAAACACAACAGGGAGAAATCAAACGACCTGTAACGAAACTTTGCCCTCTGCCAACTAATTCAAACAAACAACTAACAGAAAACTAGTAAGTACACACCGGAATACTTAAAATAAATTTAACTTACATATTGTACAATCACAAACTACTCAAAAAAAAAATTTAAATCTAACCAAAATCCAAAAAATAAATTGGCAACCTTCGAACATCAATAGCTCGCAATTCGATCGTTTATTCATTTTACGGAATTACCTACCAGCGTAACCAAACGTTCACCCAAATATGGAGTGCGTCACCCATGTACAGTACCCACATATACCCATAGCTCAAAACACCACCCATTCGATCTACAGTCCACGATATCTAGATACATACTCATACCCACGTATAAAGTTCAAACCAAATCCACAAGCAACGGCCTCTAACTCCAGAGGCTACAACCCTTTGGACCACACAAACGCACGCACACACACACACACGTACACACAACCTAGAGTCAATAGCCCTGCTCTATCACAGAAATTACACACACACACTAGTGGCACCAAGATTACTTGTCGCGATTACAACAGCGACCAAAATGGTTGAAGCCACAGCCACAACTAGAGGTAAGAGACCTGTCCTTGATAAAGGATGAACGTCTTCCCCCATTGTTTTGAAACTAAAGCATTATAACGTGAATGAATGAAAATCGAAATTACAAATTAAAACACATTAACATTATTTTATTTTGCCTGCTATTGTAACATATAACAAATTATTTATATTCCTTTTAATTATACCTTTGATTGTAGATGCTTACGTTCCGATGGTTGAACTATGAAAGAGGCTGAGTTTAATACAAAATCGATTAATTACCATAACGAATGATCGCACAAAGCATAATAACAATTAGTGCAATACGAATGTTAGAGAGTAATGTAAGAGCGCAATGTAAAAGAAGAATATAAGAATAAAGAAATGATATGCGCTTGTCGATAGGTGACCAAATCAATAAATGATACATCAGTTAATACAAACTCTTATACGACATATGGAATGAGTACAATTTTAAGTTAACATATGTTAATATATAGCAAATAGCGATTGAAATAGTATACAGGTTACAAAAATCAAAATAGGATAAGTTAGGTATGTTTGTCATATGGAAACACTTAGCAAGTCCCGAACATTCAGCCCCCCCTGAAGGACTCAGTTCCTTCAGAAAAAGGTAATGGAGCTAGTCTTACAATGGGACGAACATAAACGCCCGTTTGTGTTGTTATTGTTGCAACTCGAGTGCGATTGTCTCTTCCGGGATGTATCTCCTTAATTCGACCCAGAATCCATTTTGAGAGTGGTAGATGTGGTTCTTTCAGTACTACTACGTCCCTTTCTTTAAGCTCCTCTTTCACTGTTTGCCATTTCGGGCGCTGCTGGAGTGAGGTCAGATATTCTAAGTGCCAGCGTTTCCAGAAGCCTTGCTTTAAATTCTGTAAAAGAGACCAGTTAGAGTAAGGGCAAACATTTTGAACACATATATCAGGACGAGGAACAGATACAAGCGGTTCACCAATCAAAAAGTGACCCGGACTTAGAGCGATAGGATCCATATCCGATGTAGGCTACATAGGTCGAGAATTAAGCAGGGCTTCCACTTGAGAAAGGAAGGTATTCATCTCTTCATATGTGAGCTTATGATCACCTATGACACGCTTGAGATGAAACTTTACGGACTTGACCCCCGCCTCCCACAAACCGCCAAAATGTGGTGAGGAAGGGTTTGATCTTTGGAAAGATGGTCGCTGATGATGTTGTTGTGCTGCTGACTGATGAGATGCTGGAATAATTCATCCAAGTGTCGTTTACTGCCGCGAAAATTTGTTGCATTGTCGCTCCATATTTCTGAGGGTTTGTCCCTGCGTGACGCGAAACGATCGAGAGCTGCGATGAACGCGGCGGAAGAGAGTTCACCTACTAACTCAAGATGAATGGCCTTTGTAGTAAAACACACAAAAACTGCGATATATGCTTTAATAAATTTTGGGTTACGTCCTCTGGATAAACGTAAGGTTATGGGTCCCGCATAATCAACTCTGACGATGTTGAAGGGTCGCGAATAACGAACACGTTCGGCGGGTGAATTACCCATAAGTTGAGTGGATGTTGTTTTACGATGTCGAAAGCATTTAACACATTGATGGACAACCTTGCGCAGGAGATTACGACAACCGACGATAAAGTATTCTTGTCTTAGGATGGCAAAGATTTGAGAAACACCAACATGTAAATAACGTTTATGAATATGTTCCACTATAAGTTTCGCGAATCGAGTGTTTTTATCGAGTATGATGGGGTGTTTGGTAGCGAATATTGCGTCAGACTCTTGGATACGACCACCGACGCGAAGGATTCGGTCTGTATCCAGAAAGGGATTTAGGAATGACAGCTTGTTTCCCTTTTTTAACACTTCACCTTTCGAAATTACGTTGATTTCAGTCGAAAAAGAAAGCGATTGGTGTCACTTAATTAAAACAGTTTTTGAATTAGAGAGCTCACTGACGGTTAGGGATTGTTTTTCACGAGCGATTGGGCTTACACGAGAGTTATCAATAAATCGCCGAATATAGGCAAGTACACGTATAGAGTTGAGGAAGGCAGAAGACTTGTTCACTACTGTCTCAAAAAAGGTAGCATTGTATCCAAGTGATAAATATACGTTGACAGGAGGATTTTTACGTTCTTCGAGCTGTTCGCTTGGAAAGTCTGATGATAGATTCACGTTATAAGGCCACTGATTTTGATCGTGCCTAATCCACGATGGTCCAGACCACCATAACTCATGTTGTAATAAATGAGAGGGTGGAATACCACGGGATGCGCAGTCAGCTGGATTTTCTTGAGATCGTACGTGATACCAAGAATCTCTTGGTATGGTTGAGAGAATTTCTGACGTACGATTTGATACAAAAACTGACCATCTTTTTGGCACGTCTGAAAGCCAATGAAGGACAATTGAAGAATCAGTCCAGGCGAAAACTTTAATTTCTTGGCATTGCAAAGAAGTTTTAAGTTTTTGAATTAAGCGCGTGAGAAGAACGGCTCCACAAAGTTCGAGTCGCGGAAGTGAAACTACTTTAATCGGTGCTACCTTAGTTTTTGCGGCTATAAGTTTGCTAGTAATGTTACCAGCTGGGTCTGTACTTGTGCAGTATACAACAGCTGCGTAAGCTTCTAAGGATGCATCGCAAAATCCATGGAAGTTTCGTTTTTCGTTTGAAGCCCACATGATACGAGGGATATTTAAAGTTTCTAGTTTTGGAAGCTCGTCCCGTATTGAATACCAGTTGTTAGCAAGATCAAGTGAAATAGGATCGTCCCACGAATACTTTTTCCGCCAGAACTCTTGAAGCAAAATTTTTACAGCTATTACAACGGGCGCTAGGAATCCTATTGGGTCGAATATCTTTGAAGCTTCCGAGAGAATACGACGCTTAGTTAATATAAACTTATCATTTAGATTTACCTTGAATGAGAAGGAATCCTTGGCTGGCGACCATTGCAGACCGAGTAATTTTACCGAGCTATGTTCTTCGAAGTCCTTGGGTGACAATTCTCCCTGATCTTCTTTCAGACTGAGTAGCAGAGGCCGGCAATTAGTGGTCCACTTGCGAACATTAAATCCACCTGATTGGAGCAATTCTATCAGCTCTAGGCGAAGGGAAATCACATCATCGACTGAATCTGCCCCGGTCATGACATCATCAACGTAGAAATCATTGAGTAATACTTCTGCCGCACGTGGATATCTATCTTTGGAGTCAAGTGCCAATTGATATAAAGTACGGATGGCTAAAAATGGTGCACACGCTGTGCCGTACGCAACAGTCGTAAGACGAAAATGTTTTAGTGGTTGATTGGCGGATTTTCTCCAAAGAATTCGCTGAAAGTCTCTGTGGCAATTAGACACTCTTATCTGACGAAAATTTTCTCTATATCACCAGATAATGTATAGAGATGGCGCCGAAATCGAAAGCAAATAGGGAAAAGATCGCGTTGGTAAGTTTGTCCCACTAACAGAGATTCATTTAAAGATTTTTTGTTACCATAGCCGATCCGTCAAAAACCACCCTGACTTTGGTTGTGCTGCTATCGTCCTTCAGGACATAATGGTGTGGCAGATAATAACACTTATCCGTGGGCATTTGAATTTCGCTTTCAGGAATCTCTTCCATATGTCCCAAGTCGAAATATTCTTTCAAAAAGTTAATGTATTTGTCCTTCAAATACTGACTGGAAGCTAATTTACGTTCGGTATGTTGAAACCGCTGTAAGGCCACATTTAAGGTATTTCCGAAATCAGTTTTGTTGTCGGTCTTAAAAGGCAAATGCACCTGGTACCGACCATTAGGCAATCGGCAATGAAAATTTTCAAAAATGTTTTCAGCGCGCTGATCGTCGACAGAAAGAGTGGGTTCATGATGAACTTCCTCAAGGCGCCAAAAGCGTTCAAGATCAAATGACTCTGAGGTATTAATTTGAGTACAATCAATTCTTTGATTGTTAGATAATGTCGAGGCTGCCATGCTTCCGCATAGCACCCAACCAAAAATTGTTGGAATAAGATCTGGTTGACCATGCTGACCACGAATAGCAGATCCATCAAAAACGCTGAACACCTTATCAGCTCCAACGAGAATGTCGATATTACTCGGGACACTGAATTTGGGATCCGCCAATGTATACGACGAGAGAATTTTCTTAACCGAGGTTGAATTGCGTTTAGCAGGTATTAGCGAGGTAAGTTTCGAGATTACATAGCACTGCATCTCAATCGACTGTTGGCTATGGCACGAAAAGAGATTAAAGGTTACAACTCCGTTTGTGAAACCAGCTGTTGTAGATCCAACACCTACCACCGGAATTCGAGCGGCTTTACGAATGAGACCTAATCTCTGAACCGTTTGTTCGGTAACAAATGATACCTGTGAACCCGAATCCAGTAGCAATCGAACGTTTTGGAAATGATCTTCTTGGTCTTTCACGCGAGCAATGGCAGTAGGTAGCAATGTATGAGTAAATCGAGTCGCTTTTGGCGATGAGTTATCTACTGCGTTGAATGATGAGCAAATATGAGTAGATATCGAAGAGTTTTCTGCTGATGGCGAATTTAACTGTGAAGGCAAGACCGAGGAAGTTGTAGGAGCGAGAATATTCGAAGAAAGTGACGAGGAGGTGTTTGTAGATGAAATGTTTGAGCGCGAGTTGTTTGACGATGAGGTATTTGATTGTGAGTTTGGAAGATGGACGAGGGTATGGTGACGCGTATTACACATTTTACAACGATTGTTCGACCGGCACTTGTTAGATGAATGACCTTGGCGGAGGCAGTTAAAGCATAAAGAATGTTCCTTTACGAAGCTCCGCCTATTATCGACCGAAAGCGCGAGAAAATGTTTGCAATGGAAAAGACTATGCTCTGAATTACACTTGGGACAACCATAATTCGTTTCCACTAGATGTGAACGAATGGATCCTTGGGCCTTGTTTCGAGGTTGCACTGACCGGGTGGTATTAAAACAGGACTCAAGACAAACGCAGCGATTTTGAAGAAACTCTAAGAGCTCGTAAATAGTTGCATCCGACCTTGAGCCCATAAGCTCAGCCCAGGCCTGCTTTGATTCAGGATCAAGTTTCTGAAGTAAAATGAAAATGAGCCACGGGTCGCGATCATTTGACTGCAGCGCATTTAAACCACGAATTACCTCGTCAGCGCCGTCAGTGATTTTACGTAATAAAACTACATTTGAACTATTTGCTGTAGGAAGTAACAAAAAAATATTCCACAAATGATTAAACTATTAAATGAGTACGGTCATAACGGGTCTCTAGGCGATCCCATGATTCCAGGTAGTTGCTATCAATATTTTTAACATGTTTTAAAAGATCGCTTGCTTTTCCACTTAAAAATGACTTTAAGTATTGAAGTTTCTGTGTGGGAGAAAGCGACGAGTTGCAATCAATTGAGGCCATAACAGATTTGGCAATTTAACCGAAGCGGATATATTCGACGCAGTTTTTAGATTTTGCAGAAGTGATGCCTGTTGACTAGCTAACTTTTCTACGACCGATTCATTTGAATGTTGTGGCGGATTGGACAGTTTTTTAAGTTGAATAAAATTTGCTAGAATTGAGTGAGCTAAAAAGAACTTTGCTTCATACTCCTCGAATTCAGGCTCAGAATCTTCAAAATCCGCTTCTGCAGAAAATTCGTAAAGAGCATTTTGAAGCTCTACAAATTCATCCCACGTTTCATTTAATTTAGCTAACCTCAAGCAACGATAGCGTGGTATTAATGTCCACCGATTCTGCAAACGTAGCAGTACGAGAAATCATGCCATTTGCACGGCCACGCTTTACCTTGATAAAATTCATCTTATCTACCAGAGAAAGGAATTGCAAAAATGAATTTACGCGCACTTATGTATGTAAATGATAATAGTTCGTAACCGATCGCGCACAAGATTTGCATAAAATAAAAATGAATTTATGGAAACACGATGTACTGTTCAAATTTAAGGACACGTGTTTAGCAAGAAAAATCTTATCTTTAAGTCTTTATTCACAAAAAAGTCTGTATGAAATTAAATTCGGCTTCTGAAGGACCAGAAAATGTTTTGAAACTAAATCATTATAACGTGAATGAATGAAAATCGAAATTACAAATTAAAACACATTAACATTATTTTATTTTGCCTGCTATTGTAACATATAACAAATTATTTATATTCCTTTTAATTATACCTTTGATTGTAGATGCTTACGTTCCGATGGTTGAACTATGAAAGAGGCTGAGTTTAATATAATAATAATAATAATTACCATAACGAATGATCGCACAAAGCATAATAACAATTAGAACAATACGAATGTTAGAGAGTAATGTAAGAGTGCAATGTAAAAGAAGAATATAAGAATAAAGAAATGATATGCGCTTGTCGATAGGTGACCAAATCAATAAACGATACATCAGTTAATACAAAATATTATAAGACATATGGAATGAGTACAATTTTAAGTTAACATATGTTAATATACAGCAAATAGCGATTGAAATAGTATACAGGTTACAAAAATCAAAATAGGATAAGTTAGGTATGTTAGACATAAGGAAACACTTAACAAGTCCCGAACACCCATCAAAATGGAGTTTAAGCCGTATTGTGAAGACATACCCTGGCGCGGACAACATCACAAGAGTCGTAAAGCTGAAAACACAACAGGGAGAAATCAAACTACCTATAACGAAACTTTGCCCTCTGCCAACTAATTCAAACAAACCACTAACAGAAAACTAGTAAGTACACACCAGAACACTTAAAATTTAACTTACATATTGTGCAATCGCAAACTACTCAGAAAAAAAATTTAAAATCTATCCAAAATCCAAAAAATAAATTGGCAACCTTCGAACATCAATAGCTTGCAATTCGAGCGTTTATTCATTTTACTGAAGTACCTACCAGCGTAACCAAACGTTCACCCAAACAAGGAGTGCGTCACCCATGCACAATATCCACATATACCCATTGCTCAAAAACACCACCCATTCGATCTACAGTACACGATATCTAGATACATAATCATACCCACTTATAAAGTTCAAACCGAATCCACAGCCAACGGCCTCTAACACTAGAGTCTACAACCCTTTGGACCACACAAAAACACGCACACACACACGTACAAACAGCCTAGAGTCAATAGCCCTGCTAGAGCACAGAAATTACACACACCCACTAGTGGCAACAAGATTACTTGTCGCGATTACAACAGCGACCAAAATGGTTGAAGCCACAGCCACAACTAGAGGTAGGAGACCTGTCCTTGATAAAGGATGAACGTCTTCCCCCATCAAAATGGAGTTTAGGCCGTATTGTAAAGACATACCCTGGAACAGACAACATCACAAGAGTCGTAAAGCTGAAAACACAACAGGGAGAAATCAAACGACCTATAACGAAACTTTGCCATCTGCCAACTAACGCAAACAAACCACTAACAGAAAACTAGTAAGTACAAACCAGAACACTTAAAACTTAACTTACATATTGTACAATCACAAACTACTCAAAAAAAAAATTTTAAGTCTATCCAAAATCCAAAAAATAAATTGGCAACTTTCGAACATCAATAGCTTGCAATTCGAGCGTTTATTCATTTTACAAAAGTACCTACCAGCGTACCCAAACGTTCACCCAAACAAGGAGTGCGTCACCCATGCACAGTATCCACATATACCCATAGCTCAAAAACACCACCCATTCGATCTACAGTCCACGATATCTAGATACATACTCATACCCACGTATAAAGTTCAAACCGAATCCACAACCAACTGCCTCTAACACTAGAGTCTACAACCCTTTAGAACACTCAAACACACGCACACACACACACACGTACACACAACCTAGAGTCAATAGCCCTGCTATATCACAGAAATTACACACACCCACTAGTGGCACCACGATTACTTGTCGCGATTACAACAGCGACCAAAATGGTTGAAGCCACAGCCACAACTAGAGGTAGGAAACCTGCCCTTGATAAAGGATGAACGTCTTCCCCCATCAAAATGGAGTTTAGGCCGTATTGAGAAGACATACCCTGGCGCGGACAACATCACAAGAGTCGTAAAGCTGAAAACACAACATGGAGAAATCAAACGACCTATAAAGAAACTTTGCCTTTGCCGACTAATTCAAAGAAACCACTAACAGAAAACTAGTAAGTACAAACCGGAACACTTAAAATTTAACTTACATATTGTGCAATCACAAACTACTCAAAAAAAAAAATTTTAAATCTAACCAAAATCCAAAAAATAAATTGGCAACCTTCGAACATCAATAGCTTGCAATTCTAGCGTTTATTCATTTTACAAAAGTACCTACCAGCGTACCCAAACGTTCACCCAAACAAGGAGTGCGTCACCCATGCACAGTATCCACATATACCCATAGCTCAAAAACACCACCCATTCGATCTACAGTCCACGATATCTAGATACATACTTATACCCACGTATAAAGTTCAAACCGAATCCACAACCAACTGGCTCTAACACTAGAGTCTACAAATCGTTGGACCACACAAACCAACGCACACACACACACGTACACACAACCTAGAGTCAATAGCCCTGCTATATCACAGAAATTACACACACCCACTAGTGGCTCCAAGATTACTTGTCGCGATTACAACTGCGACCAAAATGGTTGAAGCCACAGCCACAACTAGAGGTAGGAAACCTGCCCTTGATAAAGGATGAACGTCTTCCCCCATCAAAATGGAGTTTAGGTCGTATTGAGAAGACATACCCTGGCTCTAACACTAGAGTTTGCAATCGCAAACTACTCAAAAAAAAATTTTAAATCTATCCAAAACCCAAAAAATAAATTGGCAACCTTCGAACATCAATAGCTTGCAATTCGAGCGTTTATTCATTTTACAGAAGTACCTACCAGCGTAACCAAACGTTCACCCAAACAAGGACTGCATCACCCATGCACAGTATCCACATATACCCATAGCTCAAAAACACCACCCATTCGATCTACAGTCCACGATATCTAGATACATACTCATATCCACGTATAAAGTTCAAACCGAATCCACAACCAACTGCCTCTAACACTAGAGTTTACAACCCTTTAGACAACTCAAACACACGCACACACACACGTACACACAACCTAGAGTCAATAGCCCTGCTATATCACAGAAATTACACACACCCACTAGTGGCACCAAGATTACTTGTCGCGATTACAACAGCGACAAAAATGGGTGAAGCCACAGCCACAACTAGAGGTAGGAGACCTGTTTTAGTTTAGTTTTGTATGCATTTTATTATCTTAATCATTAACTCTTACATACTAACAAAAAATGCTTAAATGCTAGCTTCAAATTACTTAATAATCTTATATTAACTTACTGGCCCCACACAGGCACTCTAAGCTGCTCTAAATTCTTATATCTATGTCTTTCGACTTTATTTACATTTTATTGAAATTCGTATATATTTTGTATACTTAAGGCTAAGAAAAATTTGTTAACAAAAACTTAGCATATGGAGTTATTTTTTTATAAAAACTTAATATCTAACTTAAAATAAATTTAAACCTAACCTACATACACAATACATACACATAGATATTATACACAATTATATACATATATTAGTATATACAAAGGTATATACAAAGGTATATACAAAGGTATATACTAATATATGTATATATTTCTTAAATGCTAACCTAAACCTATGCAAGCTGGCCATCGGTATTCACAGTGTAAATAAGTAGGTCATCTCTGCCTCATTAGTGAGGCTGGTCCGTAATTGACGGAAACGACGACGAAACATCTTCTCCATCATTCAACCACCAGAAATGCTGGTGCTGCCGAACGACATCCCTCTTATCGCGATTCCCCACCGCCCTACTGAACCTGAGACGATCCACACTGCCGTGTGCGACGTCTCTGTCGTAGTTTAGTCGCCTGTCCCCAGCTTTCCGAGCGACATGGAAGATTAACGGGCCCGCTGATCTATCCTGGATCAACCCTATCTGATCTAGGTAGAGGAATGCTTCCGATGGAACGAAGCCGTCAGAGCGCACACTCTCGTGGTAAAGGTAGTTGGGGTAGTAAGCCCCTGATATCAGGTTATTCGTCGAGGTCATTGCACTTGCAATGTGCCTTCGAGTCAGCTTAATTACGAAGTTGTCCACTCGTATTAGGTTCGCCCTGTTGTAAAGGACCTCATTACGATAAAATTTTTTGTACTCCGACTCTGGTGTTCTGTACAAGCGAAGGCAAGCCCTAAGGCAAGCCCTCTCAAACACCCGAATCTTTTCCATTAAGCTTGCTCGTACATTGAACCACACGGGACACCCGAATACCAGCATGGGCCTGATAAGGGCCATGTAGCAGATTACCTTTACCCTCTCATCGAGTTGGCTGCTATAAAACAGTCTCTTTGTAAGGGCAAAAGCGCCTTTAGCTCTGGCCAGAGCAGCATCCACATTTTTATCAAAATACAGAAACCGATCTAGCCAGATCCCAAGGTATCTGACTACATTCCGACAGGCAAGAGGCTGTCCGTGTTGTCCAATGATCGAGAACTTACGCCAATTTTTCCTGGTATCCCTAGAGGCTCCAGACAACGGCGTCCTAAAGAGAATTGTTTCCGACTTCTGAAAGTTGATTTTCAACTTCCAGTCATCGCAAAATCGTCTTATCTTATCGAAGTCACGCTGCAAGAGAGTATTAATGACCTCGATTTTTGGACCTGCTCTGTACGCTATCAAATCGTCTGCGTACGCAATAGTATGGGGAAGTGAACCTATCAAGTCGCTTGTATAAATGTTGAATAGGATCGGCGAATTGACCGCGCCTTGCTGCAGACCATTTTTAATTTGAAATATTCCAGCAGAAATCACATCACCATTTTTCACGATGAACTGTCTGTTGGTTAGCATATTATAAAGAATGTACAAGAGTGGTTTACTGATCCCCAGCCTAGTCAGCTTATAGAAAAGACCCTCTAACCATACGGTGTCGAAGGCCTTTTCCAAGTCAACAAGGCAGGCACCAGTACATTGCTTTTTGCCCTTATTCCATTGGATATCGGACACCAGTTTAGACGCGGCATGTGAGATATCAAGTCCCGCCTTAAAACCGAATTGGTTATCCGGAACTATATGTTTGTCCTCAACCCACCTAGACAGAGCTCTACTGATTACTTTTTCAAACACCTTACTGATATTCGGAAGGAGACTTATCGACCGGACATCCGCCGGATTGGATATATCCTTTCCCTTTTTAGGGATAGGTTGAACCACCGCCGTTTTCCAATGCGCTGGATAATGTGCATTATTCATTGCATTATTAAACAGGGTGGTGTAAATGTCCACCGCTTCTAGAGGAAGATGTCGAAGCACGATGCTCGGAATACCATCGGTCCCCACTGATTTCTTAGCCTTGATTGTGTCGAAGATCTCATGGAGCTCTTCCTTCGAAATGAACGGGGGTAGGTCACCCTCTCTGGTAATGACATTATTTGCCATATTTTCGTCGCTGAACCGAGTGAAACCAGAGCCCTCGGATCGCCAGTTCTCTACTTCATTTCGAATGTTGAAGTCGTGCACCAAGACGCGATTGTCCAGGTCATAATTAGGTCCAATGGTATCAGTGGCTTGTATATTTCCTGGAAAGTCGCCCCTATGGCCTCAACCTTCTCCTGTGGATCCTCGATCACAAAGAAGTCGTCATCATCAGCGGCCTCATTTGGATCAATACCTGCTATTGTCAGTAACCGTTCGTTGTCTGTTGTCCGGGCTATTTTAGACACTGAAGGTCGTTTTGATCTTTTCTCCGAAATATTTTATTTATTTGCGGGAACATATTCGGATTGCTGGTGTTTACAGCCCGAACCCTGTTGTTCCAATACGAACTTACAGAAATTCTGTAATTCTCTTTTATTAACGTTTGAATATTTTTAATCGACGCCTTCAGAGTCCTAATCTCCGGGTCTTGCCTGTCAGTTAGTTGTCTGTACAAGTTTTTGAGCCTTGTCAGAAGTCTACTTTTCTGTCGGTGCAGTGCGTCAATAGTAGGATTGCGGAACAGGTCTTCGTTAGTCGTATGTCGATAGCGCGGTATTGTAGCGTCCATAGTTTGTTTAATTGTCTCGTCCATTTGTTTTAGGTAATTGTCGATCTCCTCGTTTGACAAGTTTCTATTGGACGGTGGGTGGAGCGTATTCGAGGAGAGTGCTCTTGTCAATGTTGCGGAGAAGCGTGCCCATCGAGTCTTACTGTAGTTGTAAGAATATCTTTGGACAAACTCCTCCAATTCCGCAATTTCGTTGGGAACTGTAATTTCGGTGCTAAAACCGCAATGGTCACTGTCATACACGAATGTGCGCAGACAGTTAAGCGTTTGTAAATTCGTACCTGTCAGTCGTATACGTTCGTCATACAGCAGTAGATCCAAATAAGACCCGCCTCTGGGAAACGACGGGTTATCCGTTGCTTTAAGACCGAGTCTGTACATGACATCGTGCTGACCCCACCAATCGAGTAGTAGGTTCCCTCTAGTATTTGGCAAATTATTTCCCCAATCTCTGTGTTTAGCGTTGAAATCCCCGCCGATTATAAAATAATTCTCCCCCGATTCCAGCCTCAAGAGTCGAAAAAGCGTGTCGAGCTCTGTAATGAATAAAGTGGATTGTGAAGTCTCAGGTGCGTAAACAGAAGCCAAGTACAGCCGCTTTCCACTGCGGAGCGGGATGTAAATGACGACTGCCTCCAGCACCCGGAACCTGCGCAACACTCCCTTGTACACTCTGTGAAATTTTATACCTTGTTTAATGAAGATCGCGACACCGCCTCCACATTTGGAACGGGGCCGGTTTCTTCTTCTAACAATATAATTATTGTACTCCAGTCTGTGCTTATCGGTTAGCTTGGTTTCGCTAGCGAAAAGCACATCAGGAGTTTGGTCTTGTAGCAATTTAAACATCGCGGCTCTTCGTTCGATCCTAATCAGTGAATTAACATTCACCACAAGGACCTTCAAAGATTGCTCCACCATGTGCGTACCCATTACGACATGTGTTGCGTTAGGCCCGGCAGCAGCGCGTAGATCTGGTCCACCCGCTTGGCCTGTTCTTGCACCTGCTTTTGCAGCTGAGCCATCTGCCTTTGGATTGTGAGCAAGATGGCCAGCATGTTAGGTGCAGCTTCCGTTGTTCTCGGCATTGGCGTCGCTTGCTGTACCGTAGTCCCCCTACCTGCCGCCATTTGGGCGTAGGAAATTTGGGACGTGACGGCTGGTGTTTGAAACCTAGCAGGTGAACGTTTGACCTCCACCTTCTGCTGCTGAGCCAGTTTTGCTTTCTTAATATCAACGAACTTAGGACAACCCCGGTAGTTTGCGGTATGTCCCACGTTCCCACATAATATGCACGAGAGCTGCGTCCTATCGGATGCTCCGTGCCTACCCAGAGCACACTCCTCGGAACTGTGGTTCTTTGCGCACTTCACGCACCGAGGCTGCATTTGGCAGTTCGACTCGGCGTGCCCGAACCTCTGGCAGCGAACGCATTGTATAACGCCTTCGCTCCTTTTTAATTTTTCCCAGTGAACCACCTGGTAGTCTATGACATTGATACTCCTTAGACTATCCAGACGGCTTTCGGGACTGAGCTGCACCAGGAAGAACGGCAGACTCCGTTTCTTCTGCCTGGCTCTAGCTGTGGTAAATGGCTTTACCCCCACGAACTTGAGTCCTTCGCACTTCTTCTCTTTGAGCAGTGCCAGGATCTCCTCAGGATCAGAAGACGGTTCCAACCCCTTCAGCAACATCGATTGCCGCTTTTCACACTTCGGTGTGAATGAATAGTGCTCCGTCGTCGTTTCCTTTAGGAGCTCTTTCACTTTCGCGTAGCCCTCCACTGTATTACAGTGGATGGCATGGCGATCGTTCCCCAATCTCTTAATATTAAAATTATTACCAATGACCAACTTACACAGGTCCTTGGTAGCATTTACCTCCAATTTATAGGTGTTGATAGGCGGCACCTTCTCCTTCTTCTTCTTCTGCTGCTGTTGTTGTTGTTGTTGTTGCTGCTGCTGCTGTTGTTGTTGCTGCTGCTGCTGCTGTTTTTGCAGTTGCCGTTTTTGTGGCTGCTGCTCTTTTAGTTGTCGCCGTTGTTGTGACTGCTTTTGTTGTTGCTGGTGTTTCTTAATCTTTTGTTGTTGTAGCACATGTGCTACTTTATTTGTTTGGTATTGTTGTTGTTTCTGCTTTTGAGCAGGCTGCTGTTGTTGGGATTGCTCTAGCACTTCCCTCTTTCTTCTTACCATTTGCTTTTCTTTTATGGCCAGCACTCTTTGTTGTAGCATTTTTATGCTGCTACTTATTGCCTCCATTTCTTCCTCTTCATCGTCGGATTCGCTTGCGGCCAATGAAACGAAGTTGTTCCCTTCCCTCACTCCGCCAAGCAGCTTTACAGAGGTCGCTGGTAGCTTCCTCCTTCTCTTTGTCTTTGGCGTTTGGCTTGAACCACTCGAAGCCTCACCTGACATTTCAGCAGATCCCGCTATAGGCATAGCGGACCGCTCACCACAATCCATCACGTGATGTTAATCCAATACCACACTTAAATTTATATTTATTTTTATATAAAAAAAAATTGTCTTCCGACTACTTGGAGTCGAACACACGACCTTTGCACTCTCAAGCGAACACACTGTCTCTGCGCTAATTGGAGCCTAAATCCAATTTGTTTAGTATCTTACTTAAGCGTCACTTCTCACTTCTCACTTCTCACTTACAAGTCGAAACACGTTTAATCTCCGCGGAGGTCTATGAACGACTGCCGGTAGGAGACCTGTCCTTGATAAAGGATGAACATCTTCCCCCATTAAAATGGAGTTTAGGCCGTATTGTGAAGACATACCCTGGAACAGAAAACATCACAAGAGTCGTAAAGCTTAAAACACAACAGGGCGAAATCAAACGACCTATAACGAAACTTTGCCCTCTGCCAACTAATCCAAACAAACCACTAACAGAAAACTAGAAAGCACACACCGGAACACTTAAAATTTACCTTACATGTTGTACAATAACAAACTACTCAAAAAAAAATTTTAAATCTAACCAAAATCCAAAAAATAAATTGGCAACCTCCGAACATCAATAGCTTGCAATTCGAGCGTTTATTCATTTAACAGAAGCACCTACCAGCGTAACCAAACGTTCACCCAAATAAGGAGTGCATCACCCATGCACAGTATCCACATATACCCATAGCTCAAAAACACCATCCATTCGATCTACAGTCCACGATATCTAGATACATACTCATACCCACCCATAAAGTTCAAACCGAATCCACAACCAACGGCCTCTAACACTAGAGTCTACAAATCTTTGGACCACACAAACACACGCACACACACACACGCACACGCACACACGCACACACACACACGCACACACACAACCTAGAGTCAATAGCCCTGCTATATCACAGAAATTACACACACCCACTAGTGGTACCAAGATTACTTGTCGCGATTACAACAGCGACCAAAACGGTTGAATCCACAGCCACAACTAGAGGTGGGAGACCTGTCCTTGATAAAGGATGAACGTCTTCCCCCATCAAAATGGAGTTTAGGCCGTATTGTGAAGACATACCCTGGAACAGACAACATCACAAGAGTCGTAAAGCTTAAAACACAACAGGGAGAAATCAAACGACCTATAACGAAACTTTGCCCTCTGCCAACTAATCCAAACAAACCACTAACAGAAAACTAGAAAGTACACACCGGAACACTTAAAATTTACCTTACATATTGTACAATAACAAACTACTCAAAAAAAAAATTATAAATCTAACCAAAATCCAAAAAATAAATTGGCAACCTCCGAACATCAATAGCTTGCAATTCGAGCGTTTATTCATTTTACAGAAGTACCTACCAGCGTAACCAAACGTTCACCCAAACAAGGAGGGCGTCACCCATGCACAGTATCCACATATACCCATAACTCAAAAACACCGTCCATTCGATCTACAGTCCACGATATCTAGATACATACTCATACCCACCCATAAAGTTCAAACCGAATCCACAACCAACGGCCTCTAACACTAGAGTCTACAAATCTTTGGACCACACAAACACACGCACACACTCACAAGCCACACACACACGCCACACACACACACGCACACACACAAACGTACACACAACCTAGAGTCAATAGCCCTGCTATATCACAGAAATTACACACACCCACTAGTGGCACCAAGATTACTTGTCGCGAGTACAACAGCGACCAAAATGGTTGAATCCACAGCCACAACTAGAGGTAGGAGACCCGTCCTTGATAAAGGATGAACGTCTTCCCCCATCAAAATGGAGTTTAGGCCGTATTTTGAAGACATACCCTGGAACAGACAACATCGCAAGAGTCGTAAAGCTGAAAACACAACAGGGAGAAATCAAACGAACTATAACGAAAGTTTGCCCTCTGCCAACTAATTCAAACAAACCACTAACAGAAAACTAGTAAGTACACACCGGAACACTTAAAATTTAGCTTACATATTGTACAATCACAAACTACCCAAAAAAAAAATTTTAAATCTAACCAAAATCCAACAAATAAATTGGCAACCTTCGAACATCAATAGCTTGCAATTCGAGCGTTTATACATTTTACAAAAGTACCTACCAGCGTAACCAAACGTTCACCCAAACAAGGAGAGCGTCACCCATGCACAGTATCCACATATACCCATAGCTCAAAAACATCACCCATTCGATCTACAGTCCTCGAAATCTAGATACATACTCATACCCACGTATAAAGTTCAAACCGAATCCACAACCAACCGCCTCTAACACTAGAGTCAACAAATCTTTGGACCACACAAACACACTCACACACACACACGCACACACAACCTAGAGTCAATAGCCCTGCTATATCACAGAAATTACACACACCCACTAGTGGCACCAAGATTACTTGTCGCGATTACAACAGCGACCAAAATGGTTGAAGCCACAGCCACAACTAGAGGTAGGAGACCTGTCCTTGATAAAGGATGAACGTCTTCCCCCATCAAAATCTAGTATAGGCCATATTGTGAAGACATACCCTGGAACAGACAACATCACAAGAGTCGTAAAGCTGAAAACTCAACAGGGAGAAATCAAATGACCTATAACGAAACTTTGCCCTCTTCCAACTAATTCAAACAAACCACTAACAGAAAACTAGTAAGTACACACCGGAACACTTAATATTTAGCTTACATATTGTACAATCACAAACTACCCAAAAAAAAAAATTTAAATCTAACCAAAATCCAAAAAATAAATTGGCAACCTTCGAACATCAATAGCTTGCAATTCGAGCGTTTATACATTTTACAAAAGTACCTACCAGCGTAACCAAACGTTCACCCAAACAAGGAGAGCGTCACCCATGCACAGTATCCACATATACCCATAGCTCAAAAACATCACCCATTCGATCTACAGTCCTCGAAATCTAGATACATACTCATACCCACGTATAAAGTTCAAACCGAATCCACAACCAACCGCCTCTAACACTAGAGTCTACAAATCTTTGGACCACACAAACACACTCACACACACACACGCACACACAACCTAGAGTCAATAGCCCTGCTATATCACAGCAATTACACACACCCATTAATGGCACCAAGATTACTGGCCGCGATTACAACAGCGACCAAAATGGTTGAAACCACAGCCACAACTAGAGGTAGGAGAGCTGTGCTTGATAAAGGATGAACGTCTTCCCCCATCAAAATGGAGTTTAGGCCGTAATGCGAAGACATACCCTGGAACAGACAACATCACAGGAGTCGTAAAGCTGAAAACACAACAGGGAGAAATCAAACGACCTATAACGAAACTTTGCCATCTGCCAACTAACGCAAACAAACCACTAACAGAAAACTAGTAAGTACAAACCGGAACACTTAAAATTTAACTTACATATTGTACAATCACAAACTACTCAAAAAAACAATGTAAAGTCTACCCAAAATCCAAAAAAATTAATTGGCAACCTTCGAACATCAATAGCTTGCAATTCGAGCGTTTATTCATTTTACAGAAGTACCTACCAGCGTAACCAAACGTTCACCCAAACAAGGAGTGCATGACCCATGCACAGTATCCACATATACCCATAGCTCAAAAACATCACCCATTCGATCTACAGTCCACGATATCTAGATACATACTTATACCCACGTATAAAGTTCAAACCGAATCCACAACCAACGGCCTCTAACACTAGAGTCTACAAATCTTTGGACCACACAAACACACTCACACACACACACACGCACACACAACCTAGAGTCAATATCCCTGCTATATCACAGAAATTACACACGCCCATTAATGGCACCAAGATTACTGGTCGCGATTACAACAGCGACCAAAATGGTTGAAGCCACAGCCACAACTAGAGGTAGGAGACCTGTCCTTGATAAAGTATGAACGTCTTCCCCCATCAAAGTGGAGTTTAGGCCGTATTGTGAAGACATACCCAGGAACAGACAACATCACAAGAGTCGTAAAGCTGAAAACACAACAGGGAGAAATCAAACGACCTATAACGAAACTTTGCCATCTGCCAACTAACGCAAACAAACCACTAACAGAAAACTAGTAAGTACAAACCGGAACACTTAAAATTTAACTTACATATTGTACAATCACAAACTACTCAAAAAAAACAATGTAAAGTCTACCCAAAATCCAAAAAAATTAATTGGCAACCTTCGAACATCAATATCTTGCAATTCGAGCGTTTATTCATTTTACAGAAGTACCTACCAGCGTAACCAAACGTTCACCCAAACAAGGAGTGCGTGACCCATGCACAGTATCCACATATACCCATAGCTCAAAAACATCACCCATTCGATCTACAGTCCTCGAAATCTAGATACATACTCATACCCACGTATAAAGCTCAAACCGAATCCACAACCAACCGCCTCTAACACTAGAGTCTACAAATCTTTGGACCACACAAACACACTCACACACACACGTACACACACATCGAGTCTTACAACTACAGTAAGACTCGATGGACACGCTTCTCCGCAACCATGACAAGTGCGCTCTCCTCGAATACGCTCTGCCGTCCTCCGTCCAATAGGGATTTGTCAAACGAGAAGATCGACAATTACCTAAAACAAATGGACGATACAATTAAACAAACTAAGGACGCTACAATACCGCGATATCGACGTACGACTAACGAAGAATTGTTCCGCAATCCTACTATTGATGCACTGCACCGACAGAAAAGTAGACTTCTGACAAGACTCAAAAGACAGACAGTTAACTGACAGACAAGACCCGGAGATTAGGACACTGAAGGCATAGATTAAAAATATTCAAACGTTAATAAAACAGAATTACAGAATTTCTGTAAGTTCGTATTTTAACAAAAGGGTTCGGGCTGTAAACACCAGCAACCCGAATTTGTTCCCCCAAATAAATAAACTATTTCGGAGAAAAAATCAAAGCGACCTTCCGTGTATTAAAATAGCCCGGACAACAGACAACGAACCGTTACTGACAATAGCAGGTATTGATCCAAATGAGGCCGCTGATGATGACGACTTCTTTGTGATCGAAGATCCACAGGAGAAAGTTGAAGCCATAGGGGCGACTTTCCAGGAAATATACAAGCCACTGATACCATTGGACCTAATTATGACCTGGACAATCGCGTCTTGGTGCACGACTTCTACATTCGAAATGAAGTAGAGAACTGGCGATCCGAGGGCTCTGGTTTCACCCGGTTCAGCGACGAAAATATGGCAAATAATGTCATTAGCAGAGAGGGTGGCTTACCTCCGTTCATTTCGAAGGAAGAGCTCCATGAGATCTTCGACACAATCAGGGCTAAGAAATCAGTGGGGACCGATGGTATTCCAAACATCGTGCTTCGATATTTTCCTCTAGAAGCGGTGGACATTTACACCACCGTGTTTAATAATGCAATGAATAATGCACATTATCCAGCGCATTGGAAAGCGGCAGTGGTTCAACCTATCTCCAACAAGGGACAGATACATCCAATCCGGCGAATCTCCGGTCGATAAGTCTCCTTCCGAATATCAGTAAGCTGTTCTAAAAAGTAATCAATAGAGCTCTGTCTAGGTGGGTTGAGGACAAACATATAGTTCCAGATAATCAATTCGGTTTTAAGGCGGGACATTATATCTCACATGCCGCGTCTAAACTGGTGTCCGATATCCAATGGAATAAAGGCCAAAACCAATGTACTGGTGCCTGCCTTGTTGACTTGGAGAAGGCCTTCGACACCGTATGGTTAGAGGGTCTTTTCTATAGGCTGACTAGGCTGGGGATCAGTAAACCACTCTTGTACATCCTTTATAATATGCTAACCAACAGATGTATCTTGTGTTTTACGTAGGTAACTGCCGTGAGGGCTTAAGCCTACGGTGCGTCTTCGCAAAAGATATCAAAATAATGCGTTGATAAGCGCCCTTCGAGTAGTACAAGTACTACCACCAGTACCAGATTCGAAGTCGTGTGTAAGGCACGAACTTCCCCTTTGCTGAAGGGTCGAGGCCTATCTAATACCTCAGCCGTTCTGTTAGTCATGGCACCCACTATCAATGCAACTCCACATCGAGCAGACCAATTGTTTCCATAGCAATCCCATGGTTTAGCACAGGTCGTAGTAGACTACACATATGCTAAGCCATGAGATGTCCAAGCACCATTAGTTCTGCTCTCCCCGCGATTTTGGGTACAAACCTACAGCCACCACGATACTCCCCCAAGGTGGCCAACTCCTAGGTCAGGCCGAAACCATAGTTCCCGGGGCTCCTGACCTCCCGTGGTACCAGAATATAGCTTCCGGTTGAGCTTCGCAACTTTGAGGTTACTTCCAGTTGGACACCTCACTGCCCAGGACTGGCGGCCATTCAACTAGTTTACACTGAATTTATAATCGACCCGCTAGCTGCCTACTGCGTCTTCTATAAAATACCTCTTTTGCAAAACTACGGGTTCTTTCGAACCTTACGGTATCAGTGATAATTCCACTGACATCGTAGGTCTCACCATTAAATGTGATGCCCATAGCCTGCAAGTTCCTTATGTCAGCGTAATTGGGACACTCACATAGGACATGAAGCCAGTCCTCATAAGTGGCTCCACATGAGCAGCTCGCAACCCCGCTAAGGCCCCTCTTATGCAAGAATGCATTGAGAGAGCCATTCCCGGTCAGCAAAAAGCCCAGGCTGAGGTTAAAATTCCGGTCAGGAAAAATTCTCATGGTTACCACATCCCTTAGGAAGCCGTAAGTAACCCTACCATTTTCGCTAGCATCCCATCTAGATTGCAATCTAGATAGAACACATGCGTGTAGCAAGGTTTTGCGCTGCTTCAGGGATAGGCCATCCACTTCTTCCGGGGAAACCCAATCGCGCTCATTTAGAGGGAGACCTTTTCTGATCTTGAAAGCAATACCACGACGTATCACTTCCAGATCCAGAGGTGGCACTCCAAGCAACACCTGCATTGCCTCTGTGGAGACAGTGTGGCAAACCGGTAAACATCCAAGCAATGCGACTCTTTGGCAAGTCAAAATCCGCCTTTGGCCATCAACAGTCATAACCCTGTCGTACCATACCGATGCTCCATATGTTGCACAGGCAACAAATAGGCCATCGTATATGATACGAACAGAACGCCTGTTGAGTCCCCAGTCGGATCGCAAAATGCGCCTTACCTGGCCTACGGCACTCAGCATGCGTTGTCTGGTTCGAACTAGGTGAGACATGAAGTTCACACACTCACCCATCGTTATGCCCAGATACGTGACCTCAGTCACACATCTAATGCCAACGCCGTTCAAACGTATCGCAGGAGCCCGACGTCTTACATTCAATTTGCCCTTGAGCTTCATTGAAACAGTCTTATCCTGCGACACACTTACCCCAACGCTTTCTCCCCATTCAGCAACGACTGCTAGAGCTCTTTCTCCTAGTGCCTCGATTTCGGCCCTAGACTGGCCTTCGAGGATGAGGAGCAGGTCATCTGCATAGGCGCAGCACCCACCGAGCTCATTTAGTCGCCGCAAGAGTGGATCCATCATAAGGTTCCAAATAAAAGGACCACAGATGGATCCCTGGGGGCAACCTCTTTCAACATTGATAGAAACGCTGTCGTGAGTACTTACTACACTCGCTTTTCTGTCGGAAAAGTAGCTTCCCCAAAGCCCAATTTCCCGACAGCCCAATTCCTGCAACCTGGTTACTATTTTCTGCCAGTTCAGGTTATCAAAGGCACCTTTAAAATCAATAAAGATGCCTATAACCACGCTGGCCCTGCTTCTGAGGACTCTGTCTTTTAGGAAAGACCATGCATCCTCGACACACTTGCCTCTTCTAAAGCCGAATTGGAAGGGGGACATTGGTTCCGCCATGCTCTCCGAAACCCTTTCCACCATAACCCTTTCCAGCACTTTTCCTAGTACCGGAATCAGGCTGATACCCCGATAAGATTTAGGGTCGGACCTATTCTTATCAGTGGACTTCAGGAGCACAACCACCCTTGCCATCTTCCAATCCTTGGGGAAGTAGCTGCAAGCAATACATTTGCTATAAAGACCAAGCAGGTATTCTGGGATGGCCTTCCAGATGGCTCTCACCATCTCTCCGGTCATTCCATCAGCTCCAGGAGATCTCCTATAGCGAAGAAGTGAAACACCATACTCGACTTCTCCAGTCCTTAACTCCGGAGGGACCGGAGGCTCTTCATATGAAGAGTCCTCTAAGCGCTCTTCTCTCGGGAAGAACTGACCAAGCAATGCAGTAAGGCAATCTTTCCATGTGGATAAAACCGTATTATCCACACGAATGCCTTCAATGTCAGCAGTCTTTCTAGTGCTACGGCAAATTTTTTATTTTTTTTTATAATTTACGCGCGCCTAAGGGGTTATGAATACCCTTACACTGTTGCCTGGGCGCGGGCGGAAAGGTAGAAGGAGGAGAAAGGAAAGTTTGTGATGTAGTGGTTTGAAACTCAGGTGTGTTTGGTTTCGATATTGACTCTCCAGGGGTGGGAGTCCGAATAGGACGGAGAGATTTTCTTCACTCGGAATGGTAAGGTTGTGAATTTTAACGGTTGTTTTTTTTTGTGTTTTGAAAACCCTATAACAGCCAAATCTACATGTCAGTGTTATGCCTTCACACGCAGATTTTTCTGACTGAGTTCCAATTACACAAATGAAAGCTTGTCGTGGCTAGGATTCGAACCTTGACCCTCCGAGTGAGAAGCGATTGCTAGTACCACTACACCACCGCCACCCCACTCTTATAGAGTTTGCCCCAGGGATCATCTCTATTGTTAGAGGCAAAGTTCCTCCAGTGAAATTCCTTTGTGCTGACAATGAGACGCTTGTACTCAGCGAGCCCTTGCCGAAAGGCAATGCCCAACTGAGCCAGGTTCTCAGCGTTAGCCGCCCTAGCCCTTTGGAATCGCTTCCTTAGGTTTCTGACCACCCTTCGCTTCTCTGTCAGACAGCGGTACCACAAACTTACCCTTTTTTGATTCGCCCTATGGCTCCTCCCAAAGAGTTCGTCGTTAACCCGCCATATGCACTCATTGATGTGCGCGATTTGCCGGTCAATGCTTAAGCTACCGTACACTTGCGGTGTCAGGGAGGAAACCTCCGCAAGTATACGCGCACCATAAACATTCCAATCAGCGCCTCGCACGCACCATCTCCTTTCGGAAACTCCATTGTTCTCTTCTATTGCGTGAGCGATCTAAAACTGAATCCAGTTGTGATCACTCACTCCTACACTAACACGCCACCTAAAGCTAAACGCCCTAAAAGCTGCCTCGTTGGCAAAAGTAACGTCAATGTCACTCTTGCCACCGTTGCCATTCTGGCTCCGGTTACCCGTTAGGGGGTCCGGATTCCTTACTGAACCAAAGAGGGGAGGTTGCATTGGCGTCAACACCGATAATGAGGGGTTCACTGCCCGCAAGGAAAACAAACCATCCATATACTCAATATATGGGTCAATTTCCTCACTGTATTTGCAGTAGACGCTGGCAAGAAAAATTCTGCCAAAAGCGCCTTCTACGCTTACGCAAACACCTCGTTCGCTGGAGGAAACAGGCACACAAGCTAAGTTGACATCATTTATAATAATCGCAGCATTTCCTCTGGTATCAGGGAAGACCCGCATTCCTTTAGGCAAACCCCTAACACATCCATTAGATGTGTAGGGCTCCTGAACCAGGGCAGTGCTGCAGCCCTGCCTAACCATCTGAACTCCTAAATCGACCCCTACCGAAAAAGCGCCCTGGCAATTTTGTTGGACGATCTTCATCATCCTAATTTCTGGCTGCCATCCTCGCCAACTCAGCTACATGCATGGGGCAGTCGGTTGACCCCATAAGGTGATCAGCCGGACGTCTTCTTGCAGCACAGTTCCTGCACTGCATGGCTCCCTTGCAGCTGACGGCCTTATGACCTTCTTGTCCGCAGCGACGGCAAATGTCCTCCTTAAGAGGACAGTCAGCAACTCCATGTCCCAGAGCAAAGCAGCGGAAGCATCCCACTCTTACTTTGTATTCCCTTACCGGGAACGAAAACCACTTGATGTAGCACCTTCCCGTGCTACGTAAAGCGTTTATGGACGCAGCTGAGCCTTCCAATACTATGTTTGTTGCAGCCCCTTCAGCTACCTTCCATGGTTTGGAGATTACCTTCAGCCTACTTTGTTCAGCAGCCTCTGGGAAGTTCAGACGATGCAGTTCCGTCATAAATTCTTCCAGGGATATACAAGTGTGTACTCCGTACAGCAGCCGAGGGAGTGCGTATTACTAGTTAGTTTAGTTTTAGTTTTAAATGCATTTTATTATCTTAATCATTAACCCTTACATACTAACAAAAAATGCTTAAATGCTAGCTTAAAATTACTTAACAATCTTATATTAACTTATTGGCCCCACACAGGCACTCTAAGCTACTCTAAATTCTTATATCTATGTCTTTTGACTTTGTTTACATTTTATACTTATATATACTTATTTTCTATGCTTAAGGCTAAGAAAAGAATTTGACAAAAAACTTAGCATATGGACATATTTTTTATAAAAACTTAACATCTAGCTTAAAATAAACCTTAGTCTACCTAACCTACCTACACAATACACACATATATACACATAGACACTATTCACAATGACATACATATACTAGTATATACCTATGTATATACTAATATATATATGTATTTCTTAAATACTAACCTAAACCTATGCATGCTGGCCATCGCTATTCACCGAGCAAATAGATTGGTCAGCTCTGCCTCATTAGTGAGGCTGGTCCGTAATTGACGGAAACGACGACGAAACATCTTCTCCATCATTCAACCACCAGAAATGCTGGTGCTGCCGAACGACATCCCTCTTATCGCGATTCCCCACCGCCCTACTGAACCTGAGACGATCCACACTGCCGTGTGCGACGTCTCTGTCGTAGTTTAGTCGCCTGTCCCCAGCTTTCCGAGCGACATGGAAGATTAACGGGCCCGCTGAACTATCCTGGATCAACCCTATCTGATCTAGGTAGAGGAATGCTTCCGGTGGAACGAAGCCGTCGGAGCGCACACTCTCGTGGTAAAGGTAATTGGGGTAGTAAGCCCCAGATATCAGGTTATTCGTCGAGGCCATTGCTATTGCGATGTGTCTTCGAGTCAGCTTAATTACGAAGTTGTCCACTCGTATTAGGTTCGCCCTGTTGTAAAGGACCTCATTACGATAAAATTTTTTGTACTCCGACTCTGGTGTTCTGTACAAGCGAAGGCAAGCCCTCAGGCAAGCCCTCTCAAACACCCGAATCTTTTCCATTAAGCTTGCTCGTACATTGAACCACACGGGGCACCCGAATACCAGCATGGGCCTGATAAGGGCCATGTAGCAGATTACCTTTACCCTCTCATCGAGTTGGCTGCTATAAAACAGTCTCTTTGTAAGGGTAAAAGCGCCTTTAGCTCTGGCCAGAGCAGCATCCACATTTTTATCAAAATACAGAAACCGATCTAGCCAGATCCCAAGGTATCTGACTACATTCCGACAGGCAAGAGGCTGTCCGTGTTGTCCAATGATCGAGAACTTACGCCAATTTTTCATGGTATCCCTAGAGGCTCCAGACAACGGCGTCCTAAAGAGAATTGTTTCCGACTTCTGAAAGTTGATTTTCAACTTCCAGTCATCGCAAAATCGTCTTATCTTATCGAAGTCACGCTGCAAGAGAGTATTAATGACCTCGATTTTTGGACCTGTTCTGTACGCTATCAAATCGTTTGCGTACGCAATAGTATGGGGAAGTGAACCTATCAAGTCGCTTGTATAAATGTTGAATAGGATCGGCGAATTGACCGCGCCTTGCTGAAGACCATTTTTAATTTGAAATATTCCAACCGAAGTCACATCGCCATTTTTTACGATGAACTGTCTGTTGGTTAGCATATTATAAAGAATGTACAAGAGTGGTTTACTGATCCCCAGCCTAGTCAGCTTATAGAAAAGACCCTCTAACCATACGGTGTCGAAGGCCTTCTCCAAGTCAACAAGGCAGGCACCAGTACATTGGTTTTTGCCTTTATTCCATTGGATATCGGACACCAGTTTAGACGCGGCATGTGAGATATCATGTCCCGCCTTAAAACCGAATTGATTATCCGGAACTATATGTTTGTCCTCAACCCACCTAGACAGAGCTCTATTGATTACTTTTTAGAACAGCTTACTGATATTCGGAAGGAGACTTATCGACCGGAGATTCGCCGGATTGGATGTATCTGTCCCTTTTTGGAGATAGGTTGAACCACTGCCGCTTTCCAATGCGCTGGATAATGTGCATTATTCATTGCATTATTAAACAGGGTGGTGTAAATGTCCACCGCATCTAGAGGAAGATGTCGAAGCACGATGTTCGGAATGCCATCGGTCCCCACTGATTTCTTAGCCCTGATTGTGTCGAAGATCTCATGGAGCTCTTCCTTCGAAATGAACGGGGGTAGGTCACCCTCTCTGGTGATGATATTATTTGCCATATTTTCTTCGCTGAACCGGGTGAAACCAGAGCCCTCGGATCGCCAGTTCTCTACTTCATTTCGAATGTAGAAGTCGTGCACCAAGACTCGATTGTCCAGGTCATAATTAGGGCCAATGGTATCAGTGGCCTTGTATATTTCCTGGAAAGTCGCACCTATGGCCTCAACCTTCTCCTGTGGATCCTCGATCACAAAGAAGTCGTCATCATCAGCGGCCTCATTTGGATCAATACCTGCTATTGTCAGTAACCGTTCGTTGTCTGTTGTCCGGGCTATTTTTAGACACTGAAGGTCGTTTTGATTTTTTCTCCGAAATAGTTTATTTATTTGCGGGAACATATTCGGGTTGCTGGTGTTTACAGCCCGAACCCTGTTGTTCCAATACAAACTTACAGAAATTCTGTAATTCTCTTTTATTAACGTTTGAATATTTTTAATCGACGCCTTCAGTGTCCTAATCTCCGGGTCTTGTCTGTCAGTAAACTGTCTGTACAAGTTTTTGAGTCTTGACAGAAGTCTACTTTTCTGGCGTTGCAGTGCGTCAATAGTAGGACTACGGAACAGGTCTTCGTTAGTCGTATGTCGATACCGCGGTATTGTAGCGTCCATAGTTTGTTTAATTGTCTCGTCCATTTGTTTTAGGTAATTGTCGATCTCCTCGTTTGACAAATTCCTATTGGACGGTGGGTGGAGCGTATTCGAGGAGAGCGCACTTGTCATGGTTGCGGAGAAGCGTGTCCATCGAGTCTTACTGTAGTTGTAAGAATATCTTTGGACAAACTCCTCCAATTCCGCAATTTCGTTGGGAACTGTAATTTCGGTGCTAAAACCGCAATGGTCACTGTCATACACGAATGTGCGCAGACAGTTTAGCGTTTGTAAATTCGTACCTGTCAGTCGTATACGTTCGTCGTACAGCATTAGATCCAAATAAGATCCGCCTCTGGGAAACGACGGGTTATCCGTCGCTTTAAGACCGAGTCTGTACATGACATCGTGCTGACCCCACCAATCGAGTAGTAGGTTCCCTCTAGTATTTGGTAAATAATTTCCCCAATCTCTGTGTTTAGCGTTGAAGTCGCCGCCGATTATAAAATAATTCTCTCCCGATTCCAGCCTCAGGAGTCGAAAAAGCGTGTCGAGCTCTGTAATGAATAAAGTGGATTGTGATGTCTCAGGTGCATAAACAGAGGCCAAGTACAGCCGCTTTCCACTGCGGAGCGGGATGTAAATGACGACTGCCTCCAACACCCGGAACCTACGCAACACTCCCTTGTACACTCTGTGAAATTTTATACCTTGTTTAATGAAGATCGCGACACCGCCTCCACGTTCGGATCCGGGCCGGTTTTTTCTTCTAACAATATAATTATTGTACTCCAGTTTGTGCTTATCGGTTAGCTTGGTTTCGCTAGCGAAAAGCACATCAGGAGTTTGGTCTTGTAGCAATTTAAACATCGCGGCTCTTCGTTCGATCCTAATCAGTGAATTAACATTCACCACAAGGACCTTCAAAGATTGCTCCACCATGTGCGTACCCATTACGACATGTGTTGCGTTAGGCCCGGCAGCAGCGCGTAGATCTGGTCCACCCGCTTGGCCTGTTCTTGCACCTGCTTTTGCAGCTGAGCCATCTGCCTTTGGATTGTGAGCAAGATGGCCAGCATGTTAGGTGCAGCTTCCGTTGTTCTCGGCATTGGCGTCGCTTGCTGTACCGTAGTCCCCCTACCTGCCGCCATTTGGGCGTAGGAAATTTGGGACGTGACGGCTGGTGTTTCAAACCTAGGAGGTGAACGTTTGACCTCCACCTTCTGCTGCTGAGCCAGTTTTGCTTTCTTAATATCAACGAACTTAGGACAACCACGATAGTTTGCGGTGTGTCGCACGTTCCCACATAATACGCACGAGAGCTGCGTCCTATCGGATGCTCCGTGCCTACCCAGAGCACACTCCTCGGAACTGTGGTTCTTTGCGCACTTCACGCATCGAGGCTGCATTTGGCTGTTCGACGCGGCGTGTCCGAACCTCTGGCAGCGAACGCATTGTATAACGCCTTCGCTCCTTTTTAATTTTTCCCAGTGAACCACATGGTAGTCTAGGACATTGATACTCCTTAGACTATCCAGACGGCTTTCGGGACTGAGCTGCACCAGGAAGAACGGCAGACTCCGTTTCTCCCGCCTGGCTCTAGCTGTGGTAAATGGCTTTACCCCCACAAACTTGAGTCCTTCGCACTCCTTCTCTTTGAGCAGTGCCAGGATCTCCTCAGGATCAGAAGACGGTTCCAACCCCTTCAGCAGCATCGATTGCCGCTTTTCACACTTCGGTGTGAATGAGTAGTGCTCCGTCGTCGTTTCCTTTAGGAGCTCTTTCACTTTCGCGTAGCCCTCCACTGTATTACAGTGGATGGCATGGCGATCATTCCCCAATCTCTTAATATTAAAGTTATTACCAATGACCAACTTACACAGGTCCTTGGTAGCATTTACCTCTAGTTTATAGGTGTTGATAGGAGGCACCTTCTCCTTCTTCTTCTGCTGTTGCTGCTGCTGCTGCTGCTGCTGCTGTTGTTGTTGTTGTTGTTGTTGTTGTTGTTGTTGTTGTTGTTGTTGTTGTTGCTGCTGCTGCTGCTGTTGTTGTTGCTGCTGCTGCTGCTGCTGCTGTTTTTGCTGTTGCCGTTTTTGTGGCTGCTGCTGTTTGAGCTGTTGCCGGTGTTGTGACTGTTGTTGTTGTTGTTGCTGGTCTTTCTTAGGCTTTTGTTGGTGTAGCACTTGTGCTATTTTATTAGTTTGGTGTTGTTGTTGTGCCTGCTTTTGAGCAAGCTGCTGTTGTTGGGATTGCTCCTGCTCTTCCCTCTTCCTTCTTACAATTTGCCTTTCTTTTATGGCCAGCACTCTTTGTTGTAGCATTTTGATGCTGCTACTTATGGCCTTCATTTCGTCCTCTTCATCATCAGATTCGCTTGCTGCCAATGAAGCGAAGTTGTTTACCGTTGATAGGGTTGGACGTTTTATCAAATTGGAAGTTGGAAGCTTCCTCCTTCTCTTTGTTTTCGGCGTTTGGCTCGAACCACTCGACGCCTCACCTGACACTTCAGCAGGTCCCGCTATAGGCATAGCGGACCGCTCTTCACAATCCATCACGTGATAGACAACACTTTACCACCAATTAACTTTATTGTTTTTTTTTTGTTTTATTTACTTTTAAAAATAAAAAGAGGCCAAAAAGTTTTTAATTGTTTTTTTTAATTTATTTCACTTGCAAAGAAGCCGAAACACACCCGTCCTCTATCGAGGTCTATGAACGATTGCCCATGACAGTCGTTTATAGACCTCCGTGAGGAATAAACGTGTTTCGGCTTCTAGTAAAGATAAAAAGTTAAAAGTAAACTTAAGAAAACGATAATTAGAAACGTTTTGGCCAAGTGCTTCGGTGGCCCAGTGGTAGTGGTGTCGGCCGACAAAGCAGGGGTCGTGGGTTCGATTCCCGAAAAAAATTACGTCGAGTTTTTATTTTTAAAAATTTTAAAACAATAGACAACTGCATAAGCAGAAAGTATTCAGATCGTCGTGTGATGAGTGGTAGTGAGCGGTACGCTATACCAATAGCGGGGTCAGCAGATGGCGTGATGTCATCTGATGACCAGACCGTACTTTCGGCACGTTCGGAAATGACAGCAAAGAGGAGGTGGAAGCTGAAGCCTACTCCAAACCTCGTGAAGCACCCTTCCCTATCAGCATCTACTGAGAAGCTGCCTGGTGGAGCAAGGGAAGAGGCGCCAACACCCTCAACAAAAGCAGCAACGCAACAACGAAAGACGCCAGACGAATACCCATATGTGTCTGACGGCGGAGAAGGCCACTATATGGGTGGAAACAATGCCTTTGCATCCCTAGCTGCCTCGGAATCAGATGACGAGGAGGATGAGGTCAAAGCATTATATAGTAGCATACAGCAGCTACAGCAAAAAGTGCTTGCTATAAAAGCCAAGCAAGTGGCAAGGAGGGAAAGGGAAAAACTACAACTCCAGAGCCCTCAGCAACAACAAAATGTCAACGTGGAGCTACCACAAAAACAAAAACAGTCACTAAAACAACAACAAACACAGAAACCGGCACAAGAACTCACAAAGAAAGAGGCACAACCACAACAAAAGCATAAACAGCAAATACAACAACAGCAACAAAAATCGCAGCAACAGAAGCAACAACAACAGCAGCAACAACAGCAACAGCATAAACAACATCAGCAGCAACAACAACAACAACAACAGCAGAAATCAACAAAACTACGGGTACCTCCAATCAACACGTTTAAGATGGAGTTGAAAGACACAATAGAATTATGTAAGTCGGCCATTGGAAATAATTTTTGTGTTAAAAGACTTAGTTTAGATAGGCACGCGATCCAAGGATTCGCGACGGAAGGATTCGACGACGGAGTTCTTCTCCTACACCCCTAAGGGTGAAAAGCTGCAGACAATGCTGCTGAGGGGGTTAGAACCGTCGACTGATCCGGAGGAGCTCCTTGCACTGCTGAAAGAGAAGGAGTGCGAAGGGCTCAAATTCGTGCTGGTCAAGCCATTTGTCACGGGTAGAGCTAAAAGGGAGAAGCGGAAACTGCCGTTCTTCTTGGTCCAGCTAAGTCCCAACAGCAAACTGGATGGTCTAAGGAGTATAAAAGTCCTGGACTACCAGGTTGTACACTGCGAAAAATTAAAGAGGAGCGAAAACATTTTACAATGTGTTCGCTGCCAAAGGTTCGGGCACGCCGCGTCGAACTGCGAAATGCAGCCTCGATGCGTGAAGTGTGGAAAGAACCACAAGTCAGAGGAATGCGCTCTAGGCAAGGAGGGAGCGTCGGAAAAAAGCCAACTCTCTTGTGCTTTATGTAGGAACACGGGACACACCGCAAATTATCGGGGTTGTCCCAAATTCCAATACATCAAAAGAGTAAATCTGGCTCGGCAGCAGAAAGTGGAAGTTAAACGTCCACTCGTGCAGGCACAAACACCAGCCGTTACTCCCCAAGTTATCTACGCCCAAATGGCAGCAGGTAGGGGAACTACGGTACAACAAGCAAAGGTAGTTTCTCAGGCCCCAGCGCCTAGAGCACCTGAACCTGTACCTGACATGCTGGCTATCTTGCTCTCTATTCAGGGGCAGATGGCTCAGCTTCAGCGTCAAATACAGGAACAGGCTACGCGGGTAGATCAAATATACTCGCTGCTGCCGGGCCTAACGCACCTCCAGTCGTAATGGGTACGTACATGGCGGAGCAAACCCTCAAGGTCCTTGCAGTGAATGTTAATTCATTGATTAGGTTCGAACGAAGAGCAACACTGTTTAAGTTGCTTAAAGACCAAGCCCCTGATGTGCTTTTGGTTAGCGAAACTAAGCTTACCAAAAGACACAAAATGAGGCACAGAAGATATGAAATATTACGAAGAAACCGACCCAATTCCATTCAAGGTGGAGGTGTTGCAATCTTTGTAAGAAAGGGACAGCGTTTCAAAAGAATATACAGTCATGTGGCACGTAGGTTTCAGGTACAGTCATGTACATCCCTCTCCGTAGTGGAAAGCGGTTGTACATGGTGTCTGTGTATGCACCTAAGGCTACTCAATCCACCTTATTCATCTCAGAGCTCGAGACACTTTTTCGATTTCTGAGGCTGGAATTGGAAGACAACTATTTTATTATCGGCGGAGATTTCAACGCCAAACATAGTGATTGGGGAAATAATATACCAAATACTAGAGGGAACCTACTATTCAATTGGTGGGGTCAGCACAGTGTGATGTATCGACTCGGCCTCAAAGCGACGGATAGTCCGTCGTTTCACAGACACGGGTCCTATTTGGATCTCCTGCTGTTTGACTCACGAATACAACTGACGTGCACTAACCAACAAACTACAAACTGTCTATGACAGTGACCATTGCGGTCTCAGCACCGAAATAACTGTTCCCAACGAAACTGCGGAATTGGAAGAGTTTGTTCAAAGGTATTTCTACAATTATAGTAGGGTGCGTTGGACACACTTCTCAAGAATACTGACTAGAGCACTCTCCTCGAATTCGCTCTACCCGCCGTCCAACAGAAATCTGTCAAACGAGGAGATTGACAGATATCTAAGACTAATGGACAAGACAATCAAACGAACAATGGACAAAACGATACCTCGGTATCAACACACTGACGACGAAGACTTATTCCGCAACGCAACTATTGACGCACTGCACCGACATAAAAGTAGACTGCTGTCAAGGCTAAAAACCTTATACAGACAGTTTACTGACAGACATAACTCGGAGATCATGACATTGAAGTCGTCGATTAAAAACCTCCAAACATTAATAAAGGAAAATTACAGGAATTCTGTAAGTTTGTATTGGAACAACAAAATTCGGGCTTTAAACACCAGCAACCCGAATATGTTCCCGCAAATAAATAAGATATTTCGGAGAAATAATCAGAACGATCTTCCATGTCTTAGAATCGCCCGAACGACGAACAACGAACAAATACTTGTAGCAGTAGGTATCGATCCAAATGAGGCAGTTGATGATGACAACTTCTTTGTGATCGAGGATCCGCAGGAGAAGGTAGAGGCTATAGGCGCGACTTTCCAGGAAGTGTACAAGGCGAATGACATTGGTCCGAAACACGACCTGGAGAGTCGAGTCCTTCTGCACAATTCCTGCCTTCGAAATGAAATTTTGAATTGGCGATTCGAGAACTCGGGTTTCACCCAGTTCAGTGACGAGAATATGGCAAATAATGTCATCACCAACGAAAGGGTATTACCACTGTTCATTTCGAAGGAAGAGCTCCAAACGATCTTTGAATCGCTTAGAAGTAAGAAATCAGTGGGAACCGATGAAATACCAAACATTGTGCTTCTACATCTCCCACTAGAAGCGGTGGACATTTATACCACCCTGTTTAATAATGCAATGAATAATGCACATTATCCAGCGCATTGGAAAACTGCGGTGGTACATCCCATTCCCAAAAGGAATAAAGATACTTCCAATCCGGCGAATCTCCGCTCGATCAGTGTTCTTCCAAACAGCAGTAAGGTTTTCGAGAAGGTGATCAATAGAGTCCTGACTGAGTGGGTAGAGGACAAACATATAGTTCCGGATAATCAATTCGGTTTCAAGGCTGGGCATGATATTATTCATGCTGCGTCTAAACTGGTTTCTGATATCCAATGGAACAAAGGCAAGAAACAGTGCACTGGTGCCTGCCTGATTGACTTGGAAAAGGCATTCGATACCGTATGGTTAGAAGGACTCTTTTTCAAGTTGGAAAGGTTGGGCATTAGTAAACCACTGCTGTATATTCTTTTTGATATGCTCTCCAGTAGACAGTTCATCGTGAAGAATGGCGATGTGATCTCTGCTGGAACATTTAACATTAAAAACGGTCTGCAACAGTAAATTCGCCGATCCTATTCAACATTTACACAAGTGATCTGATAGGTTCACTTCACCATGCCATAGCGTACGCAGACGACTTAATTGCGTACAGATCAGGTCCAAAGGTTGAGGTCATTAATACACTTTTGCAACGTGACTTCGACAAAATTAAACGATATTGCGATGACTGGAAGTTGAAAATCAACTTTCAGAAGTCGGAAACCATTCTGTTTAGAACGCCTTTGTCTGGGGCCTCTAGGGATACCAGAAAGAATTGGCGAAAGTTCTCTATCGTCGGACAACATGGACAGCCACTTGCTTGCCGAAATGTAGTCAGATACCTTGGGATCTGGCTAGATCAATATCTGTATTTTAACAAACATATAGATGTTGCTCTGGCCAGAGCCAGAGGTGCTTCTGCCCTTACAAGGAGACTGTTTTACAATAGCCAACTCGATGCGAGGGTGAAGGTGATCTGCTACATGGCCCTTATCCGGCCAATGCTTGTGTTTGGATGTCCCGTGTGGTTCAACGTGAGAGCAAGTTTATTGGAAAAGATTCGGGTGTTTGAGAGGGCTTGCCTTAGGGCTTGCCTTCGCTTGTACAGAACACCAGAGTCTGAGTACAAAAAATTTTATCGTAATGAGGTCTTGTACAATAGAGCGAACCTAATAAGAGTGGACAATTTTGTTATTAAGTTGACTCGAAGACACATTGCAAGAGCAATGACATCGTTGAACAACCTGATCTCTGGGGCTTACTACCCTAATTATATGTATCATGAGAGAGTTCGCTTTGACGGCTATGTTCCTCCAGAAGCGTTCCTCTACCATGATAGCAAAGGTCTGATCCAGGACAGATTGGCTGTGCCGCTAATCTTCCACGTTGCTCGAACAGCTGCGCACAGGCGACTCAACTACGACAGAGACGTCGCACATGGCAGTGCGGAGCGTCTCCGGTTCAGTAGGGCGGTAGGGAGTCGCGACATAAGGGATGTTGCTCGGCAGCAACAACAATTTTGGTGGCTAGTTGAAGGAAAGGAGAGTTCGTCGTCGAATTCCTCCAATACTTGGTAGCTTCATGTGAAGCAAAGTGGGCCTAAGTTTTTTTTAGCCACGGCCGGCTTACATAGTTTTAAGTAGTTTTAAGTAGGAGTAAGTTAGATTTAAGAAAAAAATATATATAAAAACCAAAAAAAAAAATTAATAAAAATAAAAAATTAAAAAAAAAGAACATACATCTATATATATATACATATATTTATATATTAAGTATATATATATTATGAATATATATATATATGTATGTACTAGATGTAAGTAGTTTAAGTAGATTAAGACTTATTTTTTAGGTAGTTTTTAGGATTTTAGTTTTAAGTTTTATAATAAAATATAAAAAAAGTCATGTTACTAAGTTTTTTTTTTTGGAAAAAATGTTTTCTTAGTTTTAATTATAAGGAATAGAAATAGTATAGTATAGTAGTAAGGTACGTCGAAAGACATAATTTAAGTGTTAGGTTTAACTTAGAGTGCCCGCATGGGGTCAGTATGCTAGAATAAGATAATTTTAAGTTAATTAAGCTAATTTTTAAGCATTTTTTGTCTAGCAAGTAAGAGTAAATTGAGTAATATAATAAAAATGCATATAAACTGACTGCAAGCTATTGATGTTCGAAGGTTGCCAATTTAATTTTTGGGTTTTTGGTTAGATTTACAATTTTTTTTGAGTAGTTTGTGATTGTACAACTGGTAAGTTAAATTTTAAGTGTTCCGGTGTGTATTTACTAGTTTTCTGTTAGTGGTTTGTTTGAATTAGTTGGCAGAAGGCAAAGTTTCGCTATAGGTCGTTTGATTTCTCCCTGTTGTGTATTCGGCTTTACGACTCTTGTGATGTTGTCTGTTCCAGTTTATGTCTTCACAATACAGCCTAAACTCCATTTTTGTGGGGGAAGACGTTCATCCTTTATCAAGGACAGGTCTCCTACCTCTAGTTGTGACTGTGGCTTCAACCATTTTGGTCGCTGTTGTAATCGCGACAAGTAATCTTGGTGCCACTAATGGGTGTGTGTAATTTCTGTGATATAGCAGGGCTTTTTTTTGTTTTTTTTTTTTTTGGTTGCGGCAATGGATGTGGTAATCTTCCAACGATGCGGTAGCCCATGCCACCAACAAGCGCGATTCGCACTACCCGAATATTCGATACCAGGAGTGCGCCTACGTACTAATCCACACCCCTATGTCCTTCAACCACTCTCCCCGCGGGACTGCCGTTAGGTATTACTTCGCGGGGCTGGTTAGCAGATCATGCTATTCTTCTTGTATTTGCTTCTTGATCTCTTCTAATTTTTTCTATTCTTCTTAGCTCGTTTTGCACAATTATCACAAATGTGCCGATTTCCATCCAATTTTCCTCCGACTGCAACATTTGGTCTATGAGTAGTATTGGACTGGGCAGATTAATTCTCCACTGCGAAAAACGCCGGCAATGAAATATGGCCTGCTCCGTATCTCTCCCTCGTTTGAGCATTCTGGGCACAAAGGGGAGCTATCGTGTCCGAATCGGTGCAGGTATTTGCGATAGCCGCCGTGACCGGATAGGAACTACGTAAGGTGGTAGTTGTTATCCCCATGTGCTCGTTTTGTCCAGGTCTCGATGTTCGGGATTAACTTGTAGGTCCATCTGCCTTTTGTACTATTATCCCACCTGGCTTGCCAGATGGCTGCTGAAGCCGCTCGCTCTTCTCCTTTTATTCTTGCAATTTCACCTGCATCTTGTCGCCCTGGGGTTCTTCTATTATAAACTCTCAACATCTCGTCCGCGAGAATGTCGATCGGAACCATTCCTGCTATCACGAAGGTTGCTTCATCCGAGATTGTTCGAAATCCACAGATCGTTCTTAATGCACTGAGCCTGTATGCGGACAACAGATTTCTCTTGTTTGCTTTTATGGCGAGTGCCCCCGCCCAAACCGGAGCAGCGTATAAGAGGACTGAGCTGACTACTCTAGATAGGAGAATCCTCCTAGCATATCCAGGTCCACCAATGTTTGGTAGTATTCTAGAAAGTGCTCCTTGCAGCAGTAAAGCCTTGTTACTGGAGTACTCTACATGTGCTTTGAACTGTAATCTGTTATCAAGTATTACTCCCAGGTATTTGATTGATTCTTTCGATCGGATTATTTGCTGTCCCACCCGTATATTGGCGTATTCCACAATTCTTCTACTGTTAATTAAGATAGCTTCCGTTTTATGGTCCGCTAATTCTAGACCGGCAGATACTAGCCAGTCTTTGATGCGAATAATCGCTACATTTGTGGCTGACTCTATCTCCTTTATTTCTTTTGCCACCGTAACGACGGCAATGTCGTCTGCAAATCCGATTACTTGAACTCCTCTCGGCAACATAAGCCTTAGCACTCCGTCATACATAATGTTCCATAGGGGTGGACCGAGTACTCATCCTTGTGGAACCCCAGCTGAAACGCTGTAGTATTTCAACCCTTCATCAGTTTCATACCTCAGTTCTCTGATGGTAAAGTAGTTTTCTATTATCCTCAGTAAGTAATATGACGTATTCATACTGGCTAGTGATTTTCTGATGAACGCCCAGTTTGCCGAGTTAAATGCATTTTTGATGTCCAAAGTCACCACTACACAGTATTTTTTTGTACCATACCGCCACCTTTCTCCTTGTATCGCTTCGGCCGCAATGTCGACCACAGTTTTTACGGCTTGAACAGTAGACCTCGATTTTCTGAACCCAAACTGAAAGTCTGATAGTGCTCCTCTCTCTTCTGCTACCGCGAGCAGTCTAGCATATATTATCCGTTCCAGTATCTTTCCCATTGTGTCTAGAAGGCATATTGGGCGATACGAGGATGGTTCTCCATGTGGCTTGTTTCCCTTTGGAAACAGGACTAGGTGTTATAGTTTCCAAGCATCCGGGACAACTCCTTCTTCGAGACATTTTTGAATTGTTTCCATAAACATATCTGGCCGCTTATGAATAGCTGCTTTTAGTGCCTTATTTGGTATGCCATCAGGTCCGGGAGCTTTACTGTCGCCTACCTTCCTGCATGCGTTTATGAGTTCATCCGCTGAGACTATTGGGATGTCCTCCGTGTTGGTCTCCCTAATGATATGGTACATAGTAGATGTACCTCGGGGGAAAAAGTGTTCTACTGTGGAGCTTAGGATTGCTGGACATGTTATTTGCGGCGACTTGCTGCCCTTTATCGTAGTCATGACGATCCTGTATGCTGTACCCCAAGGGTTTATGTTGGCTTCTTCACAAAGTTTTTTAAAACATCTTATCTTGCTCTCCTTGATTGCCTTTTTTAGGTCGCGTCTTGCTATTTTAAAACCAATAAGGTGTTCTTCAAAGCGATCTCTTCCCCTAGATCTTTAGACTTTGCGTCGGGCATGTAAGCACTTCGCTCTAAGCTTTTTTATTTCCTCATTCCACCAGTAGCATGGTGTTCCTCCTCTAGTACCCGTTCTTCTGGGCACTGATGCATCGCACGCAGTAGTAAGAATGCGCACGAGTTGTTGTATACTGGCTTCAGCTGTTCCGCTTTGCATTATGTTTCCGATATTTATCATTTCTTCGAACGCGTCCAGGTCGAAGTGTGTGTCCTTCCATCTTGGGCCCGTTCGTTTAGCGCGTTGCACGGTACTCTTCTCCTTCGTTTAAAAAATGATTACTTGGTGGTCACTGTGCGTGTATTCTTCGCTGACTCGCCATTTTATTTTTCGCAAGAGGGAGTTGCTAACGAACGTAATATCAATAATCGAGCCCGTTCCTGCCTTACGATATGTGTTTGCACGACCTTGGTTTGCAATGCCTATGTTAAGAGTTGCAAAACTTTCAAGCAGACTACGGCCTTTGGCTTTTGTAAGTCTGCTACCCCACTCCGTTGCCCATGCATTAAAGTCGCCGCCGATAACCACAGGGGCTTTACCACGAACATCGGCGGAGAGGTTATCTAGCATTGTCTGGTACTCGTTGATGGTCCAGTTTGGACATGCATAGCAGCTGTAAAAATGTATGCCATTTATTTTGGCCCGTCCAAAGCCCTCCGTAAGTCCATTAGTTTCTTGAAAGGCATGCCTTCCACATATCCATATAGCAGCATGCTTTGTCCTATCGCAGATCCATATACGAGTATTGCTGTCCAGAGTTTTATACGGTTCACTTATCAGAATAACGTCCGCTTTTTCTTCTCTAGCCGTTTGTGTCAGGATATCCTGTGCAATTCTACAGTGATTTAAGTTAATCTGTATTATCTTCATGTTTTCTTGTTGGTGATGGCCTTCCTAAAAACCAGACACTTGCTGCTTCCGGCTACATGCTTCGAATCATTTGGGTGTTCTTTTCTACAGAACATGCATGATGGCTCCTTATCGCAGTTCTTTGCTATGTGGCCTTCTGTTCCACACCCGCTACATGGCTTGGAGCGGTCCTCACTGCTTTTGCAATGCTTGGCTATATGCCCAAATTCAAGACATTTGAAGCATTTTTGGAGAAGCGTTCGCTCACGAATGCGACAAACAACCCATCCAATTTTTAACTTTCCTGCATCTAACAGTTTCTTTGCCAATCCGACGGGAAGACCAATTGTTGCTGTTTGGGTTCCACCGTACGCTTTTCGCAAGGATAATATGTCTGCTGGTTGCAGTTCCACCCCGAGTTGAGTCCTTATTGCCTCGCAAATGTTCTCCTTTCCGGTGACTTCGTCGATGTCTTTCAGCTCGATGGTAGTGCGATGTGTGAGTGTCCTTACATTCGCTCGCTCTCCTAAAACCTCGCCAATGACAATTTCAAACTCTTCTGTTTTATTTCCAGTTTCCTTGAGCTGTATTAGGAGCTCTCCTTTCTGGGTCCTTCTTATCCTGGATACCGCTTTTCCAATAGCTTCTAGTTTGGGGTCTGCTTTTACGCTACGAAGAATCTCCGCGTAAGATATTCCTTCGCTTGCTTCGATGATGAACGCGTCCGGCTTACTTCTTTTCGCTTCAAGCTTCTTTTCGCCTCAAGCTTCTTTTTGTTAGTCTCCTTCCTAGTTTTTCTCAACTGTTTGCCATCGTTTGACTTCTGTTTTGTCGGAATGGCGGTGTTCTTCTCCTTGATCTTTGGAGTTATGCCTCCAATATTGTTTTCTTTCTGCTTCGACTCTACCGCCTGGGGTTTTTTTTTTTCTCTTTGGTTCCGGGGATTCGCCATTTTGACCCTGCCTTTTCCTGGGTTCTTGTGCGTTTCTCAGCCAGGGAGAGGTTTGTGAGGAGTTGTGTTTCCTTGTCACCTCCTTTGCTTTTTCGTCTTGCAGTTGATTAGCAGAAAGCTCATATAGGGATCTAATGCTTTCAATTGCGTCTCTCATAGGTTGATGTATTGAACGCCTTTTCCCATCTTCTAACATTTCCACCAGTTGCCGTATCTGCTCACCTAGTTTTTGGAAGGCAGATAGCTGCGAATTTGGTTCAAGTCTTGTTGCAGAAAAAACACTGCTTTCAATGCTTCTCCCTAAAGGTGCTGGTGCGGTGTCTGGTGACCTTAGCATCCTTGAGCTCCTTTGAAAGGGATATTCCTCATTACCTTTCTCTTCCACTAATATTCCCTCCATTGATTTGGTTTTTGTTGAATTCATTTCAATTGGGTCCCAATTGTTATTGTTGGTGTTATCGATGTCCGAGTATGTAGTAACCTAAGGATTCCATGGTTGTCTTTGCAAGCAGTGAGGCCATGCAAGGGTTGACACAGACCCTTATGAGATGTTGTGCCAGAGCCAAATCAGTTTTAACAAGGAATGTTACATCTTGACCTACACCACCAACTTAATGGCGACGAGGCATCGAGCGTTCTTTGAGTCCTGCAAAGGTTTCAACGGGACGGGGACGCTTGCAGCATTAGCCTGAAAGCCATTTCCGCAAAATTTCACTCTTGCTTACTCAGATAACAGAATACTACAAACGTCAGCTGAATAAAAAAAACGCACTTGCAAAGAGAAAAAAACTATTTATTTTGTGGACTGTATAGTACTCGTATAAGCACACTCTAAACTGCGTTCGTATCAAGTCTACTTCCAACTGACGAGAATAGCTTCGCGTCGCACAATATTTGTGTAAAATGCAGCCATGCATTTCATGGGTGTCGGTCGCGGGTACCGTTGCCATTGTCTCGTCCGATGTGCCCTTACGAGTGGTGGAAGAATAGTCGAACGTTATCGGCTATTCTTCTTTATGTGCTCTTCGTTGCGCCTCGTGAAGCGGTATTCTGGTTTGCAAGTCGCTGTGCTGGTTGTATCCCTTGCCATTGGGTTACTTTGTGTGTGCTGGCTCAGCACACATTGCGCCGCTCAGGAAAACCGTTGGCTTCATCGGTTGCTATCGCACTTGGTAGCTTGACATGGTGATGCTCTATCACTGCCATTTTTTTCCAGTATGCCATAATTAAGACCTTACTGGGCTCAGTCTTAATGTTTTACGGTAGTTTTACAATTTATTTTAAATTTGTGTGTGTGCAGTAACTTCCGGGTGGAGAAACTGCACCATTCACCTTGTGGCGGGTATCGCCGGATCTCGCCATTTGCTTCTTGCTGTATCCCTCGTTGCCACCGTGTGAGGTAGGGAGCACTTACTTGTAAGACGGTGCTTGCTCGTCTTGTCACAGAGAGTTCATCGGGGTCCTTTTATCTTTTCAGCCAAGCCCTCGTCCTCCGCACTCTGGATGGGGGGCTGCTTATTGGGTTTCGCAGTTAGCCTCCATCTGGGGTGTTCCGATAACCATGCTTGGATGCATTACCATAGCTATAACGCTATGTTATGCCTCTGGAACACGGATTTTAGTCCCCTCTTACGACAGGCATACCTTACCTCAGGTCTATTCTAACCCCGACCTGAAGGGGCTGATATAGCAGGGCTATTGCCTCTAGGTTGTGTGTACGTGTGTGTGTGTGTGCGTGTGTTTGTGTTGGCCAAAGGGTTGTAGACTCTAGTGTTAGAGGCCGTTGGTTGTGGATTCGGTTTAAACTCTATACGTTGGTATGAGTATGTATCTAGGTATCGTGGACTGTAGATCGAATGGGTGGTCGCTGTGTGACAGTAGTGCGGTTAACAAGTGTTACAATTTTGCTCCCACTTCTAAAGTTTCTCTATATATGTATTGTTTTATCCAGCAAAAAGTAATTGGCCCTTGTTCTTTATATTGCATTTTGTATTAATATAAAATAAAATAAATACTGTCTTTCTTACTTTTTCTTATAAAATGCCTTGCAAGTGTGGTCAAAGAGTTGACCGAATTGGTGCCAAAATTCAGTGTTCACTGTGTAAGGTTTACTACCACTTGAACTGTGTAAATCTTCAGCAAAGTGATGGTGAATACATGAAAAAAAACAGCATTCCTTATCGTTGTGTGTCGTGTGACAAACAAAGCCGTCATTCTTTATGCTCACCACCACCCGCTCCTCAGAAAGTTAGTCAAGTGCATAATAAAGTTAATGTCCAGTCACCCGTCGAGGAAGTACATCTATCTCCCTCTAACTTAGTGTCGCCTCGGTCTGCTGATAACAATATTATGTCACCAACTCCTATCACACTTGATATTCTATATAATGAAATTGCTGCACTAAAAGAAGTTAACTCTAATGCTCTAAGACGAATTGACTGCCTGCAAGACGAAAATAAAACATTGTGTAAACATATAAACAAACTTCAAAGTACTGTGAACTTCCTGCAACAACAAACATTGCGAAAATATGCTGACATTATTGGGGTTCCTAATGTTGACAACAGTAATGCTTTGGACGCAGCTGTTAATTTATTGAAAAAGGGAATCGATGAAAACTTGAAGACCGATGACATAAAACATTGTTATGTCAAGAACATCGCACGTAAGCCCAACTCTAACCCTTCATCTACATCGGCAAAAACTGTGAAGATTTTACGCGTCAAATTTAAAAACTATGAAGTTAAGCAAATGGTTTTACAAAAGAAAAAGAAAAATAAGTTAAGCACAAGTATTTTAGGGTTTAAATCTGATATTAATCCAATTTATTGGGTCTACAAGTAAGTTTCCAGCGTTTTTTTCCAAAATTTGAAGTTTTATTGTGAAAACATAGTTACAATGCTTTATTCAAAGTATCGTCCATCGGAAGCTACAACTTTCCCCCATCTTTCTGGCAATTTATGAATTCCGGACCACAAAAATTTCTCGTCTTTCGAGCCCAGGAACGTATCGAGCCAATTTTTGATTTCCTCTACTGAGCTGAAGCGTATTCCCGTAAGAGCGTTCTGCATCGAACGAAACAAGTGGTATTCAGATGGTGTCAAGTCTGGACTGTAAGGCGGGTGAGGCAGAATTTCCCATCCACTATTTTCCAAATAGTTTTTCACCGAAACCGCAACATGTGGCCGAGCGTTGTCGTGATGAAAAATGACGGCCTCATGCCTGGTCTCATATTCTGGCCGTTTTTCTTTTAATGCCCACTTCAAACGAACTAGTTGGGTTCGATATAATGGTCCTTTGATGGTTTCACCACTCGGAAGCAGTTCGTAGTATACGACACCCTTTTGATTCCACCATATGCAGAGCATGACCTTATTCACGTGAATATTTCGTTTCGGCGTCGATTAGGCGGGCTCGCAGGGCTTTGTATACGATTTTCTGCGTTTAGGATTATCATAATAAATCCATTTCTCATCACCAGTGACAATACGATGCAAAAATGATTTATTTTTATACCGCTGCAGTAACATTTCGGACATGCAAAATCGCCGTTCGACGTCTCTTGGCTTCAATTTGTACGGCACTCAGTTTCCAACCTTTTGAATGAATCCCAGTGCTTTTAGGCGCAGGGAAACGGCTTGTTGCGTGACGCCCAATGATGAAGCAAGTTCTTCTTGAATCTGACACGGATCCTCATCCACTAAAGCGTCCAATTCCTCGTCTTCAAAACTTTTCGGTTTTCCGGGGCGATCTTTGTCTTCAACTCCAAAATCACCGCTTTTGAACCGTTTGAACAACTCGCGGCATGTCGATTCACCAATACATTCCGCCCCATAAGTTCCGAAAGCAAACGATAGGCCTCAGCCGTACTTTTCTTCATATTAAAGAATAAAAGCAGCGCTTCCCGCAAATGACGTTTATTTGGCTGAAAACTTGCCATGATTTTGCTCGATAAAATCTACGACACCGATAGAACTGCTCAAATATAACGCTGCAAAGTTGTTGACAGATACAAAACCTACAAATAAAACACATGGGGTCTGACATTTCTGCCCGGGATCCACTGGTGGCGGAATCTCTGACAAACGCTGGAAACTTACTTGTAGACCCAATATATTAATGAGAGTTTAACTAATTATAATAGAGCAGTATATAATAGAGCTAAAACATTTAAAAACGAAAATAATTTTTCGTTCTTGTGGGTAAATAGGGGAGTGATTTATTTGAAAAAACAAGAAGGTGACAAAACTTTTAAATTAAGTTCTTTTGAAGATATTGAAAACTTGGCCAATTTAATTTATTTTCTTTTTATTCTTTTTTTAACTATTAATGCCTTTTATTAATTCAAATTGTATTCAAAATCTAGATAGTTATTTCAAAGAATGTAATGAATTTTGTAGTTTTGATAAAGAGATTTTTAGAAGTTTTTATCATTCAGTAATTCCAAAGAAAACATTTTTTATCATTCATCAAAATATTAGAAGTATGCGTACAAATTTTGATTTGTTTCTGACTCATTTAGAATCGTTTGTGAATAAGCCTGATTTAATTTTTCTATCGGAAATATGGATTTTTGATACTGAAGCTAATCTTTTTAGTATACCTGGTTATAAATTTCATCCTACATGTAATAATTCTTATGCTGCAGGTGGTGTGGCTGTCTTTATAAGTGATAAGTTGGAGTATGAGTGTTGCTGCAATAACCTGAAAAGTGCTGATATGGTTAAAGTTTCTTGCAAAATTGAGTCTAGAAAATTTATTTTTATGTGCTTCTACAGGCTACATGAAAAAAGTAAAATGTTTTTGTTGAAGAATTGACTACTCTGTTGTCTGACGAAAAGTCAAAGAATCTATTTATCCTTGGTGATATAACTTTAGATATTTTATCTGATTCTGCTATTGTTTTAAATTATTTATCTGTCTTAGCGGCAAATGGTTTGGAATCGTGTTTTAGAGAACCTACTAGATTAACTCCTTCAACACAAACCTGTATTGGTCATATTTTTGGTAGACTTGATCTAAACTTCAGCTCCATTTCAGATTTTAAGATAACCGATCATTTTATGGTTGGTTTAGTTTTTCTATGCGCTAATATGGAATAAATTGATATGTCTGAACGGTTTGAGAAAGTTAAAGACTTGAACTACGAGCGTCTTAACCAGCTTCTACTATACGAAAGTTGGACCGATGTGTACCTTGAAAGTAATCCCTCTAATGCTTTTAACATCTTTGCTAATATCTTAACAAGCTCATGTTAGTGGATGCCTTACTGAAACCCAAAGACAATGTAAAGTTAAAAAAATTAAGCCATGGATGTCTACAACTTTATTAAAGAAGATTGCAAAGAAGAATAAATTATATATTAAATGTAAAAAGAAACCGAATAATATCAGACTTAGACTTTTCTATGATAGAGTGTGCAAGGAAGTTGCAGAGGAAGTTATTGTGAACAAAGATAATTATTACACCAATAAACTACATCTAGCTAGAGGCAATTTAAGGAAAGAATGGACAATAATTAACGAACTTATAAATAAAAAACTACCCGCTTTAAATGAACTCAATTGTGTATCTTATCAGGGACATAATATAATTAATCCTAGTGAAATATCTAATGTTTTTAAGAAATATTTTACAAGTGTGGCTTACAAGACTCTTTCTAGTGCTAGTTTCTCTGAATCGTCGAATCATTGTGTAGAAGATTGCTTTAGCAATGAATGGAGTCAAGCCAATAGTTTTTTTTACGACCCGATTTCTTCTTTAGAATTATTTAGGATTATCAACTCTCTAAAGAATTCTAATTCGTCCACGAGAGATAGTTGGTCTAACAATTTTATTAAGAAGGTCTCACTAAATATTGTTGATGTCTTATCGGATATTTTTAATAAAAGTATCTACAGTGGTATTTTTCCCGATGCCTTAAAAACTGCAGAAGTAATACCTGTTTTAAAGAAAGGTGATAATAAAAATCTAAATAACTACAGGCCAATCTCTCTTCTTCCTGTGTTTTCTAAAATCTTTGAGAAAGCAGTGAAAAATAGAATAATGACTTTCCTAGATTCATCTTCTTTTTTTAGTAATAGTCAGTTTGGGTTTAGAGCTGGGAAGTCAACAGAGGATGCCCTCTTAGAGTTCTGTTGCTTTAACTACGAAAGCCTGAACAATAAAAAATATACGGCTGCTATTTTTACTGACATTACTAAGGCGTTTGATACTGTTTGATACCATATAATATTAACACAAAAGTTACAAAAAGCGGGCATAAGAGGTTTTATGCTTAAATGGTTTCTTTCCTATTTAAACAACCGCAAACAAGTTGTAAAGAATAATGATAGTTTTAGCCTATCGTTAGATATTAAAATTGGTGTTCCACAAGGCTCAGTACTTGGTCCAATCCTTTTCTTGATATATATCAATTCAATTTTTAACCTCGATATCAAAGGTAAACAAATAGGATTTGCTGATGATATAGCTTGTTCTTATTCTAATAGCTCTGCATTAGATTTAATTGCTAATATTAGCTATGACTTAGAGCAGCTGAGACATTGGTTTTGTTTACATAAATTGGTAATCAGTGTTAAAACTAAAATAATGTTCTTCAAGTTGTCTTCTAACATGGTCGATTACCCACCTATGATTTTTCATAGTGCTGGTTGTAAGCATTTATTATTTAGCCCAGTTACATGCAAAGCGACATCATCTTCTACCTTATTTAATCGGGATTTAACTTGTTCACCTCAGTGCTTTTATATAGAAGAACTATAGTTTTTAAATATCTGGGTCTGGAAATTGATAGCAAACTGAATTGGAGTAATCATATTGCCAGTCTAAGATCTTACTTGTTAAAAACTACGAAGTTAATGTACCATTTGAGGCAATTTTGCTCTAAAAAAATGGTGGAAACAATATATTATGGACTAGTACAATCAAAGTTGCAGTATGGCTTAATCTGTTGGGGAGGAACTCATAAAAATAAAGTCCATACGTTACTCATTGTGCAAAAACATATAGTTAGAATAATTTCGAGAAAGAATCGCCGAGAAAGTAGTTATTTGCTTTTTGTAAACTCTAAAATGCTACCACTCAAGCATCTTTACTTTTACAAAGTGTTAAGGATTTTTTTCGTTAGGAGTGGTTACTCCATTGACAGAAATCCAACCCATCAGTCACTGCGTAGTAGCAATAATCAACTTGCTATCATTCCATCTTTCAACACACATCACTTTTTGAACTTTTACTCCTCTGTTGCTCCAAGATTATATAATATATTGCCGCTTGAAATTAGGCAAAGCAGAAATCTTGTCGTTCGAAATAGGAAGGTTAAGGAATGGCTATTTCACTTCGACCTACATGAAATAAACCACTTAATTAATCGCATGGTCTGATTTTGTTGAATGATTAAAGAATTTTTTTAATAATCGATGAATCTTAACATTTGTTTTGTCCACTCTTCACACCATTTTATTACGTTTTGTATTTTTTAATTATAGTCTTATAATTGATGCATTCGACACTAGTTTTAGTTAACTACAGAATGTATCTTTTCATTTTTCAATTGATAAAATATTTACTTTTTAATCTCTCTTTATTTGTATTCTATTAAGTAACTGCTTGTTTCTTTTATTAATTCTGAAATTTTTTTTTTTTTAATTAAGATCTTGCATTCTATATTCGTATCTAATTTTGTAAATTGTAAAGTGAATAAATATATAAATGAAATGAAAAATGAAAAATGTTTTTGAGCTATGGGTATATGTGGATACTGTGCATGGGTGACGCTCTCCTTGTTTGGGTGAACGTTAGGTTACGCTGGTAGGTACTTTTGTAAAATGAATAAACGCTCGAATTGCAAGCTTTTGATGTTCGAAGGTTGCCAATTTGTTTTTTGGATTTTGGTTAGATTTAAATTTTTTTTCTTGGGTAGTTTGTGATTGTACAATATGTAAGCTAAATTTTAAGTGTTCCGGTGTGTACTTACTAGTTTTCTGTTAGTGGTTTGTTTGAATTAGTTGGAAGAGGGCAAAGTTTCGTTATAGGTCGTTTGATTTCTCCCTGTTGTGTTTTCAGCTTTACGACTCTTATGATGTTGTCTGTTCCAGGGTATGTCTTCACAATATGGCCTTAACTAGATTTTGATGGGGGAAGACGTTCATCTTTATCAAGGACAGGTCTCCTACCTCCAGTTGTGGCTGTGGCTTCAACCATTTTGGTCGCTGTTGTAATCGCGACCAGTAATCTTGGTGCCATTAATGGGCGTGTGTAATTTCTGTGATATAGCAGGGCTATTGACTCTATGTTGTGTGTACGTGTGTGTGTGTGTGCGTGTGTTTGTGTGGTCCAAAGGTTTGTAGACTCTAGTGTTAGAGGCAGTTGGTTGTGAATTCAGTTTGAACTTTATACGTGGGTATGCGTATGTATCTAGATATTGTGGACTGTAGATCGAATGGGTGGTCTTTTTGAGCTATGGGTATATGTGGATACTGTGCATGGGTGACGCACCCTTTGTTTGGGTGAACGTTTGGTTACGCTGGTAGGTACTTCTGTAAAATGAATAAACGCTCGAATTGCAAGATATTGATGTTCGAAGGTTGCCAATTAATTTTTTGGATTTTGGTTAGATTTAAAAATTTTTTTTTGAGTAGTTTGTGATTGTACAATATGTAAGTTAAATTTTAAGTGTTCCGGTGTGTACTTACTAGTTTTATGTTAGTGGTTTTTTTGAATTAGTTGGCAGAGGGCAAAGTTTCGTTATAGGTCGTTTGATTTCTCCCTGTTGTGTTTTCAGCTTTACGGCTCTTGTGATGTTGTATGTTCCAGGGTATATCTTCACAATACGCCCTAAACTCCATTTTGATGGGGGAAGACGTTCATCTTTATCAAGGACAGGTCTCCTACCTCCAGTTGTGGCTGTGGCTTCAACCATTTTGGTCGCTGTTGTAATCGCGACAAGTAATCTTGGTGCCACTAGTAGGTTGTGGATTCGGTTTGAACTTTATACGTGGGTATAAGTATGTATCTAGATATCGTGTACTGTAGATCGAATGGGTGGTGTTTTTGAGGAATGGGTATATGTGGATACTGTGCATGGGTGATGCAGTCCTTGTTTGGGTGAACGTTTGGTTACGCTGGTAGGTACTTCTATAAAATGAATAAACGCTCGAACTGCAAGCTATTGATGTTCGATGGTTGCCAATTTATTTTTTGGGTTTTGGTTAGATTTAAAAATTTTTTTTGAGTAGTTTGTGATTGTACAATATGTAAGTTAAGTTTTAAGTGTTCCGGTGTGTACTTACTAGTTTTCTGTTAGTGGTTTGTTTGAATTAGTTGACAGAGGGCAAAGTTTCGTTATAGGTCGTTTGATTTCTCCCTGTTGTGTTTTCAGCTTTACGACTCTTGTGATGTTGTATGTTCCAGGGTATGTCTTCACAATACGCCCTAAACTCCATTTTGATGGGGGAAGACGTTCGTCCTTTATCAAGGACAGGTCTCCTACCTCTAGTTGTGGCTGTGGCTTCAACCATTTTGGTCGCTGTTGTAATCGCGACAAGTAATCTTGGTGCCACTAGTAGGTGTGTGTAATTTCTGTGATATAGCAGGGCTATTGACTCTAGGTTGTGTGTACGTGTGTGTGTGTGCGTGTGTTTGAACGTTCTAAAGGGTCGTAGACTCTAGTGTTAGAGGCAGTTGGTTGTGGATTCGGTTTGAGCTTTATACGTGGGTATGAGTATGTATCTAGATATCGTGGACTGTAGATCGAATGGGTGGTGTTTTTGAGCTATGGGTATATGTGAATACTGTGCATGGGTGACGCATTCCTTGTTTGGGTGAACGTTTATGTGCGCTGGTAGGTACTTTTGTAAAATGAATAAACGCTCGAATTGCAAGGTATTGATGTTCGATGGTTGCCAATTTATTTTTTGGATTTTGGTTCGATTTTAAATTTTTTTTTTTGAGTAGTTTGTGATTGCACAATATGTAAGTTAAATTTTAAGTGTTCCGGTGTGTACTTACTAGTTTTCTGTTAGTGGTTTGTTTAAATTGGTTGGAAGAGGGCAAAGTTTCGTTATAGGTCGTTTGATTTCTCCCTGTTGTGTTTTCAGCTTTACGACTCTTGTGATGTTGTCTGTTCCAGGGTATGTCTTCACAATACGCCCTAAACTCCATTTTGATGGGGGAAGACGTTCGTCCTTTATCAAGGACAGGTCTCCTACCTCTAGTTGTGGCTGTGGCTTCAACCATTTTGGTCGCTGTTGTAATCGCGACAAGTTATCTTGGTGCCACTAGTGGGTGTGTGTAATTTCTATGATATAGCAGGGCTATTGACTCTAGGTTGTGTGTACGTGTGTGTGTGTGTTTGAGTGTTCTAAAGGGTTGTAAACTCTAGTGTTAGAGGCAGTTGGTTGTGGATTCGGTTTGAACTTTATACGTGGATATGAGTATGTATCTAGATATCTTGGACTGTAGATCGAATGGGTAGTGTTTTTGAGCTATGGGTATATGCGGATACTGTGCATGGGTGACGCACTCCTTGTTTGGTTGAACGTTTGGTTACGCTGGTAGGTACTTTTGTAAAATGAATAAACGCTCGAATTGCAAGCTATTGATGTTCGATGGTTGCCAATTTATTTTTTGGATTTTGGTTCGATTTAAAATTTTTTTTTTTGAGTAGTTTGTGATTGCACAATATGTAAGTTAAATTTTAAGTGTTCCGGTGTGTACTTACCAGTTTTCTGTTAGTGGTTTGTTTAAATTAGTTGGAAGAGGGAAAAGTTTCGTTATAGGTCGTTTGATTTCTCCCTGTTGTGTTTTCAGCTTTACGACTCTTGTGATGTTGTCTGTTCCAGGGTATGTCTTCACAATATGGCCTAAACTCCATTTTGATGGGGAAGACGTTCATGCTTTATCAAGGACAGGTCTCCTACTTCTAGTTGTGGCTGTGGCTTCAACCATTTTGGTCGCTGTTGTAATCGCGACAAGTAATCTTGGTGCCACTAGTGGGTGTGTGTAATTTCTGTGATGTAGCAGGGCTATTGACTCTAGGTTGTGTGTACGTGTGTGTGTGTGCGTGTGTTTGCGTTGTCCAAAGGTTTGTAGACTCTAGTGTTAGACGCCGTTAGTTGTGGATTCGGTTTGAACTTTATACGTGGGTATAAGTATGTATCTAGATATCGTGGACTGTAGATCGAATGGGTGGTGTTTTTGAGCTATGGGTATATGTGGGTACTGTGCATGGGTGACGAACTCCTTGTTTGGGTGAACGTTTGGTTACGCTGGTAGGTACTTCTGTAAAATGAATAAACGCTCGAATTGCAAGCTATTGATATTCGAAGGTTGCCAATTTATTTTTTGGATTTTGGTTAGATTTAAAATTTTTTTTTTGAGTTGTTTGTGATTGTACAATATGTAAGTTAAATTTTAAGTGTTCCGGTGTGTACTTACTAGTTTTCTGTTAGCGGTTTTTCGCTTGATTTCCCCCAGTTTTGTTTTCAGCTTTGCGACTCTTGTGATGTTGTCTGTTCCAGGGTATGTCTTAACAATATGGCCTAAACTCCACTTTGATGGGGGAAGACGTTCATCCTTTATCAAGGACAGGTCTCCTACCTCTAGTTGTGGCTGTGGCTTCAACCATTTTGGTCGCTGTTGTAATCGCGACAAGTAATCTTGGTGTCACTAGTGGGTGTGTGTAATTTCTGTGATATAGCAGGGCTATTGACTCTAGGTTGTGTGTACGTGTGTGTGTGCGTGTGTTTGTGTGGTCCAAATTGTTGTAGACTCTAGTGTTAGAGGCCGTTGGTTGTAGATTCGGTTTGAACTTTATACGTGGGTATGAGTTTGTATCTAGATTTCGTGGACTGTAGATCGAATGGGTGATGTTTTTGAGCTATGGGTATATGTGGATACTGTGCTTGGGTGACGCACTCCTTGTTTGGGTGATCGTTTGGTTACGCTCGTAGGTACTTCTGTAAAATGAATAAACGCTCGAATTGCAAGCTATTGATGTTCGAAGGTTGCCAATTTATTTTTTTGATTTTGGTTAGATTTAAAATTTTTTTTTTGAATTGTTTGTGATTGTACAATATGTAAGTTAAATTTTAAGAGTTCCGGTGTGTACTTACTAGTTTTCTGTTAGCAGTTTGTCGCTTGATTTCCCCATGGGAGGAGTGCTCAATAAACAATCATTTCTTGCCGCTCCAAGTCACCTCACAAGTCACAAGTTACAACTAACAGCTAACAATTTACAAAACACAATGCTATACTCGTACTCGTACTCGTACTCGGACTCGTATGTGTATGGAGCGCAACGACGCATCCCTTGACTGGCGGTATGAATTCAAATGTATTCTTGTTCAATTTTGTGTTTTCAGCTTTGCGACTCTTGTGATGTTGTCTGTTCCAGGGTATGTCTTCATAATACGGCCTAAACTCCATTTTTATGGGGGAAGACGTTCATCCTTTATCAAGGACAGGTCTCCTACCTCTAGTTGTGGCTGTGGCTTCAACCATTTTGGTCGCTGTTGTAATCGCGACAAGTAATCTTGGTGTCACTAGTGGGTGTGTGTAATTTCTGTGATATAGCAGGGCTATTGACTCTAGGTTGTGTGTACGTGTGTGTGTGCGTGTGTTTGTGTGGTCCAAATTGTTGTAGACTCTAGTGTTAGAGGCCGTTGGTTGTAGATTCGGTTTGAACTTTATACGTGGGTATGAGTTTGTATCTAGATTTCGTGGACTGTAGATCGAATGGGTGATGTTTTTGAGCTATGGGTATATGTGGATACTGTGCTTGGGTGACGCACTCCTTGTTTGGGTGATCGTTTGGTTACGCTCGTAGGTACTTCTGTAAAATGAATAAACGCTCGAATTGCAAGCTATTGATGTTCGAAGGTTGCCAATTTATTTTTTTGATTTTGGTTAGATTTAAAATTTTTTTTTTGAATTGTTTGTGATTGTACAATATGTAAGTTAAATTTTAAGAGTTCCGGTGTGTACTTACTAGTTTTCTGTTAGCAGTTTGTCGCTTGATTTCCCCATGGGAGGAGTGCTCAGTAAACAATCATTTCTGGCCGCTCCAAGTCACCTCACAAGTCACAAGTTACAACTAACAGCTAACAATTTACAAAACACAATGCTATACTCGTACTCGTACTCGTACTCGGACTCGTATGTGTATGGAGCGCAACGACGCATCCCTTGACTGGCGGTATGAATTCAAATGTATTCTTGTTCAATTTTGTGTTTTCAGCTTTGCGACTCTTGTGATGTTGTCTGTTCCAGGGTATGTCTTCATAATACGGCCTAAACTCCATTTTTATGGGGGAAGACGTTCATCCTTTATCAAGGACAGGTCTCCTACCTCTAGTTGTGGCTGTGGCTTCAACCATTTTGGTCGCTGTTGTAATCGCGACAAGTAATCTTGGTGTCACTAGTGGGTGTGTGTAATTTCTGTGATATAGCAGGGCTATTGACTCTAGGTTGTGTGTACGTGTGTGTGTGCGTGTGTTTGTGTGGTCCAAATTGTTGTAGACTCTAGTGTTAGAGGCCGTTGGTTGTAGATTCGGTTTGAACTTTATACGTGGGTATGAGTTTGTATCTAGATTTCGTGGACTGTAGATCGAATGGGTGATGTTTTTGAGCTATGGGTATATGTGGATACTGTGCTTGGGTGACGCACTCCTTGTTTGGGTGAACGTTTGGTTACGCTGGTAGGTACTTCTGTAAAATGAATAAACGCTCGAATTGCAAGCTATTGATGTTCGAAGGTTGCCAATTTATTTTTTGGATTTTGGTTAGATTTAAATTTTTTTTTGTGTAATTTGTGATTGTACAATATGTAAGTTAAATTTTAAATGTTTCGGTGTGTACTTACTAGTTTTCTGTTAGTGGTTTGTTTGAATTAGTTGGTAGAGGGCAAAGTTTCGTTATAGGTCGTTTGATTTCTCCCTCTTGTGTTTTCGGCTTTACGACTCTTGTGATGTTGTCTGTTCCAGTTTATGTCTTCACAATACGGCCTAAACTCCATTTTTATGGGGGAAGACGTTCATCCTTTATCAAGGACAGGTCTCCTACCTCTAGTTGTGGCTGTGGCTTCAACCATTTTGGTCGCTGTTGTAATCGCGACATGTAATCTTGGTGCCACTAGTGGGTGGGTGTAATTTCTGTTATATAGCAGAGCTGTTGACTCTAGGCTGTGTGTACGTGTGTGTGTGTGCGTGTGTTTATGTGGTCCAAAGGGTTGTAGACTCTAGTGTTAGAGGCAGTTGGTTGTGAATTCAGTTTGAACTTTATACGTGGGTATGCGTATGTATCTAGATATTGTGAACTGTAGATCGAATGGGTGGTGTTTTTGAGCTATGGGTATATGTTGATACTGTGCATGGGTGACGTACTCCTTGTTTGTGTGAACATCTGGTTACGCTGGTAGGTACTTCTGTAAAATGAATAAACGCTCGAATTGCAAGCTATTGATGTTCGAATGTTGCCAATTTATTTTTTGGATTTTGGTTAGATTTAAAATTTTTTTTTGAGTAGTTTGTGGTTGTACAATATGTAAGTTAAATTTTAAGTGCTCCGGTTTGTACTTACTAGTTTTCTGTTAGTGGTTTGTTTGAATTAGTTGGCTGAGGGCAAAGTTTCGTTATAGGTCGTTTGATTTCTCCCTGTTGTGTTTTCAGCTTTACGACTCTTCTGATGTTGTCTGTTCCAGGGTATGTCTTCACAATACGGCCTAAACTCCATTTTGATGGGTGTTCGGGACTTGCTAAGTGTTTCCATATGACAAACATACCTAACTTATCCTATTTTAATTTTTGTAACCTATATACTATTTCAATCGCTATTTGCTGTATTTTAACATATGTTAACTTAAAATTGTACTCAATCCATATGTCGTATAAGAGTTTGTATTAACTGATGTTTCATTTATTGATTTGGTCACCTATCGACAAGCGCATATCGTTTCTTTATTCTTATATTCTTCTTTTACATTGCGCTCTTACATTACTCTCTAACATTCGTATTGTTCTAATTGTTATTATGCTTTGTGCGATCATTCGTTATGGTAATTATTATTATTATTATATTAAACTCAGCCTCTTTCATAGTTCAACCATCGGAACGTAAGCATCTACAATCAAAGGTATAATTAAAAGGAATATAAATAATTTGTTATATGTTACAATAGCAGGCAAAATAAAATAATGTTAATGTGTTTTAATTTGTAATTTCGATTTTCATTCATTCACGTTATAATGCTTTAGTTTCAAAACATTTTCTGGTCCTTCAGAAGCCGAATTTAATTTCATACAGACTTTTTTGTGAATAAAGACTTAAAGATAAGATTTTTTTTTTTTTTTGAACAGTACATCGTGTTTCCATAAATTCATTTTTATTTTATGCAAATCTTGTGCGCGATCGGTTACGAACTATTATCATTTACATACATAAGTGCGCGTACATTCATTTTTGCAATTTCTTTCTCTGGTAGATAAGATGAATTTTATCAAGGTAAAGCGTGGCCGTGCAAAAGGCATGATTTCTGGTACTGCTACGTTTGCAGAATCGGTGGACATTAATACCACGCTATCGTTGCTTGAGGTTAGCTAAATTAAATGAAACGTGGGATGAATTTGTAGAGCTTCAAAATGCTCTTTACGAATTTTCTGCAGAAGCGGATTTTGTAGATCCTGAGCCTGAATTCGAGGAGTATGAAGCAAAGTTCTTTTTAGCTCACTCAATTCTAGCAAATTTTATTCAACTTAAAAAACTGTCCAATCCGCCACAACATTCAAATGAATCGGTCGTAGAAAAGTTAGCTAGTCAACAGGCATCACTTCTGCAAAATCTAAAAACTGCGTCGAATATATCCGCTTCGGTTAAATTGCCAAATCTGTTATGGCCTCAATTTATTGCAACTCGTCGCTTTCTCCCACACAGAAACTTCAATACTTAAAGTCATTTTTAAGTGGAAAAGCAAGCGATCTTTTAAAACATGTTAAAAATATTGATAGCAACTACCTGGAATCATGGGATCGCCTAGAGACCCGTTATGACCGTACTCATTTAATAGTTTAATCATTTGTGGAATATTTTTTTGTTACTTCCTACAGCAAATAGTTCAAATGTAGTTTTATTACGTAAAATCACTGACGGCGCTGACGAGGTAATTCGTGGTTTAAATGCGCTGCAGTCAAATGATCGCGACCCGTGACTCATTTTCATTTTACTTCAGAAACTTGATCCTGAATCAAAGCAGGCCTGGGCTGAGCTTATGGGCTCAAGGTCGGATGCAACTATTTACGAGCTCTTAGAGTTTCTTCAAAATCGCTGCGTTTGTCTTGAGTCCTGTTTTAATACCACCCGGTCAGTGCAACCTCGAAACAAGGCCCAAGGATCCATTCGTTCACATCTAGTGGAAACGAATTATGGTTGTCCCAAGTGTAATTCAGAGCATAGTCTTTTCCATTGCAAACATTTTCTCGCGCTTTCGGTCGATAATAGGCGGAGCTTCGTAAAGGAACATTCTTTATGCTTTAACTGCCTCCGCCAAGGTCATTCATCTAACAAGTGCCGGTCGAACAATCGTTGTAAAATGTGTAATACGCGTCACCATACCCTCGTCCATCTTCCAAACTCACAATCAAATACCTCATCGTCAAACAACTCGCGCTCAAACATTTCATCTACAAACACCTCCTCGTCACTTTCTTCGAATATTCTCGCTCCTACAACTTCCTCGGTCTTGCCTTCACAGTTAAATTCGCCATCAGCAGAAAACTCTTCGATATCTACTCATATTTGCTCATCATTCAACGCAGTAGATAACTCATCGCCAAAAGCGACTCGATTTACTCATACATTGCTGCCTACTGCCATTGCTCGCGTGAAAGACCAAGAAGATCATTTCCAAAACGTTCGATTGCTACTGGATTCGGGTTCACAGGTATCATTTGTTACCGAACAAACGGTTCAGAGATTAGGTCTCATTCGTAAAGCCGCTCGAATTCCGGTGGTAGGTGTTGAATCTACAACAGCTGGTTTCACAAACGGAGTTGTAACCTTTAATCTCTTTTCGTGCCATAGCCAACAGTCGATTGAGATGCAGTGCTATGTAATCTCGAAACTTACCTCGCTAATACCTGCTAAACGCAATTCAACCTCGGTTAAGAAAATTCTCTCGTCGTATACATTGGCGGATCCCAAATTCAGTGTCCCGAGTAATATCGACATTCTCGTTGGAGCTGATAAGGTGTTCAGCGTTTTTGATGGATCTGCTATTCGTGGTCAGCATGGTCAACCAGATCTTATTCCAACAATTTTTGGTTGGGTGCTATGCGGAAGCATGGCAGCCTCGACATTATCTAACAATCAAAGAATTGATTGTACTCAAATTAATACCTCAGAGTCATTTGATCTTGAACGCTTTTGGCGCCTTGAGGAAGTTCATCATGAACCCACTCTTTCTGTCGACGATCAGCGCGCTGAAAACATTTTTGAAAATTTTCATTGCCGATTGCCTAATGGTCGGTACCAGGTGCATTTGCCTTTTAAGACCGACAACAAAACTGATTTCGGAAATACCTTAAATGTGGCCTTACAGCGGTTTCAACATACCGAACGTAAATTAGCTTCCAGTCAGTATTTGAAGGACAAATACATTAACTTTTTGAAAGAATATTTCGACTTGGGACATATGGAAGAGATTCCTGAAAGCGAAATTCAAATGCCCACGGATAAGTGTTATTATCTGCCACACCATTATGTCCTGAAGGACGATAGCAGCACAACCAAAGTCAGGGTGGTTTTTGACGGATCGGCTATGGTAACAAAAAATCTTTAAATGAATCTCTGTTAGTGGGACAAACTTACCAACGCGATCTTTTCCCTATTTGCTTTCGATTTCGGCGCCATCTCTATACATTATCTGGTGATATAGAGAAAATTTTCGTCAGATAAGAGTGTCTAATTGCCACAGAGACTTTCAGCGAATTCTTTGGAGAAAATCCGCCAATCAACCACTAAAACATTTTCGTCTTACGACTGTTGCGTACGGCACAGCGTGTGCACCATTTTTAGCCATCCGTACTTTATATCAATTGGCACTTGACTCCAAAGATAGATATCCACGTGCGGCAGAAGTATTACTCAATGATTTCTACGTTGATGATGTCATGACCGGGGCAGATTCAGTCGATGATGTGATTTCCCTTCGCCTAGAGCTGATAGAATTGCTCCAATCAGGTGGATTTAATGTTCGCAAGTGGACCACTAATTGCCGGCCTCTGCTACTCAGTCTGAAAGAAGATCAGGGAGAATTGTCACCCAAGGACTTCGAAGAACATAGCTCGGTAAAATTACTCGGTCTGCAATGGTCGCCAGCCAAGGATTCCTTCTCATTCAAGGTAAATCTAAATGATAAGTTTATATTAACTAAGCGTCGTATTCTCTCGGAAGCTTCAAAGATATTCGACCCAATAGGATTCCTAGCGCCCGTTGTAATAGCTGTAAAAATTTTGCTTCAAGAGTTCTGGCGGAAAAAGTATTCGTGGGACGATCCTATTTCACTTGATCTTGCTAACAACTGGTATTCAATACGGGACGAGCTTCCAAAACTAGAAACTTTAAATATCCCTCGTATCATGTGGGCTTCAAACGAAAAACGAAACTTCCATGGATTTTGCGATGCATCCTTAGAAGCTTACGCAGCTGTTGTATACTGCACAAGTACAGACCCAGCTGGTAACATTACTAGCAAACTTATAGCCGCAAAAACTAAGGTAGCACCGATTAAAGTAGTTTCACTTCCGCGACTCGAACTTTGTGGAGCCGTTCTTCTCACGCGTTTAATTCAAAAACTTAAAACTTCTTTGCAATGCCAAGAAATTAAAGTTTTCGCCTGGACTGATTCTTCAATTGTCCTTCATTGGCTTTCAGACGTGCCAAAAAGATGGTCAGTTTTTGTATCAAATCGTACGTCAGAAATTCTCTCAACCATACCAAGAGATTCTTGGTATCACGTACGATCTCAAGAAAATCCAGCTGACTGCGCATCCCGTGGTATTCCACCCTCTCATTTATTACAACATGAGTTATGGTGGTCTGGACCATCGTGGATTAGGCACGATCAAAATCAGTGGCCTTATAACGTGAATCTATCATCAGACTTTCCAAGCGAACAGCTCGAAGAACGTAAAAATCCTCCTGTCAACGTATATTTATCACTTGGATACAATGCTACCTTTTTTGAGACAGTAGTGAACAAGTCTTCTGCCTTCCTCAACTCTATACGTGTACTTGCCTATATTCGGCGATTTATTGATAACTCTCGTGTAAGCCCAATCGCTCGTGAAAAACAATCCCTAACCGTCAGTGAGCTCTCTAATTCAAAAACTGTTTTAATTAAGTGACACCAATCGCTTTCTTTTTCGACTGAAATCAACGTAATTTCGAAAGGTGAAGTGTTAAAAAAGGGAAACAAGCTGTCATTCCTAAATCCCTTTCTGGATACAGACCGAATCCTTCGCGTCGGTGGTCGTATCCAAGAGTCTGACGCAATATTCGCTACCAAACACCCCATCATACTCGATAAAAACACTCGATTCGCGAAACTTATAGTGGAACATATTCATAAACGTTATTTACATGTTGGTGTTTCTCAAATCTTTGCCATCCTAAGACAAGAATACTTTATCGTCGGTTGTCGTAATCTCCTGCGCAAGGTTGTCCATCAATGTGTTAAATGCTTTCGACATCGTAAAACAACATCCACTCAACTTATGGGTAATTCACCCGCCGAACGTGTTCGTTATTCGCGACCCTTCAACATCGTCAGAGTTGATTATGCGGGACCCATAACCTTACGTTTATCCAGAGGACGTAACCCAAAATTTATTAAAGCATATATCGCAGTTTTTGTGTGTTTTACTACAAAGGCCATTCATCTTGAGTTAGTAGGTGAACTCTCTTCCGCCGCGTTCATCGCAGCTCTCGATCGTTTCGCGTCACGCAGGGACAAACCCTCAGAAATATGGAGCGACAATGCAACAAATTTTCGCGGCAGTAAACGACACTTGGATGAATTATTCCAGCATCTCATCAGTCAGCAGCACAACAACATCATCAGCGACCATCTTTCCAAAGATCAAACCCTTCCTCACCACATTTTGGCGGTTTGTGGGAGGCGGGGGTCAAGTCCGTAAAGTTTCATCTCAAGCGTGTCATAGGTGATCATAAGCTCACATATGAAGAGATGAATACCTTCCTTTCTCAAGTGGAAGCCCTGCTTAATTCTCGACCTATGTAGCCTACATCGGATATGGATCCTATCGCTCTAAGTCCGGGTCACTTTTTGATTGGTGAACCGCTTGTATCTGTTCCTCGTCCTGATATATGTGTTCAAAATGTTTGCCCTTACTCTAACTGGTCTCTTTTACAGAATTTAAAGCAAGGCTTCTGGAAACGCTGGCACTTAGAATATCTGACCTCACTCCAGCAGCGCCCGAAATGGCAAACAGTGAAAGAGGAGCTTAAAGAAAGGGACGTAGTAGTACTGAAAGAACCACATCTACCACTCTCAAAATGGATTCTGGGTCGAATTAAGGAGATACATCCCGGAAGAGACAATCGCACTCGAGTTGCAACAATAACAACACAAACGGGCGTTTATGTTCGTCCCATTGTAAGACTAGCTCCATTACCTTTTTCTGAAGGAACTGAGTCCTTCAGGGGGGGCTGAATGTTCGGGACTTGCTAAGTGTTTCCATATGACAAACATACCTAACTTATCCTATTTTGATTTTTGTAACCTGTATACTATTTCAATCGCTATTTGCTGTATATTAACATATGTTAACTTAAAATTGTACTCATTCCATATGTCGTATAAGAGTTTGTATTAACTGATGTATCATTTATTGATTTGGTCACCTATCGACAAGCGCATATCATTTCTTTATTCTTATATTCTTCTTTTACATTGCGCTCTAACATTCGTATTGCACTAATTGTTATTATGCTTTGTGCGATCATTCGTTATGGTAATTAATCGATTTTGTATTAAACTCAGCCTCTTTCATAGTTCAACCATCGGAACGTAAGCATCTACAATCAAAGGTATAATTAAAAGGAATATAAATAATTTGTTATATGTTACAATAGCAGGCAAAATAAAATAATGTTAATGTATTTTAATTTGTAATTTCGATTTTCATTCATTCACGTTATAATGCTATAGTTTCAAAACAATGGGGGAAGACGTTCATCCTTTATCAAGGACAGGTCTCTTACCTCTAGTTGTGGCTGTGGCTTCAACCATTTTGGTCGCTGTTGTAATCGCGACAAGTAATCTTGGTGCCACTAGTGTGTGTGTGTAATTTCTGTGATAGAGCAGGGCTATTGACTCTAGGTTGTGTGTATGTGTGCGTGCGTTTGTGTGGTCCAAAGGGTTGTAGCCTCTGGAGTTAGAGGCCGTTGCTTGTGGATTTGGTTTGAACTTTATACGTGGGTATGAGTATGTATCTAGATATCGTGGACTGTAGATCGAATGGGTGGTGTTTTTGAGCTATGGGTATATGTGGATACTGTGCATGGGAGACGCACTCCATGTTTGGGTGAACGTTTGGTTACGCTGGTAGGTAATTCCGTAAAATGAATAAACGATCGAATTGCGAGATATTGATGCTCGAAAGTTGCCAATTTATTTTTTGGATTTTGGTTAGATCTAAAATTTTTTTTTTGAGTAGTTTGTGATTGTACAATATGTAAGTTAAATTTTAAGTATTCCGGTGTGTACTTACTAGTTTTCTGTTAGTGGTTTGTTTGAATTAGGTGGCAGAGGGCAAAGTTTCGTTATAGGTCGTTTGATTTCTCCCTGTTGTGTTTTCAGCTTTACGACTCTTGTGATGTTGTCTGTTCCAGGGTATGTCTTCACAATACGGCCTAAACTCCATTGTGATGGTGGAAGACGTTCATCCTTTATCAAGAACAGGTCTCCTATCTCTAGTTCTGGCTGTGGCTTCAACCATTTTGGTCGCTGTTTTAATCGCGACAAGTAATCTTGGTGCCACTAGTATGTGTGTGTAATTTCAGTGATAAAGCAGGGCTATTGACTCTAGGTTGTGTGTACGTGTGTGTGTGTGGCGTGTGTTTTTGTGATCCAAAGGGTTGTAAACTCTAGTGTTAGATGCCGTTTGTTGTGGATTCGGTTTGAACTTTATACGTGGGTATGAGTATGTATCTAGATATCGTGTACTGTAGATCGAATGGGTGGTGTTTTTGAGCTATGGGTATATGTGGGTACTGTGCATGGGTGACGCACTCTTTGCTTGGGTGAACGTTTGGTTACGCTGGTAGGTACTTCTGTAAAATGAATAATGCTCGAATTGCAAGCTATTGATGTTCGAAGGTTGCCAATTTATTTTTAGGGTTTTGGTTACATTTTACATTTTTTTTTTTTGAGTAGTTTGTAATTGTACAATATGTAAGTTAAGTTCCAAGTTTTCCGGTGTGTACTTACTAGTTTTCTGTTAGTGGTTTGTGTGAATTAGTTGGCAGAGGGCAAAGTTTCGTTATAGGTCGTTTGACTTCTCCCTGTTGTGTTTTCGGCTTTACGACGGCTTTGTGATGTTGTCTTTTCCAGTTTATGTCTTCACAATAGGGCCTAAACTCCATTTTAATGGGGGAAGACGTCCATCGTTTATCAAGGACAGGTCTCTTACGTCTAGTTGTGGCTGTGGCTGTAACGATTTTGGTCGCTGTTGTATTCGCGACAAGTAATCTTGGTGCCACTAGTGGGTGTGTGTATTTTCTGTGATATAGCAGGGCTATTGACCCTAGGTATTGTGTACGTGTGTGTGTGTGCGTGTGTTTGAGTGGTCCTAAGGGTTGTAGACTCTAGTGTGAGGCCGTTGGTTGTGGATTCGGTTTGAACTTTATATGGGTATGAGTATGTATCTAGACATCGCTTACTGTAGATCGAAAGGGTGGTGTTTTTGAGCAATGGGTATATGTGGATACTGTGCATGGGTGACGCACTCCTTGTTTGGGTCAACGTTTGGTTACGCTGGTAGGTACTTCTGTAAAATGAATAATGCTCGAATTGCAAGTTATTGATGTTCGAAGGTTGCCAATTTATTTTTTGGATTTTGGTTAGATTTTAAATTTTTTTTGAGTAGTTTGTGATTGTACAACATGTAGGATAAATTTTACGTGTTCCGGTGGGTAATTACTGGTTTTCTGTTAGTGGTTTGTTTGAATTAGTTGGCAGAGGGCAAAGTTTCGTTATAGGTCGTTTGATTTCTCCCTGTTGTGTTCTCAGCTTTACGACTCTTGTGATGTTGTCTGTTCCAGGGTATGTCTTCATAATACGGCCTAAACTCCATTTTGATGGGGGAAGACGTTCACCCTTTATCAAGGACAGGTCTCCTACCTCTAGTTGTGGCTGTGGCTTCAACCATTTTGGTCGCTGTTGTAATCGCCACAAGTAATCTTGGTGCCACTAGTGGGTGTGTGTATTTTCTGTGATATAGCAGGGCTATTGACCCTAGGTATTGTGTACGTGTGTGTGTGTGCGTGTGTTTGAGTGGTCCTAAGGGTTGTAGACTCTAGTGTGAGGCCGTTGGTTGTGGATTCGGTTTGAACTTTATATGGGTATGAGTATGTATCTAGACATCGCTTACTGTAGATCGAAAGGGTGGTGTTTTTGAGCAATGGGTATATGTGGATACTGTGCATGGGTGACGCACTCCTTGTTTGGGTGAACGTTTGGTTACGCTGGTAGGTACTTCTGTAAAATGAATAAACGCTCGAATTGCAAGCTATTGATGTTCGAAGGTTGCCAATTTATTTTTTGGATTTTGGTTAGATTTAAATTTTTTTTGAGCAGTTTGTGATTGTACAATATGTAAGTTAAATTCTAAGTGTTCCGGTGTGTACTTACTAGTTTTCTGTTAGTGGTTTGTTTGAATTAGTTGGCAGAAGGCAAAGTTTCGCTATAGGTCGTTTGATTTCTCCCTGTTGTGTTTTCGGCTTTACGACTCTTGTGATGTTGTCTGTTCCAGTTTATGTCTTCACAATACGGCCTAAACTCCATTTTGATGGGGGAAGACGTTCATCCTTTATCAAGGACAGGTCTCTTACCTCTAGTTGTGGCTGTGGCTGTAACGATTTTGGTCGCTGTTGTAATCGCGACAAGTAATCTTGGTGCCACTAGTGGGTGTGTGTAACTTCTGTGATATAGCAGGGCTATTGACCCTAGGTTGTGTGTACGTGTGTGTGTGTGTGCGTGTGTTTGTGTGGGCTAAAGGGTTGTAGACTCTAGTGTTAGAGGCAGTTGGTTGTGAATTCGGTTTGAACTTTATACGTGGGTATGAGTAAGTATCTAGATATCGTGGACTGTAGACCGAATGGGTGGTGTTTTTGAGCTATGTGTATATGTGGATATTGTGCATGGGTGACGCACTCCTTGTTTGGGTGAACGTTTGGTTACGCAGGTAGGTACCTCTGTAAAATGAATAAACGCTCGAATTTCAAGCTGTTGATGTTCGGAGGTTGCCAATTTATTTTTTGGATTTTGGTTAGATTTTAAATTTTTTTTTGAGTAGTTTGTGATTGTACAATATGTAAGTTAAATTTTATGTGTTTCGGTGTGTACTTACTAGTTTTCTGTTAGTGGTTTGTTTGAATTAGTTGGCAGAGTGCAAAGTTTCGTTATAGGTCGTTTGATTTCTCCCTGTTGTGTTTTCGGCTTCACGACTCTTGTGATGGTGTCTGTTCCAGGGTATGTCTTCACAATACGGCCTAAACTCCATTTTAATGGGGGAAAACGTTCATCCTTTATCAAGGACAAGTCTCCTCCCTCTAGTTGTGGCTGTGGCTGTAACCATTTTGGTCGCTGTTGTAATCGCGACAAGTAATCTTGGTGCCACTAGTGGGTGTGTGTAATTTCTGTGATATAGCAGGGCTATTGACTCTAGGTTGTGTGTACGTGTGTGTGTGTGCGTGTGTTTGAGTTGTCTAAAGGGTTGTAGACTCTAGTGTTAGAGGCAGTTGGTTGTGGATTCGGTTTGAACTTTATACGTGGGTATGAGTATGTATCTAGATATCGTGGACTGTAGATCGAATGGGTGGTGTTTTTGAGCTATGGGTATATGTGGATACTGTGCATGGTTGACGCACTCCTTGTTTGGGTGAACGTTTGGTTACGCTGGTAGGTACCTCTGTAAAATGAATAAACGCTCGAATGTCAAGCTATTGATGTTCGGAGGTTGCCAATTTATTTTTAGGGTTTTGGTTACATTTAAATTTTTTTTTTTGAGTAGTTTGTGATTGTACAATATGTGAGTTAAATTTTATGTGTTTCGGTGTGTACTTACTAGTTTTCTGTTAGTGGTTTGTTTGAATTAGTTGGCAGAAGGCAAAGTTTCGCTATAGGTGGTTTGATTTCTCCCTGTTGTGTTTTCGGCTTTACGACTCTTGTGATGTTGTCTGTTCCAGTTTATGTCTTCACAATACGGCCTAAACTCCATTTTGATGGGGGAAGACGTTCATCCTTTATCAAGGACAGGTCTCTTACCTCTAGTTGTGGCTGTGGCTGTAACGATTTTGGTCGCTGTTGTAATCGCGACAAGTAATCTTGGTGCCACTAGTATGTGTGTGTAATTTCAGTGATCAAGCAGGGCTATTGACTCTAGGTTGTGTGTACGTGTGTGTGTGTGGCGTGTGTTTTTGTGATCCAAAGGGTTGTAAACTCTAGTGTTAGATGCCGTTTGTTGTGGATTCGGTTTGAACTTTATACGTGGGTATGAGTGTGTATGTAGATATCGTGTACTGTAGATCGAATGGGTGGTGTTTTTGAGCTATGGGTATATGTGGGTACTGTGCATGGGTGACGCACTCTTTGCTTGGGTGAACGTTTGGTTACGCTGGTAGGTACTTCTGTAAAATGAATAAACGCTCGAATTGCAAGCTATTGATGCTCGGAGGTTGCCAATTTATTTTTAGGGTTTTGGTTACATTTTACATTTTTTTTTTTGAGTAGTTTGTAATTGTACAATATGTAGGTTAAGTTCCAAGTTTTCCGGTGTGTACTTACTAGTTTTCTGTTAGTGGTTTGTGTGAATTAGTTGGCAGAGGGCAAAGTTTCGTTATAGGTCGTTTGATTTCTCCCTGTTGTGTTTTCGGCTTTACGACGGCTTTGTGATGTTGTCTTTTCCAGTTTATGTCTTCACAATAGGGAATAAACTCCATTTTAATAGGGGATGACGTCCATCCTTTATCAAGGACAGGTCTCTTACGTCTAGTTGTGGCTGTGGCTGTAACGATTTTGGTCGCTGTTGTAATCGCGACAAGTAATCTTGGTGCCACTAGTGGGTGTGTGTAATTTCTGTGATATAGCAGGGCTATTGACTCTAGGTTGTGTGTACGTGTGTGTGTGTGCGTGTGTTTGAGTGGTCTAAAGGGTTGTAGACTCTAGTGTTAGAGGCAGTTGGTTGTGGATTCGGTTTGAACTTTATACGTGGGTATGAGTATGTATCTAGATATCGTGTACTGTAGATCGAATGGGTGGTGTTTTTGAGCTATGGGTATATGTGGGTACTGTGCATGGGTGACGCACTCCTTGCTTGGGTGAACGTTTGGTTACGCTGGTAGGTACTTCTGTAAAATGGAAAAACGCTCGAATTGCAAGCTATTGATGTTCGAAGGTTGCCAATTTATTTTTTGGATTTTGTTTAGATTTTAAATTTTTTTTGAGTAGTTTGTGATTGTACAACATGTAGGATAAATTTTAAGTGTTCTGGTGTGTACTTACTAGTTTTCTGTTAGTGGTTTGTTTGAATTAGTTGGCAGAGGGCAAAGTTTCGTTATAGGTCGTTTGATTTCTCCCTGTTGTGTTCTCAGCTTTACGACTCTTGTGAAGTTGTCTGTTCCAGGGTATGTCTTCACAATACGGCCTAAACTCCATTTTGATGGGGGGAAGACGTTCACCCTTTATCAAGGACAGGTCTCCTACCTCTAGTTGTGGCTGTGGCTTCAACCATTTTGGTCGCTGTTGTAATCGCCACAAGTAATCTTGGTGCCACTAGTGGGTGTGTGTAACTTCTGTGATATGCAGGGCTATTGACCCTAGGTATTGTGTACGTGTGTGTGTGTGCGTGTGTTTGTGTTTGTGTGGTCCTAAGGGTTGTAGACTCTAGTGTTAGAGGCCGTTGGTTGTGGATTCGGTTTGAACTTTATATGGGTATGAGTATGTATCTAGACATCGTTTACTGTAGATCGAAAGGGTGGTGTTTTTGAGCTATGGGTATAAGTGGAAACTGTGCATGGGTGACGCACTCCTTGTTTTGGTGAACATTTGGTTACGCTGGTAGGTACTTCAGTAAAATGAATAAACGCTCGAATTGCAAGCTATTGATGTTCGAAGGTTGCCAATTTATTTTTTGGATTTTGGTTAGATTTAAATTTTTTTTGAGTAGTTTGTGATTGTACAATATGTAAGTTAAATTTTAAGTGTTCCGGTTTGTACTTACTAGTTTTCTGTTAGTGGTTTATTTGAGTTAGTTGGCAGAGGGCAAAGTTTCGTTATAGGTCGTTTGATTTCTCCCTGTTGTGTTTTCAGCTTTACGACTCTTGTGATGTTGTATGTTCCAGGGTATGTCTTCACAATCCGGCCTAAACTCCATTTTGAAGGGATAAGACGTTCATCCTTTATCAAGGACAGGTCTCCTACCTCTAGTTGTGGCTGTGGCTTCAACCATTTTGGTCGCTGTTGTAATCGCGACCAGTAATCTTGGTGCCACTAGTGGGTGTGTGTAATTTCTGTGATATGGCAGGGCTATTGACTCTAGGTTGTGTGTACGTGTGTGTGTGTGCGTGTGCGTGTTTTTGTGTGGTCTAAAGGGTTGTAGACTCTAGTGTTAGAGGCAGTTGGTTGTGGATTCGGTTTGAACTTTATACGTGGGTATGAGTATGTATCTAGATATCGTGTACTGTAGATCGAATGGGTGGTGTTTTTGAGCTATGGGTATATGTGGATATTGTGCATGGGTGACGCACTCCTTGTTTGGGTGAACGTTTGGTTACGCTGGTAGGTACCTCTGTAAAATGAATAAACGCTCGAATTTCAAGCTATTGATGTTCGGAGGTTGCCAATTTATTTTTAGGGTTTTGGTTACATTTTAAATTTTTTTTTGAGTAGTTTGTGATTGTACAATATGTAAGTTAAATTCTAAGTGTTTCGGTGTGTACTTACTAGTTTTCTGTTAGTGGTTTGTTTGAATTAGTTGGTAGAGGGCAAAGTTTCGTAATAGGTAGTTTGATTAGTCCCTGTTGTGTTTTCAGCTTTACGACTCTTGTGATGATGTCTGTTCCAGGGTATGTCTTCACAATACGGCCTAAACTCCATTCTAAAGGGGGAAGACGTCCATCCTTTATCAAGAACAGGTCTCCTACCTATAGTTGTGGCTGTGGCTTCAACCATTTTGGTCGCTGTTGTAATCGCCACAAGTAATCTTGGTGCCACTAGTGGGTGTGTGTAACTTCTGTGATATAGCAGGGCTATTGACCCTAGGTATTGTGTACGTGTGTGTGTGTGCGTGTGTTTGTGTGGTCCTAAGGGTTGTAGACTCTAGTGTTAGAGGCCGTTGGTTGTGGATTCGGTTTGAACTTTATTTGGGTATGAGTATGTATCTAGACATCGTTTACTGTAGACCGAATGGGTGGTGTTTTTGAGCTATGTGTATATGTGGATATTGTGCATGGGTGACGCACTCCTTGTTTGGGTGAACGTTTGGTTACGCAGGTAGGTACCTCTGTAAAATGAATAAACGCTCGAATTTCAAGCTGTTGATGTTCGGAGGTTGCCAATTTATTTTTTGGATTTTGGTTAGATTTTAAATTTTTTTTTGAGTAGTTTGTGATTGTACAACATGTAGGATAAATTTTAAGTGTTCCGGTGTGTACTTACTAGTTTTCTGTTAGTGGTTTGTTTGAATTAGGTGGCAGAAGGCAAAGTTTCGCTATAGGTGGTTTGATTTCTCCCTGTTGTGTTTTAGGCTTTACGACTCTTGTGATGTTCTCTGTTCCAGTTTATGTCTTCACAATACGGCCTAAACTAAATTTTGATGGGGGGAAGACGTTCACCCTTTATCAAGGACAGGTCTCCTACCTCTAGTTGTGGCTGTGGCTTCAACCATTTTGGTCGCTGTTGTAATCGCCACAAGTAATCTTGGTGCCACTAGTGGGTGTGTGTAACTTCTGTGATATAGCAGGGCTATTGACCCTAGGTATTGTGTACGTGTGTGTGTGTGCGTGTGTTTGTGTGGTCCTAAGGGTTGTAGACTCTAGTGTTAGAGGCAGTTGGTTGTGGATTCGGTTTGAACTTTATACGTGGATATGAGTATGTATCTAGATATCGTGGACTGTAGATCGAATGGGTGGTGTTTTTGAGCTATGGGTATATGTGGATACTGTCCATGGTTGACGCACTCCTTCTTTGGGTGAACGTTTGGTTACGCTGGTAGGTACCTCTGTAAAATGAATAAACGCTCGAATTTCAAGCTATTGATGTTCGGAGGTTGCCAATTTATTTTTAGGGTTTTGGTTACATTTTAAATTTTTTTTTTGAGTAGTTTGTGATTGTACAATATGTAAGTTAAATTCTAAGTGTTCCGGTGTGTACTTACTAGTTTTCTGTTAGTAGTTTGTTTGAATTAGTTGGCAGAAGGCAAAGTTTCGCTATAGGTGGTTTGATTTCTCCCTGTTGTGTTTTCGTCTTTACGACTCTTGTGATGTTGTCTGTTCCAGTTTATGTCTTCACAATACGGCCTAAACTCCATTTTGATGGGGGAAGACGTTCATCCTTTATCAAGGACAGGTCTCTTACCTCTAGTTGCGGCTGTGGCTGTAACGAGTTTGGTCGCTGTTGTAATCGCGATAAGTAATCTTGGTGCCACTAGTGGGTGTGTGTAATTTCCGTGATATAGCATGGCTATTGACTCTAGGTTGTGTGTACGTGTGTCTGTGTGCGTGTGTTTGAGTGGTCTAAAGGGTTGTAGACTCTAGTGTTAGAGGCAGTTGGTTGTGGATTCGGTTTCAACTTTATACGTGGGTATGAGTATGTATCTAGATATCGTGGACTGTAGATCGAATGGGTGGTGTTTTTGAGCTATGGGTATATGTGGATACTGTGCAGGGGTGACGCACTCCATGTTTGGGTGAACGTTTGGTTACGCTGGTAGGTAATTCCGTAAAATGAATAAACGATCGAATTGCGAGCTATTGATGTTCGAAGGTTGCCAATTTATTTTTTGGATTTTGGTTAGATTTAAAATTTTTTTTTGAGTAGTTTGTGATTGTACAATATGTAAGTTAAATTTTAAGTATTCGGGTGTGTACTTACTAGTTTTCTCTTAGTGGTTTGTTTGAATTATTTGGCAGAGGGCAAAGTTTCGTTATAGGTCGTTTGATTTCTCCCTGCTGTGTTTTCAGCTTTACGACTCTTGTGATGTTGTCTGTTCCAGGGTAAGTCTTCATAATACGGCCTAAACTCCATTTTGATGGGGGGAAGACGTTCATCCTTTATCAAGGACAGGTCTCCTACCTCTAGTTGTGGCTGCCGCTTCAACCATTTGGCCGCTGTTGTAATCGCGACAAGTAATCTTGGTGCCACTAGTGGGTGTGTGTAATTTCCGTGATATAGCATGGCTATTGACTCTAGGTTGTGTGTACGTGTGTCTGTGTGCGTGTGTTTGAGTGGTCTAAAGGGTTGTAGACTCTAGTGTTAGAGGCAGTTGGTTGTGGATTCGGTTTCAACTTTATACGTGAAGTATGTATCTAGATATCGTGGACTGTAGATCGAATGGGTGGTGTTTTGAGCTATGGGTATATGTGGATACTGTGCAGGGGTGACGCATTCCTTGTTTGGGTGAACGTTTGGTTACGCTGGTAGGTACTTCTGTAAAATGAATAAACGCTCGAATTGCAAGCTATTGATGTTCGAAGCTTGCCAATTCATTTTTTGGGTTTTGGTTAGATTTAAAATTTTTTTTTTGAGTAGTTTGTGATTGTACAATATGTAAGTTAAATTTTATGTTTTTCGGTGTGTACTTACTAGTTTTCTGTTAGTGGTTTGTTTAAATTAGTTGGCAGAGGGCAAAGTTTCGTTATAGGCCGTTTGATTTCTCCCTGTTGTGTTTGCAGCTTTAAGACTCTTGTGATGTTGTCTGTTCGAGGGTATGTCTTCACAATACGGCCTAAACTCCATTTTAATGGGGGAAAACGTTCATCCTTTATCAAGGACAAGTCTCCTCCCTCTAGTTGTGGCTGTGGCTTCAACCATTTTGGTCGCTGTTGTAATCGCGACAAGTAATCTTGGTGCCACTAGGGGGTGTGTGTAATTTCTGTGATATAGCAGGGCTATTGACTCTAGGTTGTGTGTACGTGCGTGTGTGTGCGTGTGTTTGAGTGGTCTGAAGGGTTGTAGACTCTAGTGTTAGAGGCAGTTGGTTGTGGATTCGGTTTGAACTTTATACGTGGGTATGAGTAATTATCTAGATATCGTGGACTGTAGATCGAATGGGTGGTGTTTTTGAGGAATGGGTATATGTGGATACTGTGCATGGGTGACGCACTCCTTGCTTGGGTGAACGTTTGGTTACGCTGGTAGGTACTTCTGTAAAATGAATAAACGCTCGAATTGCAAGCTATTGATGTTCGAATGTTATTTTTTGGAGTTTGGTTAGATTTTAATTTTTTTCTGAGTAGTTTGTGATTGTACAATATGTAAGTTAAATTTTAAGTGTTTCGGTGTGTACTTACTAGTTTTCTGTTAGTGGTTTGTTTGAATTAGTTGGCAGAAGGCAAAGTTTCGCTATAGGTCGTTTGATTTCTCCGTTGTGTTTTCGGTTTTACGACTCTTGTGATGTTGCCTGTTCCAGTTTATGTCTTCACAATACGGCCTAAACTCCATTTTGATGGGGAAGACGTTCATGCTTTATCAAGGACTGGTCTCCTACCTCTAGTGGTGGCTGTGGCTGCAACCATTTTGGTCGCTGTTGTAATCGCGACAAGTAATCTTGGTGCCACTTGTGGGTGTGTGTAATTTATCGCGGACTGTAGATCGAATGGGTGGTGTTTTTGAGCTATGGGTATATGTGGATACTGTGCATGGGTGACGCACTCCTTGTTTGGGTGAACGTTTGGTTACGCTGGTAGGTACTTCTGTAAAATGAATAAACTCTCGAATTGCAAACTATTGATGTTCGGAGGTTGCCAATTTATTTTTAGGGTTTTGGTTACATTTTACATTTTTTTTTTGAGTAGTTTATGATTGTACAATATGTAAGTTAAATTCTAAGTGTTCCGGTGTGTACTTACTAGTTTTCTGTTAGTGGTTTGTTTGAATTAGTTGGCAGAAGGCAAAGTTTCGTTATAAGTCGTTTGATTTCCCTCTGTTGTGTTTTCATCGCGACCAGTAATCTTGGTGCCACTAATGGGTGTGTGTAATTTCTGTGATATAGCTGGGCTATTGACTCTAGGTTGTGTGTACGTGTGTGTGTGTGCGTGTGTTTGTGTCGTCTAAAGGGTTGTAGACTATAGTGTTAGAGGCAGTTGGTTGTGGATTCGGTTTGAACTTTATACGTGGGTATGAGTATGTATCTAGATATCGTGGACTGTAGATCGAATGGGTGGTGCTATTGAGCTGTGGGTATATGTGGATTCTGTGCATGGGTGACGCACTCCTTGTTTGTGTGAACGTTTGATTACGCTGGTAGGTACTTCTGTAAAATGAATAAGCGCTCGAATTGCAAGCTATTGATGTTCGAAGGTTGCCAATTTATTTTTTGGATTTTGGTTAGATTTAAAATTTTTTTTTTTGAGTAGTTTGTGTTTGTACAATATGTAAGTTAAATTTTAAGTGTTCCGGTGTGTATTTACTAGTTTTCTGTTAGTGGTTTGTTCGAATTAGTAGGCAGGGGGCAAAGTTTCGTTATAGGTCGTTTGATTTCTCCCTGTTGTGTTCTCAGCTTTACGACTCTTGTGATGTTGTCTGTTCCAGGGTATGTCTTCACAATACGGCCTAAACTCCATTTTGATGGGGGAAGACGTTCATGCTTTATGAAGGACAGGTCTCCTACCTCTGGTTGTGGCTGTCGCTTCAACCATTTTGGTCGCTGTTGTAATCGCGACAAGTAATCTTGGTGTCACTAGTGGGTGTGTGTAATTTCTGTGATATAGCAGGGCTTTTTTTTGTTTTTTTTTTTTTTGGTTGCATCAATGGATGTGGTAATCTTCCAACGATGCGGTAGCCCATGCCACCAACAAGCGCGATTCGCACTACCCGAATATTCGATACCAGGAATGCGCCTACGTACTAATCCACACCCCTATGTCCTTCAACCACTCTCCCCGCGGGACTGCCGTTAGGTATTACTTCGCGGGGCTGGTTAGCAGATCATGCTATTCTTCTTGTATTTGCTTCTTGATCTCTTCTAATTTTTTCTATTCTTCTTAGCTCGTTTTGCACAATTATCACAAATGTGCCGATTTCCATCCAATTTTCCTCCGACTGCAACATTTGGTCTATGAGTAGTATTGGACTGGGCAGATTAATTCTCCACTGCGAAAAACGCCGGCAATGAAATATGGCCTGCTCCGTATCTCTCCCTCGTTTGAGCATTCTGGGCACAAGGGGAGCTATCGTGTCCGAATCGGTGCAGGTATTTGCGATAGCCGCCGTGACCGGATAGGAACTACGTAAGGTGGTAGTTGTTATCCCCATGTGCTCGTTTTTTCCAGGTCTCGATGTTCGGGATTAACTTGTAGGTCCATCTGCCTTTTGTACTATTATCCCACCTGGCTTGCCAGATGGCTGCTGAAGCCGCTCGCTCTGCTCCTTTTATTCTTGCAATTTCACCTGCATCTTGTCGCCCTGGGGTTCTTCTATTATAAACTCTCAACATCTCGTCCGCGAGAATGTCGATCGGAACCATTCCTGCTATCACGAAGGTTGCTTCATCCGAGATTGTTCGAAATCCACAGATCGTTCTTAATGCACTGAGCCTGTATGCGGACAACAGATTTCTCTTGTTTGCTTTTATGGCGAGTGCCTCCGCCCAGACCGTAATCTGTTATCAAGTATTACTCCCAGGTATTTGATTGATTCTTTCGATCGGATTATTTGCTGTCCCACCCGTATATTGGCGTATTCCACAATTCTTCTACTGTTAATTAAGATAGCTTCCGTTTTATGGTCCGCTAATTCTAGACCGGCAGATACTAGCCAGTCTTTGATGCGAATAATCGCTACATTTGTGGCTGACTCTATCTCCTTTATTTCTTTTGCCACCGTAACGACGGCAATGTCGTCTGCAAATTCGATTACTTGAACTCCTCTCGGCAACATAAGCCTTAGCACTCCGTCATACAGAATGTTCCATAGGAGTGGACCGAGTACTCATCCTTGTGGAACCCCAGCTGAAACGCTGTAGTATTTCAACCCTTCATCAGTTTCATACCTCAGTTCTCTGATGGTAAAGTAGTTTTCTATTATCCTCAGTAAGTAATATGACGTATTCATACTGGCTAGTGATTTTCTGATGAACGCCCAGTTTGCCGAGTTAAATGCATTTTTGATGTCCAAAGTCACCACTACACAGTATTTTTTTGTACCATACCGCCACCTTTCTCCTTGTATCGCTTCGGCCGCAATGTCGACCACAGTTTTTACGGCTTGAACAGTAGACCTCGATTTTCTGAACCCAAACTGAAAGTCTGATAGTGCTCCTCTCTCTTCTGCTACCGCGAGCAGTCTAGCATATATTATCCGTTCCAGTATCTTTCCCATTGTGTCTAGAAGGCATATTGGGCGATACGAGGATGGTTCTCCATGTGGCTTGTTTCCCTTTGGAAACAGGACTAGGTGTTATAGTTTCCAAGCATCCGGGACAACTCCTTCTTCGAGACATTTTTGAATTGTTTCCATAAACATATCTGGCCGCTTATGAATAGCTGCTTTTAGTGCCTTATTTGGTATGCCATCAGGTCCGGGAGCTTTACTGTCGCCTACCTTCCTGCATGCGTTTATGAGTTCATCCGCTGAGACTATTGGGATGTCCTCCGTGTTGGTCTCCCTAATGATATGGTACATAGTAGATGTACCTCGGGGGAAAAAGTGTTCTACTGTGGAGCTTAGGATTGCTGGACATGTTATTTGCGGCGACTTGCTGCCCTTTATCGTAGTCATGACGATCCTGTATGCTGTACCCCAAGGGTTTATGTTGGCTTCTTCACAAAGTTTTTTAAAACATCTTATCTTGCTCTCCTTGATTGCCTTTTTTAGGTCGCGTCTTGCTATTTTAAAACCAATAAGGTGTTCTTCAAAGCGATCTCTTCCCCTAGATCTTTAGACTTTGCGTCGGGCATGTAAGCACTTCGCTCTAAGCTTTTTTATTTCCTCATTCCACCAGTAGCATGGTGTTCCTCCTCTAGTACCCGTTCTTCTGGGCACTGATGCATCGCACGCAGTAGTAAGAATGCGCACGAGTTGTTGTATACTGGCTTCAGCTGTTCCGCTTTGCATTATGTTTCCGATATTTATCATTTCTTCGAACGCGTCCAGGTCGAAGTGTGTGTCCTTCCATCTTGGGCCCGTTCGTTTAGCGCGTTGCACGGTACTCTTCTCCTTCGTTTAAAAAATGATTGCTTGGTGGTCACTGTGCGTGTATTCTTCGCTGACTCGCCATTTTATTTTTCGCAAGAGGGAGTTGCTAACGAACGTAATATCAATAATCGAGCCCGTTCCTGCCTTACGATATGTGTTTGCACGACCTTGGTTTGCAATGCCTATGTTAAGAGTTGCAAAACTTTCAAGCAGACTACGGCCTCTGGCTTTTGTAAGTCTGCTACCCCACTCCGTTGCCCATGCATTAAAGTCGCCGCCGATAACCACAGGGGCTTTACCACGAACATCGTCGGGGTAGGTTATCTAGCATTGTCTGGTACTCGTTGATGGTCCAGTTTGGACATGCATAGCAGCTGTAAAAATGTATGCCATTTATTTTGGCCCGTCCAAAGCCCTCCGTAAGTCCATTAGTTTCTTGAAAGGCATGCCTTCCACATATCCATATAGCAGCATGCTTTGTCCTATCGCAGATCCATATACGAGTATTGCTGTCCAGAGTTTTATACGGTTCACTTATCAGAATAACGTCCGCTTTTTCTTCTCTAGCCGTTTGTGTCAGGATATCCTGTGCAATTCTACAGTGATTTAAGTTAATCTGTATTATCTTCATGTTTTCTTGTTGGTGATGGCCTTCCTAAAAACCAGACACTTGCTGCTTCCGGCTACATGCTTCGAATCATTTGGGTGTTCTTTTCTACAGAACATGCATGATGGCTCCTTATCGCAGTTCTTTGCTATGTGGCCTTCTGTTCCACACCCGCTACATGGCTTGGAGCGGTCCTCACTGCTTTTGCAATGCTTGGCTATATGCCCAAATTCAAGACATTTGAAGCATTTTTGGAGAAGCGTTCGCTCACGAATGCGACAAACAACCCATCCAATTTTTACCTTTCCTGCATCTAACAGTTTCTTTGCCAATCCGACGGGAAGACCAATTGTTGCTGTTTGGGTTCCACCGTACGCTTTTCGCAAGGATAATATGTCTGCTGGTTGTAGTTCCACCCCGAGTTGAGTCCTTATTGCCTCGCAAATGTCCTCCTTTCCGGTGACTTCGTCGATGTCTTTCAGCTCGATGGTAGTGCGATGTGTGAGTGTCCTTACATTCGCTCGCTCTCCTAAAACCTCGCCAATGACAATTTTAAACTCTTCTGTCTTATTTCCAGTTTCCTTGAGCTGTATTAGGAGCTCTCCTTTCTGGGTCCTTCTTATCCTGGATACCGCTTTTCCAATAGCTTCTAGTTTGGGGTCTGCTTTTACGCTACGAAGAATCTCCGCGTAAGATATTCCTTCGCTTGCTTCGATGATGAACGCGTCCGGCTTACTTCTTTTCGCTTCAAGCTTCTTTTCGCCTCAAGCTTCTTTTTGTTAGTCTCCTTCCTAGTTTTTCTCAACTGTTTGCCATCGTTTGACTTCTGTTTTGTCGGAATGGCGGTGTTCTTCTCCTTGATCTTTGGAGTTATGCCTACAATATTGTTTTCTTTTTGCTTCGACTCTACCGCCTGGGGGTTTTTTTTTTCTCTTTGGTTCCGGGGATTCGCCATTTTGACCCTGCCTTTTCCTGGGTTCTTGTGCGTTTCTCAGCCAGGGAGAGGTTTGTGAGGAGTTGTGTTTCCTTATCACCTCTTTTGCCTTTTCGTCCTGCAGCTGATTAGCAGAAAGCTCATATAGGGATCTAATGCTTTCAATTGCGTCTCTCACAGGTTGATGTATTGAACGCCTTTTCCCATCTTCTAACATTTCCACCAGTTGCCGGATCTGCTCACCTATTTTGTGGAAGGCAGATAGCTCCGAATTTGGTTCAAGTGCCGTCTCTATTGTCGCAGAAAAAACACTGCTTTCAATGCTTCTCCCTAAAGGTGCTGGTGCGGTGTCTGGTGACCTTAGCATCCTTGAGCTCCTTTGAAAGGGATATTCCTCATTACCTTTCTCTTCCACTAATATTCCCTCCATTGATTTGGTTTTTGTTGAATTCATTTCAATTGGGTCCCCAATTGTTATTGTTGGTGTTATCGATGTCCGAGTATGTAGTAACCTAAGGATTCCATGGTTGTCTTTGCAAGCAGTGAGGCCATGCAAGGGTTGACACAGACCCTTATGAGGTGTTGTGCCAGAGCCAAATCAGTTTTAACAAGGAATGTTACATCTTGACCTACACCACCAACTTAATGGCGACGAGGCATCGAGCGTTCTTTGAGTCCTGCCAAGGTTTCAACGGGACGGGGGCGCTTGCAGCATTAGCCTGAAAGCCATTTCCGCAAAATTTCACTCTTGCTTACTCAGATAACAGAATACTACAAACGTCAGCTGTTCAATAACGCAAAAGAATAAAAAAAACGCACTTGCAAAGAGAAAAAAACTATTTATTTTGTGGACTGTATAGTACTCGTATAAGCACACTCTAAACTGCGTTCGTATCAAGTCTACTTCCAACTGACGAGAATAGTTTCGCATCGCACAATATTTGTGTAAAATGCAGCCATGCATTTCATGGATGTCGGTCGCAGGTACCGTTGCCATTGTCTCGTCCGATGTGCCCTTACAAGTGGTGGAAAAATAGTCGAACATTATCGGCTATTCTTCTTTATGTGCTCTTCGTTGCGCCTCGTGAAGCGGTATTCTGGTTTGCAAGTCGCTGTGCTGGTTGTATCCCTTGCCATTGGGTTACTTTGTGTGTGCTGGCTCAGCACACATTGCGCCGCTCAGGAAAACCGTTGGCTTCATGGGTTGCTATCGCACTTGGTAGCTTGACATGGTGATGCTCTATCACTGCCATATGGTGTCACCTTATGTTTTGAACATCAGCCCTGATAGCTGTCATTCCAATTATTTTTTTCCAGTATGCCATAATTAAGACCTTACTGGGCTCAGTCTTAATGTTTTACGGTAGTTTTACAATTTATTTTAAATTTGTGTGTGTGCAGTAACTTCCGGGTGGAGAAACTGCACCATTCACCTTGTGGCGGGTATCGTCGGATCTCGCTATTGGCTTCTTGCTGTATCCCTAGTTGCCACCGTGTGAGGTAGGGAGCACTTACTTGTAAGACGGTGCTTGCTCGTCTTGTCACAGAGAGTTCATCCGGGTCCTTTGACCTTTTCAGCCAAGCCCTCCTCCTCCGCACTCTGGATGGGGGGCTGCTTATTGGGTTTCGCAGTTAGCCTGTGTTTAACTTACATATTGGGGTGTTCCGATAACCATGCTTGGATGCATTACCATAGCTATAACGCTATGTTATGCCTCCGGAACACGGCTTTTAGTCGACTCTTACGACAGGCATACCTTACCACAGGTATATTCTAACCCCGACCTGAAGGGGTTGATATAGCAGGGCTATTGACTCTAGGTTGTGTACCTGTGTGTGTGTGCGTGTGTTTGTGGGTTATAAAGGGTTGTAGACTCTAGTGTTAGAGGCAGTTGGTTGTGGATTCGGTTCGAACTTTATACGTGGGTATGAGTATGTATCTAGATATTGTGGACTGTAGATCGAATGGGTGGTGTTTTTGAGCTATGGGTATATGTGGATACTGTGCATGGGTGACGCACTCCTTGTTTGGGTGAACGTTTGGTTACGCTGGTAGGTACTTCTGTAAAATGAATAAACGCTCGAATTGCAAGCTATTGATGTTCGAAGGTTGCTAAGTTATTTTTTGGATTTTGGTTAGATTTAAATTTTTTTTTTTTGAGTAGTTTGTGATTGTACCATATGTAAGTTAAATTTTAAGTGTTCCGGTGTGCACTTACTAGTTTTCTGTTAGTGGTTTGTTTGAATTAGTTGGCAGAGGGTAAAGTTTCGTTATAGGTCGTTTGATTTCTCCCTGTTGTGTTTTCAGCTTTACGACTCTTGTGATGTTGTCTGTTCCAGGCTATGTCTACACAATACGGCCTAAACTCCATTTTGATGGGGGAAGACGTTCTTTTTTATCTAACACTTATTTAGACTTTACAATTGTGCAACAAAATGTTAGAAGCATAAGAAAAAATTTTGATAATTTATGTGCTCATATAGAAAGCAACTTTGAAACTCTACCTTCAATTATGATACTAACGGAGATCTGGGCTTTTAAACATGAAATGTCAAATTTTTCTATCCCGGGTTATTTTGTATATCCAAAATGTAACGAAACTTATATCGCGGGAGGTACAGTTGTCTTTGTCAAAAACGATCTTGAAGTGGATGATGTTCTTACCCCAGAAATTGAAAGTGCCGACTGTGTAATAATTAAACCGAAAGTATGTTTGAATTTGTCAGTTACTGTCGTTTGTGTATATCGGCTGCAGTCTGTGGATCGTGAAATTTTTCTCGAAGACCTTGAATGTCTACTGTGCTCTATCAACTGTGATAACGTCTTCTTAATTGGGGACGTTTTTAATCTACCAAGGGACAGTGATGATTATATGCTCTTATTATGTTCGCTAGGCTTTCGATCGTTTATAAATTTACCAACTAGAATATGTAACAATTCCAAGTCATGCATTGACCACATTTTTCTTAAGTCCACGGAACTTACCGATACATATCCGTTTATTCTAGAGCTTGGTATAACTGACCACCATTTAATTGGTATTACTTTAAAAAACCTCGTAAGAACTTCCGTCGGCATGAATTCTAAACCAACTTGTAGAAAAGAAGGAACTACGATTAATTTCTCAAAACTGTTTCAATGTTTGTCTTTAGAAACTTGGGACCCAGTATACGGTTCAGCTTGTCCTTCAAATGGCTTATTAGCTTTTTTAAAAATCCTTAAGTGTTATATTAGCTTATGTGTGAAAAATAAGAAAATAAATAGGGTCACGAAAATTAAACCACGGATGACTCTTGAAATTTGTGAAAAGGTTTGGGAAAAAAATAAATTCTACGCTAAAAATAAAAATAAAATGAACCAGCCTTTAATTAAACACACATATAAAATGCTGCAAACTAATGTGCATAATTTAGTAGAGGAACGTAAAACTGAATACTACCGAAGAAAATTTGAGGAACATAGGCTTAATCCTAAAGAACAGTGGCGAATTATAAACACTATTTTAGGAAAAGATAAAAATGAACAGGGTTTAAAACTTCTTAAACTAGGCAATAAAACTGCTGTTAGTAATGAGGAGTTAAGCAACGGGATGAATGACTTCTTTAAAAATGTTGCTAACATCTCAAAACCGGATGTATGCACTCAAATCACTGAAACAAACAAAAAATATTTGGTTGATAAAATATACCCTTTTTCTTTCTTCTTTACATCAGTAAATAATTCAGACCATCTGGCTATTATTAACTCACTAAAAAACAAAAATTCATCTGGACCTGACGGTATAAGTAATTTTGTCATTAAAAAGATAGGAAAATATATAGTTGCACCTTTAACATATATTGTTAATCAAAGCTTCCAAATCGGGGTATTCCCAGACCATCTTAAGACCTCATTGATTATTCCTGTTTTCAAGAAGGGTGATCCAAGTGATCGGAACAATTATAGACCCATATCCTTGTTATCAGTTTTTTCAAATATATTTGAAAGAATCATTGTTGAAAAGATGCTAATTTTTTTGAATAAATCAAGTTTCTTTAATTTTTAAGTAATATATATAAAGGACTAGACAATAGTCTGAGCACATTTGGCCTATTTCTTGATCTAACCAAAGCTTTTGACCTAGTTGGCCATGCAATCCTACTTCAAAAACTTTACAATGCTGGTTTCAGAGGAAATATACTCGACTGGTTTAAATCATACCTAACCAACAGAAAACAACGGGTAAGAGTTAATGACGTTGTTAGCAAGGAAGAGATTTGCGCTAATACCGGCGTCCCTCAAGGATCTGTCTTAGGGCCGATCCTTTTTCTCTTGTATATAAATTCTATATTCAGTCTCCCTGTCAATGGTCATATAGTCGGTTACGCAGATGATATTGCATTAGCATATTCATGCAACTCCGCAGCTGTGGCTCGTGAGCAAATAAATACAGATTTAGAGATTCTTACCACCTGGCTAAACTACCATCGACTTATTTTTAGCAATAAATCAAAAGTAATGTGCTTCTCCTTCTCTAAGCCAAATATCTATATTGAAAACATTATTTCTCACCAAAGGGTTGTAGACTCTAGTGTTAGAGGCAGTTGGTTGTGGATTCGGTTCGAACTTTATACGTGGGTATGAGTATGTATCTAGATATTGTGGACTGTAGATCGAATGGGTGGTGTTTTTGAGCTATGGGTATATGTGGATACTGTGCATGGGTGACGCACTCCTTGTTTGGGTGAACGTTTGGTTACGCTGGTAGGTACTTCTGTAAAATGAATAAACGCTCGAATTGCAAGCTATTGATGTTCGATGGTTGCCAATTTATTTTTTGGATTTTGGTTAGATTTAAAATTTTTTTTTGAGTAGTTTGTGATTGTACAATATGTAAGTTAAATTTTAAGTGTTCCGGTTTGTACTTACTAGTTTTCTGTTAGAGGTTTGTTTGCGTTATTTGGCAGAGGGCAAGGTTTCGTTATAGGTCGTTTGATTTCTCCCTGTTGTGTTTTCAGCTTTACGACTCTTGTGATGTTGTCTGTTCCAGGGTATGTCTTCACAATACGGCCTAAACTCCATTTTGATGAGGGAAGACGTTCATCCTTTATCAAGGACAGGTCTCCTACCTCTAGTTGTGGCTGTTGCTTCAACCATTTTGGTCGCTGTTGTAATCGCGACAAGTAATCTTGGTGCCACTAGTGGGTGTGTGTAATTTCTGTGATATAGCAGGGCTATTGACTCTAGGTTGTGTGTACGTGTGTGTGTGTGCGTGCGTGTGTTTGTGTGGTCCAAAGGGTTGTAGACTCTAGTGTTAGAGGCCGTTGGTTGTGGATTCGGTTTGAACTTTATACGTGGGTATGAGTATGTATCTATATATCGTGGACTGTAGATCGAATTTGTGTTGTTTTTGAGCTATGGCTATATGTGGATACTGTGCATGGGTGACGCATTCCTTGTTTGGGTGAACGTTTGGTTCCGCTGGTAGGTACTTCTGTAAAATGAATAACCGCTCGAATTGCAAGCTATTGATGTTCGAAGGTTGCCAATTAATTTTTTGAATTTTGGTTAGATTTAAAATTTTTTTTTGAGTAGTTTGTGATTGTACAACATGTAAGTTATATTTTGAGTGTTCCGGTATGTGCTTACTAGTTTTCTGTTAGTGGTTTGCTTGAATTAGTTGGAAGAGGGCAAAGTTTCGTTATAGGTCGTTTGATTTCTCCCTGTTGTGTTTTCAGCTTTACGGCTCATGTGATGTTGTCTGTTCCAGGGTATGTCTTCACAATACGGCCTAAATTCCATTTTGATGGGGGAAGACGTTCATCCTTTATCAAGGACAGCTCTCCTACCTCTAGTTGTGGCTGTGGCTTCAATCATTTTGGTCGCTGTTGTAATCGGGACAAGTAATCTTGGTGCCACTAGTATGTGTATGTAATTTCTGTGATAAAGCACGGCTATTGACTCTAGGTTGTGTGTACGTGTGTGTGTGTGTGCGTGTGTGTGTGTGCGTGTGTTTTTGTGGTCCAAAGGGTTGTAAAATCTAGTGTTAGATGCCGTTTGTTGTGGATTCGGTTTGAATTTTATACGTGGGTATGAGTATGTATCTAGATATCGTGGACTGTAGATAGAATGGTGTGGCTGTGGTGTGGCTGTGGTGAATTTTCTGTTAGTGGTTTGTTTGAATTAGTTGGCAGAGGGCAAAGTTTCGTTATAGGTCGTTTAGTTGTGCTTTTGGCTTTACGACTCTTGTGACGTTGTCTGTTCCAAGATATGTCTTCACAATACGGCCTAAACTCAATTTTGATGGGGGAAGACGTTCGTCCTTTATCAAGGACAGCTCTCCTACCTCTAGTTGTGGCCGTGGCTTCAATCATTTTGGTCGCTGTTGTAATCGGGACAAGTTATATTGGTGCCACTAATATGTGTGTGTAATTTCTGTGATAAAGCACGGCTATTGACTCTAGGTTGTGTGTACGTGTGTGTGTGTGCGTGTGTTTTTGTGGTCCAAAGGGTTGTAAAATCTAGTGTTAGATGCCGTTTGTTGTGGATTCGGTTTGAACTTTATACGTGGTCATGAGTATGTATCTAGATATCGTGGACTGTAGATCGAATTGGTGGTGTTTCTGAGCTATGGGTATAAGTGGATACTGTGCTTGGGTGACGCACCCTTTGTTCGGGTGAACGTTTGGTTACGCTGGTAGGTACTTCTGCAAAATGAATAAACGCTCGAATTGCAAGCTATTGATGTTCGAAGGTTGCCAATTTATTTTTGGATTTTTGTTATATTTAAAATTTTTTTTTTGAGTAGTTTGTGATCGTTCAATATGTAAGTTAAGTTTTAAGTGTTCCGGTGTGTACTTACTAGTTTTCTGTTAGTGGTTTGTTTGAATTAGTTGGCAGAGGGCAAAGTTTCGTTATAGGTCGTTTGATTTCTCCCGGTTGTGTGTTGAGTTTTACGACCCTTGTGATATTGTCTGTTCCAGGGTATGTCTTCACAATGCGGCCTAAACTCCATTTTGATGGGGGAAGACGTTCATGCTTTATCAAGGACAGGTCTCCTACCTCTAGTTGTGGCTGTGGCTTCAACCATTTTGGTCGCTGTTGTAATCGCGACAAGTAATCTTGGTGCCACTAGTATGTGTGTGTAATTTCTGTGATAAAGCAGGGCTATTGACTCTAGGTTGTGTGTGCGTGAGTGTGTGTGCGTTTGTTTTTGTAGTCCAAAGGTTTGTAAACTCTAGTGTTAGATGCCGTTTGTTGTAGATTCGGTTTGAACTTTATACGTGGGTATGAGTATGTATCTAGATATCGTGGACTGTAGATCGAATGGGTGGTGTTTTTGAGCTCTGGGTATATGTGGATACTGTGCATGGGTGACGCACTCCTTGTTTGGGTGAACGTTTGGTTAAGCTTTTAGGTACTTCAGTAAAATGAATAAACGCTCGAATTGCAAGCTGTTGATGTTCGAAGGTTGCCAATTTATTTTTTGGATTTTGGTTAGATTTTAATTTTTTTTTTTGAGTAGTTTGTGATTGTACAACATGTAAGTTACATTTTGAGTGTTCCGGTATGTACTTACTAGTTTTCTGTTAGTGGTTTGTTTGATTTAGTTAGCAGAGGGAAAAGTTTTGGTATAGGTCGTTTGATTTCTCCCTGTTGTGTTTTCAGCTTTACGACTCTTGTGATGTTGTCTGTTCCAGAGTATGTCTTCACAATCCAGCCTAAACTCCATTTTGATGGGGGAATATGTTCATCCTATATCAAGGACAGGTCTCTTACCTCTAGTTGAGGCTCTGGCTTCAACTATTTTGGTCGCTGTTTTAATCGCGACAAGTAATCTTAGTGCCACTAATATGTGTGTGTAATGTCTGTGATATAGCAGGGCTATTGACTCTAGGTTGTGTGTACGTGTGTGTGTGTGTGTGCGTGTATTTGTGTGGTCCAAAGGGTTGTAGACTCTAGTGTTAGAGGCCGTTGGTTTTGGATTCGGTTTGAACTTTATACGTGGGTATGAGTATGTATCTGGATATCGTGGACTGTAGATCGAATGGGTGGTGTTTTTGAGCTAGGGGTATATGTGGATACTGTGCATGGGTGACGCACTCCTTGTTTGGGTGAACGTATGGTTACTCTGGTAGGTACTTCTGTAAAATAAATAAACGCTCGAATTGCAAACTATTGATGTCCGAAGGTTGCCAATTTATTTGTTGGATTTTGGTTAGATTTAAAATTTTATGTTTGAGTAGTTTGTGATTATACAATATGTATGTTAAATTTTAAGTGTTCCCGTGTGTACTTACTAGTTTTCTGTTAGTGGTTTGTTTGAATTAGTTGGCAGAAGGCAAAATTTCGTTATAGGTCGTTTGATTTCTCCCTGTTGTGTTTTCAGCTTTACGACTCTTGTGATGTTGTCTGTTCCAGGGTATGTCTTCACAATACGGCCAAAACTCCATTTTTATGGGGGAAGACGTTCATCCTTTATCAAGGACAGGTCTCCTACCTCTAGTTGTGGCTGTGGCTTCAACCATTTTGGTCGCTGTTGTAATCCCGACAAGTAATCTTGGTGCCACTATTTCCAAAACGTTTGCAACATTCTTTGGATGGTCTTCCAGCGATCAACGTATCCCTGCGTGTCTGTGGTTAGTTCTGGTTCTGGAACAGTGCAAGGGGACAGAGGAGTCTCGAATTCATACACGCTTCGATCTGAGACAAAAGCGTGACGAGTTCCTCAAAGGTAAGTGTCCCTTTACCGACGATCCTTTTAAAATGGTGCTTGACACTCTTCACTCCGGCTTCCCACAATCTTCCAAAATCCGGTGAAGCCGGGGGAATGAAATTCCATTTGGTTCCTTGCATCGCTAAGATCTCAGCAACCTCCTTCCAATCGTGTCCTGCCCTTTCCATCAGACGGTACTGTTCCCTTTCAGCGCCCACGAAGTTGGTTCCGCAGTCACTGTAGATCTGAACCCAGACTCCTCGTCGAGCTGCGAATCGCTGAAAGGTCGCTACTAAGGCTTACGTAGTTAAGTCAGTCGCGGCTTCCAAATGAATGGCCTTGGTAGAAAAGCACACAAAAACAACAATATAGCCCTTAAGCATCTTGGCTCCTCGACCTATCTAAGACCGGATGTTGAGTGGGCCTGCGTAGTCTACTCCTGTTCCCTCTGGCGTTTTGGTCCGCCAGGGAACAGAGCTCTTGGAACTTAATGTAGGAACAAGAAAAAAACTCCGCTTTGCCAAGAACTTTAAAAACTGTAAATTTTATTAATTTAATATACGTTTTATATTTCATTTTACCTGCTTCTAGTTACTCCAAATTAATACTGCTTTAAATGTTGTTGTTCCGTTGCATGACCAGGTTGACAAGAAAGACCGGATTAAAAGACAGGAAATTCAAAAGGTGAATACGCGTCTTTTAGTGCTATGGCCGGCTGACATCCGCCATAATTGAATTTTCAGCTTTCACAACACTCCCCCCTGGTAAGCTGGTACCCTCAACTGGCTTATCATCTTCGTCATGGCAGCCTACATCTAGTACAGCGAGTTTCGTTGATGGCCTTGTGTACACCCCATTTGACGTTTTTATCACGGCGCTCCTTACTGCCCCATCTCTACCTGGTATTGCTCTTCAAAACGATTCCTTTCGGCCAGCTATTCCGTGGGTGTTTGGGTCGACAACGATTACGATATCGCCCTCTTGAATGGTTTTGGACGAACGAAACGATTTCGTGCGCTTGGTGAGTTCGGGAAGATATTCAGTCACCCATCTTTGCCAGAAGCGATTTGCGAATTGCTCGCTGGCTAGCCAATTTCTGCGCAATACAGCTCCATCGTCGTTAAGTTCCTTTGAGAACTTATTGCCACTTGATGATCCCAAAATGAAGTGGTTAGGTGTTAATGCCTGTTCGTTTTCACTACCTAAGGGAACATAGGTAAGGGGTCGGGAATTAATAATACGCTCTACCTCTGCCATCATTGTTAGCAAAAGCTCATCGGACGGGTTCCTTGTTGGAGAAATGCAGCTTAGTGTTTGCTTTACCGGACGAACTAACCTCTCCCAACTTCCCCCCATGTGTGGTGAGGAAAGCGGAACGAAATTCCATTTAAGACCTGGTCCAACAAAACTTTCTGCCACCTTGGTTACTCTAATGTTATCTATTGCTTCCTTTAATTCATTGCTTGCTTCGCGGAAATTGGTACCGTTGTCGCTATAGATCTCCAGGGGCCAGCCTCTACGTGCGATGAAGCGATTTAACGCCATTATGCATGAATCTGTAGATAAAGTAGATGCAACCTCAATATGCACCGCTCTCACCGTCATGCACGTAATGAGCACGCCCCAGCGCTTTTCAGAGCACCTTCCAATTGCTACGCACAATGGTCCAAAGTATTCGATGCCTATATAAGAAAAGGGCTTGGTGAACGGTTTCAATCTAGCTGGTGGCAAACTGTCCATTAACGGTGGTTGTGGACTGCTGCTAGCATTCTTACAAAATTGGCATTTTCTTCTTATTAACTTTAGCAAGACGCTAAAGTTCATTAACCACTGTCTCACTATATTGATGACGAAAACGTTGGTGGTAATCGGCTACAATCAACTCGAAAACGTGATGCTTCTTTGGTAAGATGATTGGTCTTTTCGTGCTGTAGGGTACTGCAGGCGCTGCATTTATACGACCCCTCATCCTTAATACCACGTTGTCGTCTAAGTATGGTGATAGTGTATAAAGCGGACTGTTTTTTTCTATTTCATAATTAACTTCATTTTTGTTGTTTTTATTATTCTTAAGCACAGCGATTTCTTCTGGGAAGGCTTCGTTTTGACAAAGATTAAATATGTAATTTTCAGTCTTTTTGAAATCTATTGGAACCATTTGTTTTGCAGTCTGCTTATCTTGTTTATTTCTGGAGATTATACGAATGAAACGGAATACCTGAGCAGTAGAGCGGAGAAGCCCCTTCCATTGACTAAATCGTTTCACATCGATAACCGCAATCGCTTGCTTGACTTGGTGTAAATGCATATGGCGCATTTCTTCCTTTGTTGTTTCTGTTGGTATAAATGCCACCGGCCAACTATCACTTGGTTCATATAAGAAACTGGGTCCCCGATACCACCGGTTATCTGAGCGGAAATCATACTTGGAACGCCACTTTGTTGCTTCATCTGCAACATTGCTTTTGCTTGGGATCCACCTCCAATTACTCGCTTCAGTTTCTTCAAGAATTTCCCCGATCCGATACGCCACAAACTGCTTGTATTTACGGTGATCCGAATTTAGCCAGCTTAAATAAGTTCTAGAATCAGTCTAGAAATATTTCTCGTGTATGGTGATCGAATGTCCTGCTATTATAATCTTCGCCAGCCTGGTTCCTAGCACTGCTGCTACTAATTATAGTCTCGGTATTGACATAACTTTTAGAGGAGCTACTTTTGTTTTGGCAGCCACTAAAACGCACTCAATCCTTTTCCCATTAAATACCCAAGAGTAGGCCACAGCTGAGTAAGCCAATATATGCATTGGTACCTGAGAGTCTTGATTAAAATATAGATGTTCTAGATAAGATCTTTCGACCACAATATTTTTTATGTCCGGTATAAGACCCTTCCATATACACCATTTTTAATATTGATGAGGTTTGATCCTTTCATCCCATCCAATAGCAGTACTCCATACTTCTTGCAGTAACATTTTTAGCAATATCAAAAAGTTTGCAATCAGCCCCAAAGGATCAAAAACGGACATTAGTGCTTTTAGCATTTCTCTTTTAGTGAGCCACACATCTTCAACTACGATGTCAAAGTTTAGTGTGGGAGCTCTGATAGCAAAGCTAAAGGAATCGGACGATGGCAACCACCACATGCCGGGAACTTTTTCCGGACTGGAAAGTATATGCCAACTACTTATACTCTTTTTGCAGTTCGCCGCTTTCTCTTTTAATGTGCTGAGAATGGCAGGCGAATTTTACATAAAATTTCGTATTTCAAAACCCCCTTGCTTGTGTATGAAAATAACTTCCCTTATCAGCTTAATTGCTTCTGCTTCAGAATCAACACTATCCAGGTAGTCGTCGACGTAATGGTTTTCCACAATCAGTCTCGTTGCCCTTGGATGTAGCTTTTCATATGCTTTTGCATTTGTATTCTTCACAAACTGTGCGCAAAAGGGAGAACACGTAGCTTCAAAAGTTATTACTTGCATCGCATACTCTTCGATTTCCTTGCTGGCTTTATTTCGCCACAGAAATCTTTGCGCGCGTTGATCTACCCTCTTTATTTTCACTTGGTGGAACATCTCTTTGATGTCCGCACAAATCGCTATTTTGCGCTCCCTAAACCGAAATAATACAGAGAGTAAGGATGGTACAATATCAGGACCGGACAGTAGCAAAAAATTTAGGGAAGTACCCTTTACTGCCGCAGCTGCATCCCAAACTATTCTTAACTTGTTTGGTTTGTTGTGATTGAAGACTGGAAATATAGGTAGGTACCAGATGAGAGACACATTTTGTTGGAGTTCGTTTGCGCACAGTTTTCTGGCGTACTGCTTTTGCACGTACTCTTCTATCTGTATATTCAGCATATTAATCAGCTGAGGATCTTTGGTCGCTCTCTTCTCGAGGCACATTAATCGTCGCTCAGTCATCGGCCGGCTATCGGGTAAGTGTTATTCCCTTCCTTGGTTGTGTTGTTTTGCTTTCTCATCGTCGAGTGAGTGCAATAATTTACTACTCTTTACAACGGCTGATTCGCTTGCAATGAACTCACAGATGTGAAAGTTAAAACGTTTCTGTCGATTGTGTATCGGCATTGTATACGGCCCAAAAACTGTCCATCCCAATCGCGTTTTTGCAGCCACCGATTGATGATCGTTCCCTTCTCGTGATTTTAGAGGGATACTCAATTTCTACTGGTCCAAACCGAGTAAGATACGAGGTCGTGCATTAGTTTACGAATCAATTGGAATTTGGTTTAGATGTTTATATCGTTTTATTAAATCTTTCGCATTAATTGTCTGTTTCGGAAGATCGAGTGACCTGATTTTTTTTAAAAAAAGAACTTAACACTCAAGAGGGTATTACTACTCTTAAAATGCCGGAGCACGTGTTAAGTTTTTCGGAAAATTGGATAGAGAGAGAGAGAAAGATTTTGGGCTCAGTGGTTATTTCGCTCCATGGGTGGCATCCAACATTTAATGGGGAGACTAAATTATTAGTGTAAATTGGACTCAAGTTGTATTTAGGCAACCATTCATCTCACAAGATTTTAGTTGCCTGAAAAAAAGTCTTTCGGTCACGGCTGGTATTGAACCCCGAACCGTCCGATTGGGAAGCCAACACACTACCACTTGAGCCACGGCCACCCACTATTGTGGGCGTATATTTGTAGCGTTGAACCTTTTATTAGAACCGATCGCCGAAATCTGTATTTTTACTTTTTTAGAATTGTTTTCTGAGCGATGGGTGTTCGATGTCCATTTGAGACACAATGGCTGGACTTCTCCTTCGTCGTTTAACTCCTTCGCGAGGTCTTCGTCCATCAACGATACTGATGAACCGTCATCGAGAAATTCGTAGGTATTCATTTGCCTGGCGGCATTGTATAAAGTGACTGGAACTACACGGAATAAGACGCCATTTCCATATTCGGATTGATGACAAACGTAACCATGTGCTGAAGTTGAAGATTCTGAATATGTGGAAGTTGAAGCTACTGCTGATTCTGAGGACGTTGCAGCAGCTTGGTGCTCATACCTTGTCTTATGCAGTAAGCGATGGTGTTTGTACGTGCAACCGTCTACGCCACATTCTCGTACCTGATAGCAACGATTCCTTCCGTGCTGTCGAAGGCAAGTCCGGCAAAGCATGTGTCTATTTACTGCTTCCCACTTATCATTTAACTTCATCCTTATAAACCGTTGGCAATGGTCAATCGTTTTGCAATTCGAAGGACAGATTAGACATTTTTTCCCATTTGATTCTTGATGATTCTGACTCTGATGCACATTTAGCGATGCTCTTGGTGTTTTCCTTTCTTGGTTCAATTGCGCAGAGTTCAATATGTTAACCGGTGTGACCTCCGCGGCCGAACAAGCAAAGTCTGTTAGCAAAGCACTAAATACCGAGAGATTAACTGCGGCCACACTCTTACGATAGCTTCCCCAATTCAGACGCATTGAAGCTGGGAGTTTTTCGGTTAATTCTTGGAGCAGACATGGATTGGATAAATGATTATTTAATTCGGTCGCTTCCATGACCGCACACATATTTTGCACTGAGAGTGAAAAGTTGATAATCGATTGAAGTTTTTCAGCTCGAGGTGGTGGCTCCTTTCGAATTTTTTCAATTAAATTGTTGATAATAGTCTCTGGCCGACCATACAACATTTGGAGTGTGGTGATAACTCCTGGTACTTGTTCGGGAATCAGCAGTCTGCATCTAACAGCTTCCATGGCATTACCCTTTAGACAATTTTGCAGTCGTCGCAGGTTGTCGGTGATGGTGTAACCACATGAAACCATGGAGCTGTTAAACCAGCTGATAAATAGCGGCCATTCCTCCGGTCGGCCACTAAAGGTTACCTGCTCCTTCGATATTAACTGTCTAGCTGCCAGTTGCTGTCTGCTGAGCTGGTGCAAACTTAACGATGATATGTCGGCTGTGAAAGGGTTAGCTGTGGGCATGTCACATTGAGAAACATTGTGGGCTGATGTGGATGCATTGGGGAATGCGATATTACCTGGGATAGCTGTTGAAGGTTTACTGTGTAAAGCTGCGTTCGAGTTGCAGAAAGAGGTGTTATTTAAGTTGGTTTTCGACGAATGGGGTAGAAGAATTGAGTCGCTGTACTGCGGCGTATCATCATCTTCGTCGGTGGCTTCCGGTTCTACTTCCCGCAATATGGCATATTTGCGTTCGAGAAATTCTTTGTCTCGTTGCTCAGCTAACCGCTTTTCTTTTTCCATTCGTTGAAGTAAGAGTAAGACTTTCTTTGATCTAATTTTGCCTCCTGGTACTACCGGATCTTTTTGAAATGACTTGGATATTGCTATTTTAGCACCGTTTGTGAATAGGTAAGTTAAGGGGCTACGACGTGCGAGTTACACATAGTTAATTTGTCTGACTGTGAATGTGCTGCTATTGGAGTGCGAAACACGTGCGATTCGTTGAAGCTCGACACTGTTGTGTTGTGTCTATTAAGGTCTGGTTGAAGCGAAAGAGAAGAAGTATATGGTACTGTTATTTCCTTAGATGTTGATAAGGCTATCGGGTTTTTATTTGGATCTGTTTGAGAAAGTAGATCCATCGGCTGCGAAATGGGTACAGAATGTTGGCCATATGTTACCATAGTCGTCGTAGTCTGCGGTACAGTGCGATTAAATAAAGGCGAGGCTTGTGTTTGAGATGGTTCGACGGAGGCTAATGTGGCAAGTTCGTTTTGCGGTATCAGGATTGATTTTGAGGTATTGCTGACAGCTGTTTCAATTAATCTAGCAGAGCAACATGAGGTACAGCTCCAGTCGTGATGCTGGATATCACTGGTTACACCAACACACATGAAGGGGAACCACTGATCGCATTCGTCGCACTGAACCATTTCGTGAGTGTCTGCATTATGGCATGCCTTGCAGTTAAATGGCATGATGCTTGCGTGTACCAGATGAAGTTTTACAGAGGTAGAGGTTATGGGTTTTGAGCAAGGAAAAGGGGAATATCTTTGAAAATATATTTTTGGACTTACCGTGTCTCTTAGGCAGTTTTGATGTGAGGACGATGATTATCAAGCTGAAGTTGTGCTCTTTGTGATGAGGATTTTGATGCGCACTTGCTTGCGACGAGGATGCTTTTGCGCTGGTGATGACTGTTGTAATGAGAATTTATGCGCACTTGCTTGGTGTCGAGGATGCTGTTGCGCTGATGATGGGGGTTGTGATGAGGATTTTGATGCGCACTTGCTTGGCGACGATGATGCTTTTGCGCTGGTGATGTTTCTTGTAATGCGAATTTGTGCGCACTTGCTTGGTGACGAGGATGCTGTTGCGCTGATGATGGAGTTTGTGATGAGGATTTAGAGCGCACTTGCTTGGCGACAATGATGCTTTTGCGCTGGTGATGATTGTTGTAATGATGCGCAGTTACGTGATAAAATGCTGTTGCGTGGAAAATGCCTTTCCTTTTCACCTCCAAATATCGTTCACACAATAGAATTTTTAAGGAATGTTCCCTCTGGCGTTTTGGTCCGCCAGGGAACAGAGCTCTTGGAACTTAATGTAGGAACAAGAAAAAAACTCCGCTTTGCCAAGAACTTTAAAAACTATAAATTTTATTAATTTAATATACATTTTATATTTCATTTTACCTACTTCTAGTTACTCCAAATTAATACTGCTTTAAATTTTGTTGTTCCGTTGCGTGACCAGGTTGACAAGAAAGACCGGATTAAAAGACCGGAACTTCAAAGGGGGAATATGGCTACGCGTCTTTTAGTGCTATGGCCGGCTGATAACTGCCATAATTGAATTTCCAGATTGGTGGCGCTAGTGTTTCTATTTGGTAGTGATGCCAGCTCCCACAACAACTCCTGTGTGATAGAATGGTCTTGATGCGGTGACTCTTGGTACAGACAGGTTTCCCAATACCTGTTTGGCGGTTTTATGTTGGTATCGATGACAAATAATGCAGCTGTTGATGAATTTTTTAACCGTTCTTTTCGTCCTTAGTATCCAGTATTTGGTCCTTATACATGTCATCCTTAACTGGATCCCTCCATTCAGTGTTTTTTCATGTGCATCGCGCAGTACGAGGGTGGTGAAATGGTGATTTGGATCTAAGATGATAGGATGCTGTTTGTCATACGTGAGGTCAGCGTTTTTGAGTCTTCCCCCCACTCTAAGGATGCCCTCGGTGTCAATAAACGGACTAAGCGATGTCATTCCTCTGTCTTTGCTAATCCCCTCCGGGAACATTTCGAGTTGCACACCATGTATGAGTGTTTTTATGGCCGCTCCTAATTCCCATGGGTCGAAGGTCTCAATCATTCGTCTGTGTCTATTCTGTATATTATACATGAAGCGTAGACAGTACGCTATAATCCTAGTCACTCTGGCTAACCTTGAATATCGATGAAGCAACTGGTTTATCATATTCTCTTCTGCTTTCCCGTGGTGGACTTCTAGTTGCTGCGAATGGTCTCTTCATTCGGTGGTTAAATTTGTGGGTTGTGTTGGGAAGTCGATTATCCAGGTTGATTGCAAAAATGGTGGACCATTCCACCACAAACTCGTGGTTCCGATGGGAACCCGCCTCGTGACACAAAATCTGATGGGTTTTCTTGCGTTGGTATGTGTCTCCATATCTCTTTCTTTGTGCGTCGATAAATTTCTCCCACTCTGTTACGGACGAATGTCTCCCGCTTTGATGATGGCGAGCGAATCCATTGAAGAGTTATGGTAGAATCCGTCCAAGCATATAATTTTTCATCATCTCTTTTCAGGACTCGAGTCACGTAATGGAGAACCTTTGCTAAGAGGACTGCACCGCATAGTTCCAATCTAGGAAGGCTAATAGAGTTCAGGGGAGTCACATTGGATTTGGTCATAAGGAGAGGCATGTGCACCTTGTTGTCGCTGTCCCCAACGCGAAGGTAGACCGCTGCGCCGTACGCCTTCCCAGAAGCATCACTGAAGCCATACAGTTCGGAGAATTGAGTGTCCATCGTGCTACTGATCCAGCGAGGAAAGTGAATTTTATTTATTTGTTGTAAATCATGGAAGAATATATTCCATTCTCCCAGTATTGTGGGATCGACAGGCTCATCCCAGGATATCTTTCGTAACCACAGTAATTGCATGAACCATTTTGCCTTTACTATACATGGCGATATCCAACGTAAAGGATCGAATAATCGAGCTATCGTTGATAAAATGAACCTTTTCGTTAGTACCGGATTAGAAGGAGGAATGTAATGGAACGAGAAGACATCTGTGCTTGGGAGCCACTGAATACCCAAGGTTTTTATTTGGTCCAAGTCGATAGAAGGTACCGAGAATGAGGACTCACAGTCTTCAATCGGAATACCTTGAAGTAACTCCTTTGTGTTCGAGGTCCATTTACGTAGCTTGAAGCCAGCTGCCTGAAGTGATTCTCTTATTTCCTTAATTTTTTCTCGGCACTCTTCCTTGGTGTCTGCTCCATAAATAAGATCATCGACGTACATCTCTTCACCGATTATCTCCTTTATCCGAGGGTATTGCTGCCAAGACTCATCTGCTAGGTGCCGCAACGTTCTTATTGCAAGATACGGAGCCGAAGCCGTTCCGAAAGTAATTGTGTTAAGACGGTAAACCTTGATGGCTTCGTTTGGATCCTTGCGCCAGAGTACTAGCTGATAAAGAGAATCACTTTCGTTGACTCAGATTTGGCGGTACATCTTTTCGATGTCCGCCGTAAAGGTAAAACCGTATTGCCTCCATCGCAGAATTATATCCGTAACATTTTGTTGCAAGGTTGGTCCGGTCATCAGTTGGTCGTTTAATGAGATGCCGTTAGCAGTCTTCAATGACGCGTCGAAAACCAGCCTTAGCTTTGTTGTCGTACTTGCTTCCTTGATAACAGCGTGATGTGGCAAAAAGTAATGACCGGAATCACGTATGGTTTCTTCTTTTTCAACGCTCATATGACCTAAACTTAGATAGTCTTCTAGACAAGCGGTATACTGGTCTCGTAGTTGGGCGTTCGAAGCCAGTCTTTTCTCCAAGCATTTAAAGCGTTGCATAGCTCCTTCGCGTGACCTGCCTAGCACCGGTGGTGTTGAGGCCTTGAAGTGAAGAGCAACCCAAAGTAAATCTATCTCCGAAGGCTCATGAAAAAATGGATCCGCTAACATATATTTGTCAAGGTGTTTCCATTTTGATATTGGAAGATGGCCAGACAACGACTTGAAAACGAATGCTTGCGTGCATGTACCAAACGATGAATGGTGAGATGCAAGTGTGATATTTACACACTTCTGACAAGTGCCGGTGCTGACTAAACCCAGCCCCGAGACCTCAACATGAGTAGACGTTGGCCTTAAGCGAAGTAATTGGACAGCTGTTTCCGTAATAAACGTTGCTTGAGAGCCAGAATCGAGCAAAGCTCTAAATGAAAGCATCTCTCCCGAGGCAGCCTTCACTTTCACCAAAGCCGTGGCCAATAAAACTTGTGTTACCTTGTTTGTTGTGCCAACTGAGCAGAAGCTATTGATGGCTGGTGTATCTGTAGATTGCTCTATTTGTTTTTATTGAAAGCTGGAAGCTCCGGCGTTTAATGCTGATACCATGGTGTGTTGAGCTGGATGGTGCGTTGAGTTGAGTGAAACGTTGTTAGCGTATGGATGAGACGTTGAAGGATAATTGGAGTTATTAGCTACAGTACTATGCAACAGCGAGTGATGGGGTTGTCCACAGTGGAAACACCTTCGATTGCTTGGACATTGTTCAAAAGTATAACTATAAGCTAAACAATTTTTGGAAATACCTTCGGTTTCGTTCCCCTATACTCAAAAAGGTTGGTAATTCCTGTGGATCTTTTTTCAGCCCTAATCGTTCCTCCCACAGATGTTAGTCTTAAGAGGTAGTTTTTGCAACAGTAAAAAAATCAATACTACATCCCAATGCTGAATCGGTACGCATAAATTCTATAGACTGTGTACAACTTCTGTTGTTGTGTCTAGTAGCCGCTTGATGGGATCCGCCTTTTCATGAGATATAGACTGTTGATTAAATAATGTCTTTAAATGTGTATTAACTAAAAACCTTGTATGGTCATAACGATCTTTTAATATCGAACAAGCTTTCTCGTAATTACTCTTATCGATACTTAGATGAGATAAAAGTTTGTCAGCTTCCCCCGACACACTCGACTTCAAATAATGAAGTTTTTGAATTTCAGACAGCCCACTATTATGGTGAATTAACGATACAAACAGATCGTGAAATGGACGCCAAGCGTCATAATTACCAGCGAAATTTGGCAGATTAATTTTTGGTAATCTGACATCCACGCTATTGGCTAATGTCTCCTTGCACCCGTCGTTACACCCCGTAAGTTGGAATCTAGAGGGACTTTGGCTTTATCTAAAGCGTCTAGTAAATCACCACGATATGTTAAATACAACTCTCTTATCTGTTCAAACACTGATCCAATTTTTTCATACGTTTCAGAATCTTCCTCTTTTATTGTCAATAAAAGATTTTGGTATGTACTAGTAGCTGAATCCATTGTTTTTTCCTAAATAACTAATCGCCCATCTAGGTAATTTGCAGTTCGTCGAACTGAGCCCGTTTTTTGGAAATTACTTAAATCTTTTTTCATCTGTAGATTTAGCCTCTCTAACACCATTCGCTCCATCTTTATATCTCAACTTATAATCTGATCACACGCAAAGTAAGAAAAATCCACTTACTTGAAAATTTATGGAATCCCCCGTTGATAATACCGATTTATTCTTACAAAAGCTCAATAACCTCTTAACTGGATCTGGTAACGACAGCTTGTTGAATCTCTCGCTATGTAACTGGATGTGGCAACGGCAGCTTGTTGACACTCTCGCTTGGTAAGTGGATCTGGCAACGGCAGGTTTTTGAATCCCTCGATTGGTAACTGGATCTGACAACGGCAGCTTGTCGAATCCTTCGCTTGGTAACTGAATCTCTTAAAGGTAGCTGGTCGAATCCCTCGTCGATTGATTGTACGTTTTCAAGTACTTGACCAAATGACCGGCGGATGGAATCTGTCGTTGGGTGCTTCGCAAAGTACCTCCAACTTGTACCACACAATTTGCAGCAAATAATTGTACGTGCTTGAACTACGCACACTTCTTAATTTAGAAAAAAAAATGATTTTATTTGTTAGGCTTAGAAGGACCAAAGTTCGCTTGTCACTTCTCGCGAAACAGGAGAAAAATTTAACTTTAATAAGTGTATTCAATTGAGTAATTTAGTAGTGAAATAAAAGCAGTTGCGTTTTTTTTTTCACATTTGATTGAATCAAAAGTGGAAGCAAAAACTTTATCTCCGGATCAAAAAGCAAAAAAGAAAAGTGTTTTAAGTGAAAGTTAATTGAGAAAACACATTCACCTTATAAATTAAGAGACGCTTTACCTCACGCAATTGAAATTCGAGTAAGTTGTAACACCTAAGCTATTTTATAGCCTAGTTAAGAATTCCATCATTAAACTAACCTATAAATGGTAAAAAGAGGAATATCCCACACCTCTCTGGAACACCCAGGAAACAAAAAACGCCACCAAAGCTTGAGCGAAATTGAACCAAAACTCGCTATGGGATCTACTTCTACTCTGAGTGTTGAGAGAATGCAGGAAATTCTACTCGAAAACAACAAAAAACTAGTGGAACAATTAGCCACAAAGGCAGATCTGCAAGATTTCTTTAAACAAATCTCAGCATTGAGTATGCGACAAGAAGAACTTGAGCAAAAAGTTGTGAATATCTGGAAGAACAAAACAAACGTCTTGAGAACCAGCTTGACCGACTCGTACAGATGAGTACTGAAGCGAATCTTGTTGTTCACCTGCCTGTTGAAGATCAAGTAGACATGAGCGAAAAGGCAAAATCCATTTACGCCGGGTTAGTTGACTCAACTCCAAATCAAATCGTCGAATCTGCGTATAGGATACACAGCCATAACACGAACAAGTCTACGATAGTTCTAAAGATGAGATCGAAGGAGTCTGCCTGGAGCGTGATGAGGAATGCCTTCAAATTGAAGGGTACTAGAATAAGCATCCAAAAGGACTTACCCTTTAACGTTATACAACGTCGGGCAAAAATTATTCCAATCATGAATGAGCTTCGTCAAAAAGACGCATCAATAAAAATTTCTCTACGGGATGACAAGCTCCACATTGCCAAGAATGTCTTTACTTGGGACTCCGCGCTTGGATTGATGTGTGGTGATAAAAGTGGCATTGAAATAATACAATCTATTTTTGGTGACACTTCGTTAAATAAAAATCTTTTTATTAATGAAATCAGAAATACAAACAAAACAGTTACGAAAGAGAGCACTTCTCACAAAACTTCAAATTTGGCAGCTAATGTCAATCGCAGCAGTGACGCCAAACTTAGCAAAACACCAATATGCGAAAGATCTTTGGGTCCATCCACAAACTCTAAGGCGGCTGTACGTGACGCATGATGTGCCCATGTCTACCAGAATGATGCTGAAAAAAACATAGTTATCAAGAAAATAAAAATTTTAAGCTACAATGTGTCAGGTTTAAGAAACAAAATGGATTTTGTAACATTTTTTAATTATGTAAAAAGTTTCGATATTTTTGTATTATTTGAAACATACGAGTATCTATTAGATAATGAAGAAATTAGATTTAAGAATATTTGTAAAAGCTAGCGAAATGGATGTTATTAACTTAAAACTGAATACACTGGATGTAGTTTTGGTACCAATCTACTTAAACTGTAATCATTGGCAGCGTGATTTCGGTAAACTTTGCGACTCACTGCACTCCTTGGACTGTGCGGATATAATGCTTATTGGGGATTTTAATGGTCGTGTAGGACTCACTCAAAATAATTTCGCATCGGGATACAACAGTACTCTGCTGGAACCGTGTCGCAGATCTAAAGACCTAATTTGTGATAACAAAGGAGCAAAAATAATTGAACTTGCTGATGAGTATGACATGTGCTTGTTGAATGGTAGTTGCGAAGGAGATTCAGATGGCGAATTGACCTTTATCAGAGGAACATCATGCTCAATAATAGATTACTGTTTTGTTTCGGGAAATTGGCTCAAGCTTCTAGACAGTTTTCAAATAGGAACCGAGATCTTTTCGGACCACAGGACTTTGGAAGTAACCCTTAATTCTACTGCTAGCGGCAACTATGCTTGCACAAAACCATTAAGCTTTCTGCCGAAATTTTCTGGAATGACCGAATAATGGAATCGTATCAGCGAAACATGAATGTGAATCTTATGGAACTACGCACACAGCGTTATACAGCCAATATTGAAGCTCTAACGGAAATAATAAAAAAATCCATTCCGCAACAGAAAGATTTAAAAACTCATAAAATATATAAACAAAAATGGTATGATTCTGATTGCATGAAAGTTAGAACCAAATCTTTTAAATTTCTCAAACTTCTAAGGTCGAATAACTCCAATATCTTTAAAGCACTCTATCAAGATGCCAGCAAGGAATACAAACACATCTGTTACATCAAAAAAGTAGCCTTTGAACAACAAAACATTGCGATTATAAATAATTCAAAATCTTCTGCTCAGTTCTGGAATGCTGTCAAATACCTAAACGGACACATCTCTGTAACTCGTAAAGCCTCACAACACAGGACTCATTTCGATAAACTTCTTAATGCCCCATTAACCTCGCCGCTACATCAATATGCAGCCCCTCTGCTCTTAGACGAAAAATTAGATTCTGCATTTACCCTGGAAGCAGTCAATGAAGTAATATGCAAATCGAAATCAAATAAAGCACCTGGTAGTGATCGCATCCCGTTTGAGTTCTATAAAAATTGCACATATGAGTTTATGAATTCTCTCACAATTGAATTTAATCGAATATTCGACTCTGCTAATAACTCCGACGTATTCAGGAAAGCAATAATTTTTCCCCTACACAAAAAAGGCGATTACAGGGAACCGAAGAACTACAGAGGAATCACATTTTTAAACACTTCAGCCAAATTGTTTGCTTCATTAATTTACAAAATATTGTATGAATGGGTACAAGAACATAACATCCTTAAAGAATTCCAAGCTGGATTTAGGAAAGATTATTCTACAATCGACCAGATATTCTGCTTAACAAACATTGCTGAAACATATAAGAGCAAGAAAAAAAAGTTGTACGCCTTCTTTGTAGATTTCCGAGCAGCGTTCGATTCAATACCACATGAAGCACTCTTGTACAAGCTTTCCACAATCGGTGTATCAAGTAAAATTATTCGAATCCTGAGAGCCTTGTATGAGAATAATATTGCATATGTATGGGATGGAGACTTAGTTTCTGAAGAGTTCGAAACTTCAATGGGTGTTAAACAAGGCTGTATTTTAAGTGCTCTGCTTTTTATATTATACATCAATGATATAACAGATGATGTCAAAGGTGGAATAAGATTCAACGGTGTATCAATTTCTGCGCTGATGTATCGTCTTTCTGGGTGACACAACCCAAGGTATACAGTTAATGATAAACAGGCTTAATGCTTTCTGTAAAAGTTGGAATCTCACTGTAAATCTTGATAAATCAAAAATGATGATATTCAGAAATGCAGGAGGACGCCTCTCACATTTGGAAAAGTGGAAGTTAGACGGGAAAGAGATTGAGGTAGTATCCAGATACAGATACCTAGGTATCCTAATATCGTCCTCCTTAAATTTCAAATCACACTTTGAGGAAAAATTAGCTGTTGCTAAAAGAGCTATCTGTTCGATTTGGGAACGTTGCTTCAAAAATAAATATGTATCGCAAAGTGCAAAACAAACTTTGTTCCACTCAACTGCATCGTCGATAACGCTTTACGGAGCTCAGGTATGGGGTTACAAAGGCTACGATGCTGTGGAAAAATTTCTTCGCTACTTTTTAAAGAAGATTTTCCGATTACCAAAAAATACCCCGAACTATATGCTACATCTTGAAACGGGAACTCCTCCTTTGCTCTTGTACACGCTCAAAATGCACTTCAACTATATCCTAAAAATACTAGAAATGAATGAATGCAGAATATCAAACGTAGCTTTAAGAAGCATAATTAGAATAAACGGAGGCATTTGCGAGGAATGGAAGAAAACAGCTTCTGAATGCGGATTAAATCTGTCTATTCAAGTGAACGAGCATCCTCATCTTTTAAGAGAAAAATTTAACTTGGTTTTGGAGAATTTTGGCAGACGTACATATGACCAATATGTCGAAGAAGCTGAATCGTCACTGTTTAGGAACTATTACAGCAAACTAAACCATTTTCTAAATGAAAAAAACATACTTCCTAGATAGTCACGCAGTTGACAAAATAAGTACTATTTTCAAACTGAGAGGGGAACTCGTTCAACTAAACTTTATTCCCCACAGACCCGATTTACCAATACTTTGTGACCTCTGCAACATCTTACATTTTCTTGGTGTTTGTCCGATTTTAAAAGAATTTCGACTATCAAGGTTCGGAAAACATGATTTAGACGAAGATGAAGTAATGAGCATTTTAAATGGAGAAAAAGGATAGAAAGTCTTATATGATTACTCAGTAGCAGCACTTTGTTATAGAAATCGTATCATAGATGGAGATTTTTAATGTAAAACTTAAGTATGTATTTTGTCAACCTGGTAGACGGCCACAGGCCAAACCATTAAAGACTTAGGTTAATCGTTACATTGTAAAACATTTATTGAAAATAAAAGTCAACTAACTAACTAAATAACTAACTAAAAGCAGTTTCGTACTTGGACGTTATAAAATTAGTGTGTTTATTGACCTTATATACAAGATTATAAATGTCACACAGCTGTCAATAATCGTGATAAAATTTCCCCTGTGGGCATTGATGTCAATATTGGCAATCTTGTTGATGGTGACGTCATGAGAGCCAACATTCTCCCCACCCCTGGAAAGAAGGTACCCACGATATTGTCTTCTTGATGAATTGTCGGTTGCCCTTGTGCACGCATTTCCATAGCTTTGATTGATGCTCACATGAAATGAAATATAAGGCATTACTAGAAATATAAAAAAGGCAACATGATGGACAATAACTTGGGACGAGGAAAAACAATGATCAATTTTCTACGCCCTTCACTCAGATTCCTCATGACGACTGCTTCAATCTCTCATTATTGTTATCCCTTAGCTCACAGCTGATTTTTCTCACTCTGTTTGAGCGATCTCAATGAAACTCGGTTTATAGACTGGAAGTCCAAGTGAGGTAATCAGATCAGAGGGGTTATGTAAATATTGTGAGCAATGATGGACTGGAAGCAGGGCGAGGTGAAAGACGATTGTTTGGTTTTGGCTTGGTTGAGTCGTTGACATTTGTTAGTGATATTATTTGGGTTTGATGTGTGTTGCTGGGGTTTGATTTACTTGTGGGTGTGTGTAATTTCTGTGACATAGCAGGGCTATTGACTCTAGGTTGTATGTACGTGTGTGTGTGTGCATGTGTTTGTGTGGTCCAAAGGGTTGTAGACTCTAGTGTTAGAGGCCGTTAGTTGTGGATTCGGTTTGAACTTTATAGGTGGGTATGAGCATGTATCTAGATATCGTGGACTGTAGATCGAATGGGTGGTGTTTTTGAGCTATGGGTATATGTCGATACTGTGCATGGGTGATTTTAATTTAATTTTTAATTTTGGTGGGGGCTAAGACCCCCATTTATTGGCTTAATACAAGCTTAATCTAACTTAAAAGCTAACAGAAAGACTTAAGAGCTAGTGACCAAGGAAGTGATGGAGGAGATTTTGTTTGAGACGAGGAGTGCTCAAGTGGAAATGAAAAAGGGAGAGGTTTGATATGACCTTTCCGAACATTCGGGAGATAGGTTCGTTTGAGCCATAAGAGGTGCGGTGGACCGGTAGATAGAATAGCCGAGGACAACCTAGATTGCGGGGGTTGGTATTGAAGGAAATGGAGTTTAAAATGGATGCACAGTCGATGGAACCTGAGAGAAGACGATGAATGAAAAGAACGTAAGTTCTTCTAACGAATTCATATTTAGAAGTTTGAGGCGGCCTTGATAGGGAGGTAAGATTAAAGGGTCGTTCCATGGCAGGTCACGGAGGGCAAATCGGAGGAATCGACGTTGAATACCCTCGATTCGGAAAACATGAACCCGGTGAAAGGGGGACCAAGCTTGACTGGCATACTCAAGCAGGGGGCGAACAAAGGTAATATAGAGAGATCTGGTTACATACGGGTTGGAAAATTCCTTGGCCAAGTGATGAGTTGACTTTGAGGATCATCTTATCGATATGCGAACGGAAATTAAGCTCACTGTCGAATAATACGCCAAGGTCATGAAAAGACTGAGCTAGGGGAATTGGTTGACCATGGAGAAAATAAAGACGGAGAGGAGCCGGATTGCATTTACTTGAGAAGGTTATAGATTGACATTTGGATATATTAAGTTCTAGACAGTTTTTGAGGCACCAGATTGAAAACCGATCAAGGTCTTCTTGAAGAAGGGCAGAGTGCTGGGAAGAGGAAATAGATTTAAAAAAATTTGTGTCGTCAGCGTAAAGGGGGAGGGAGGAGTGCTTAATGACACTCTCAACATCGTTGATAATAAGAATGAAGGGAAAAGGGCCAAGATGACTGCCTGGTGGAACTCCAGATGAGGCCAGGAATGGAACAGAAAAGTCGGATCTAAACCGAACTCTATAATATCGGTTTACCAGGTAAGAAGAGATCCATTTTAAAAAGAGAGGCTCAAAGCCGAGAGCAGACAATTTGAAAACGATCAATTTATGATATATCTTATCAAATGCTTTAGTGAAATCAGTTGCGATAACATCAATTTCTTTGCCATTTTCTAAGGCTGAGAGAGCAAAAGACTCGAATTCAACTAGGTTTGTGGTAGTTGATCTACCTTTTAGAAAACCATGTTGTCGGGGTGAAATAAAAGGCTTGTATTTGAAGCTTAACGCTTCGTATAAAATGCTTTCAAAGAGTTTGGGTATATGAGAGTGTTTAGCAATGGGACGATAATTGGTAACTTCATGCTTAGATCCCTTTTTGTGTATTGGGATTATAAAATAGGTCTTCCAAATCTGGGGAAATTCACCCTGTGTAAGCAATAGACGAAAAAGGTAGCAAAGCGGTAGAGACAGGTTGGAAGAGCATTTCTTAAGAAACATGGCGAGGAGCTCGTCTGAGGCAGGTACAAATTCATCCTTAAGATTTTGTAACTTTTCGTCAATAACTGCAGGATCGAAATTTTGAGTGGGAAAGGGACCAATAGAGAAATTTGGTAGATCATTGAAGTAAGAGGGATCTGGTACGAAGGAGTTGTTGGCAAATGATTGCTTGAAAAATGTAGCAAAAAAGTTGGCGATGGTAGGAGGATCACATGAAGTTTTGGTTTCGAAAGCGAGGGAGGAAGGATAACCATCAGTCTTACTTTTGCAATTGACAAATTGAAAAAAGGACTTGGGGTCATTTATGAGATTGGTTTGCGCACTATTCAGGTAGCGCTGATAGAGAGAGTTATAGAGTTCAATGAAATGAAGATATGTACCTAGATAATTTGAATAGTCGGAAGAAGAGTGGGTGCGAAGGAATACCGCCAATAACTTGTTTCTTTTGTTTCGTAGAGAGCGAAGTTTACGATTATACCAAGGAGGGGATGTAGAGGAAGTTTTATGGCGGGAGTAAGGCACATAACGGGAGATGGATTTGAATATTTCTCTGTAAAAAATGGAGAGGGCATCAACCAGAGATAGATTGGTAAACTCAAAAGAAGCACTGCTTAGATAGGTATTAATTTTACGGAAATTAGATTTGTGAAAATTGTAAGAAAATAGGACTGCGGGGGGAGGCGACTGAAGGGGAGAGCATAAGAGAGAGACAAGACGAGCAATTTGTTTGTCCATGTGCTTTACTTTTGATCTTATTACATCGGCTGAGTTCTGCACTGAGTTACGTAACTCTTCAACACTTTTAACACTGTTTTCTATTACCGAAATTTTATCCGTAATTTTTTTGGCGAGTGCGTCCTGGTAGGAGTCATTTGAATCGGTTAGGCATTTTATTGCCAAAAGCACGTGTGAAGGTGGGATACTCTTAAACTCATCACAGAAGAAAAGTAGGTTATCGGAAAATTCTTTAATAAACACCGTGTTTCTTTTGTATAACCCGGCACAAACGGCATGAAAGGCGTTCTCACATTTGCCCTTGCAAGCTACCCAGTCAGCATTGCTGCCATCGATTACACAATTGGCAATTCCCCAAGACATATTCAAATTGGTTGTGTAGGTCAGTGAGGGTATAGATATAGGTCGAGTGATTTTTTTTTTATTGTAGATAGGGGCTTTTATTTGCACTGAAATCTGCCAGTAGACAAAAAAAAATGCATTCGAGCACTGGGGGTTATTAACCGGAAAATGCAATTTAACGAAATTTATAACTGAAAATTGAATACGTGAATAGGGAGAACAAGAAAAACACGTCAAACTGGTTTGAGTCACAATGAATGAATTTCGACGCACCCCTTGTTTGGGTGAACGTTTGGTTACGCTGGTAGGTACTTCTGTAAAACGAATAAACGCTCGAATTGCAAGCTGTTGATGTTCGAAGGTTGCCAATTTATTTTTTGGATTTTGGTTAGATTTGAACATTTTTTTTTGAGCAGTTTGTGATTGTAAAATATGTAAGTTAAATGTTAAGTGTTCCGGTGTGTACTTACTAGTTTTCTATTAGTGGTTTGTTTGAATTAGTTGGCAGAGGGCAAAGTTTCGTTATAGGTCGTTTCATTTCTCCCTGTTGTGTTTTCAGCTTTACGACTCTTGTGATGTTGTCTGTTCCAGGGTATGTCTTCACAATACGGCCTAAACTCCATTTTGATGGGGGAAGACGTTCATCCTTTATCAAGGACAGGTCTCCTACTTCTAGTTGTGGCTGTGGCTTCAACCATTTTAGTCGCTGTTGTAATCGCGACAAGTAATCTTGGTGCCACTAGTGGGTGTGTGTAGTGTCTGTGATATAGCAGGGCAATTGACTCTAGGTTGTGTGTACGTTTGTGTATGTGTGTATGTGTGTGTGTGTGTGTGTGTGTGTGTGCGTGCGTGTGTGTGTGTGTGTGTGCTTGTGCGTGTGTTTGTGTGGTCCAAAGTGTTGTAGACTCTAGTGTTAGAGGCCGTTGGTTGTGGATTCGGTTTGAACTTTATACGTGGGTGTGATGTATGCATTTGGCAACACCATGCTCTCCCCACTATACGCATTCCACATATTCGTTACACCTTTTGAACGTTTGGATGTTACCTTTCTTTTACTTTTCTTACTTACTTAAAATCTAGTACTTTTCATCCAGACGTCCGGGAGAACACTCCATTGATTATAGTTAAATAAATTTTAAGAACAAGAATAAGTACTGTCTGACTGCATAACATTGGCGACGAGGATGGGATTGCGAAGATTTGTGCGGATTAAAATATAGTTGGTTAATTTTTTTTTTCTCTCTAATATTTTCTGTGCAAATCGTACACGTGCTAATATGCCAGAAGAGCTACCCGGTTTTTCATTGAACCAATCATCAGCAGTACTTAGTATTCCCAGTTTAGTTTTAAATGCATTTTATTATATTATTCATTAACTCTTACATACTAACAAAAAATGCTTAAATGCTAGCTTAAAATTACTTAACAGTCTTATATTAACTTACTGGCCCCACACAGGCACTCTAAACTGCTCTAAATTCTTATATCTATGTCTTTCGACTTTATTTACATTTTATTGAAATATTTGTCTATATATCTTGTGTACTTAAGGCTAAGAAAAAGATTGTTAACAAAAACTTAGCATATGGACTTAATTTTTTACCTTTACCCTCTCATCGAGTTGGCTGCTATAAAACAGTCTCTTTGTAAGGGCAAAAGCACCTTTAGCTCTGGACAGAGCAGCATCTACATTTTTATCAAAATACAGAAACCGATCTAGCCAGATCCCAAGATATCTGACTACATTTCGACAAGCAATAGGCTGTCCGTCTTGTCCAATGATCGAGAACTTACGCCAATTTTTTCTGGTATCCCTAGAAGCTCCAGACAACGGCGTCCTAAAGAGAATGGTTTCCGACTTCTGAAAGTTGATTTTCAACTCATCGCAAGATCGTCTTATCTTATCGAAGTCACGCTGCAGGAGAGTATTAATGACCTCGATTTTTGGACCTGTTCTGTACGCTATCAAATCGTCTGCGTACGCAATAGTGTGGGGAAGTGAACCTATCAAGTCGCTTGTATAAATGTTGAATAGGATCGGCGAATTGACCGCGCCTTGCTGCAGACCATTTTTAATTTGAAATATTCCAACAGAAGTCACATCGCCATTTTCCACGATGAACTGTCTGTTGGTTAGCATATTATGTACAAGAGTGGTTTACTGATCCCCAGCCTAGTCAGCTTATGGAAAAGACCGTGTCGAAGGCCTTCTCCAGATCCACAAGGCAGGCACCAGTACATTGGTTTTTGCCTTTATTCCATTGGATATCTGACACCAGTTTAGACGCGGCATGTGAGATATCATGTCCCGCCTTAAAACCGAATTGATTATCCGGAACTATATGTTTGTACTCAACCCACCTAGACAGAACTCTATTGATTACTTTTTCAAACACCTTACTGATATTCGGAAGGAGACTTATCGACCGGAGATTCGCCGGCTTGGATATATCCTTTCCCTTTTTGGAGATAGGTTGAACCACCGCCGTTTTCCAATGCGCCGGATAATGTGCATTATTTATTGCATTATTAAACACGGTGGTGTAAATGTCCACCGCTTCTAGAGGAAAATATCGAAGCACGATGTTTGGAATACCATCGGTCCCCACTGATTTCTTAGCCCTGATTGTGTCGAAGATCTCATGGAGCTCTTCCTTCGAAATGAACGGAGGTAGGCCACCCTCTCTGGTAATGACATTATTTGCCATATTTTCGTCGCTGAACCGGGTGAAACCAGAGCCCTCGGATCGCCAGTTCTCTACTTCATTTCGAATGTAGAAGTCGTGCACCAAGACGCGATTGTCCAGGTCATAATTAGGGCCAATGGTATCAGTGGCTTGTATATTTCCTGGAAAGTCGCCCCTAAGGCCTCAACCTTCTCCTGTGGATCCTCGATCACAAAGAAGTCGTCATCATCAGCGGCCTCATTTGGATCAATAGCTGCTATTGTCAGTAACCGTTCGTTGTCTGTTGTCCGGGCTATTTTAAGACACTGAAGGTCGTTTCGATTTTTTCTCCGAAATAGTTTATTTATTTGCGGGAACATATTCGGGTTGCTGGTGTTTACAGCCCGAACCCTGTTGTTCCAATACGAACTTACAGAAATTCTGTAATTCTGTTTTATTAACGTTTGAATATTTTTAATCGACGACTTCAGTGTCCTAATCTCCGGGTCTTGTCTGTCAAATAATTGTCTGTACAAGTTTTTTCTGTCGGTGCAGTGCATCAGTCGTTCATTGATCTCCGCCGAATTCAGACGTGTTTCGACTTTTGGTTGAGTAGTGACACGAGTTAAAATTAAAATAATTAATAATTAAAAATAAAAAAGGCAATTGGCTAATACAATATACGGTTCCAATTAGCAAAGTGGAAGTGTGCGCGATTACCAGTTAACGGGTGCGGGTTCAACCCCGGGTTAAATAGATCCTTTTTTTTTTTTCTTTTTCTTCTTCAATTAAAAGAAAAAAAAATATAAAAATAAAGTGTTAAACAACATCACGCGATGGATTGCGGAGAGCGGTCCGCTACGCCAATAGCGGGATCCGCTGATAAGACAGGCGACATATCGAGTGGTTCAGGCCAAATACCAGCAGGGGCAGAACCAAAGACGAAGAGAAGAAGGAAGTTAAGGGTAACTTCCAGCTTTGTACAACGTCCCATCTTACCAACTTCCACTGTCGAGCTGCTTGGTGGAGTGAAGGAAGGGGCGCAATAAATGATATCAACGGCAGAAATGAATCAACCCGGGCAATTTATCGACAACAACCCATTCGCCTCAGATGTTCACGAACATCTGAAAGAGAACAGCTTCGCTTCCTTGGCGTCAACCGAATCGGAAGATGAAGAGGAAGAAATGGAGTCAATCAGTAGTAGCATCAAAATGCTACAACAAAGAGTACTAGCCATAAAAGGCAAACAAATGCTAAGAAGGAAGAGGGAAGAGCAACAGCAATCCCAACAGCAACAGCAGACGCAGCTAGCTCAAAAGCGGAGCCAACAACACCAAACAAAAACAATAGTGCAGGTGCTGCAACAACACCAACAAAAACTTAAGAGCCACCAGCAACAACAACAAGAGCAACCACAACAACGGCAACAGCAGCAGCCACAAAAACAGCAACAGAAAAAACAGCCGCAGCAGCAGCAGAAACAACAACAGCAGCAACAAAAACAACAGCAGCAGCAACAACAACAACAGCAGAAACAGCAAATTTCAAAACAAAGGGTTCCACCTATAAATACATTTAAGATGGAACTACAGGAAACAAAAGAACTATGTAAGTCGGCCATAGGCAATAATTTTTATATTAAAAGACTTAGCTTAGATAGGCACGCGATCCACTGTAATACAGTGGAGCGCTACCATAAAATTAAAAGTTTATTGAAGGATTCGACGACGGAGTTCTTCTCCTACACCCCGAAGGGGGAGAAGCTGCAAACAATGCTGCTGAGGGGGTTAGAACCGTCGACTGATCCGGAGGAGCTCCTTGCACTGCTGAAAGAGAAGGAGTGCGAAGGGCTCAAATTCGTGGGGGTCAAGCCATTTGTCACGGCTAGAGCCAAAAGGGAGAAGCGGAAACTACCGTTCTTCCTGGTTCAGCTAAGTCCCAACAGCAAACTGGACGGTCTAAGGAGTATAAAAGTCTTAGACTACCAGGTTGTACACTGCGAAAAATTAAAGAGGAGCGAAAACATTTTACAATGTGTTCGCTGCCAAAGGTTCGGGCACGCCGCGTCGAACTGCGAAATGCAGCCTCGATGCGTGAAGTGTGGAAAGAACCACAAGTCAGAGGAATGCGCTCTAGGTAAGGACGGAGCGTCGGAAAAAAGCCAACTCTCTTGTGCTTTATGTAGGAACACGGGACACACCGCAAATTATCGGGGTTGTCCCAAATTCCAATACATCAAAAGAGTAAATCTGGCTCGACAGCAGAAAGTGGAAGTTAAACGTCCACTCGTGCAGGCACAAACACCAGCCGTTACTCCCCAAGTTACCTACGCCCAAATGGCGACAGGTAGGGGAACTACGGTACAACAAGCAAAGGTAGCTTCTCAGGCCCCAGCGCCTAGAGCACCTGAACCTGTACCTGACATGCTGGCTATCTTGCTCTCTATTCAGGGGCAGATGGCTCAGCTTCAGCGTCAAATACAGGAACAGGCTAAGCATGTAGATCAAATATACGCGCTGCTGCCGGGCCTAACGCACCTCCAGTCGTAATGGGAGCAAACCCTGAAGGTCCTTGCAGTGAATGTTAATTCACTGATTAGGTTCGAACGAAGAGCCGCACTGTTTAAGTTGCTTAATGACCAAGCCCCTGATGTGCTTTTGGTTAGCGAAACTAAGCTTACCAAAAGGCACAAAATGAGACACAGAAGATATGAAATATTACGAAGAAACCGACCCAATTCTATTCAAGGAGGTGGTGTTGCGATCTTTGTAAGAAAGGGACTGCGTTTCAAAAGAGTATACAGTCGTGTAGTACGTAGATTTCAGGTGCTGGAAGCATGCATCATGTACATTCCTCTCCGTAGTGGAAAGCGGTTATACATGGTGTCTGTTTATGCATCTAAGGCTACTCAATCCACTTTATTCATCTCAGAGCTCGAGACACTGTTTCGATTCCTGAGGCTGGAATTGGAGGAGAACTTTTTTATTATCGGCGGAGATTTTAACGCCAAACATAGAGATTGGGGAAATAATACACCAAATACTAGAGGGAATCTACTATTCAATTGGTGGAGTCAGCACAATGTGATGTATCGACTCGGCCTCAAAGCCACGGATAGTCCGTCGTTTCCCAGACACGGGTCCTATTTGGATCTCCTGCTGTTCGACTCACGAATACAACTGACGTGCACTAACCAACAAACTACAAACTGTCTACGCACTTTCGTGTATGACAGTGACCATTGCGGTCTCAGCACCGAAATAACTGTTCCCAACGAAATTGCGGAATTGGATGAGTTTGTGCAAAGGCATTCCTACAATTATAGTAGGGTGCGTTGGACACACTTCACCAGAACACTGACTAGAGCACTCTCCTCGAATTCGCTCTACCCACCGTCCAACAGAAATCTGTCAAACGAGGAGATTGACAGGTATCTTAGACTATTGGACGAGACAATTAAACGAACAATGGACAAAACGATACCTCGGTATCAACACACTGACGACGAAGACTTATTCCGCAATGCAACTATTGACGCACTGCACCGACAAAAAAGTAGGCTGCTGTCAAGACTAAAAACCTTGTACAGACAGTTTACTGACAGACATAACCCGGAGATCATGACATTGAAGTCGTCGATTAAAAACCTCCAGATATTAATAAAAGAAAATTACAGAAATTCTGTAAGTTTGTATTGGAACAACAAAATTCGGGCTGTAAACACCAGCAACCCGAATATGTTCCCGCAAATAAATAAAATATTTCGGAGAATTAATCAAAATGACCTTCCATGTCTCAAAATCGCCCGAACGACGAACAACGAACAAATACTTGTAGCAGCAGGTATTGATCCAGATGAGGCCGTTGATGATGACAACTTCTTTGTGGTCGAGGATCCGCAGGAGAAGGTAGAGGCTATAGGAGCGACTTTCCAGGAAGTGTACAAGGCGAATGACATCATTGGCCCGAACCACGACCTGGAGAGTCGAGTCCTTGTGCACAATTCCTGCCTTCAAAATGAAATTGCGAATTGGCGATTGGAGAGCTCGGGTTTCACCCAGTTCAGTGACGAGAATATGGCAAATAATGTCAACACCAACGAAAGGGTATTACCACCGTTCATTTCGAAGGAAGAGCTCCAAACGATCTTCGAATCACTTAGAAGTAAGAAATCAGTGGGAACCGATGAAATACCGAACATTGTGCTTCGACATCTCCCACTAGAAGCGGTGGACATTTATACCACCCTGTTTAATAATGCAATGAATAATGCACATTATCCAGCACATTGGAAAACTGCGGTGGTACATCCCATTCCCAAAAGGAATAAAGATACTTCCAATCCGGCGAATCTCCGCTCGATCAGTCTTCTTCCAAACATCAGTAAGGTTTTCGAGAAGGTGATCAATAGAGTCCTGACTAAGTGGGTTGAGGACAAACATATAGTTCCGGATAATCAATTCGGTTTCAAGGCGGGGCATGATATCATTCATGCTGCGTCCAAACTGGTTTCTGATATCCAATGGAACAAAGGCAAAAAACAGTGCACTGGTGCCTGCCTGATTGACTTGGAAAAGGCCTTCGACACCGTATGGTTAGAGGGACTCTTCTTCAAGCTGGACAGGTTGGGCATTAGTAAACCACTGCTGTATATTCTCTTTGATATGCTCTCCAGTAGACAGTTCATCGTGAAAAATGGCGATGTGACTTCTGCTGGAAGATTTAACATTAAAAACGGTCTGCAACAAGGTGCGGTAAATTCGCCGATCCTATTCAACATTTACACAAGTGATCTGATAGGTTCACTTCACCATGCCATAGCGTACGCAGACGACTTAATTGCGTACAGATCTGGTCCAAAGATTGAGGTCATTAATACACTTTTGCAACGTGACTTCGACAAAATTAAGCGATATTGCGATGACTGGAAGTTGAAAATCAACTTTCAGAAGTCGGAAACCATTCTGTTTAGGACGCCTTTATCTGGGGCCTCTAGGGATACCAGAAAGAATTGGCGGAAGTTCTCTATCGTCGGACAACATGGACAGCCACTTGCTTGTCGAAATGTAGTCAGATACCTTGGGATCTGGCTAGATCAATATCGGTATTTTAACAAACATATAGATGTTGCTCTGGCCAGAGCCAGAGGTGCTTTTGCCCTTACAAGGAGACTGTTTTACAACAGCCAACTCGATGCGAGGGTGAAGGTGATCTGCTACATGGCCCTTATCCGGCCTATGCTTGTGTTTGGATGTCCCGTGTGGTTCAACGTGAGAGCAAGTTTATTGGAAAAGATTCGGGTGTTTGAGAGGGCTTGTCTTCGCTTATACAGAACACCAGAGTCTGAGTACATAAAATTCTATCGCAATGAGGTCTTGTACAATAGGGCGAACCTAATAAGAGTGGACAATTTTGTTATTAAGTTGACTCGAAGGCACATTGCAAGAGCAATGACATCGTCGAACAACCTGATCTCTGGGGCTTACTACCCTAATTATATGTATCATGAGAGAGTTCGCTTTGACGGCAATGTTCCTCCTGAAGCGTTCCTCTACCTCGATAGTAAAGGTCTGATCCAGGACAGATTGGCTGTGCCGCTAATCTTCCACGTTGCTCGAACAGCTGCGGACAGGCGACTCAACTACGACAGAGACGTCGCACATGGCAGTGCGGAGCGTCTCCGGTTCAGTAGGGCGGTAGGGAGTCGCGACATGAGGGATGTTGCTCAGCAGCACCAACAATTTTGGTGGCTATTTGAAGGAGGGGAGGGTTCGTCGTCGAATTCCTCAAGTAATAGGTAGCTTCATGTGAAGCAAAGTGGGCCAGCCTAATTTTTTTTTTTAGCCATGGCCGGCTTACGTAGTTTTAAGTAGGTATAAGTTAGTTTTTAAGAAAAAAAAAAATAAATATATATATAAAAACAAAAAAAAAAAATAAATAAAAATAAAAAATAACAAAAAAAAAATTCACATATGTGTACATATGTGTATATATTAAGTATATACGCATTATGTGTATATATATATATATATTTGTACGTATTAGATGTAAGTAGGTTAAGTAGATTAAGATATATTTTTTAAGTAGTCTATAAGTTTTTAGTTTTAGGTTTTTTTAATACTATTAAAATGTCCATATACTAAGTTTTTGCTTAAAATCTATTTTCTTAGTTTTAGTTTTAACATGTAAGTATAAAATTAAATATAAACAGTAATATACGTCGAAAGACTTAGTTTAAGTGTTAGGTTTAACTTAGAGTGCCCGCATGGGGCCATTAAGTTAGTCTAAAATTATTTGTAAGTTATTTAAGCTAATTTTTAAGCATTTTTTTGTCTAGCATGTAAGAGTAAATTAATTAAAAAAATAAAAATGCATTTAAACTGAAAAAACTGAACTGGTGCAGTGCATCAATAGTAGGATTGCGGAACAGGTCTTCGTTAGTCGTACGTCGATACGGCGGTATTGTAGCGTCCATAGTTTGTTTAATTGTCTCGTCCATTTGTTTTAGATACTTATCGATCTCCTCGTGTGACAAATTCCTATTGGACGGAGGACGGCGGAGCGTGTTCGAGGTGAGTGTTCTCGTCAATGTTGCGGAGAAGCGTGTCCATCGAGTCTTACTGTAGTTGTAAGAATATCTTTGGACAAACACCTCCAATTCCGCAATTTCGTTGGGAACTGTAATTTCGGTGCTAATACCGCAATGGTCACTGTCATACACGAAAGTGCGCAGACAGTTTAGCGTTTGTAAATTCGTACCCGTCAGTCGAATACGTTCGTCGTACAGCAGTAGATCCAGATAAGACCCGCCTCTGGGAAACGACGGGTTATCCGTCGCTTTAAGACCGAGTCTGTACATGACATCGTGCTGACCCCACCAATCGAGTAGTAGGTTCCCTCTAGTATTTGGTAAATTATTTCCCCAATATCTGTGTTTAGCGTTGAAGTCCCCGCCGATTATAAAATAATTCTCCCCGATTCCAGCCTCAGAAGTCGAAAAAGCGTGTCGAGCTCTGTAATGAATAAAGTAGATTGTGGAGCCTCAGGTGCATAAACAGAGGCCAAGTACAGCCGCTTTCCACTGCGGAGCGAGATGTAAATGACGACTGCCTCCAACACCCGAAACCTACGCAACACTCCCTTGTACACTCTGTGAAATTTTATGCCTCGCTTAATGAAGATCGCGACACCGCCTCCACGTTTGGATCGGGGCCGGTTTCTTCTTCCAACAATATGATTATTGTACTCCAGTTTGTGCTTATCGGTTAGCTTGGTTTCGCTAGCGAAAAGCACATCAGGAGTGTGGTCTTGTAGCAATTTAAACATCGCGGCTCTTCGTTCGATCCTTATCAGTGAATTAACATTCACCGCAAGGACCTTCAAAGTTTGCTCCACCATGTGCGTACCCATTACGACATGTGTTGCGTTAGGCCCGGCAGCAGCGCGTAGATCTGGTCCATCCGATTGGCCTGTTCTTGCACCTGCTTTTGCAGCTGAGCCATTTGCCCTTGGATTGCGAGCAAGATGGCCAGCATGTTAGGTGCAGCTTCCATTGTTCTCTGCATTGGCGCCGGAGAAGCAACAGTCGCTTGCTGTACCGTAGCCCCCCTACCTGCCGCCATTTGGGCCTAGGAAATTTGGGACGTGACGGCTGGTGTTTGAAACCTAGGAGGTGAACGTTTGACCTCCACCTTCTGCTGCTGAGCCAGTTTTGCTTTCTTAATATCAATGAACTTAGGACAACCCCGATAGTTTGCGGTGTGTCCCACGTTCCCACATAATACGCACGAGAGCTGCGTCCTATCGGATGCTCCGTCCCTACCCAGAGCACACTCCTCGGAACTGTGGTTCTTTGCGTACTTCACGCATCGAGGCTGCATTTGGCAGTTCGAAGCGGCGTGTCCGAACCTCTGGCAGCGAACGCATTGTATAACACCTTCGCTCCTTTTTAATTTTTCCCAGTGAACCACCTGGTAGTCTAGAACATTGATACTCCTTAGACTATCCAGATGGCTTTCGGGACTGAGCTGCACCAGGAAGAACGGCAGACTCGGTTTCTTCCGCCTGGCTCTAGCTGTGGTAAATGGCTTTACCCCCACGAACTTGAGTCCTTCGCACTTCTTCTCTTTGAGCAGTGCCAGGATCTCCTCAGGATCAGAAGACGGTTCCAACCCCTTCAGCAACATCGATTGCCCCTTTTCACACTTCGGTGTGAATGAGTAGTACTCCGTCGTCGTTTCCTTTAGGAGCTCTTTCACTTTCGCGTAGCCCTCCACTGTATTACAGTGGATGGCATGGCGATCATTCCCCAATATCTTAATGTTAAAATTATTACCAATGACCAGCTTACACAGGTCCTTGGTAGCATTTACCTCCAATTTATAGGTGTTGATAGGAGGCACCTTCTCCTTCTTCTTCTGCTGTTGTTGCTGTTGTTGTTGTTTTTGCTGCTGCTGCTGTTGTTGTTGTTGTTGTTGCTGCTGCTGCTGCTGTTTTTGCTGTTGCCGTTTTTGTGGCTGCTGCTGTTTTAGCTGTTGCCGTGGCTGTGACTGCTCTTGTTGTTGCTGCTTTAGTTTCTTAGTCTTTTGTTGTTGTGTTTGCTTCTGAGCAAGCTGCTGTTGTTAGGATTGCTCTTGCTCTTCCCTCTTCCTTCTTACCATTTGTTTTTATTTTATGGCCAGTACTTTTTCTTGTAGCATTTTGATGCTGCTACTTATGGCATCCATTTCTTCCTCTTCATCGTCAGATTCGCTTGCTGCCAATGAAGCGAAGTTGTTGGTCGTTGGTAGGGTGGGACGTTTTATCAAGTTGGAAGTTGAACTAGGCTTCCTCCTTCTCTTTGTTTTTGGCGTTTGGCTCGAACCACTCGAAGCTTCACATCATTTCAGCAGGTCCCGCTATAGGCATAGCGGACCGCTCATCACAATCCATCACGTGATAAAACCGGTAACACCACTTATTTTTATTTAAAAATAAATAAATAAATAAAAAAAGAATAATGCAAAAAAAAATCGTCTGCCGACTACCCGGAGTCGAACCCACAACCTTTGCAGTCTCAAGCGAACATACTAACGCTGTGCTGATTGGAGCCTAAGTCCAAATTGTTCAATTTTTTTGTTAAGCGAAACACTTCTCACTCACAAGTCGTAACACATCTAAACTCCGCGGAGGTCTATGAACGACTGACTTAGTATTCCCACATTTGAATACGATGTACAAAATTGGTCGGTATTTAAAGGGCGACTGTAACAATATTTTTGCCAGGCCGAGATTACGGACGAGACGAAAAAACGAGCCGCTCTCGTAAACTTATTGGGAGACAGGACTTACGAGGTTGTGCATGGATTATGTGCACCAAAAACTCCTGGGGAGAAGTCATATGGTGAATTAATAACAATATTTAACGCTAATTTCACAATTCCAACGATTCTTTATTGTGAAAGACGAACTTTCTACGAAGCTACAACGAAAGAAAACGAAACGGCGCAGGAATATCTCATCAGGCTACGTAATTTGGCGAAGACGTGTGAATTTGGAAGCCAGTTGGAAAGCATGCTTTTGGATAAATTCGTCACTGGAATGTCAGGTGTTGTCTTTGCCAAATTATGTGACGATGAAAATCTGACTCTTACCAAAGCATTGGAGACAGCAAAGAAATTCCAAAAACGACACGACGACAAAAGTAACGCACACGTGGAAAATATCTGTGCGATTAAAACGAGCTATCAGAAAAGACAACAGCAGCAGAGGACAGGTCAACAGCAGCAGAGAACGGGGCAGCAAAGGAGGCAAATACAACACAAACAGGGCTCCCGTTTAGAAACATCAGCTTTAAAAGTATGCTCTCATTGCGGTTTCGATAACCACAAACCCCAGCAGTGCAAGTACAAAGATGTAACATGCTTCAATTATGAACGAATTGGGCACATGGCGTCTATGTGCAAATGTCCACGTAAGAGAAATACCTCAAAATACATTTCAACTATCCAAAATAACGAACCCATTACTGATTCAATCGACAATGAGTTAAAATTATTTGATAAAAAACTTAAATTTCAGGTTGATACGGGTGCAGCCGTTTCAGCTATTCCTTGGGAAACGTATTGTCGTTTTTTTAGTAATGTTCGACTGCAAAGAGATTATACCAGTATTTCTGGTTACGGTAAAAATATGTTAGCGGTAAAAGGTTCGTTATTTTGTTATATCAACTACAATAATATTATAAGAGATTTTAAGCTTTTAGTTATTGATAGAGGGGAAAGTCCCATAGTTGGAAGAGATTTCTTTAAAGTTTTTCAAATTAAACGAATTCACATTAACACGTTGGTCTCAGATGACGATCGTTTAAAAGATTACAATTCACTTTTTTCGAACGATTACGGTAAATTAAAAGATTGTAAAGTTAGTCTTGAAGTGGACAATAATGTCAAACCAATTTTTGTTAAAGCACGCCCGATTCCATTTGCGTTCAGGGAAGAAGTGGAAAATCAAATACACGATTTAGTCAATCGCGGAGTTATTACGAAAACCGAAAGCACACAGTGGGGTGCGCCTCTTGTGCCAATTTTGAAAGAAAACGGGAAAATACGAATTTGCGCAGATTACAAAATTACGGCCAATAAGTTTTTGAAAGACACGAATCATCCTTTACCGTGAATAACCGATATAATGAACGATATCAAAGATGGACGAGTTTTTTCAAAAATAGATTTAGCCAATGCCTATAATCAGATAGAATTAGATGAGTCTTAAAAAGATTGGTTACGTGCAGTACACACATTAGCAACTTCTTAATGAATAGATCGCCTTTTGGCGTAAAGCCAGCCACGGGAAATTGAAAAGGTGTTACGTGGCATAGAATTTGTAGTAAACTTTTTAGATGACGTTATAATTTCGGCTCCTAATCTATGGAAGCATAACGAAGGAGTTCGCGCAGCCTTTGAAAGGCTTCATAAGGCTGGACTCAAACTAAATATATTCAAAACACTAAAATGGCTATATCTCCTAAACTAGGCGTCTGCGGGCGTCATATTATGCACCAGAAAAAAACATTCAAAACACTAAAATGGCTATATCACCTAAACTAGGGTTCTGCGGGGTCATTTTATGCACCAGAAAAAAAAATCGAAACACTAAAATCGCTGTATCTCCAAAACTAAGGGTCTGCGGGGGTCATTTTACGCACCAGAAAAAAAACATTCAAAACACCAAAATGGCTATATCACCTAAACTAGGGGTTTTCAGGTGTCATATGATGCACCAGAAAAAAACATTTAAAACGCTAAAATGGTTATATCTCCTGAACTGGTGGTCTGCGGGGGTCATTTTGTGCAATAGAAAAAAAAATCAAAACACTTAAATGGCTATCTCTCCTAAACTAGGGGTCTGCGGGGGTCATTTTATGCTTAGAAAAAAAAAATTCAAAACACTAAAATATCTATATCTCCTAAACTAGTCGTCTGCGGGGGTCATATTATGCACCAGAAAGAAAAATTCAAAACACTAAAATGGCTATATCTCCTAAACTAGGGGTCTGCGGGGGTCATTTTATGCTTAGAAAAAAAAAATCAAAACACTAAAATATCTATATCTCCTAAACTAGTCGTCTGCGGGGGTCATATTATGCACCAGAAAAAAAACATTCAAAACACAAAAATGGTTATATCACCTAAACTAGGGGTTTGCAGGGGTCATGTGATGCACCAGAAAAAAACATTCAAAACACTAAAATGGCTATATCTCCTCAGCTAGGGGTCTGTTGGTGTTATATTATGCTCCAGAAAAAAAACATTCAAAACACTAAAATGGCTAAATCTAAGATCTCCTAAACCAGGGGTCTGCGGGGGTCATATTATGCAGCAGAAAAAAAAATTCAAAACACTAAAATGGCTATATCCCCTAAACTAGGCGTCTGCGTGAGTCATTTTGTACACCAGAAAAAAAATAAATTCAAAACACTAAAATGGCTATATCTCCTAAACTAGGGGTCTGCGGGAATCATATTATGCACCAGAAAAAAATATTCAAAACACAAAAATGGCTATATCACCTAAACTAGGGGTTTGCAGGGGTCATATGATGCACCAGGAAAAAACATTCAAAACACTAAAATGGCTATATCTCCTCAGCTAGGGGTCTGTTGGTGTTATACGAGTATTATGCTCCAGAAAAAAAACATTCAAAACACTAAAATGGCTAAATCTAAAATCTCCTAAACCAGGGGTCTGCGGGGGTCATATTATGCACCGGAAAAAAAAATTCAAAACAATAAAATGGCTATATCCCCTAAACTAGGCGTCTGCGTGAGTCATACTGTACACCAGAAAAAAAAAAATTCAAAACACTAAAATATCTATATTTCCTAAACTAGTCGTCTGCGGGGGTCATATTATGCACCAGAAAAAAACATTCAAAACACAAAAATGGCTATATCACCTAAACTAGGGGTTTGCAGGGGTCATATGATGCACCAGAAAAAAACATTCAAAACACTAAAATGGCTATTTCCCCTCAGCTAGTGGTCTGTTGGTGTTATATTATGCTCCAGAAAAAAAACATTCAAAACACCAAAATGGCTAAATCTAAAATCTCCTAAACCAGGGGTCTGCGGGGGTCGTATTATGCACCAGAAAAAAAAATTCAAAACACTAAAATGGCTATATCCCCTAAACTAGGCGTCTGCGTGAGTCATTTTGTACACCAGAAAAAAAATAAATTCAAAACACTAAAATGGCTATATCTCCTAAACTAGGGGTCTGCGGGGATCATATTATGCACCAGAAAAAAACATTCAAAACACTAAAAACACTAAAATGGCTATATCTATTAAACTAGGGGTCTGCGGGGGTCATTTTATGCATCAGAAAAAAATATTCAAAACACTAAAATGGCTATATCTCCTAAACTGGTCATCTGCGGGGGTCATATTATGCACCAGAAAAAAACATTCAAAACACTAAAATGGTTATATCACCTAAACTAGGGGTCTGCGGGGTCATTTTATGCACCAGAAAAAAAACATTCAAAACACCAAAATGGCTATATCACCTAAACTAGGGGTTTTCAGGTGTCATATGATGCACCAGAAAAAAACATTTAAAACACTTAAATGGCTATCTCTCCTAAACTAGGGGTCTGCGGGGGTCATATTATGCACCAGAAAAAAAAATTCAAAACACTAAAATTGCTATATCTCCTAAACTAGGGGTCTGCGGGGGTCATTTTATGCTTAGAAAAAAAAAATCAAAACACTAAAATATCTATATCTCCTAAACTAGTCGTCTGCGGGGGTCATATTATGCACCAGAAAAAAACATTCAAAACACAAAAATGGCTATATCATCTAAACTAGGGGTTTGCAGGTGTCATATGATGCACCAGAAAAAAACATTCAAAACACTAAAATATCTATATCTTCTAAACTAGTCGTCTGCGGGGGTCATATTATGCACCAGAAAAAAACATTCAAAACATAAAAATGGCTATATCACCTAAACTAGGGGTTTGCTGGGGTCATATGATGCACCAGAAAAAAACATTCAAAACACTAAAATGGCTATATTTCCTCAGCTAGGGGTCTGTTGGTGTTATATTATGCTCCAGAAAAAAAACATTCAAAACACTAAAATGGCTAAATCTAAAATCTCCGAAACCAGGGGTCTGCGGGGGTCATATTATGCACCAGAAAAAAAAATTCAAAACACTAAAATGGCTATATCCCCTAAACTAGGCGTCTGCGTGAGTCATTTTGTACACCAGAAAAAAAATAAATTCAAAACACTAAAATGGCTATATCTCCTAAACTAGGGGTCTGCGGGAATCATATTATGCATCAGAAAAAAATATTCAAAACACAAAAATGGCTATATCACCTAAACTAGGGGTTTGCAGGGGTCATATGATGCACCAGGAAAAAACATTCAAAACACTAAAATGGCTATATCTCCTCAGCTAGGGGTCTGTTGGTGTTATATTATGCTCCAGAAAAAAAACATTCAAAACACTAAAATGGCTAAATCTAAAATCTCCTAAACCAGGGGTCTGCGGGGGTCATATTATGCACCAGAAAAAAAAATTCAAAACACTAAAATGGCTATATCCCCTAAACTAGGCGTCTGCGTGAGTCATACTGTACACCAGAAAAAAACAAATTCAAAACACAAAAATATCTATATTTCCTAAACTAGTCGTCTGCGGGGGTCATATTATGCAACAGAAAAAAACATTCAAAACACAAAAATGGCTATATCACCTAAACTAGGGGTTTGCAGGGGTCATATGATGCACCAGAAAAAAACATTCAAAACACTAAAATGGCTATATCTCCTCAGCTAGTGGTCTGTTGGTGTTATATTATGCTCCAGAAAAAAAACATTCAAAACACTAAAATGGCTAAATCTAAAATCTCCTAAACCAGCGGTCTGCGGGGGTCGTATTATGCACCAGAAAAAAAAATTCAAAACACTAAAATGGCTATATCCCCTAAACTAGGCGTCTGCATGAGTCATTTTGTACACCAGAAAAAAAAATAAATTCAAAACACTAAAACGGCTATATCTCCTAAACTGGGGGTCTGCGGGGATCATATTATGCACCAGAAAAAAACATTCAAAACACTAAAAACACTAAAATGGCTATATCTATTAAACTAGTGGTCTGCGGGGGTCATTTTATGCATCAGAAAAAACTATTCAAAACACTAAAATTTCTATATCTCCTAAACTAGTCATCTGCGGGGGTCATATTATGCACCAGAAAAAAACATTCAAAACACTAAAATGGTTATATCACCTAAACTAGGGGTCTGCGGGGTCATTTTGTGCACCAGAAAAAAAAAATCAAAACACTAAAATCGTTGTATCTCCAAAACTAAGGGTCTGCGGGGGTCATTTTATGCACCAGAAAAAGAACATTCAAAACACCAAAATGGCTAAATCACCTAAACTAGGGGTTTTCAGGTGTCATATGATGCACCAGAAAAAAATAGTCAAAACACTAAAATGGCTATATCTCCTAAACTAGGCGTCTGCGGGCGTCATATTATGCACCAGAAAAAAACATTCAAAACACTAAAAACACTAAAATAGCTATATCTATTAAACTAGGGGTCTGCGGGGGTCATTTTATGCATCAGAAAAAAATATTCAAAACACTAAAATGGCTATATCTCCAAAACTAGTCATCTGCGGGGGTCATATTATGCACCAGAAAAAAACATTCAAAACACTAAAATGGCTATATCACCTAAAATAGGGGTCTGCGGGGTCATTTTATGCACCAGAAAAAAAAAATCAAAACACTGAAATCGCTGTATCTCCAAAACTAAGGGTCTGCGGGGGTTATTTTATGCACCAAAAAAAAAAAAATCATTCAAAACACCAAAATGGCTATATCACCTAAACAAGGGGTTTTCAGGTGTCATATGATGCACCAGAAAAAAACAATCAAAACACTAAAATGGCGATATCTCCTAAACTAGGCGTCTGCGGGGTTCATTTAATGCAGCAGGAAAAAAAACCATTCAAAACACAAAAATGGTTATCTCTTCTGAGCTAGGGGTCTGCGTGGTTCATTTTATGCACCAGAAAAAAAACAATCAAAACACTAAAATGGCTATATCTCCTCAACTAGGGGTCTGCTGGTGTCATATTATGCACCAGAAAGAGACATTCAAAACACTAAAATGGCTATATCTCCTAAACTAGTCGTCAGCGGGGTCATATTATGCACCAGAAAAAAATATTCAAAACACTAAAATGGCTATATCTCCTAAACTAGGCGTCTGCGGTGGTCATATTATGCACCAGAAAAAAACATTCAAAACACTGAAATGGCTATATCTCCTAAACTAGGCATCTGCAGGTGTCATATTATGCACCAGAAAAAAACATTCAAATCACCAACATGGCTATATCACCTAAACTAGGGGTTCGCAGGGGTCATATGATGCACCAGAAAAAAACATTTAAAACACTAAAATGGCTATATCTCCTGGACTGGCGGTCTGCGGGGTTCATTTTATGCACCAGAAAGAAACATTCAAAACACTAAAATGGCTATATCTCCTCAACTAGGGGTCTGCTGGTGTCATATTATGCTCCAGAAAAAAACATTCAGAACACTAAAATGGCTATATCTCCTAAACTAGTCGTCAGCGGGGTCATATTATGCACCAGAAAAAAATATTCAAAACACTAAAATGGCTATATCTCCTAAACTAGGCGTCTGCGGTGGTCATATTATGCACCAGAAAAAAACATTCAAAACACTGAAATGGCTATATCTCCTAAACTAGGCGTCTGCAGGTGTTATATTATGCACCAGAAAAAAACATTCTAAACACCAAAATGGCTATATCACCTAAACTAGGGGTTCGCAGGGGTCATATGATGCACCAGAAAAAAACAATCAAAACACTAAAATGGCTATATCTCCTCAACTAGGGGTCTGCTGGTGTCATATTATGCACCAGAAAAAAACATTCAAAACACTAAAATGGCTATATCATCTAAACTAGGGGTTTGCAGGTGTCATATGATGCACCAGAAAAAAACATTCAAAACACTAAAATATCTATATCTTCTAAACTAGTCGTCTGCGGGGGTCATATTATGCACCAGAAAAAAACATTCAAAACATAAAAATGGCTATATCACCTAAACTAGGGGTTTGCTGGGGTCATATGATGCACCAGAAAAAAACATTCAAAACACTAAAATGGCTATATCTCCTCAGCTAGGGGTCTGTTGGTGTTATATTATGCTCCAGAAAAAAAACATTCAAAACACTAAAATGGCTAAATCTAAAATCTCCGAAACCAGGGGTCTGCGGGGGTCATATTATGCACCAGAAAAAAAAATTCAAAACACTAAAATGGCTATATCCCCTAAACTAGGCGTCTGCGTGAGTCATTTTGTACACCAGAAAAAAAATAAATTCAAAACACTAAAATGGCTATATCTCCTAAACTAGGGGTCTGCGGGAATCATATTATGCATCAGAAAAAAATATTCAAAACACAAAAATGGCTATATCACCTAAACTAGGGGTTTGCAGGGGTCATATGATGCACCAGGAAAAAACATTCAAAACACTAAAATGGCTATATCTCCTCAGCTAGGGGTCTGTTGGTGTTATATTATGCTCCAGAAAAAAAACATTCAAAACACTAAAATGGCTAAATCTAAAATCTCCTAAACCAGGGGTCTGCGGGGGTCATATTATGCACCAGAAAAAAAAATTCAAAACACTAAAATGGCTATATCCCCTAAACTAGGCGTCTGCGTGAGTCATACTGTACACCAGAAAAAAACAAATTCAAAACACAAAAATATCTATATTTCCTAAACTAGTCGTCTGCGGGGGTCATATTATGCAACAGAAAAAAACATTCAAAACACAAAAATGGCTATATCACCTAAACTAGGGGTTTGCAGGGGTCATATGATGCACCAGAAAAAAACATTCAAAACACTAAAATGGCTATATCTCCTCAGCTAGTGGTCTGTTGGTGTTATATTATGCTCCAGAAAAAAAACATTCAAAACACTAAAATGGCTAAATCTAAAATCTCCTAAACCAGCGGTCTGCGGGGGTCGTATTATGCACCAGAAAAAAAAATTCAAAACACTAAAATGGCTATATCCCCTAAACTAGGCGTCTGCATGAGTCATTTTGTACACCAGAAAAAAAAATAAATTCAAAACACTAAAATGGCTATATCTCCTAAACTGGGGGTCTGCGGGGATCATATTATGCACCAGAAAAAAACATTCAAAACACTAAAAACACTAAAATGGCTATATCTATTAAACTAGGGGTCTGCGGGGGTCATTTTATGCATCAGAAAAAACTATTCAAAACACTAAAATTTCTATATCTCCTAAACTAGTCATCTGCGGGGGTCATATTATGCACCAGAAAAAAACATTCAAAACACTAAAATGGTTATATCACCTAAACTAGGGGTCTGCGGGGTCATTTTGTGCACCAGAAAAAAAAAATCAAAACACTAAAATCGTTGTATCTCCAAAACTAAGGGTCTGCGGGGGTCATTTTATGCACCAGAAAAAGAACATTCAAAACACCAAAATGGCTAAATCACCTAAACTAGGGGTTTTCAGGTGACATATGATGCACCAGAAAAAAATATTCAAAACACTAAAATGGCTATATCTCCTAAACTAGGCGTCTGCGGGCGTCATATTATGCACCAGAAAAAAACATTCAAAACACTAAAAACACTAAAATAGCTATATCTATTAAACTAGGGGTCTGAGGGGGTCATTTTATGCATCAGAAAAAAATATTCAAAACACTAAAATGGCTATATCTCCAAAACTAGTCATCTGCGGGGGTCATATTATGCACCAGAAAAAAACATTCAAAACACTAAAATGGCTATATCACCTAAAATAGGGGTCTGCGGGGTCATTTTATGCAATAGAAAAAAAAAATCAAAACACTGAAATCGCTGTATCTCCAAAACTAAGGGTCTGCGGGGGTTATTTTATGCACCAAAAAAAAAAAATCATTCAAAACACCAAAATGGCTATATCACCTAAACAAGGGGTTTTCAGGTGTCATATGATGCACCAGAAAAAAACAATCAAAACACTAAAATGGCGATATCTCCTAAACTAGGCGTCTGCGGGGTTCATTTAATGCAGCAGGAAAAAAAACCATTCAAAACACAAAAATGGTTATCTCTTCTGAGCTAGGGGTCTGCGTGGTTCATTTTATGCACCAGAAAAAAAACAATCAAAACACTAAAATGGCTATATCTCCTCAACTAGGGGTCTGCTGGTGTCATATTATGCACCAGAAAGAGACATTCAAAACACTAAAATGGCTATATCTCCTAAACTAGTCGTCAGCGGGGTCATATTATGCACCAGAAAAAAATATTCAAAACACTAAAATGGCTATATCTCCTAAACTAGGCGTCTGCGGTGGTCATATTATGCACCAGAAAAAAACATTCAAAACACTGAAATGGCTATATCTCCTAAACTAGGCATCTGCAGGTGTCATATTATGCACCAGAAAAAAACATTCAAATCACCAACATGGCTATATCACCTAAACTAGGGGTTCGCAGGGGTCATATGATGCACCAGAAAAAAACCTTTAAAACACTAAAATGGCTATATCTCCTGGACTGGCGGTCTGCGGGGTTCATTTTATGCACCAGAAAGAAACATTCAAAACACTAAAATGGCTATATCTCCTCAACTAGGGGTCTGCTGGTGTCATATTATGCTCCAGAAAAAAACATTCAGAACACTAAAATGGCTATATCTCCTAAACTAGTCGTCAGCGGGGTCATATTATGCACCAGAAAAAAATATTCAAAACACTAAAATGGCTATATCTCCTAAACTAGGCGTCTGCGGTGGTCATATTATGCACCAGAAAAAAACATTCAAAACACTGAAATGGCTATATCTCCTAAACTAGGCGTCTGCAGGTGTTATATTATGCACCAGAAAAAAACATTCTAAACACCAAAATGGCTATATCACCTAAACTAGGGGTTCGCAGGTGTCATATGATGCACCAGAAAAAAACAATCAAAACACTAAAATGGCTATATCTCCTCAACTAGGGGTCTGCTGGTGTCATATTATGCACCAGAAAAAAACATTCAAAACACTAAAATGGCTATATCGCCTAAACTAGTCGTCAGCGGGGTCATATTATGCACCAGAAAAAAATATTCAAAACACTAAAATGGCTATATCTCCTAAACTAGGCGTCTGCGGGGGTCATTTATGCACCAGAAAAAAACATTCAAAACACTAAATGGCTATATCTCCTAAACTAGGGGTCTGCGGGCGTCATATTATGCACCAGAAAAAAAAAATTCAAAACACTAAAATATCTATATCTCCTAAACTAGTCGTCTGCGGGGATCATATTATGCACCAGAAAAAAATATTCAAAACACTAAAATGGCTATATCTCCTAACCTAGGCGTCTGCGGGCGTCATATTATGCACCAGAAAAAAACATTCAAAACACTAAAAACACTAAAATGGCTATATCTATTAAACTGGGGGTCTGCGGGGGTCATTTTATGCTTAGAAAAAAAAAACTCAAAACACTAAAATATCTATATCTCCTAAACTAGTCGTCTGCGGGGGTCATATTATGTACCAGAAAAAAAAATCAAAACACTAAAATGGCTATATCTCCTAAAGTAGGGGTCTGCGGGGGTCATTTTATGCTTAGAAAAAAAAAATCAAAACACTAAAATATCTATATCTCCTAAACTAGTCGTCTGCGGGGGTCATATTATGCACCAGAAAAAAAAATTCAAAACACTAAAATGGTTATCTCTCCTAAACTAGGGGTCTGCGGGGGTCATATTATGCACCAGAAAAAAAAATTCAAAACACTAAAATGGATACTTCTCCTAAACTCGAGGTCTGCTTGGGTTATTTTATGGACCAGAAAAAAAAATCAAAACACTAAAATGGCTGTATCTCCTCAACTAGGGGTCTGCTGGTGTCATATTATGCACCAGAAAAAAACATTCAAAACACTAAAATGGCTATATCTCCTAAACTAGGCGTCTGCGGTGTTCATTTAATGCAGCAGGAAAAAAAACCATTCAAAACACAAATATGGTTATATCTCCTGAACCAGTCGTCTGCGGGGGTCATATTATGCAACAGAAAAAAACATTCAAAACACTAAAATGGCTATATCTCCTAAACTGGGCGTCTGCGGGGGTCATTTAAAGCAGCAGGAAAAAAAACCATTCAAAACACAAATATGGTTATATCTCCTGAACCAGTCGTCTGCGGGGGTCATATTATGCACCAGAAAAAAACATTCAAAACACTAAAATGGCTATATCTCCTAAACTAGTCGTCAGCGGGGTCTTATTATGCACCAGAAAAAAATATTCAAAACACTAAAATGGCTATATCTCCTAAACTAGGCGTCTGCGGAGGTCATTTTATGCACCAGAAAAAAACATTCAAAACACTAAATGGCTATATCTCCTAAACTAGGGGTCTGCGGACGTCATATTATGCACCAGAAAAAAAAAATTCAAAACACTAAAATATCTATATCTCCTAAACTGGTCGTCTGCGGGGATCATATTATGCACCAGAAAAAAATATTCAAAACACTAAAATGGCTATATCTCCTAAACTATTCGTCTGCGGGCGTCATATTATGCACCAGAAAAAAACATTCAAAACACTAAAAACACTAAAATGGCTATATCTATTAAACTGGGGGTCTGCGGGGGACATTTTATGCACCAGAAAAAAAAAATCAAAACACTAAATCGCTGTATCTCCTGAACTAGTGGTCTGCGGGGGTCATTTTATGCTTAGAAAAAAAAAATCAAAACACTAAAATATCTATATCTCCTAAACTAGTCGTCTGCGGGGGTCATATTATGTACCAGAAAAAAAAATCAAAACACTAAAATGGCTATATCTCCTAAAGTAGGGGTCTGCGGGGGTCATTTTATGCTTAGAAAAAAAAAATCAAAACACTGAAATATCTATATCTCCTAAACTAGTCGTCTGCGGGGGTCATATTATGCACCAGAAAAAAAAATTCAAAACACTAAAATGGTTATCTCTCCTTAACTAGGGGTCTGCGGGGGTCATATTATGCACCAGAAAAAAAAATTCAAAACACTAAAATGGATACTTCTCCTAAACTCGAGGTCTGCGGGGGTTATTTTATGGACCAGAAAAAAAAAATCAAAACACTAAAATGGCTGTATCTCCTCAACTAGGGGTCTGCTGGTGTCATATTATGCACCAGAAAAAAACATTCAAAACACTAAAATGGCTATATCTCCTAAACTAGGCGTCTGCGGTGTTCATTTAATGCAGCAGGAAAAAAACCATTCAAAACACAAAAATGGTTATATCTCCTAAACCAGTCGTCTGCGGGGGTCATATTATGCACCAGAAAAAAACATTCAAAACACTAAATGGCTATATCTCCTAAACTAGGAGTCTGCGGACGTCATATTATGCACCAGAAAAAAAAAAATTCAAAACACTAAAATATCTATATCTCCTAAACTAGTCGTCTGCGGGGATCATATTATGCACCAGAAAAAAATATTCAAAACACTAAAATGGCTATATCTCCTAAACTATTCGTCTGCGGGCGTCATATTATGCACCAGAAAAAAACATTCAAAACACTAACAACACTAAAATGGCTATATCTATTAAACTGGGGGTCTGCGGGGGTCATTTTATGCATCAGAAAAAAACATTCAAAACACTAAAATGGCTATATCATCTAAACTAGGGGTCTGCGGGGACATTTTATGCACCAGAAAAAAAAAAATCAAAACACTAAATCGCTGTATCTCCAAAACTAAGGGTCTGCGGGGGTCATTTTATGCACCAGAAAAAAAACATTCAAAACACCAAAATGGCTATTTCACCTAAACTAGGGGTTTTCAGGTGTCATATGATGCACCAGAAAAAAACATTTAAAACACTAGAATGGTTATATCTCCTGAACTAGTGGTCTGCGGGGGTCATTTTATGCTTAGAAAAAAAAACTCAAAACACTAAAATATCTATATCTCCTAAACTAGTCGTCTGCGGGGGTCATATTATGTACCAGAAAAAAAAATCAAAACACTAAAATGGCTATATCTCCTAAAGTAGGGGTCTGCGGGGGTCATTTTATGCTTAGAAAAAAAAAATCAAAACACTCAAATATCTATATCTCCTAAACTAGTCGTCTGCGGGGGTCATATTATGCACCAGAAAAAAAAATTCAAAACACTAAAATGGTTATCTCTCCTAAACTAGGGGTCTGCGGGGGTCATATTATGCACCAGAAAAAAAAATTCAAAACACTAAAATGGATACTTCTCCTAAACTCGGGGTCTGCGGGGGTTATTTTATGGACCAGAAAAAAAAAATCAAAACACTAAAATGGCTGTATCTCCTCAACTAGGGGTCTGCTGGTGTCATATTATGCACCAGAAAAAAACATTCAAAACACTAAAATGGCTATATCTCCTAAACTAGGCGTCTGCGGTGTTCATTTAATGCAGCAGGAAAAAAAACCATTCAAAACACAAAAATGGTTATATCTCCTGAACCAGTCGTCTGCGGGTGTCAAATTATGCAACAGAAAAAAACATTCAAAACACTAAAATGGCTATATCTCCTAAACTGGGCGTCTGGGGGGTAATTTAATGCAGCAGGAAAAAAAACCATTCAAAACACAAAAATGGTTATATCTCCTGAGCTAGGGGTCTGCGGGGGTTATTTTATGCACCAGAAAAAAAAAATCAAAACACTAAAATGGCTGTATCTCCTCAACTAGGGGTCTGCTGGTGTCATATTATGCACCAGAAAAAAAACATTCAAAACACTAAAAACACTAAAATGGCTATATCTATTAAACTAGGGGTCTGCGGGGGTCATATGATGCACCAGAAAAAAACATTTAAAACACCAAAATGGCTATATCTCCTAAACTAGGCGTCTGCGAGGGTCAGATTATGCACCAGAAAAAAAAAATTCAAAACTCTAAAATGGGTATATCCCCTAAACTAAGCGTCTGCGTGAGTCATTTTGTACACCAAAAAAAAAAAAATTCAAAACACTAAAATGGCTATATCTATTAAACTAGGGGTCTGCGGGGGTCATATTATGCACCAGAAAAAAACATTCAAAACACTAGAATGCCTATATATCCTCAACTAGGGGTCTGCTGGGGTTATATTATGCACCAGAAAAAAAACATTCAAAACACTAAAGTGGCTATATCCCCTAAACTAGGCGTTTGCGGGAGTCATATGGTACACCAGAAAAAAAAAATTCAAAACACTAAAATGGCTATATCTCCTAAACTAGGCGTCCGCGGGAGTCATATTATGCACCAGAAAAAAACATTCAAAACACTAAAATGCCTATATATCCTCAACTAGGGGTCTGCTGGGGTTATATTATGCACCAGAAAAAAACATTCAAAACACTAAAAACACTAAAATGGCTATATCTATTAAACTAGGGGTCAGCGGGGGTCATTTTATGCATCAGAAGAAAACATTCAAAACACTAAAATGGCTATATCACCTAAACTAGGGGTCTGCGGGGTCATTTTATTCACCAGAAAAAAAACATTCAAAACACCAAAATGGCTATATCACCTAAACTAGGGGTTTTCAGGTGTCATATGATGCACCAGAAAAAACATTTAAAACACTAAAATGGTTATATCTCCTGAACTGGTGGTCTGCGGGGGTCATTTTGTGCACCAGAAAAAAAAAATCAAAACACTTAAATGGCTATCTCTCCCAAACTAGGGGTCTGCGGGGGTCATTTTATGCTTAGAAAAAAAAAACTCAAAACACTAAAATATCTATATCTCCTAAACTAGTCGTCTGCGGGGGTCATATTATGCACCAGAAAAAAAAATCAAAACACTAAAATCGTTATCTCTCCTAAACTAGGGGTGTGCTGGGGTCATATTATGCACCAGAAAAAAAAAATCAAAACACTAAAATGGCTGTATCTCCTCAACTAGGGGTCTGCTGGTGTCATATTATGCACCTGAAAAAAACATTCAAAACACTAAAATGGCTATATCTCCTAAACTAGGCGTCTGCGGTGTTCATTTAATGCAGCAGGAAAAAAAACCATTCAAAACACAAATATGGTTATATCTCCTGAACCAGTCGTCTGCGGGGGTCATATTATGCAACAGAAAAAAACATTCAAAACACTAAAATGGCTATATCTCCTAAACTGGGCGTCTGCGGGGGTCATTTAAAGCAGCAGGAAAAAAAACCATTCAAAACACAAATATGGTTATATCTCCTGAACCAGTCGTCTGCGGGGGTCATATTATGCACCAGAAAAAAACATTCAAAACACTAAAATGGCTATATCTCCTAAACTAGTCGTCAGCGGGGTCTTATTATGCACCAGAAAAAAATATTCAAAACACTAAAATGGCTATATCTCCTAAACTAGGCGTCTGCGGAGGTCATTTTATGCACCAGAAAAAAACATTCAAAACACTAAATGGCTATATCTCCTAAACTAGGGGTCTGCGGACGTCATATTATGCACCAGAAAAAAAAAATTCAAAACACTAAAATATCTATATCTCCTAAACTGGTCGTCTGCGGGGATCATATTATGCACCAGAAAAAAATATTCAAAACACTAAAATGGCTATATCTCCTAAACTATTCGTCTGCGGGCGTCATATTATGCACCAGAAAAAAACATTCAAAACACTAAAAACACTAAAATGGCTATATCTATTAAACTGGGGGTCTGCGGGGGACATTTTATGCACCAGAAAAAAAAAATCAAAACACTAAATCGCTGTATCTCCTGAACTAGTGGTCTGCGGGGGTCATTTTATGCTTAGAAAAAAAAAATCAAAACACTAAAATATCTATATCTCCTAAACTAGTCGTCTGCGGGGGTCATATTATGTACCAGAAAAAAAAATCAAAACACTAAAATGGCTATATCTCCTAAAGTAGGGGTCTGCGGGGGTCATTTTATGCTTAGAAAAAAAAAATCAAAACACTGAAATATCTATATCTCCTAAACTAGTCGTCTGCGGGGGTCATATTATGCACCAGAAAAAAAAATTCAAAACACTAAAATGGTTATCTCTCCTTAACTAGGGGTCTGCGGGGGTCATATTATGCACCAGAAAAAAAAATTCAAAACACTAAAATGGATACTTCTCCTAAACTCGAGGTCTGCGGGGGTTATTTTATGGACCAGAAAAAAAAAATCAAAACACTAAAATGGCTGTATCTCCTCAACTAGGGGTCTGCTGGTGTCATATTATGCACCAGAAAAAAACATTCAAAACACTAAAATGGCTATATCTCCTAAACTAGGCGTCTGCGGTGTTCATTTAATGCAGCAGGAAAAAAACCATTCAAAACACAAAAATGGTTATATCTCCTAAACCAGTCGTCTGCGGGGGTCATATTATGCACCAGAAAAAAACATTCAAAACACTAAATGGCTATATCTCCTAAACTAGGAGTCTGCGGACGTCATATTATGCACCAGAAAAAAAAAATTCAAAACACTAAAATATCTATATCTCCTAAACTAGTCGTCTGCGGGGATCATATTATGCACCAGAAAAAAATATTCAAAACACTAAAATGGCTATATCTCCTAAACTATTCGTCTGCGGGCGTCATATTATGCACCAGAAAAAAACATTCAAAACACTAACAACACTAAAATGGCTATATCTATTAAACTGGGGGTCTGCGGGGGTCATTTTATGCATCAGAAAAAAACATTCAAAACACTAAAATGGCTATATCATCTAAACTAGGGGTCTGCGGGGACATTTTATGCACCAGAAAAAAAAAAATCAAAACACTAAATCGCTGTATCTCCAAAACTAAGGGTCTGCGGGGGTCATTTTATGCACCAGAAAAAAAACATTCAAAACACCAAAATGGCTATTTCACCTAAACTAGGGGTTTTCAGGTGTCATATGATGCACCAGAAAAAAACATTTAAAACACTAGAATGGTTATATCTCCTGAACTAGTGGTCTGCGGGGGTCATTTTATGCTTAGAAAAAAAAACTCAAAACACTAAAATATCTATATCTCCTAAACTAGTCGTCTGCGGGGGTCATATTATGTACCAGAAAAAAAAATCAAAACACTAAAATGGCTATATCTCCTAAAGTAGGGGTCTGCGGGGGTCATTTTATGCTTAGAAAAAAAAAATCAAAACACTAAAATATCTATATCTCCTAAACTAGTCGTCTGCGGGGGTCATATTATGCACCAGAAAAAAAAATTCAAAACACTAAAATGGTTATCTCTCCTAAACTAGGGGTCTGCGGGGGTCATATTATGCACCAGAAAAAAAAATTCAAAACACTAAAATGGATACTTCTCCTAAACTCGGGGTCTGCGGGGGTTATTTTATGGACCAGAAAAAAAAAATCAAAACACTAAAATGGCTGTATCTCCTCAACTAGGGGTCTGCTGGTGTCATATTATGCACCAGAAAAAAACATTCAAAACACTAAAATGGCTATATCTCCTAAACTAGGCGTCTGCGGTGTTCATTTAATGCAGCAGGAAAAAAAACCATTCAAAACACAAAAATGGTTATATCTCCTGAACCAGTCGTCTCCGGGTGTCAAATTATGCAACAGAAAAAAACATTCAAAACACTAAAATGGCTATATCTCCTAAACTGGGCGTCTGGGGGGTAATTTAATGCAGCAGGAAAAAAAACCATTCAAAACACAAAAATGGTTATATCTCCTGAGCTAGGGGTCTGCGGGGGTTATTTTATGCACCAGAAAAAAAAAATCAAAACACTAAAATGGCTGTATCTCCTCAACTAGGGGTCTGCTGGTGTCATATTATGCACCAGAAAAAAAACATTCAAAACACTAAAAACACTAAAATGGCTATATCTATTAAACTAGGGGTCTGCGGGGGTCATATGATGCACCAGAAAAAAACATTTAAAACACCAAAATGGCTATATCTCCTAAACTAGGCGTCTGCGAGGGTCAGATTATGCACCAGAAAAAAAAAATTCAAAACTCTAAAATGGGTATATCCCCTAAACTAAGCGTCTGCGTGAGTCATTTTGTACACCAAAAAAAAAAAAATTCAAAACACTAAAATGGCTATATCTATTAAACTAGGGGTCTGCGGGGGTCATATTATGCACCAGAAAAAAACATTCAAAACACTAGAATGCCTATATATCCTCAACTAGGGGTCTGCTGGGGTTATATTATGCACCAGAAAAAAAACATTCAAAACACTAAAGTGGCTATATCCCCTAAACTAGGCGTTTGCGGGAGTCATATGGTACACCAGAAAAAAAAAATTCAAAACACTAAAATGGCTATATCTCCTAAACTAGGCGTCCGCGGGAGTCATATTATGCACCAGAAAAAAACATTCAAAACACTAAAATGCCTATATATCCTCAACTAGGGGTCTGCTGGGGTTATATTATGCACCAGAAAAAAACATTCAAAACACTAAAAACACTAAAATGGCTATATCTATTAAACTAGGGGTCAGCGGGGGTCATTTTATGCATCAGAAGAAAACATTCAAAACACTAAAATGGCTATATCACCTAAACTAGGGGTCTGCGGGGTCATTTTATTCACCAGAAAAAAAACATTCAAAACACCAAAATGGCTATATCACCTAAACTAGGGGTTTTCAGGTGTCATATGATGCACCAGAAAAAACATTTAAAACACTAAAATGGTTATATCTCCTGAACTGGTGGTCTGCGGGGGTCATTTTGTGCACCAGAAAAAAAAAATCAAAACACTTAAATGGCTATCTCTCCCAAACTAGGGGTCTGCGGGGGTCATTTTATGCTTAGAAAAAAAAAACTCAAAACACTAAAATATCTATATCTCCTAAACTAGTCGTCTGCGGGGGTCATATTATGCACCAGAAAAAAAAATTCAAAACACTAAAATCGTTATCTCTCCTAAACTAGGGGTGTGCTGGGGTCATATTATGCACCAGAAAAAAAAAATCAAAACACTAAAATGGCTGTATCTCCTCAACTAGGGGTCTGCTGGTGTCATATTATGCACCTGAAAAAAACATTCAAAACACTAAAATGGCTATAACTCCTAAACTAGTCGTCTGCGGGGGTCATATTATGCACCAGAAAAAAATATTCAAAACACTAAAATGGCTATATCTCCTAAACTAGGCGTCTGCGGTGGTCATATGATGCACCAGAAAAAAACATTCAAAACACTGAAATGGCTATATCTCCTAAACTAGGCGTCTGCAGGTTTCATATTATGCACCAGAAAAAAACATTCACAACACTAAAATGGCTATATCTCCTAAACTAGCGGTCTGCGGGGGTCATTTTACGCACCCGAAAAAAAAAATTCAAAATCAGAAAGAAAAAAATCCAAGAACAAAATGGCTATATCTCCTGAACTAGTCGTCTGCGGGGGTCATATTATGCACCAGGAAAAAAAAATTCAAAACACTGAAATGGATATATCTCCTAAAGTAGGCATCTGCGGGGGTCATTTTATGCAGCAGGAAAAAAAAAATTCAAAACACTGAAATGGCTATATCTCCTAAACTAGGCGTCTGCGGGGGTCATTTTAAGCAGAAAAAAAAAAACATTCAAAACACGAAAATGGCTATATCTCCTAAACTAGTCGTATGCGGGGGTCATATTATGCACCAGAAAAAAACATTCAAAACACTAAAATGGCTATATCTCCTCAACTAGGGGTCTGCTGGTGTCATAGTATGCACCAGAAAAAAACATTCAAAACACTAAAATGGCTATATCCCCTAAACTAGGCGTCTGCGTGAATCATTTTGTACACCAGAAAAAAAAAATTCAAAACACTAAAATGGCTACATCTCCTAAACTAGGGGTCTGCGAGGGTCATATGATGCACCAGAAAAAAACATTGAAACACTAAAATGGCTATATATCCTCAACTAGGGGTCTGCTGGGGTTATGTTATGCACCAGAAAAAAAAACATTCAAAACACTAAAATGGCTATATCACCTAAACTAGGCGTGTGCAGGAGTCATATTGTACACCAGAAAAAAAAAATTCAAAACACTAAAATATCTATATCTCTTAAACTAGTCGTCTGCGGGGGTCATATTATGCACCAGAAAAAAACATTCAAAACACTAAAATGGCTATATCTCCTCAACTAGGGGTCTGCTGGTGTCATAGTATGCACCAGAAAAAAACATTCAAAACACTAAAATGGCTATATCCCCTAAACTAGGCGTCTGCGTGAATCATTTGGTACACCAGAAAAAAAAAATTCAAAACACTAAAATGGCTACATCTCCTAAACTAGGGGTCTGCGGGGGTCATATGATGCACCAGAAAAAAACATTGAAACACTAAAATGGCTATATATTCTCAACTAGGGGTCTGCTGGGGTTATATTATGCACCATTAAAAAAACATTCAAAACACTAAAATGGCTATATCCCCTAAACTAGGCGTCTGCGGGAGTCATATTGTACACCAGAAAAAAAAAAATTCAAAACACTAAAATATCTATATCTTCTAAACTAGTCGTCTGCGGGGGTCATATTATGCACCAGAAAAAAATATTCAAAACACTAAAATGGCTATATCTCCTAAACTAGGCGTCTGCGGTGGTCATATTATGCACCAGAAAAAAACATTCAAAACACTAAAATGGATATATCTCCTAAACTAGGGGTCTGCGGGGGTCATATTATGCACCAGAAAAAAACGTTCAAAACACTAAAATGGCTATATCTGTTAAACTAGGCGTCTGCGGGGGTCATTTTATGCACTAGAAAAAAAACATTCAAAACACTAAAATGGCTATATCCCCTAAACTAGGCGTCTGCGGGGTCATTTTATTCACCAGAAAAAAAACATTCAAAACACCAAAATGGCTATATCACCTAAACTAGGGGTTTTCAGGTGTCATATGATGCACCAGAAAAAACATTTAAAACACTAAAATGGTTATATCACCTAAACTAGGGGTCAGCGGGGGTCATTTTGTGCACCAGAAAAAAAAAATCAAAACACTTAAATGGCTATCTCTCCCAAACTAGGGGTCTGCGGGGGTCATTTTATGCTTAGAAAAAAAAAACTCAAAACACTAAAATATCTATATCTCCTAAACTAGTCGTCTGCGGGGGTCATATTCAAAACACTAAAATCGTTATCTCTCCTAAACTAGGGGTGTGCTGGGGTCATATTATGCACCAGAAAAAAAAAATCAAAACACTAAAATGGCTGTATCTCCTCAACTAGGGGTCTGCTGGTGTCATATTATGCACCTGAAAAAAACATTCAAAACACTAAAATGGCTATAACTCCTAAACTAGTCGTCTGCGGGGGTCATATTATGCACCAGAAAAAAATATTCAAAACACTAAAATGGCTATATCTCCTAAACTAGGCGTCTGCGGTGGTCATATGATGCACCAGAAAAAAACATTCAAAACACTGAAATGGCTATATCTCCTAAACTAGGCGTCTGCAGGTGTCATATTATGCACCAGAAAAAAACATTCACAACACTAAAATGGCTATATCTCCTAAACTAGCGGTCTGCGGGGGTCATTTTACGCACCCGAAAAAAAAAATTCAAAATCAGAAAGAAAAAAATCCAAGAACAAAATGGCTATATCTCCTGAACTAGTCGTCTGCGGGGGTCATATTATGCACCAGGAAAAAAAAATTCAAAACACTGAAATGGATATATCTCCTAAAGTAGGCATCTGCGGGGGTCATTTTATGCAGCAGGAAAAAAAAACATTCAAAACACAAAAATGGCTATATCTCCTAAACTAGTCGTCTGCGGGGGTCATATTATGCACCAGAAAAAAAAAATCAAAACACAAAAATGGCTATATCTCCTGGACTAGTCCTGTGCGGGGGTCATATTATGCACCAGAAAAAAAAAATTCAAAACACTGAAATGGCTATATCTCCTAAACTAGGCGTCTGCGGGGGTCATTTTAAGCAGAAAAACAAAAAACATTCAAAACACGAAAATGGCTATATCTCCTAAACTAGTCGTATGCGGGGGTCATATTATGCACCAGAAAAAAACATTCAAAACACTAAAATGGCTATATCTCCTCAACTAGGGGTCTGCTGGTGTCATAGTATGCACCAGAAAAAAACATTCAAAACACTAAAATGGCTATATCCCCTAAACTAGGCGTCTGCGTGAATCATTTTGTACACCAGAAAAAAAAAATTCAAAACACTAAAATGGCTACATCTCCTAAACTAGGGGTCTGCGAGGGTCATATGATGCACCAGAAAAAAACATTGAAACACTAAAATGGCTATATATCCTCAACTAGGGGTCTGCTGGGGTTATGTTATGCACCAGAAAAAAAAACATTCAAAACACTAAAATGGCTATATCCCCTAAACTAGGCGTGTGCAGGAGTCATATTGTACACCAGAAAAAAAAAATTCAAAACACTAAAATATCTATATCTCTTAAACTAGTCGTCTGCGGGGGTCATATTATGCACCAGAAAAAAACATTCAAAACACTAAAATGGCTATATCTCCTCAACTAGGGGTCTGCTGGTGTCATAGTATGCACCAGAAAAAAACATTCAAAACACTAAAATGGCTATATCCCCTAAACTAGGCGTCTGCGTGAATCATTTGGTACACCAGAAAAAAAAAATTCAAAACACTAAAATGGCTACATCTCCTAAACTAGGGGTCTGCGGGGGTCATATGATGCACCAGAAAAAAACATTGAAACACTAAAATGGCTATATATTCTCAACTAGGGGTCTGCTGGGGTTATATTATGCACCATTAAAAAAACATTCAAAACACTAAAATGGCTATATCCCCTAAACTAGGCGTCTGCGGGAGTCATATTGTACACCAGAAAAAAAAAAATTCAAAACACTAAAATATCTATATCTTCTAAACTAGTCGTCTGCGGGGGTCATATTATGCACCAGAAAAAAATATTCAAAACACTAAAATGGCTATATCTCCTAAACTAGGCGTCTGCGGTGGTCATATTATGCACCAGAAAAAAACATTCAAAACACTAAAATGGATATATCTCCTTAACTAGGGGTCTGCGGGGGTCATATTATGCACCAGAAAAAAACGTTCAAAACACTAAAATGGCTATATCCCCTAAACTAGGCGTCTGCGTGAGTCATTTTGTACACCAGAAAAAAAAAATTCAAAACACTAAAATGGCTATATCTCCTAAACTAGGGGTCTGCGGGGGTCATATTATGCACCAGAAAAAAACATTCAAAACACTAAAATGGCTATATCTCTTAAACTAGGCGTCTGCGGGGGTCATTTTATGCACTAGAAAAAAAACATTCAAAACACTAAAATGGCTATATCCCCTGAACTAGGCGTCTGCGTGAGTCTTTCGTACAAAAGAAAAAAAACATTCAAAACACTAAAATATCTATATCTCCTAAACTAGTCGTCTGCGGGGGTCATATTATGCACCAGAAAAAAATATTCAAAACACTAAAGTGGCTATATCTCCTAAACTAGGCGTCTGCGGTGGTCATATTATGCACCAGAAAAAAACATTCAAAACACTAAAATGGCTATATCTCTTAAACTAGGCGTCTGCGGGGGTCATTTTATGCACTAGAAAAAAAACATTCAAAACACTAAAATGGCTATATCCCCTGAACTAGGCGTCTGCGTGAGTCATTTTGTACACCAGAAAAAAAAAATTCAAAACACTAAAATGGCTATATCTCCTAAACTAGGGGTCTGCGGGGGTCATATTATGCACCAGAAAAAAACATTCAAAACACTAAAATGGCTATATCTCTTAAACTAGGCGTCTGCGGGGGTCATTTTATGCACTAGAAAAAAAACATTCAAAACACTAAAATGGCTATATCCCCTGAACTAGGCGTCTGCGTGAGTCTTTCGTACAAAAGAAAAAAAACATTCAAAACACTAAAATATCTATATCTCCTAAACTAGTCGTCTGCGGGGGTCATATTATGCACCAGAAAAAAATATTCAAAACACTAAAGTGGCTATATCTCCTAAACTAGGCGTCTGCGGTGGTCATATTATGCACCAGAAAAAACCATTCAAAACACTAAAATGTATATATCTCCTAAACTAGGGGTCTGCGGGGTTCATAATATGCACCAGAAAAAAACATTCAAAACACTAAAATGGCTATATCTCCTCAACTAGTCATCTGCTGGTGTCATATTGTGCACTAGAAAAAAATATTCAAAACACTAAAATGGCTATATCTCCTAAACTGGGCGTCTGCGGTGGTCATATTATGCACCAGAAAAAAACATTCAAAACACTAAAATGGCTATTTCTCCTCAACTAGGGGTCTGCTGGGGTCATATTATGCACCAGAAAAAAATATTCAAAACACTAAATTGGCTATATCTCCTAAACTAGGTATCTGCGTTGGTCATTTTATGCAGCAGGAAAAAAAACATTCAAAACACGAAAATCGCTATATCTCCTGAACTGGTCGTCTGCGGGGGTCATATTATGCACGAGAAAATAAAATTCAAAACACTAAAATGGCTATATCTCTTAAACTAGGCGTCTGCGGGGGTCATTTTATGCACTAGAAAAAAAACATTCAAAACACTAAAATGGCTATATCTACTAAACTAATCGTCTGCGGTCGTCATGTTATGCACCAAAAAAAAATATTCAAAACTCAAAAATGGCTATATCTCCTAAACAAGTCGTCTGCGGGGGTCATATTATGCACCAGAAAAAAAAATTCAAAACACTGAAATGGCTATATCTCCTAAACTAGGCGTCTGCGGGGGTCATTTTATGCAGCAGGAAAAAAAAACATTCAAAACACAAAAATGGCTATATCTCCTGAACTAGTCGTCTGCGGGGGTCATATTATGCACCAGAAAAAAAAAAATTCAAAACACTGAAATGGCTATATCTCCTAAACTAGGCGTCTGCGGGGGTCATTTTATGCAGCAGGAAAAAAAAACATTCAAAACACAAAAATGGCTATATCTCCTAAACTAGTCGTCTGCGGGGGTCATATTATGCACCAGAAAAAAACATTCAAAACACTAAAATGGCTATATCCCCTAAACTAGGCGTCTGCGGGAGTCATATTGTACACCAGAAAAAAAAAATTCAAAACACTAAAATATCTATATCTTCTAAACTAGTCGTCTGCGGGGGTCATATTATGCACCAGAAAAAAATATTCAAAACACTAAAATGGCTATATCTCCTAAACTAGGCGTCTGCGGTGGTCATATTATGCACCAGAAAAAAACATTCAAAACACTAAAATGGCTATATCTCCTCAACTAGGGGTCTGCTGGGGTCATATTATGCACCAGAAAAAAATATTCAAAACACTAAATTGGCTATATCTCCTAAACTAGGTATCTGCGTTGGTCATTTTATGCAGCAGGAAAAAAAACATTCAAAACACGAAAATCGCTATATCTCCTGAACTAGTCGTCTGCGGGGGTCATATTATGCACGAGAAAATAAAATTCAAAACACTAAAATGGCTATATCTCTTAAACTAGGCGTCTGCGGGGGTCATTTTATGCACTAGAAAAAAAACATTCAAAACACTAAAATGGCTATATCTCCTAAACTAATCGTCTGCGGTCGTCATGTTATGCACCAAAAAAAAATATTCAAAACACTAAAATGGCTATATCTCCTAAACAAGTCGTCTGCGGGGGTCATATTAAGCACCAGAAAAAAAAATTCAAAACACTGAAATGGCGGTATCTCCTAATCTAGGCGTCTGCGGGGGTCATTTTATGCAGCAGGAAAAAAAAACATTCAAAACACAAAAATGGCTATATCTCCTAAACTAGTCGTCTGCGGGGGTCATATTATGCACCAGAAAAAAACATTCAAAACACTAAAATGGCTATATCCCCTAAAATAGGCGTCTGCGGGAGTCATTTTGTACACCAGAAAAAAAAAATTCAAAACACTAAAATGGCTATATCTCCTAAACTAGGGGTCTGCGGGGGTCATATTATGCACCAGAAAAAAACATTCAAAACACTAAAATTTCTATATTCTCAACTAGGGGTCTGCTGGGGTTATATTATGCACCAGAAAAAAAAACATTCAAAACACTAAAATGGCAATATCCCCTAAACTAGTCGTCTGCGGGGGTCATATTATGCACCAGAAAAAAATATTCAAAACACTAAAATGGCTACATCTCCTAAACTAGGCGTCTGCGGTGGTCATATTATGCACCAGAAAAAACCATTCAAAACACTAAAAGGGATATATCTCCTAAACTAGGGGTCTGCGGGGGTCATATTATGTACCAGAAAAAAAGAAATTCAAAACACTGAAATGGCTATATCTCCTAAACTAGGCGTCAGCGGGGGTCATTTTATGCAGCAGGAAAAAAAAACATTCAAAACACAAAAATGGCTATATCTCCTAAACTAGTCGTCTGCGGGGGTCATATTATGCACCAGAAAAAAATATTCAAAACACTAAAATGGCTATATCTCCTAAACAAGTCGTCTGCGGGGGTCATATTATGTACCAGAAAAAAAGAAATTCAAAACACTGAAATAGCTATATCCCTTAAACTAGGCGTCTGCGGGAGTCATATTGTACACCAGAAAAAAAAAATTCAAAACACTAAAATGGCTATATCTCCTAAACTAGGCGTCTGCGGTGGTCATATTATGCACAAGAAAAAAACATTCAAAACACTAAAATGGCCATATCTCCTAAACTAGGTATCTGCGTTGGTCATTTTATGCAGCAGGAAAAAAAACATTCAAAACACGAAAATCGCTATATCTCCTAAACTAATCGTCTGCGGTCGTCATGTTATGCACCAAAAAAAAATATTCAAAACACTAAAATGGCTATATCTCCTAAACAAGTCGTCTGCGGGGGTCATATTATGCACCAGAAAAAAAAATTCAAAACAATGAAATGGCTATATCTCCTAAACTAGGCGTCTGCGGGGGTCATTTTATGCAGCAGGAAAAAAAACCATACAAAACACTAAAATGGCTATATCTCCTAAACTAATCGTCTGCGGTCGTCATGTTATGCACCAAAAAAAAATATTCAAAACACTCAAATGGCTATATCTCCTAAACAAGTCGTCTGCGGGGGTCATATTATGTACCAGAAAAAAAGAAATTCAAAACACTGAAATGGCTATATCTCCTAAACTAGGCGTCTGCGGGGGTCATTTTATGCAGCAGGAAAAAAAAAACATTCAAAACACAAAAATGGCTATATCTCCTAAACTAGTCGTCTGCGGGGGTCATATTATGCACCAGAAAAAAACATTCAAAACACTAAAATAGCTATATCCCCTAAACTAGGCGTCTGCGGGAGTCATATTGTACACCAGAAAAAAAAAATTCAAAACACTAAAATATCTATATCTTCTAAACTAGTCGTCTGCGGGGGTCATATTATGCACCAGAAAAAAATATTCAAAACACTAAAATGGCTATATCTCTTAAACTAGGCGTCTGCGGTGGTCATATTATGCACCAGAAAAAAACATTCAAAACACTAAAATGGCTATATCTCCTAAACTAGGTATCTGCGTTGGTCATTTTATGCAGCATGAAAAAAAACATTCAAAACACGAAAATCGCTATATCTCCTGAATTAGTCGTCTGCGGGGGTCATATTATGCACGAGAAAATAAAATTCAAAACACTAAAATGGCTATATGTCTTAAACCAGGCGTCTGCGGGGGTCATTTTATGCACTAGAAAAAAAACATTCAAAACACTAAAATGGCTATATCTCCTAAACTAATCGTCTGCGGTCGTCATGTTATGCACCAAAAAAAAATATTCAAAACACTAAAATGGCTATATCTCCTAAACAAGTCGTCTGCGGGGGTCATATTATGCACCAGAAAAAAAAAATCAAAACACTGAAATGGCTATATCTCCTAAACTAGGCGTCTGCGGGGGTCATTTTATGCAGCAGGAAAAAAAAAACATTCAAAACACAAAAATGGCTATATCTCCTAAACTAGTCGTCTGCGGGGGTCATATTATGCACCAGAAAAAAATTTTCAAAACACTAAAATGGCTACATCTCCTAAACTCGGCGTCTGCGGTGGTCAAATTATGCACCAGAAAAAACCATTCAAAACACTAAAATGGATATATCTCCTAAACTAGTCGTCTGGGGGGGTCATATTATGTACCAGAAAAAAATATTCAAAACACTAAAATGGCTATATCTCCTAAACAAGTCGTCTGCGGGGGTCATATTATGCACCAGAAAAAAAACATTCAAAACACTAAAATGGCTATATCCCCTAAACTAGGCGTCTGCGTGAATCATTTTGTACTCCAGAAAAAAAAATTCAAAACACTAAAATGGCTACATCTCCTAAACTAGATGTCTGCGGGGGTCATATTATGCACCAGAAAAAAACATTAAAACACTAAAATGGCTATATATCCTCAACTAGGGGTCTACTGGGGTTATGTTATGCACCAGAAAAAAAAACATTCAAAACACTAAAATGGCTATATCTCCTAAACTAGGCGTGTGCAGGAGTCATATTGTACACCAGAAAAAAAAAATTCAAAACACTAAAATGGCTATATATCCTCAACTAGGGGTCTACTGGGTTTATGTTATGCACCAGAAAAAAAAATATTCAAAACACTAAAATGGCTATATCTCCTAAACTAGGCGTGTGCAGGAGTCATATTGTACACCAGAAAAAAAAAATTCAAAACACTAAAATGGCTATATCTCCTCAACTAGGGGTCTGCTTGGGTCATATTATGCACCAGAAAAAATTTTCAAAACACTAAAATGGCTAAATCTCCTAAACTCGGCATCTGCGGTGGTCAAATTATGCACCAGAAAAAACCATTCAAAACACTAAAATGGCTATATCTCCTAAACAAGTCGTCTGCGGGGGTCATATTATGTACCAGAAAAAAAGAAATTCAAAACACTGAAATGGCTATATCCCTTAAACTAGGCGTCTGCGGGAGTCATATTGTACACCAGAAAAAAAAAATTCAAAACACTAAAATATCTATATCTTCTAAACTAGTCGTCTGCGGGGGTCATATTATGCACCAGAAAAAAATATTCAAAACACTAAAATGGCTATATCTCCTAAACTAGGCGTCTGCGGTGGTCATATTATGCACAAGAAAAAAACATTCAAAACACTAAAATGGCTATATCTCCTAAACTAGGTATCTGCGTTGGTCATTTTATGCAGCAGGAAAAAAAACATTCAAAACACGAAAATCGCTATATCTCCTGAACTAGTCGTCTGCGGGGGTCATATTATGCACGAGAAAATAAAATTCAAAACACTGAAATGGCTATATCTCCTAAACTAGGCGTCAGCGGGGGTCATTTTATGCACTAGAAAAAAACATTCAAAACACTAAAATGGCTATATCTCCTAAACTAATCGTCTGCGGTCGTCATGTTATGCACCAAAAAAAAATATTCAAAACACTAAAATGGCTATATCTCCTAAACAAGTCGTCTGCGGGGGTCATATTATGCACCAGAAAAAAAAATTCAAAACACTGAAATGGCTATATCTCCTAAACTAGGCGTCTGCGGGGGTCATTTTATGCAGCAGGAAAAAAAACCATACAAAACACTAAAATGGCTATATCTCCTAAACTAATCGTCTGCGGTCGTCATGTTATGCACCAAAAAAAAATATTCAAAACACTAAAATGGCTATATCTCCTAAACAAGTCGTCTGCGGGGGTCATATTATGTACCAGAAAAAAAAGAAATTCAAAACACTGAAATGGCTATATCTCCTAAACTAGGCGTCTGCAGGGGTCATTTTATGCAGCAGGAAAAAAAAACATTCAAAACACAAAAATGGCTATATCTCCTAAACTAGTCGTCTGCGGGGGTCATATTATGCACCAGAAAAAAACATTCAAAACACTAAAATAGCTATATCCCCTAAACTAGGCGTCTGCGGGAGTCATATTGTACACCAGAAAAAAAAAATTCAAAACACTAAAATATCTATATCTTCTAAACTAGTCGTCTGCGGGGGTCATATTATGCACCAGAAAAAAATATTCAAAACACTAAAATGGCTATATCTCTTAAACTAGGCGTCTGCGGTGGTCATATTATGCACCAGAAAAAAACATTCAAAACACTAAAATGGCTATATCTCCTAAACTAGGTATCTGCGTTGGTCATTTTATGCAGCAGGAAAAAAAACATTCAAAACACGAAAATCGCTATATCTCCTGAACTAGTCGTCTGCGGGGGTCATATTATGCACGAGAAAATAAAATTCAAAACACTAAAATGGCTATATCTCTTAAACTAGGCGTCTGCGGGGGTCATTTTATGCACTAGAAAAAAAACATTCAAAACACTAAAATGGCTATATCTCCTAAACTAATCGTCTGCGGTCGTCATGTTATGCACCAAAAAAAAATATTCAAAACACTAAAATGGCTATATCTCCTAAACAAGTCGTCCGCGGGGGTCATATTATGCACCAGAAGAAAAAATTCAAAACACTGAAATGGCTATATCTCCTAAACTAGGCGTCTGCGGGGGTCATTTTATGCAGCAGGAAAAAAAAACATTCAAAACACAAAAATGGCTATATCTCCTAAATAGTCGTCTGCGGGGGTCATATTATGCACCAGAAAAAAATTTTCAAAACACTAAAATGGCTACATCTCCTAAACTAGTCGTCTGGGGGGGTCATATTATGCACCAGAAAAAAACATTCAAAACACTAAAATGGTTATATATCCTCAACTAGGGGTCTGCTTTGGTTATATTATGCACCAGAAAAAAAACATTCAAAACACTAAAATGGCTATATCCCCTAAACTAGGCGTCTGCGTGAATCATTTTGTACTCCAGAAAAAAAAATTGAAAACACTAAAATGGCTACATCTCCTAAACTAGGGGGCTGCGGGGGTCATATTATGCACCAGAAAAAAACATTAAAACACTAAAATGGCTATATATCCTCAACTAGGGGTCTACTGGGGTTATGTTATGCACCAGAAAAAAAAACATTCAAAACACTAAAATGGCTATATCTCCTAAACTAGGCGTGTGCAGGAGTCATATTGTACACCAGAAAAAAAAAATTCAAAACACTAAAATGGCTATATCTCCTCAACTAGGGGTCTGCTGGGGTCATATTATGCACCAGAAAAAATATTCAAAACACTAAAATGGCTATATCTCCTAAACTAGGCGTCTGCGGGGGTCATATTATGCACCAGAAAAAACATTCAAAACACTAAAATGGCTATATATCCTCAACTAGGGTTCTGCTGGGGTTATATTATGCACCATTAAAAAAATATTCAAAACACTAAAATGGCTATATCTCCTAAACTAGTCGTCTGCGGGGGTCATATTATGCACCAGAAAAAAACATTCAAAACACTAAAATGGCTATATCTCCTCAACTAGGTGTCTCCTGGGGTCATATTATGCACCAGAAAAAATATTCAAAACACTAAAATGGCTATATCTCCGAAACTAGGCGTCTGCGGGGGTCATATTATGCACCAGAAAAAACATTCAAAACACTAAAATGGCTATATATCCTCAGCTAGGGTTCTGCTGGGGTTATATTATGCAACATTAAAAAAATATTCAAAACACAAAAATGGCTATATCTCCTAAACAAGTCGTCTGCGGGGGTCATATTATGCACCAGAAAAAAAAATTCAAAACACTGAAATGGCTATATCTCCTAAACTAGTCGTCTGCGGGGGTCATACTATGCACCAGAAAAAAACATTCAAAACACTAAAATGGCTGTATCTCCTCAACTGGGGGTCTGCTGGTGTCCTATTATGCACCAGAAAAAAACATTCAAAATACTAAAATGGCTATATCCCCTAAACTAGGCGTCTGCGGGAGTCATTTTGTACACCAGAAAAAAAAATTCAAAACACTAAAATGGCTATATCTCCTAAACTAGGGGTCTGCGGGGGTCATATTATGCACCAGAAAAAAACATTCAAAACACTAAAATTTCTATATCCTCAACTAGGGGTCTGCTGGGGTTATATTATGCACAAGAAAAAAAAACATTCAAAACACTAAAATGGCTATATCTCCTGAACTAGTCGTCTGCGGGGGTCATATTATGCAACTGAAAAAAAAATTCAAAACACTGAAATGGCTATATCTCCTAAACTAGGCGTCTGCGGGGGTCATTTTATGCAGCAGGAAAAAACAACATTCAAAACACAAAAATGGCTATATCTCCTAAACTAGTCGTTTGCGGGGGTCATATTATGCACCAGAAAAAAACATTCAAAACACTAAAATGGCTGTATATCCTCAACTGGGGGTCTGCTGGTGTCATATTATGCACCAGAAAAAAACATTCAAAACACTAAAATGGCTATATCCCCTAAACTAGGCGTCTGCGGGAGTCATTTTGTACACCAGAAAAAAAAATTCAAAACACTAAAATGGCTATATCTCCTAAGCTAGGGGTCTGCGGGGGTCATATTACGCACCAGAAAAAAACATTCAAAACACTAAAATTTCTATATCCTCAACTAGGGGTCTGCTGGGGTTATATTATGCACCAGAAAAAAAAACATTCAAAACACTAAAATGGCTATATCCCCTAAACTAGTCGTCTGCGGGGATCATATTATGCACCAGAAAAAAATATTCAAAACACTAAACTGGCTACATCTCCTAAACTAGGCGTCTGCGGTGGTCATATTATGCACCAGAAAAAACCATCAAAACACTTAAATGGATATATCTCCTAAACTAGGGGTCTGCGGGGGTCATATTATGCACCAGAAAGAAACATTCAAAACACTAAAATGGCTATATTCCCTAAACTAGGCGTCTGCGGGAGTCATATTGTACACCAGAAAAAAAAAATTCAAAACACTAAAATATCTATATCTTCTAAACTAGTCGTCTGCGGGGGTCATATTATGCACCAGAAAAAAATATTCAAAACACTAAAATGGCTATATCTCCTAAACTAGGCGTCTGCGGTGGTCATATTATGCACCAGAAAAAAACATTCAAAATACTAAAATGGATATATCTCCTAAACTAGGGGTCTGCGGGGGTCATATTATGCACCAGAAAAAAACATTCAAAACACTAAAATGGCTATATCTCTTAAACTAGGCGTCTGCGGGGGTCATTTTATGCACTAGAAAAAAAACATTCAAAACACTAAAATGGCTATATCCCCTAAACTCGGCGTCTGCGTGAGTCATTTTGTACACCAGAAAAAAAAAATTCAAAACACTAAAATGGCTATATCTCCTAAACTAGGCGTCTGCGGGGTCATATTATGCACCAGAAAAAAACATTCAAAACACTAAAATGGCTATATCTCTTAAACTAGGCGTCAGCGGGGGTCATTTTATGCACTAGAAAAAAAACATTCAAAACACTAAAATGGCTAAATTCTCTAAACTAGGCGTCTGCGTGAGTCTTTCGTACACCAGAAAAAAAACATTCAAAACACTAAAATGGCTATATATCCTCAACTAGGGGTCTGCTGGGGTTATATTATGCACCAGAAAAAAAACATTCAAAACACTAAAATGGCTATATCCCCTAAAATAGGCGTCTGCGGGAGTCATATTGTACACCAGAAAAAAAAAATTCAAAACACTAAAATATCTATATCTCCTAAACTAGTCGTCTGCGGGGGTCATATTATGCAAAAGAAAAAAATATTCAAAACACTAAAATGGCTATATCTCCTAAACTAGGCGTCTGCGGTGGTCATATTATGCACCAGAAAAAACCATTCAAAACACTAAAATGGATATATCTCCTAAACTAGGGGTCCGCGGGGGTCATAATATGCACCAGAAAAAAATATTCAAAACACTAAAATGGCTAGGCGTCTGCGGTGGTCATATTATGCACCAGGAAAAAATATTCAAAACACTAAATTGGCTATATCTCCTGAACTAGTCGTCTGCGAGGGTCATATTTGCACCAGAAAAAACATTCAAAACACTAAAATGGCTATATATCCTCAACTAGGGTTCTGCTGGGGTTATATTATGCACCATTAAAAAAATATTCAAAACACAAAAATGGCTATATCTCCTAAACAAGTCGTCTGCGGGGGTCATATTATGCACCAGAAAAAAAAATTCAAAACACTGAAATGGCTATATCTCCTGAACTAGGCGTCTGCGGTGGTCCTATTATGCCCCAGAAAAAACCATTCAAAACACTAAAATGGATATATCTCCTAGACTAGGGGTCTGCGGGGGTCATAATATGCACCAGAAAAAAACATTCAAAACACTAAAATGGCTATATCTCCTCAACTAGTCGTCTGCTGGGGTCATATTATGCACCAGAAAAAAATATTCAAAACACTAAAATGGCTAGGCGTCTGCGGTGGTCATATTATGCACCAGAAAAAAACATTCAAAACACTAAAATGGCTATATCTCCTCAACTAGGGGTCTGCTGTGGTCATATTATGCACCAGAAAAAAATATTCAAAACACTAAATTGGCTATATCTCCTAATCTAGGTATCTGCGGGGGTCATTTTATGCAGCAGGAAAAAAAACATTCAAAACACGAAAATCGCTATATCTCCTGAACTAGTCGTCTGCGGGGGTCATATTACGCACGAGAAAATAAAATTCAAAACACTAAAATGGCTATATCTCTTAAACTAGGCGTCTGCGGGGGTCATTTTATGCACTAGAAAAAAAACATTCAAAACACTAAAATGGCTATATCTCCTAAACTAATCGTCTGCGGTCGTCATGTTATGCACCAAAAAAAAATATTCAAAACACAAAAATGGCTATATCTCCTAAACAAGTCGTCTGCGGGGGTCATATTATGCACCAGAAAAAAATATTCAAAACACTAAAATGGCTACATCTCCTAAACTAGGCGTCTGCGGTGGTCATATTATGCACCAGAAAAAACCATTCAAAACACTAAAATGGATATATCTCCTTAACTAGGGGTCTGCGGGGATCATATTTGCACCAGAAAAAAAAATTCAAAACACTGAAATGGCTATATCTCCTAAACTAGGCGTCTGCGGGGGTCATTTTATGCAGCAGGAAAAAAAAACATTCAAAACACAAAAATGGCTATATCTCCTAAACTAGTCGTCTGCGGGGGTCATATTATGTACCAGAAAAAAACATTCAAAACACTAAAATGGCTGTATCCTCTAAACTAGGCGTCTGCGGGAGTCATATTGTACACCAGAAAAAAAAAATTCAAAACACTAAAATATCTATATCTGCTAAACAAGTCGTCTGCGGGGGTCATATTATGCACCAGAAAAAAATATTCAAAACACTAAAATGGCTATATCTCCTAAACTAGGCGTCTGCGGTGGTCATATTATGCACCAGAAAAAAACATTCAAAACACTAAAATGGCTATATCTCCTCAATTAGGGGTCTGCTGGGGTCATATTATGCACCAGAAAAAAATATTCAAAACACTAAATTGGCTATATCTCCTAAACTAGGTATCTGCGGGGGTCATTTTATGCAGCAGGAAAAAAAACATTCAAAACACGAAAATCGCTATATCTCCTGAACTAGTCGTCTGCGGGGGTCATATTATGCACGAGAAAACAAAATTCAAAACACTAAAATGGCTATATCTCTTAAACTAGGCGTCTGCGGGGGTCATTTTATGCACAAGAAAAAAAACATTCAAAACACTAAAATGGCTATATCTCCTAAACTAATCGTCTGCGGTCGTCATGTTATGCACCAAAAAAAAATATTCAAAACACAAAAATGGCTATATCTCCTAATCAAGTCGTCTGCGGGGGTCATATTATGCAACTGAAAAAAAAATTCAAAACACTGAAATGGCTATATCTCCTAAACTAGGCGTCTGCGGGGGTCATTTTATGCAGCAGGAAAAAAAAACATTCAAAACACAAAAATGGCTATATCTCCTAAACTAGTCGTCTGCGGGGGTCATATTATGCACCAGAAAAAAACATTCAAAACACTAAAATGGCTGTATATCCTCAACTGGGGGTCTGCTGGTGTCATATTATGCACCAGAAAAAAACATTCAAAACACTAAAATGGCTATATCCCCTAAACTAGGCGTCTGCGGGAGTCATTTTGTACACCAGAAAAAAAAATTCAAAACACTAAAATGGCTATATCTTCTAAACTAGGGGTCTGCGGGGGTCATATTATGCACCAGAAAAAAACATTCAAAACACTAAAATTTCTATATCCTCTAAACTAGGCGTCTGCTGGGGTTATATTATGCACCAGAAAAAAAAACATTCAAAACACTAAAATGGCTATATCCCCTAAACTAGTCGTCTGCGGGGATCATATTATGCACCAGAAAAAAATATTCAAAACACTAAAATGTCTACATCTCCTAAACTAGGCGTCTGCGGTGGTCATATTATGCACCAGAAAAAACCATTCAAAACACTAAAATGGATATATCTCCTAAACTAGGGGTCTGGGGGGGTCATATTATGCACTAGAAAAAAACATTCAAAACACTAAAATGGCTATATCCCCTAAACTAGGCGTCTGCGGGAGTCATATTGTACACCAGAAAAAAAGAAATTCAAAACACTAAAATATCTATATCTCCTAAACTAGTCCTCTGCGGGTGTCATATTATGCACCAGAAAGAAACATTCAAAACATTAAATGGCTATATATCCTCAACTAGGGGTCTGCTGGGGTTATATTATGCACCAGAAAAAAAACATTCAAAACACCAAAATGGCTATATCTCCTAAACTAATCGTCTGCGGGGGTCATATTATGCACCAGAAAAAAATTTTCAAAACACTAAAATGGCTACATCTCTTAAACTCGGCGTCTGCGGTGGTCATATTATGCACCAGAAAAAACTATTCAAAACACTAAAATGGATATATCTCCTAAACTATGGGTCTGCGGAGGTCATATTATGCACCAGAAAAAAACATTCAAAACACTAAAATGGCTATATCTCCTCAACTAGGGGTCTGCTGGGGTCATATTATGCACCAGAAAAAAATATTCAAAACACTAAAATGGCTATATCTCCTAAACTAGGCGTCTGCGGTGGTCATATTATGCACCAGAAAAAAACATTCAAAACACTAAAATGGCTATATATCCTCAACTAGGGGTCTGCTGGGGTTATATTAGGCACCAGAAAAAAACATTCAAAACACTAAAATGGCTATATCCCCTAAACTAGGCGTCTGCGGGAGTCATATTGTACACCAGAAAAAAAGAAATTCAAAACACTAAAATATCTATATCTCCTAAACTAGTCCTCTGCGGGTGTCATATTATGCACCAGAAAGAAACATTCAAAACATTAAATGGCTATATATCCTCAACTAGGGGTCTGCTGGGGTTATATTATGCACCAGAAAAAAAACATTCAAAACACTAAAATGGCTATATCCCCTAAACTAGGCGTCTGCGGGAGTCATATTGTACACCAGAAAAAAAGAAATTCAAAACACTAAAATATCTATATCTCCTAAACTAGTCGTCTGCGGGGGTCATATTATGCACCAGAAAGAAATTTTCAAAACACTAAAATGGCTACATCGCCTAAACTCGGCGTCTGCGGTGGTCATATTATGCACCAGAAAAAAACATTCAAAACACTAAAATGGCTATATCTCCTCAAGTAGGGGTCTGCTTGCGGGGTCATATTATGCACCAGAAAAATATATTCAAAACACTAAAATGGCTATATCCCCTAAACTAGGCGTCTGCGGGAGTCATATTGTACACCAGAAAAAAAAAAATTCAAAACACTAAAATATCTATATCTCCTAAACTAGTCCTCTGCGGGTTTCATATTATGCACCAGAAAAAAACATTCAAAATACTAAAATGGCTATGTCTCCTCAACTAGGTGTCTGCTGGTGTCATATTATGCACCAGAAAAAAACATTCAAAACACTAAAATGGCTATATCTCCTAAACTAGGCGTCTGGGGGGTCATTTAACGCAGCAGGCAAAAAAATTTCAAAACACAAAAATGGCTATATCTCCTGAACTAGTCGTCTGCGTGGGTCATATTATGCACCAGAAAAAAAAATTCAAAACACTAAAATGGCTATATCTCCTAAACTAATCGTCTGCAGTCGTCATATTATGCACCAGAAAAAACACATTCAAAACACTTAAATGGCTATATCTCCTAAACTAATCGTCTGCGTGGGCCATATTATGCACCAGAAAAAAACATTCAAAACACTAAAATGGCTATATCTCCTAAACTAGGCGTCCGCGAGGGTCATTTAATGCAGCAGCAAAAAACAACCTTCAAAACACAAAAATGGCTATATCTCCTGAACTAGTCGTCTGCGGGGGTCATATTATGCACCAGAAAAAAAATTCAACACACTAAAATGGCTATACCTCCTAAACTAGTCGTCTGCGGGGGTCATTTTATGCACCAGAAAAAAAAGTCAAAACACTAAAATGGATTTATCTCCTAAACTAATCGTCTGCGTGGGTCGTTTTACGCACCTGAAAAAAAAAAATCAAAATCAGAAAGAAAAAAATCCATACACTAAAATGGAAATATCTCCTTAGCTAGACGTCTGCGGGGGTCATTTTGTGCACCAGAACAAAAATAATCAAAACACTAAAATGGCTATATCTCCTCAACTAGGGGTCTGCTGGTGTCATATTATGCACCAGAAAAAAATATTCAAAACACTAAAATGCCTATATCTCCTAAACTAGGCGTCTGCGGTGATCATATTATGCACCAGAAAAAAACATTCAAAACACTAAAATGGATATATCTCCTAAACTAGGGGTCTGCGGGGGTCATATTATGCACCAGAAAAAAACATTCAAAACACTGAAATGGCTATATCTCCTGAACTAGTCGTCTGCGGGGGTCATATTATACACCAGAAAAAAAATTCAACACACTAAAATGGCTATACCTCCTAAACTAGTCGTCTGCGGGGGTCATTTTATGCACCAGAAAAAAAAGTCAAAACACTAAAATGGATTTATCTCCTAAACTAATCGTCTGCGTGGGTCGTTTTACGCACCTGAAAAAAAAAAAATCAAAATCAGAAAGAAAAAAATCCATACACTAAAATGGAAATATCTCCTTAGCTAGACGTCTGCGGGGGTCATTTTGTGCACCAGAACAAAAATAATCAAAACACTAAAATGGCTATATCTCCTCAACTAGGGGTCTGCTGGTGTCATATTATGCACCAGAAAAAAATATTCAAAACACTAAAATGCCTATATCTCCTAAACTAGGCGTCTGCGGTGATCATATTATGCACCAGAAAAAAACATTCAAAACACTAAAATGGATATATCTCCTAAACTAGGGGTCTGCGGGGGTCATATTATGCACCAGAAAAAAACATTCAAAACACTGAAATGGCTATATCTCCTCAACTAGGGGTCTGCTGGGGACATATTATGCACCAGAAAAAAACATTCAAAACACTAAAATGGCCATATCTCCTCAACTAGGGGTCTGCTGGGGTCATATTATGCACCAGAAAAAAACATTCAAAACACTAAAATGGATATATCTCCTGAACAAGTCGTCTGCGGGGGTCATATTATGCACCAGAAAAAAAATTCAACACACTAAAATGGCTATATCTCCTAAACTAGTCGTCTGCGGGGGTCATATTATGCACCAGAAAAAAAAAAATTCAAAACACTAAAATGGCTATATCTCCTAAACTAGACGTCTGCGGGGGTCATTTTATGCACCCGAAAAAAAAAATTTTAAAATCAGAAAGAAAAAAATCCAAACACTAAAATAGCTATATCTCTTAAGCTAGGCGTCTGCAGGGGTTATTTAATGAACCAGAAAAAAAAAATTCAAAACACAAAAATGGCTATATCTCTTGAACTAGTCGTCTGCGGGGGTCATATAATGCACCAGAAAAAAAGAATTCAAAACACTAAAATGGATATATCTCCTAAACTACGCGTCTGCGGGGGTCATTTTATGCAGCAGAAAAGAAACATTCAAAACACTAAAATGGATATATCCCCTAAATTAGCGGTCTGCGGGGGTCATTTTATGCACCAGAAAAAAACATTCAAGACACTAAAATGGCTATATCTAATAAACTAGGCCTCTGCGGGGGTCATTTTATGCACCAGAAAAAAAAACATTCAAAACACTAAAATGGTTATATCCCTTAAACTAGCGGTCTGCGGGGGTCATTTTATGCACCCGAAAAAAAAAATTTCAAAATCAGAAAGAAAAAAATCCAACCACTAAAATGGCTACATCTCCTAAGCTAGGCGTCTGCGGGGGTCATTTTGTGCACCAGAACAAAAATAATCAAAACACTAAAATGGCTATATCTCCTCAACTAGGGGTCTGCTGGTGTCATATTATGCACCAGAAAAAAATATTCAAAACACTAAAATGCCTATATCTCCTAAACTAGGCGTCTGCGGTGATCATATTATGCACCAGAAAAAAACATTCAAAACACTAAAATGGATATATCTCCTAAACTAGGGGTCTGCGGGGGTCATATTATGCACCAGAAAAAAACATTCAAAACACTGAAATGGCTATATCTCCTCAACTAGGGGTCTGCTGGGGACATATTATGCACTAGAAAAAAACATTCAAAACACTAAAATGGCCATAATTCCTCAACTAGGGGTCTGCTGGGGTCATATTATGCACCAGAAAAAAACATTCAAAACACTAAAATGGATATATCTCCTGAACTAGTCGTCTGCGGGGGTCATATTATGCACCAGAAAAAAAATTCAGCACACTAAAATGGCTATATCTCCTAAACTAGTCGTCTGCGGGGGTCATATTATGCACCAGAAAAAAAAAAATTCAAAACACTAAAATGGCTATATCTCCTAAACTAGACGTCTGTGGGGGTCATTTTATGCACCCGAAAAAAAAAATTTTAAAATCAGAAAGAAAAAAATCCAAACACTAAAATAGCTATATCTCTTAAGCTAGGCGTCTGCAGGGGTCATTTAATGAACCAGAAAAAAAAAAATTCAAAACACAAAAATGGCTATATCTCCTGAACTAGTCGTCTGCGGGGGTCATATAATGCACCAGAAAAAAAGAATTCAAAACACTAAAATGGATATATCTCCTAAACTACGCGTCTGCGGGGGTCATTTTATGCAGCAGAAAAGAAACATTCAAAACACTAAAATGGATATATCCCCTAAATTAGCGGTCTGCGGGGGTCATTTTATGCACCAGAAAAAAACATTCAAGACACTAAAATGGCTATATCTAATAAACTAGGCCTCTGCGGGGGTCATTTTATGCACCAGAAAAAAAAACATTCAAAACACTAAAATGGCTATATCTAATAAACTAGGCCTCTGCGGGGGTCATTTTATGCACCAGAAAAAAAACATTCAAAACACTAAAATGGCTATATCCCTTAAACTAGCGGTCTGCGGGGGTCAATTTATGCACCCGAAAAAAAAAATTTCAAAATCAGAAAGAAAAAAATCCAACCACTAAAATGGCTACATCTCCTAAGCTAGGCGTCTGCGGGGGTCATTTTGTGCACCAGAACAAAAACAATCAAAACACTAAAATGGCTATATCTCCTCAACTAGGGGTCTGCTGGTGTCATATTATGCACCAGAAAAAAACATTCAAAACACTAAAATGGATATATCTCCTAAACTAGGGGTCTGCGGGGGTCATATTATGCAGCAGGAAAAAAAAAACATTCAAAACACAAAAATGGTTATATCTCCTGAACTAGTCGTCTGCGGGGGTCATATTATGCACCAGAAAAAAAATTCAACACACTAAAATGGCTATATCTCCTAAACTAGTCGTCTGCGGGGGTCATATTATGCACCAGAAAAAACATTCAAAACACTAAAATGGCTATATCTCCTAAACTAGGCGTCTGCGGGGTCATTTAATGCAGCAGGAAAAAAAACCTTCAAATCACAAAAATGGCTATATCTCCTGAACTAGTCGTCTGCGGTGGTCATTTTATGCACCAGAAAAAAAAATTCAAAACACTGAAATGGATATATCTCCTAAACTAGGCGTCCGCGGGGGTCATTTAATGCAGCAGGAAAAAAAAAACATTCAAAACACAAAAATGGTTATATCTCCTGAACTAGTCGTCTGCGGGGGTCATATTATGCACCAGAAAAAAAATTCAACACACTAAAATGGCTATATCTCCTAAACTAGTCGTCTGCGGGGGTCATATTATGCACCAGAAAAAAAAAATTCAAAACACTAAAATGGCTATATCTCCTAAACTAGACGTCTGCGGGGGTCATTTTATGCACCCGAAAAAAAAAAATTTTAAAATCAGAAAGAAAAAAATCCAAACACTAAAATAGCTATATCTCTTAAGCTAGGCGTCTGCAGGGGTCATTTAATGAACCAGAAAAAAAAAAATTCAAAACACAAAAATGGCTATATCTCCTGAACTAGTCGTCTGCGGGGGTCATATAATGCACCAGAAAAAAAGAATTCAAAACACTAAAATGGATATATCTCCTAAACTACGCGTCTGCGGGGGTCATTTTATGCAGCAGAAAAGAAACATTCAAAACACTAAAATGGATATATCCCCTAAATTAGCGGTCTGCGGGGGTCATTTTATGCACCAGAAAAAAACATTCAAGACACTAAAATGGCTATATCTAATAAACTAGGCCTCTGCGGGGGTCATTTTACGCACCAGAAAAAAAAACATTCAAAACACTAAAATGGCTATATCTAATAAACTAGGCCTCTGCGGGGGTCATTTTATGCACCAGAAAAAAAACATTCAAAACACTAAAATGGCTATATCCCTTAAACTAGCGGTCTGCGGGGGTCATTTTATGCACCCGAAAAAAAAAATTTCAAAATCAGAAAGAAAAAAATCCAACCACTAAAATGGCTACATCTCCTAAGCTAGGCGTCTGCGGGGGTCATTTTGTGCACCAGAACAAAAACAATCAAAACACTAAAATGGCTATATCTCCTCAACTAGGGGTCTGCTGGTGTCATATTATGCACCAGAAAAAAACATTCAAAACACTAAAATGGATATATCTCCTAAACTAGGGGTCTGCGGGGGTCATATTATGCATCAGAAAAAAACATTCAAAACACTGAAATGGCTATATCTCCTCAACTAGCGGTCTGCTGGGGTCATATTATGCACCAGAAAAAAACATTCAAAACACTAAAATGGCCATATCTCCTCAACTAGGGGTCTGCTGGGGTCATATAATGCACCAGAAAAAACATTCAAAACACTAAAATGGCTATATCTCCTAAACTAGGCGTCTGGGGGGTCATTTAATGCAGCAGCAAAAAAAACATTCAAATCACAAAAATGGCTATATCTCCTGAACTAGTCGTCTGCGGTGGTCATTTTATGCACCAGAAAAAAAAATTCAAAACACTGAAATGGATATATCTCCTAAACTAGGCGTCCGCGGGGGTCATTTAATGCAGCAGGAAAAAAAAAACATTCAAAACACAAAAATGGTTATATCTCCTGAACTAGTCGTCTGCGGGGGTCATATTATGCACCAGAAAAAAAATTCAACACACTAAAGTGGCTATATCTCCTAAACTAGTCGTCTGCGGGGGTCATATTATGCACCAGAAAAAAAAATTCAAAACACTAAAATGGCTATATCTCCTAAACTAGGCGTCTGGGGGGTCATTTAACGCAGCAGGAAAAAAAATTTCAAAACACAAAAATGGCTATATCTCCTGAACTAGTCGTCTGCGTGGGTCATATTATGCACCAGAAAAAAAAATTCAAAACACTAAAATGGCTATATCTCCTAAACAGCAGGAAAAAAAAACATTCAAAACACAAAAATGGCTATATCTCCTAAACTATGCGTCTGCGGGGGTCATTTTATGCACCAGAAAAAAAAAATCAAAACACTAAAATGGCTATATCTCCTAAACTAATCGTCTGCAGTCGTCATATTATGCACCAGAAAAAAACATTCAAAACACTAAAATGGCTATATCTCCTAAACTAGGCGTCCGCGAGGGTCATTTAATGCAGCAGCAAAAAACAACCTTCAAAACACAAAAATGGCTATATCTCCTGAACTAGTCGTCTGCGGGGGTCATATTATGCACCAGAAAAAAAATTCAACACACTAAAATGGCTATACCTCCTAAACTAGTCGTCTGCGGGGGTCATTTTATGCACCAGAAAAAAAAGTCAAAACACTAAAATGGATTTATCTCCTAAACTAATCGTCTGCGTGGGTCGTTTTACGCACCTGAAAAAAAAAAAATCAAAATCAGAAAGAAAAAAATCCATACACTAAAATGGAAATATCTCCTTAGCTAGACGTCTGCGGGGGTCATTTTGTGCTCCAGAACAAAAATAATCAAAACACTAAAATGGCTATATCTCCTCAACTAGGGGTCTGCTGGTGTCATATTATGCACCAGAAAAAAATATTCAAAACACTAAAATGCCTATATCTCCTAAACTAGGCGTCTGCGGTGATCATATTATGCACCAGAAAAAAACATTCAAAACACTAAAATGGATATATCTCCGAAACTAGGGGTCTGCGGGGGTCATATTATGCACCAGAAAAAAACATTCAAAACACTGAAATGGCTATATCTCCTCAACTAGGGGTCTGCTGGGGACATATTATGCACCAGAAAAAAACATTCAAAACACTAAAATGGCCATATCTCCTCAACTAGGGGTCTGCTGGGGTCATATTATGCACCAGAAAAAAACATTCAAAACACTAAAATGGATATATCTCCTGAACTAGTCGTCTGCGGGGGTCATATTATGCACCAGAAAAAAAATTCAACACACTAAAATGGCTATATCTCCTAAACTAGTCGTCTGCGGGGGTCATATTATGCACCAGAAAAAAAAAAATTCAAAACACTAAAATGGCTATATCTCCTAAACTAGACGTCTGCGGGGGTCATTTTATGCACCCGAAAAAAAAAATTTTAAAATCAGAAAGAAAAAAATCCAAACACTAAAATAGCTATATCTCTTAAGCTAGGCGTCTGCAGGGGTCATTTAATGAACCAGAAAAAAAAAAATTCAAAACACAAAAATGGCTATATCTCCTGAACTAGTCGTCTGCGGGGGTCATATAATGCACCAGAAAAAAAGAATTCAAAACACTAAAATGGATATATCTCCTAAACTACGCGTCTGCGGGGGTCATTTTATGCAGCAGAAAAGAAACATTCAAAACACTAAAATGGATATATCCCCTAAATTAGCGGTCTGCGGGGGTCATTTTATGCACCAGAAAAAAACATTCAAGACACTAAAATGGCTATATCTAATAAACTAGGCCTCTGCGGGGGTCATTTTATGCACCAGAAAAAAAAACATTCAAAACACTAAAATGGCTATATCTAATAAACTAGGCCTCTGCGGGGGTCATTTTATGCACCAGAAAAAAAACATTCAAAACACTAAAATGGCTATATCCCTTAAACTAGCGGTCTGCGGGGGTCATTTTATGCACCCGAAAAAAAAAATTTCAAAATCAGAAAGAAAAAAATCCAACCACTAAAATGGCTACATCTCCTAAGCTAGGCGTCTGCGGGGGTCATTTTGTGCACCAGAACAAAAACAATCAAAACACTAAAATGGCTATATCTCCTCAACTAGGGGTCTGCTGGTGTCATATTATGCACCAGAAAAAAACATTCAAAACACTAAAATGGATATATCTCCTAAACTAGGGGTCTGCGGGGGTCATATTATGCACCAGAAAAAAACATTCAAAACACTGAAATGGCTATATCTCCTCAACTAGCGGTCTGCTGGGGTCATATTATGCACCAGAAAAAAACATTCAAAACACTAAAATGGCCATATCTCCTCAACTAGGGGTCTGCTGGGGTCATATTATGCACCAGAAAAAACATTCAAAACACTAAAATGGCTATGTCTCCTAAACTAGGCGTCTGGGGGGTCATTTAATGCAGCAGGAAAAAAAACATTCAAATCACAAAAATGGCTATATCTCCTGAACTAGTCGTCTGCGGTGGTCATTTTATGCACCAGAAAAAAAAATTCAAAACACTGAAATGGATATATCTCCTAAACTAGGCGTCCGCGGGGGTCATTTAATGCAGCAGCAAAAAACAACCTTCAAAACACAAAAATGGCTATATCTCCTGAACTAGTCGTCTGCGGGGGTCATATTATGCACCAGAAAAAAAATTCAACACACTAAAATGGCTATACCTCCTAAACTAGTCGTCTGCGGGGGTCATTTTATGCACCAGAAAAAAAAGTCAAAACACTAAAATGGATTTATCTCCTAAACTAATCGTCTGCAGTCGTCATATTATGCACCAGAAAAAAACATTCAAAACACTAAAATGGCTATATCTCCTAAACTAGGCGTCCGCGAGGGTCATTTAATGCAGCAGCAAAAAACAACCTTCAAAACACAAAAATGGCTATATCTCCTGAACTAGTCGTCTGCGGGGGTCATATTATGCACCAGAAAAAAAATTCAACACACTAAAATGGCTATACCTCCTAAACTAGTCGTCTGCGGGGGTCATTTTATGCACCAGAAAAAAAAGTCAAAACACTAAAATGGATTTATCTCCTAAACTAATCGTCTGCGTGGGTCGTTTTACGCACCTGAAAAAAAAAAAATCAAAATCAGAAAGAAAAAAATCCATACACTAAAATGGAAATATCTCCTTAGCTAGACGTCTGCGGGGGTCATTTTGTGCTCCAGAACAAAAATAATCAAAACACTAAAATGGCTATATCTCCTCAACTAGGGGTCTGCTGGTGTCATATTATGCACCAGAAAAAAATATTCAAAACACTAAAATGCCTATATCTCCTAAACTAGGCGTCTGCGGTGATCATATTATGCACCAGAAAAAAACATTCAAAACACTAAAATGGATATATCTCCGAAACTAGGCGTCTGCGGTGATCATATTATGCACCAGAAAAAAACATTCAAAACACTAAAATGGCTATATCTCCTAAACTAGACGTCTGCGGGGGTCATTTTATGCACCCGAAAAAAAAAATTTTAAAATCAGAAAGAAAAAAATCCAAACACTAAAATAGCTATATCTCTTAAGCTAGGCGTCTGCAGGGGTCATTTAATGAACCAGAAAAAAAAAAATTCAAAACACAAAAATGGCTATATCTCCTGAACTAGTCGTCTGCGGGGGTCATATAATGCACCAGAAAAAAAGAATTCAAAACACTAAAATGGATATATCTCCTAAACTACGCGTCTGCGGGGGTCATTTTATGCAGCAGAAAAGAAACATTCAAAACACTAAAATGGATATATCCCCTAAATTAGCGGTCTGCGGGGGTCATTTTATGCACCAGAAAAAAACATTCAAGACACTAAAATGGCTATATCTAATAAACTAGGCCTCTGCGGGGGTCATTTTATGCACCAGAAAAAAAAACATTCAAAACACTAAAATGGCTATATCTAATAAACTAGGCCTCTGCGGGGGTCATTTTATGCACCAGAAAAAAAACATTCAAAACACTAAAATGGCTATATCCCTTAAACTAGCGGTCTGCGGGGGTCATTTTATGCACCCGAAAAAAAAAATTTCAAAATCAGAAAGAAAAAAATCCAACCACTAAAATGGCTACATCTCCTAAGCTAGGCGTCTGCGGGGGTCATTTTGTGCACCAGAACAAAAACAATCAAAACACTAAAATGGCTATATCTCCTCAACTAGGGGTCTGCTGGTGTCATATTATGCACCAGAAAAAAACATTCAAAACACTAAAATGGATATATCTCCTAAACTAGGGGTCTGCGGGGGTCATATTATGCACCAGAAAAAAACATTCAAAACACTGAAATGGCTATATCTCCTCAACTAGCGGTCTGCTGGGGTCATATTATGCACCAGAAAAAAACATTCAAAACACTAAAATGGCCATATCTCCTCAACTAGGGGTCTGCTGGGGTCATATTATGCACCAGAAAAAACATTCAAAACACTAAAATGGCTATGTCTCCTAAACTAGGCGTCTGGGGGGTCATTTAATGCAGCAGGAAAAAAAACATTCAAATCACAAAAATGGCTATATCTCCTGAACTAGTCGTCTGCGGTGGTCATTTTATGCACCAGAAAAAAAAATTCAAAACACTGAAATGGATATATCTCCTAAACTAGGCGTCCGCGGGGGTCATTTAATGCAGCAGGAAAAAAAAAACATTCAAAACACAAAAATGGTTATATATCCTGAACTAGTCGTCTGCGGGGGTCATATTATGCACCAGAAAAAAAATTCAACACACTAAAATGGCTATATCTCCTAAACTAGTCGTCTGCGGGGGTCAGATTATGCACCAGAAAAAAAAAAATTCAAAACACTAAAATGGCTATATCTCCTAAACTAGACGTCTGCGGGGGTCATTTTATGCACCCGAAAAAAAAAATTTTAAAATCAGAAAGAAAAAAATCCAAACACTAAAATAGCTATATCTCTTAAGCTAGGCGTCTGCAGGGGTCATTTAATGAACCAGAAAAAAAAAAATTCAAAACACAAAAATGGCTATATCTCCTGAACTAGTCGTCTGCGGGGGTCATATAATGCACCAGAAAAAAAGAATTCAAAACACTAAAATGGATATATCTCCTAAACTACGCGTCTGCGGGGGTCATTTTATGCAGCAGAAAAGAAACATTCAAAACACTAAAATGGATATATCCCCTAAATTAGCGGTCTGCGGGGGTCATTTTATGCACCAGAAAAAAACATTCAAGACACTAAAATGGCTATATCTAATAACCTAGGCCTCTGCGGGGGTCATTTTATGCACCAGAAAAAAAACATTCAAAACACTAAAATGGCTATATCCCTTAAACTAGCGGTCTGCGGGGGTCATTTTATGCACCCGAAAAAAAAAATTTCAAAATCAGAAAGAAAAAAATCCAACCACTAAAATGGCTACATCTCCTAAGCTAGGCGTCTGCGGGGGTCATTTTGTGCACCAGAACAAAAACAATCAAAACACTAAAATGGCTATATCTCCTCAACTAGGGGTCTGCTGGTGTCATATTATGCACCAGAAAAAAACATTCAAAACACTAAAATGGATATATCTCCTAAACTAGGGGTCTGCGGGGGTCATATTATGCACCAGAAAAAAACATTCAAAACACTGAAATGGCTATATCTCCTCAACTAGCGGTCTGCTGGGGTCATATTATGCACCAGAAAAAAACATTCAAAACACTAAAATGGCCATATCTCCTCAACTAGGGGTCTGCTGGGGTCATATTATGCACCAGAAAATACATTCAAAACACTAAAATGGCTATATCTCCTAAACTAGGCGTCTGGGGGGTCATTTAATGCAGCAGGAAAAAAAACATTCAAATCACAAAAATGGCTATATCTCCTGAACTAGTCGTCTGCGGTGGTCATTTTATGCACCAGAAAAAAAAATTCAAAACACTGAAATGGATATATCTCCTAAACTAGGCGTCCGCGGGGGTCATTTAATGCAGCAGGAAAAAAAAAACATTCAAAACACAAAAATGGTTATATCTCCTGAACTAGTCGTCTGCGGGGGTCATATTATGCACCAGAAAAAAAATTCAACACACTAAAATGGCTATATCTCCTAAACTAATCGTCTGCGGGGGTCATATTATGCACCAGAAAAAAAAAAATTCAAAACACTAAAATGGCTATATCTCCTAAACTAGGCGTCTGGGGGTCATTTAACGCAGCAGGAAAAAAAATTTCAAAACACAAAAATGGCTATATCTCCTGAACTAGTCGTCTGCGTGGGTCATATTATGCACCAGAAAAAAAAATTCAAAACACTAAAATGGCTATATCTCCTAAACAGCAGGAAAAATAAACTTTCAAAACACAAAAATGGCTATATCTCCTAAACTATGCGTCTGCGGGGGTCATTTTATGCACCAGAAAAAAAAAATCAAAACACTAAAATGGCTATATCTCCTAAACTAATCGTCTGCAGTCGTCATATTATGCACCAGAAAAAACACATTCAAAACACTTAAATGGCTATATCTCCTAAACTAATCGTCTGCGTGGGCCATATTATGCACCAGAAAAAAACATTCAAAACACTAAAATGGCTATATCTCCTAAACTAGGCGTCCGCGAGGGTCATTTAATGCAGCAGCAAAAAACAACCTTCAAAACACAAAAATGGCTATATCTCCTGAACTAGTCGTCTGCGGGGGTCATATTATGCACCAGAAAAAACATTCAACACACTAAAATGGCTATACCTCCTAAACTAGTCGTCTGCAGGGGTCATTTTATGCACCAGAAAAAAAAGTCAAAACACTAAAATGGATTTATCTCCTAAACTAATCGTCTGCGTGGGTCGTTTTACGCACCTGAAAAAAAAAAATCAAAATCAGAAAGAAAAAAATCCATACACTAAAATGGAAATATCTCCTTAGCTAGACGTCTGCGGGGGTCATTTTGTGCACCAGAACAAAAATAATCAAAACACTAAAATGGCTATATCTCCTCAACTAGGGGTCTGCTGGTGTCATATTATGCACCAGAAAAAAATATTCAAAACACTAAAATGCCTATATCTCCTAAACAAGGCGTCTGCGGTGATCATATTATGCACCAGAAAAAAACATTCAAAACACTAAAATGGATATATCTCCTAAACTAGGGGTCTGCGGGGGTCATATTATGCACCAGAAAAAAACATTCAAAACACTGAAATGGCTATATCTCCTCAACTAGGGGTCTGCTGGGGACATATTATGCACCAGAAAAAAACATTCAAAACACTAAAATGGCCATATCTCCTCAACTAGGGGTCTGCTGGGGTCATATTATGCACCAGAAAAAAACATTCAAAACACTAAAATGGATATATCTCCTGAACTAGTCATCTGCGGGGGTCATATTATGCACCAGAAAAAAAATTCAACACACTAAAATGGCTATATCTCCTAAACTAGTCGTCTGCGGGGGTCATATTATGCACCAGAAAAAAAAAAAATTAAAAACACTAAAATGGCTATATCTCCTAAACTAGACGTCTGCGGGGGTCATTTTATGCACCCGAAAAAAAAAATTTTAAAATCAGAAAGAAAAAAATCCAAACACTAAAATAGCTATATCTCTTAAGCTAGGCGTCTGCAGGGGTCATTTAATGAACCAGAAAAAAAAAAATTCAAAACACAAAAATGGCTATATCTCCTGAACTAGTCGTCTGCGGGGGTCATATAATGCACCAGAAAAAAAGAATTCAAAACACTAAAATGGATATATCTCCTAAACTACGCGTCTGCGGGGGTCATTTTATGCAGCAGAAAAGAAACATTCAAAACACTAAAATGGATATAACCCCTAAATTAGCGGTCTGCGGGGGTCATTTTATGCACCAGAAAAAAACATTCAAGACACTAAAATGGCTATATCTAATAAACTAGGCCTCTGCGGGGGTCATTTTATGCACCAGAAAAAAAAACATTCAAAACACTAAAATGGCTAAATCTAATAAACTAGGCCTCTGCGGGGGTCATTTTATGCACCAGAAAAAAAACATTCAAAACACTAAAATGGCTATATCCCTTAAACTAGCGGTCTGCGGGGGTCATTTTATGCACCCGAAAAAAAAAATTTCAAAATCAGAAAGAAAAAAATCCAACCACTAAAATGGCTACATCTCCTAAGCTAGGCGTCTGCGGGGGTCATTTTGTGCACCAGAACAAAAACAATCAAAACACTAAAATGGCTATATCTCCTCAACTAGGGGTCTGCTGGTGTCATATTATGCACCAGAAAAAAACATTCAAAACACTAAAATGGATATATCTCCTAAACTAGGGGTCTGCGGGGGTCATATTATGCACCAGAAAAAAACATTCAAAACACAGAAATGGCTATATCTCCTCAACTAGCGGTCTGCTGGGGTCATATTATGCACCAGAAAAAAACATTCAAAACACTAAAATGGCCATATCTCCTCAACTAGGGGTCTGCTGGGGTCATATTATGCACCAGAAAAAACATTCAAAACACTAAAATGGCTATATCTCCTAAACTAGGCGTCTGGGGGGTCATTTAATGCAGCAGGAAAAAAAACATTCAAATCACAAAAATGGCTATATCTCCTGAACTAGTCGTCTGCGGTGGTCATTTTATGCACCAGAAAAAAAAATTCAAAACACTGAAATGGATATATCTCCTAAACTAGGCGTCCGCGGGGGTCATTTAATGCAGCAGGAAAAAAAAAACATTCAAAACACAAAAATGGTTATATCTCCTGAACTAGTCGTCTGCGGGGGTCATATTATGCACCAGAAAAAAAATTCAACACACAAAAATGGCTATATCTCCTAAACTAGTAGTCTGCGGGGGTCATATTATGCACCAGAAAAAAAAAAATTCAAAACACTAAAATGGCTATATCTCCTAAACTAGACGTCTGCGGGGGTCATTTTATGCACCCGAAAAAAAAAATTTTAAAATCAGAAAGAAAAAAATCCAAACACTAAAATAGCTATATCTCTTAAGCTAGGCGTCTGCAGGGGTCATTTAATGAACCAGAAAAAAAAAAATTCAAAACACAAAAATGGCTATATCTCCTGAACTAGTCGTCTGCGGGGGTCATATAATGCACCAGAAAAAAAGAATTCAAAACACTAAAATGGATATATCTCCTAAACTACGCGTCTGCGGGGGTCATTTTATGCAGCAGAAAAGAAACATTCAAAACACTAAAATGGATATATCCCCTAAATTAGCGGTCTGCGGGGGTCATTTTATGCACCCGAAAAAAAAATTTCAATATCAGAAAGAAAAAAAATCCATACACAAAAATGGCTATATCTCCTAAACTAGACGTCTGCGGGGGTCATTTTATGCACCAAAAAAAAAACAATCAAAACATTAAAATGGCTATGTCTCCTCAACTAGGGGTCTGCTGCTGTCATATTATGCACCAGAAAAAAACATTCAAGACACTAAAATGGCTATATCTAATAAACTAGGCCTCTGCGGGGGTCATTTTATGCACCAGAAAAAAAAACATTCAAAACACTAAAATGGCTATATCTAATAAACTAGGCCTCTGCGGGGGTCATTTTATGCACCAGAAAAAAAACATTCAAAACACTAAAATGGCCATATCTCCTCAACTAGCGGTCTGCGGGGGTCATTTTATGCACCCGAAAAAAAAAATTTCAAAATCAGAAAGAAAAAAATCCAACCACTAAAATGGCTACATCTCCTAAGCTAGGCGTTTGCGGGGGTCATTTTGTGCACCAGAACAAAAACAATCAAAACACTAAAATGGCTATATCTCCTCAACTAGCGGTCTGCTGGGGTCATATTATGCACCAGAAAAAAACATTCAAAACACTAAAATGGCCATATCTCCTCAACTAGGGGTCTGCTGGTGTCATATTATGCACCAGAAAAAAACATTCAAAACACTAAAATGGATATATCTCCTAAACTAGGGGTCTGCGGGGGTCATATTATGCACCAGAAAAAAACATTCAAAACACTGAAATGGCTATATCTCCTCAACTAGCGGTCTGCTGGGGTCATATTATGCACCAGAAAAAAACATTCAAAACACTAAAATGGCCATATCTCCTCAACTAGGGGTCTGCTGGGGTCATATTATGCACCAGAAAAAACATTCAAAACACTAAAATGGCTATATCTCCTAGACTAGGCGTCTGGGGGGTCATTTAATGCAGCAGGAAAAAAAACATTCAAAACACAAAAATGGCTATATCTCCTGAACTAGTCGTCTGCGGTGGTCATTTTATGCACCAGAAAAAAAAATTCAAAACACTAAAATGGATATATCTCCTAAACTAGGCGTCCGCGGGGGTCATTTAGTGCAGCAGGAAAAAAAAAACATTCAAAACACAAAAATGGTTATATCTCCTGAACTAGTCGTCTGCGGGGGTCATAATATGCACCAGAAAAAAAATTCAACACACTAAAATGGCTATATCTCCTAAACTAGTCGTCTGCGGGGGTCATATTATGCACCAGAAAAAAAAAAAATTTAAAACACTAAAATGGATTTATCTCCTAAACTAGGCGTCTGCGTGGGTCATATTATGCACCAGAAAAAAAAATTCAAAACACTAAAATGGCTATATCTCCTAAACTAGACGTCTGCGGGGGTCATTTTATGCACCCGAAAAAAAAAAATTCAAAATCAGAAAGAAAAAAATCCAAACACTAAAATAGCTATATCTCCTAAGCTAGGCGTCTGCAGGGGTCATTTAATGAACCAGAAAAAAAAAATTCAAAACACAAAAATGGCTATATCTCCTGAACTAGTCGTCTGCGGGGGTCATATAATGCACCAGAAAAAAAGAATTCAAATCACTAAAATGGATATATCACCGAAACTACGCGTCAGCGGGGGTCATTTTATGCAGCAGAAAAGAAACATTCAACATACTAAAATGGCTATATCCCCTAAATTAGCGGTCTGCCGGGGTCATTTTATGCACCCGAAAAAAGAATTTCAATATCAGAAAGAAAAAAATCCATACACAAAAATGGCTATATCTCCTAAACTAGACGTCTGCGGGGGTCATTTTATGCACCAAAAAAAAAACTATCAAAACACTAAAATGGCTATATCTCCTCAACTAGGGGTCTGCTGCTGTCATATTATGCACCAGAAAAAAACATTCAAGACACTAAAATGGCTATATCCCTTAAATTAGCGGTCTGCGGGGGTCATTTTATGCACCCGAAAAAAAAAATTTCAAAATCAGAAAGAAAAAAATCCAAACACTAAAATGGCTACATCTCCTAAGCTAGGCGTCTGCGGGGGTCATTTTGTGCACCAGAACAAAAACAATCAAAACACTAAAATGGCTATATCTCCTCAACTAGGGGTCTGCTGGTGTCATATTATGCACCAGAAAAAAATATTCAAAACACTAAATGCCTATATCTCTTAAACTATGCGTCAGCGGTGGTCATATTATGTACCAGAAAAAAACATTCAAAACACTAAAATGGATATATCTCCTAAACTAGGGGTCTGCGGGGGTCATATTATGCACCAGAAAAAAACATTCAAAACACTGAAATGGCTATATCTCCTCAACTAGGGGTCTGCTGGGGTCATATTATGCACCAGAAAAAAACATTCAAAACACTAAAATGGCCATATCTCCTCAACTAGGGGTCTACTGGGGTCATATTATGCACCAGAAAAAAACATTCAAAACACTAAAATGGATATATCTCCTAAACTAGGGGTCTGCGTTGGTCATATTATGCACCAGAAAAAAACATTCAAAACACTGAAATGGCTATATCTCCTCAACTAGGGGTCTGCTGGGGTCATATTATGCACCAGAAAAAAACATTCAAAACACTAAAATGGCCATATCTCCTCAACTAGGGTGTCTGCTGGTGTCATATTATGCACCAGAAAAAAACATTCAAAACACTAAAATGGCTATATCTCCTAAACTAGGCGTCTGGGGGGTCATTTAATGCAGCAGGAAAAAAAACATTCAAAACACAAAAATGGCTATATCTCCTGAACTAGTCGTCTGCGGGGGTCATTTTATGCACCAGAAAAAAAAATTCAAAACACTAAAATGGATATATCTCCTAAACTAGGCGTCCGCGGTGGTCATTTAATGCAGCAGGAAAAAAAACCATTCAAAACACAAAAATGGTTATATCTCCTGAACTAGTCGTCTGCGGGGGTCATATTATGCACCAGAAAAAAAATTCAACACACTAAAATGGCTATATCTCCTAAACTAGTCGTCTGCGGGGGTCATATTATGCACCAGAAAAAAAAAATTCAAAACACTAAAATGGATTTATCTCCTAAACTAGGCGTCTGCGTGGGTCATATTATGCACCAGAAAAAAAATTCAAAACACTAAAATGGCTATATCTCCTAAACTAGGCGTCTGCGGGGGTCATTTTATGCACCCGAAAAAAAAAATTTCAAAATCAGAAAGAAAAAAATCCAAACACTAAAATAGCTATATCTCCTAAGCTAGGCGTCTGCAGGGGTCATTTAATGAACAAGAACAAAAACAACCAAAACACTAAAATGGCTATATCTCCTCAACTAGGGGTCTGCTGGTGTCATATTATGCATAAGAAAAAAATATTCAAAACACTAAAATGCTCATATCTCCTAAACTAGGCGTCTGCGGTGGTCATATTATGCACCAGAAAAAAACATTCAAAACACTAAAATGGATATATCTCCTAAACTAGGGGTCTGCGGGGGTCATATTATGCACCAGAAAAAAACATTCAAAACACTGAAATGGCTATATCTCCTCAACTAGGGGTCTGCTGGGGTCATATTATGCACCAGAAAAAAACATTCAAAACACTAAAATGGCCATATCTCCTCAACTAGGGGTCTGCTGGGGTCATATTATGCACCAGAAAAAAACATTCAAAACACTAAAATGGATATATCTCTTAAACTAGGGGTCTGCGGGGGTCATATTATGCACCCGAAAAAAACATTCAAAAAACTAAAAAGGCTATATCTCCTCAACTAGGGGTCTGCTGGTGTCATATTATGCACCAGAAAAAACAATTCAAAACACTAAAATGGCTATATCTCCTAAACTAGGAGTCTGCGGGGGTCATTTTATGCACCAGAAAAAAAATCAAAACTCTAAAATGGCTATATCTCCTAAACTAGCGGTCTGCGGAGGTCATTTTATGCACCCGAAAAAAAAAATTCAAAATCAGAAAGAAAAAAATCCAAGCACAAAATGGCTATATCTAATAAGCTAGGCGTCTGCGGGGGTCATATTATGCACCAGAAAAACACATTCAAAACACTAAAATGGCTATATCTCCTAAACTAGCTGTCTGCGGGGGTCATTTTATGCACGCGAAAAAAAAAATTCAAAATCAGAAAGAAAAAAATCCAAGCACAAAATGGCTATATCTAATAAGCTAGGCGTCTGCGGGGGTCATATTATGCATCAGAAAAAAAAATTCAAGACACTAAAATGGCTATATCTCCTAAACTAGGCGTCTGCGGGGATCATATAATGCACCAGAAAAAAAGAATTCAAAACTCTAAAATGGATATATCTCTTAAACTACGCGTCTGCGGGGGTCATTTTATGCAGCAGAAAAGAAACATTCAAAACACTAAAATGGCTATATCCCCTAAATTAGCGGTCTGCGGGGGTCATTTTATGCACCCGAAAAAAAAATTTCAATATCAGAAAGAAAAAAATCCATACACAAAAATGGCTATATCTCCTAAACTAGACGTCTGCGGGGGTCATTTTATGCACCAAAAAAAAAAACAATCAAAACACTAAAATTTCTATATCTCCTCAACTAGGGGTCTGCTGCTGTCATATTATGCACCAGAAAAAAACTTTCAAGACAATAAAATGGCTATATCTAATAAACTAGGCCTCTGCGGGTGTCATTTTATGCACCAGAAAAAAAAACATTCAAAACACTAAAATGGCTATATCTCTTAAACTAGCGGTCTGCGGGGGTCATTTTATGCACCCGAAAAAAAAAATTTCAAAATCAGAAAGAAAAAAATCCAAACACTAAAATGGCTACATCTCCTAAGCTAGGCGTCTGCGGGGGTCATTTTGAGCACCAGAACAAAAACAATCAAAACACTAAAATGGCTATATCTCCTCAACTAGGGGTCTGCTGGTGTCATATTATGCATAAGAAAAAAATATTCAAAACTCTAAAATGCTCATATCTCCTAAACTAGGCGTCTGCGGTGGTCATATTATGCACCAGAAAAAAACATTCAAAACACTAAAATGGATATATCTCCTAAACTAGGGGTCTGCGGGGGTCATATTGTGCACCAGAAAAAAACATTCAAAACACTGAAATGGCTATATCTCCTCAACTAGGGGTCTGCTGGGGTCATATTATGCACCAGAAAAAAACATTCAAAACACTAAAATGGCCATATCTCCTCAACTAGGGGTCTGCTGGGGTCATATTATGCACCAGAAAAAAACATTCAAAACACTAAAATGGATATATCTCTTAAACTAGGGGTCTGCGGGGGTCATATTATGCACCAGAAAAAAACATTCAAAAAACTAAAAAGGCTATATCTCCTCAACTAGGGGTCTGCTGGTGTCATATTATGCACCAGAAAAAAACATTCAAAACACTAGAATGGCTATATCTCCTAAACTAGGCGTCTGGGGGGTCATTTAATGCAGCAGGAAAAAAAACATTCAAAACACAAAAATGGCTATATCTCCTGAACTAGTCGTCTGCGGGGGTCATTTTATGCACCAGAAAAAAAAATTCAAAACACTAAAATGGATATATCTCCTAAACTAGGCGTCCGCGGGGGTCATTTAATGCAGCAGGAAAAAGAAACATTCAAAACACAAAAATGGTTATATCTCCTGAACTAGTCGTCTGCGGGGGTAATATTATGCACCAGAAAAAATATTCAACACACTAAAATGGCTATATCTCCTAAACTAGTCGTCTGCGGGGGTCATATTATGCACCAGAAAAAAAAAAATTCAAAACACGAAAATGGATTTATCTCCTAAACTAGGCGTCTGCGTGGGTCATATTATGCACCAGAAAAAAAAATTCAAAACACTAAAATGGCTATATCTCCTAAACTAGGCGTCTGCGGGGGTCATTTTATGCACCCGAAAAAAAAATTTCAAAATCAGAAAGAAAAAAATCCAAACACTAAAATAGCTATATCTGATAAGCTAGGCGTCTGCAGGGGTCATTTAATGAACCAGAAAAAAAAAATTCAAAACACAAAACTGGCTATATCTCCTAAACTAGGGGTCTGCGGGGGTCATTTTATGCTTAGAAAAAAAAATTTCAATATCAGAAAGAAAAAAATCCATACACAAAAATGGCTATATCTCCTAAGCTAGACGTCTGCGGGGGTCATTTTATGCACCAAAAAAAAAAACAATCAAAACACTATAATGGCTATATCTCCTCAACTAGGGGTCTGCTGGTGTCATATTATGCACCAGAAAAAAACATTCAAGACACTAAAATGGCTATATCTAATAAACTAGGCCTCTGCGGGGGTCATATTATACACCAGAAAAAAAAAATCAAAACACTAAAATATCTATATCTCCTAAACTAGGCGTCTGAGTGGGCCATATTATGCAACAGAAAAAACAATTCAAATCACTCATATGGCTATATCTCCTAAACTAGGAGTCTGCGGGGGTCATTTTATGCACCATAAAAAAAAATCAAAACACTAAAATGGCTATATCTCCTAAACTAGGGGTCTGCGGGGGTCATTTTATGCTTAGAAAAAAAAATTCAAAACACTAAAATATCTATATCTCCTAAACTAGCTGTCTGCGGGGATCATTTTATGCACGCGAAAAAAAAAAATTCAAAATCAGAAAGGAAAAAATCCAAGCACAAAATGGCTATATCTAATAAGCTAGGCGTCTGCGGGGGTCATTTTATGCACCAGAAAAAAACATCCAAAACACTAAAATGGCTATATCTCCTAAACTAGACGTCAGCTTGGTCATATTATGCACCAGAAAAAAAAATTCAAAACACTAAAATGGATATATCTTCTAAACTAGGCGTCTGCGGGGGTCATTTTATGCACCAGAAAAAAATATTCAAAACACTAAAATGGCTATATCTCCTAAACTAGTCGTCAGCGGGGTCATATTATGCACCAGAAAAAAAAAATTCAAAACTCTAAAATGGATATATCTCCTAAACTAGGCGTCTGAGTGGGCCATATTATCCACCAGAAAAAACAATTCAAAACACTAATATGGCTATATCTCCTAAACTAGGAGTCTGCGGGGGTCATTTTATGCTTAGAAAAAAAAATTCAAAACACTAAAATATCTATATCTCCTAAACTAGTCGTCTGCGGGGGTCATTCTATGCACCCGAAAAAAAAAATTCAAAATCAGAAAGAAAAAAATCCAAGCACAAAATGGCTATATCTAATAAGCTAGGCGTCTGCGGGGGTCATTTTATGCACCAGAAAAAAACATTCAAAACACTAAAATGGCTATATCTCCTAAACTAGCTGTCTGCGGGGGTCATTTTATGCACGCGAAAAAAAAAAATCAAAATCAGAAAGAAAAAAATCCAAGCACAAAATGGTTATATCTAATAAGCTAGGCGTCTGCGGGGGTCATTTTATGCACCAGAAAAACAAATTCAGAACACTAAAATGGCTATTTCTCCTATACTAATCGTCTGCGGTCGTCATATTATGCACCAGAAAAAAACATTCAAAACTCTAAAATGGCTATATCTCCTAAACTAGGCGTCAGCGAGGGTCATTTTATGCAGCAGGAAAAAAAAACATTCAAAACACAAAAATGGCTATATCTCCTAAACTAGTCGTCTGCGGGGGCACATTATGCACCAGAAAAAAAAAATTCAAAACACTAAAATGGATATATCTCCTAAACTAGGCGTCTGAGTGGGCCATATTATGCACCAGAAAAAACAATTCAAAACACTAAAATGGTTATATCTCCTAAACTAGGAGTCTGCGGGGTCATTTTATGCACCCGAAAAAAAAAATCAAAATCAGAAAGAAAAAAATCCAAGCACAAAATGGCTATATCTAATAAGCTAGGCGTCTGCGGGGGTCATATTATGCACCAGAAAAAAAAATTCAAAACACTAAAATGGATATATCTTCTAAACTAGGCGTCTGAGTGGGCCATATTATGCACCAGAAAAAACAATTCAAAACACTAATATGGCTATATCTCCTAATCTAGGAGTCTGCGCGGTCATTTTATGCACCAGAAAAAAAAAATCAAAACACTAAAATGGCTATATCTCCTAGACTAGGGGTCTGCGGGGGTCATTTTATGCTTAAAAAAAAAATTCAAAACACTATATTATCTATATCTCCTAAACTAGTCGTCTGCGGGGGTCATATTATGCACCAGAAAAAACAATTCAAAACACTAATATGGCTACATCTCCTAAACTAGGAGTCTGCGGGGGTCATTTTATGCAGTAGAAAAAAAAAATCAAAACACTAAAATGGCTATATCTCCTAAACTAGGGGTCTGCGGGGGTCATTTTATGCTTAAAAAAAATTCAAAACACTAAAATATCGATATCTCCTAAACTAGTCGTCTGCGGGGGTCATTTTACGCACCCGAAAAAAAAAATTCAAGATCAGAAAGAAAAAAATCCAAGCACAAAATATCTATATCTAATAAGCTAAGCGTCTGCGGGGGTTATTTTATGCACCAGAAAAAAAAATTCGGAACACTGAAATGGCTATTTCTCCTAAACTAATCGTCTGCGGTCGTCATATTATGCACCAGAAAAAAAACATACAAAACACTAAAATGGCTATATCTCCTCAACTAGGGGCTGCTGGTGTCATATTATGCACCAGAAAAAAAATTCAAAACATTGAAATTTCTATATCTCGCAGCAGGAAAAAAAAACATTCAAAACACAAAAATGGCTATATCTCCTAAATTAGTCGTCTGCGGGGGCATATTATGCACCAGAAAAAAAAAATTCAAAACACTAAAATGGATATATCTCCTAAACTAGGCGTCTGAGTGGGCCATATTATGCACCAGAAAAAACAATTCAAAACACTAATATGGCTATATCTCCTAAACTAGGAGTCTGCGGGGGTCATTTTTTGCACCAGAAAAAAAAAATTCAAAACTCTAAAATGGATATATCTCCTAAACTAGGCGTCTGAGTGGGCCATATTATGCACCAGAAAAAACAATTCAAAACACTAATATGGCTATATCTCCTAAACTAGGAGTCTGCGGGGGTCATTTTATGCTTAGAAAAAAAAATTCAAAACACTAAAATATCTATATCTCCTAAACTAGTCGTCTGCGGGGGTCATTCTATGCACCCGAAAAAAAAAAATTCAAAATCAGAAAGAAAAAAATCCAAGCACAAAATGGCTATATCTAATAAGCTAGGCGTCTGCGGGGGTCATTTTATGCACCAGAAAAAAACATTCAAAACACTAAAATGGCTATATCTCCTAAACTAGCTGTCTGCGGGGGTCATTTTATGCACGCGAAAAAAAAATTCAAAATCAGAAAGAAAAAAATCCAAGCACAAAATGGTTATATCTAATAAGCTAGGCGTCTGCGGGGGTCATTTTATGCACCAGAAAAACAAATTCAGAACACTAAAATGGCTATTTCTCCTATACTAATCGTCTGCGGTCGTCATATTATGCACCAGAAAAAAACATTCAAAACTCTAAAATGGATATATCTCCTAAACTAGGCGTCAGCGAGGGTCATTTTATGCAGCAGGAAAAAAAAACATTCAAAACACAAAAATGGCTATATCTCCTAAACTAGTCGTCTGCGGGGGCACATTATGCACCAGAAAAAAAAAATTCAAAACACTAAAATGGATATATCTCCTAAACTAGGCGTCTGAGTGGGCCATATTATGCACCAGAAAAAACAATTCAAAACACTAAAATGGTTATATCTCCTAAACTAGGAGTCTGCGGGGTCATTTTATGCACCAGTAAAAAAAAATCAAAACACTAAAATGGCTATATCTCCTAAACTAGCGGTCTGCGGAGGTAATTTTATGCACCCGAAAAAAAAAATCAAAATCAGAAAGAAAAAAATCCAAGCACAAAATGGCTATATCTAATAAGCTAGGCGTCTGCGGGGGTCATATTATGCACCAGAAAAAAAAATTCAAAACACTAAAATGGATATATCTCCTAAACTAGGCGTCTGAGTGGGCCATATTATGCACCAGAAAAAACAATTCAAAACACTAATATGGCTATATCTCCTAATCTAGGAGTCTGCGCGGTCATTTTATGCACCAGAAAAAAAAAATCAAAACACTAAAATGGCTATATCTCCTAGACTAGGGGTCTGCGGGGGTCATTTTATGCTTAAAAAAAAAAATCAAAACACTAAAATATCTATATCTCCTAAACTAGTCGTCTGCGGGGGTCATATTATGCACCAGAAAAAACAATTCAAAACACTAATATGGCTACATCTCCTAAACTAGGAGTCTGCGGGGGTCATTTTATGCAGTTGAAAAAAAAAATCAAAACACTAAAATGGCTATATCTCCTAAACTAGGGGTCTGCGGGGGTCATTTTATGCTTAAAAAAAAATTCAAAACACTAAAATATCGATATCTCCTAAACTAGTCGTCTGCGGGGGTCATTTTACGCACCCGAAAAAAAAAATTCAAGATCAGAAAGAAAAAAATCCAAGCACAAAATATCTATATCTAATAAGCTAAGCGTCTGCGGGGGTTATTTTATGCACCAGAAAAAAAAATTCGGAACACTGAAATGGCTATTTCTCCTAAACTAATCGTCTGCGGTCGTCATATTATGCACCAGAAAAAAAACATACAAAACACTAAAATGGCTATATCTCCTCAACTAGGGGCTGCTGGTGTCATATTATGCACCAGAAAAAAAATTCAAAACATTGAAATTTCTATATCTCGCAGCAGGAAAAAAAAACATTCAAAACACAAAAATGGCTATATCTCCTAAATTAGTCGTCTGCGGGGGCATATTATGCAACAGAAAAAAAAAATTCAAAACACTAAAATGGATATATCTCCTAAACTAGGCGTCTGAGTGGGCCATATTATGCACCAGAAAAAACAATTCAAAACACTAAAATGGCTATATCTCCTAAACTAGGAGTCTGCGGGGTCATTTTATGCACCAGAAAAAAAAATCAAAACACTAAAATGGCTATATCTCCTCAACTAGGGGTCTGCGGGGGTCATTTTATGCTTAAAAAAAATATTCAAAACACTAAAATATCTATATCTCCTAAACTAGTCGTCTGCGGGGGTCATATTATGCACCAGAAAAAACAATTCAAAACACTAATATGGCTATATCTCCTAAACTAGGAGTCTGCGGGGGTCATTTTATGCACCAGAATAAAAAAATCAAAACACTAAAATGGCTATATCTCCTAAACTAGGGGTCTGCGGGGGTCATTTAATGCTTAAAAAAAAAATTCAAAACACTAAAATATCTATATCTCCTAAACTAGTCGTCTGCGGGGGTCATATTATGCACCAGAAAAAACAATTCAAAACACTAATATGGCTATATCTCCTAAACTAGGAGTCTGCGGGGGTCATTTTATGCACCAGAAAAAAAAAATCACTAAAATATCTATATCTCCTAAACTAGTCGTCTGCGGGGGTCATATTATGCACCAGAAAAAACAATTCAAAACACTAATATGGCTATATCTCCTAAACTAGGAGTCTGCGGGGGTCATTTTATGCACCAGAAAAAAAAAATCAAAACACTAAAATGGCTATATCTCCTAAACTAGGGGTCTGCGGGGGTCATTTAATGCTTAAAAAAAAAATTCAAAACACTAAAATATCTATATCTCCTAAACTAGTCGTCTGCGGGGGTCATTTTACGCACCCGAGAAAAAAAATTCAAGATCAGAAAGAAAAAAATCCAAGCACAAAATGGCTATATCTAATAAGCTAAGCGTCTGCGGGGGTCATTTTATGCACCAGAAAAAAAAATTCGGAACCCTAAAATGGCTATTTCTCCTAAACTAATCGTCTGCGGTCGTCATATTATGCACCAGAAAAAAAACATTCAAAACACTAAAATGGCTATATCTCCTCAACTAGGGGCTGCTGGTGTCATATTATGCACCAGAAAAAAAAATTCAAAACATTGAAATGGCTATATCTCCTAAACTAGGCGTCTGCGGGGGCATATTATGCACCAGAAAAAACAATTCAAAACACTAAAATGGCTATATCTCCTAAAATAGGCATCTGCGGGGGTCAACTTACGCACCCTAAAAAAAAAATTCAAAATCAGAAAGAAAAAAATCCAAGCACAAAATGGCTATATCTAACAAGCTAAGCGTCTGCGGGGGTCATTTTATGCACCAGAAAAAAAATTCAGAACACTAAAATGGCTATTTCTCCTAAACTAATCGTCTGCGGTCGTCATATTATGCACCAGAAAAAAACATTCAAAACACTAAAATGGCTATATCTCCTAAACTAATCGTCAGCGGAGGTCATATTATGCACCAGAAAAAAAAAATCCTAACACTAAAATGGCTATATCTCCCAAGCTAGGCGTCTGCGGGGGTCATTTTATGCACCAGAAAAAAAATTCAGAACACTAAAATGGCTATTTCTCCTAAACTAATCGTCTGCTGTCGTCATATTATGCACCAGAAAAAAACATTCGAAACACTAAAATGGCTACAACTCCTCAACTAGGGGTCTGCTGGGGTCATATTATGCAACAAAAAAATAACATTCAAAACATTATAATTGCTGTATCTCCTAAACTAGGAGTCTGCGGGGGTCATTTTATGCACCAGAAAAAAAAATTCAAAACACTAAAATGGATATATCTCCTAAACTAGGCGTCTGAGTTGGCCATATTATGCACCAGAAAAAACAATTCAAAACACTAATATGGCTATATCTCCTAATCTAGGAGTCTGCGCGGTCATTTTATGCACCAGAAAAAAAAAATCAAAACACTAAAATGGCTATATCTCCTAGACTAGGGGTCTGCGGGGGTCATTTTATGCACCAGAAAAAAAATTCAAAACACTAAAATATCTATATCTCCTAAACTAGTCGTCTGCGGGGGTCATATTATGCACCAGAAAAAACAATTCAAAACACTAATATGGCTACATCTCCTAAACTAGGAGTCTGCGGGGGTCATTTTATGCAGTAGAAAAAAAAAATCAAAACACTAAAATGGCTATATCTCCTAAACTAGGGGTCTGCGGGGGTCATTTTATGCTTAAAAAAAATTCAAAACACTAAAATATCGATATCTCCTAAACTAGTCGTCTGCGGGGGTCATTTTACGCACCCGAAAAAAAAAATTCAAGATCAGAAAGAAAAAAATCCAAGCACAAAATATCTATATCTAATAAGCTAAGCGTCTGCGGGGGTTATTTTATGCACCAGAAAAAAAAATTCGGAACACTGAAATGGCTATTTCTCCTAAACTAATCGTCTGCGGTCGTCATATTATGCACCAGAAAAAAAACATACAAAACACTAAAATGGCTATATCTCCTCAACTAGGGGCTGCTGGTGTCATATTATGCACCAGAAAAAAAATTCAAAACATTGAAATTTCTATATCTCGCAGCAGGAAAAAAAAACATTCAAAACACAAAAATGGCTATATCTCCTAAATTAGTCGTCTGCGGGGGCATATTATGCAACAGAAAAAAAAACTTCAAAACACTAAAATGGATATATCTCCTAAACTAGGCGTCTGAGTGGGCCATATTATGCACCAGAAAAAACAATTCAAAACACTAAAATGGCTATATCTCCTAAACTAGGAGTCTGCGGGGTCATTTTATGCACCAGAAAAAAAAATCAAAACACTAAAATGGCTATATCTCCTCAAATAGGGGTCTGCGGGGGTCATTTTATGCTTAAAAAAAATATTCAAAACACTAAAATATCAATATCTCCTAAACTAGTCGTCTGCGGGGGTCATATTATGCACCAGAAAAAACAATTCAAAACACTAATATGGCTATATCTCCTAAACTAGGAGTCTGCGGGGGTCATTTTATGCACCAGAAAAAAAAAATCAAAACACTAAAATGGCTATATCTCCTAAACTAGGGGTCTGCGGGGGTCATTTAATGCTTAAAAAAAAAATTCAAAACACTAAAATATCTATATCTCCTAAACTAGTCGTCTGCGGGGGTCATATTATGCACCAGAAAAAACAATTCAAAACACTAATATGGCTATATCTCCTAAACTAGGAGTCTGCGGGGGTCATTTTATGCACCAGAAAAAAAAAATCACTAAAATATCTATATCTCCTAAACTAGTCGTCTGCGGGGGTCATATTATGCACCAGAAAAAACAATTCAAAACACTAATATGGCTATATCTCCTAAACTAGGAGTCTGCGGGGGTCATTTTATGCACCAGAAAAAAAAAATCACTAAAATATCTATATCTCCTAAACTAGTCGTCTGCGGGGGTCATATTATGCACCAGAAAAAACAATTCAAAACACTAATATGGCTATATCTCCTAAACTAGGAGTCTGCGGGGGTCATTTTATGCACCAGAAAAAAAAATCAAAACACTAAAATGGCTATATCTCCTAAACTAGGGGTCTGCGGGGGTCATTTAATGCTTAAAAAAAAAATTCAAAACACTAAAATATCTATATCTCCTAAACTAGTCGTCTGCGGGGGTCATATTATGCACCAGAAAAAACAATTCAAAACACTAATATGGCTATATCTCCTAAACTAGTCGTCTGCGGGGGTCATATTATGCACCAGAAAAAACAATTCAAAACACTAATATGGCTATATCTCCTAAACTAGGAGTCTGCGGGGGTCATTTTATGCACCAGAAAAAAAAAATCACTAAAATATCTATATCTCCTAAACTAGTCGTCTGCGGGGGTCATATTATGCACCAGAAAAAACAATTCAAAACACTAATATGGCTATATCTCCTAAACTAGGAGTCTGCGGGGGTCATTTTATGCACCAGAAAAAAAAATCGAAACACTAAAATGGCTATATCTCCTAAACTAGGGGTCTGCGGGGGTCATTTAATGCTTAAAAAAAAAATTCAAAACACTAAAATATCTATATCTCCTAAACTAGTCGTCTGCGGGGGTCATTTTACGCACCCGAGAAAAAAAATTCAAGATCAGAAAGAAAAAAATCCAAGCACAAAATGGCTATATCTAATAAGCTAAGCGTCTGCGGGGGTCATTTTATGCACCAGAAAAAAAAATTCGGAACCCTAAAATGGCTATTTCTCCTAAACTAATCGTCTGCGGTCGTCATATTATGCACCAGAAAAAAAACATTCAAAACACTAAAATGGCTATATCTCCTCAACTAGGGGCTGCTGGTGTCATATTATGCACCAGAAAAAAAAATTCAAAACATTGAAATGGCTATATCTCCTAAACTAGGCGTCTGCGGGGGCATATTATGCACCAGAAAAAACAATTCAAAACACTAAAATGGCTATATCTCCTAAAATAGGCATCTGCGGGGGTCAACTTACGCACCCGAAAAAAAAAATTCAAAATCAGAAAGAAAAAAATCCAAGCACAAAATGGCTATATCTAACAAGCTAAGCGTCTGCGGGGGTCATTTTATGCACCAGAAAAAAAATTCAGAACACTAAAATGGCTATTTCTCCTAAACTAATCGTCTGCGGTCGTCATATTATGCACCAGAAAAAAACATTCAAAACACTAAAATGGCTATATCTCCTAAACTAATCGTCAGCGGAGGTCATATTATACACCAGAAAAAAAAAATCCAAACACTAAAATGGCTATATCTCCCAAGCTAGGCGTCTGCGGGGGTCATTTTATGCACCAGAAAAAACATTCAGAACACTAAAATGGCTATTTCTCCTAAACTAATCGTCTGCTGTCGTCATATTATGCACCAGAAAAAAACATTCGAAACACTAAAATGGCTACAACTCCTCAACTAGGGGTCTGCTGGGGTCATATTATGCAACAAAAAAATAACATTCAAAACATTATAATTGCTGTATCTCCTAAACTAGGAGTCTGCGGGGGTCATTTTATGCACCAGAAAAAAAATCAAAACACTACAATGGTTATATCTCCTAAACCAGGGGCCTGCGGGGGTCATTTTATGCTTAGAAAAAAAATTTCAAAACACGAAAATATTTATATCTCCTAAACTAGTCGTCTGCGGGGGTCATTCTATGCACCAGAAAAAAAAAAATTCAAACTCAGAAAGAAAAAAATCCAAGCACAAAATGACTATATCTAATAAGCTGAGCGTCTGCGGGGGTCATTTTATGCACCAGAAAAAAAAATTCAGAACACTAAAAGGGCTATTTCTCCTAAACTAATCGTCTGCGGTCGTCATATTATGCACCAGAAAAAAAACATTCAAAACACTAAAATGGTTATATCTCCTAAACTAGGGGTCTGCGGAGGTCATTTTATGCTTAGAAAAAAAAATTCAAAACACTAAAACATCTACATCTCCTAAACTAGTCGTCTGCGGGGGTAATATTATGCACCAGAAAAAAAAATTCAAAACACTAAAATGGCTATATCTCCTAAACTAATCGTCTCCGGTCGTCATATTATGCACCAGAAAAAAACATTCAAAACACTAAAGTGGCTATATCTCCTAAACTAATCGTCATGGGAGGTCATTTTATGCACCAGAAAAAAAAATCCAAGCACAAAATGGCTATATCTAATAAGCTAAGCGTCTGCAGGGGTCATTTTATGCACCAGAAAAAAAAAATTCAAAACACTAAAATGGCTATGTCTCCTAAACTAATCGTCATGGGAGGTCATTTTATGCACCAGAAAAAAAAAATCCAAGCACAAAATGGCTATATCTAATAAGCTAAGAGTCTGCAGGGGTCATTTTATGCAGCAGGAAAAAAAAACATTCAAAACACTAAAATGGCTATATCTCCTAAACTAGGGGTCTGCGGAGGTCATTTTATGCTTAGAAAAAAAAAATTCAAAACACTAAAACATCTACATCTCCTAAACTAGTCGTCTTCGGGGGTAATATTATGCACACGAAAAAAAAATTCAAAACACTAAAATTTCTATATCTCCGAAACTTGTCGTCTGCGAGGGTCATTTTTTGCACCAGAAAAAAAAAATTCAAAACACTAAAGTATCTATATCACCTAAACTAGTCGTCTAAGGGGATCATATTATGCACCAGAAAAAAAAATTCAAAACACTAAAATGGCTATATCTCCTAAACTTGGCGTCTGCGAAAAAAAAAATTCAAAATCAGAAAAAAAAAATCCAAGCACAAAATGGCTATATCTAATAAGCTAAGCGTCTGCAGGGGTCGTTTTATGCACCAGAAAAAAAAATTCAAAACACTAAAATGGTTATGTCTCCTAAACTAGGCGTCTGAGTGGGCCATATTATGCACCAGAAAAAACAATTCAAAACACTAAAATGGCTATATCTCCTAAACTAGGAGTCTGCGGGGGTCATTTTATGCACCAGAAAAAAAATCAAAACACTAAAATGGCTATATCTCCTAAACTTGTCGTCTGCGGGGGTCATTTTATGCTTAGAAAAAAAAAATTCAAAACACTAAAATATCTACATCTCCTAAACTAGTCGTCTGCGGGGGTCATATTATGCACCAGAAAAAAAAATTCAAAACACTAAAATGGCTATATCTCCGAAACTAATCGTCAGCGGAGGTCATTTTATGCAAAAGAAAAAAAAAATCCAAACACTAAAATGGCTATATCTCCTAAGCTAGGCATCTGCGGGGGTCATTTTATGCACCAGAAAAAAAAATTCAAAACACTAAAATGGCTATATCTCCTAAACTAATCGTCTGCGGTCGTCATACTATGCACCAGAAAAAACACTAAAATGGCTACAACTCCTCAACTAGGGGTATGCTGGGGTCATATTAAGCAACAGAAAAATAACATTCAAAACACTAGAATTGCTGTATCTCCTAAACTAGGCGTCTACGGGGGTCATTTTATGCACCAGAAAAAAACATTCAAAACACTAAAATGGCTATATCTCCTAAACTAGCGGTCTGCGGCGGTCATTTTATGCAGCAGGAAAAAAAAACATTCAAAACACTAAAATGGCTATATCTCCTAAACTAGGGGTCTGCGGAGGTCATTTTATGCTTAGAAAAAAAAAATTCAAAACACTAAAACATCTACATCTCCTAAACTAGTCGTCTGCGGGGGTAATATTATGCACACGAAAAAAAAATTCAAAACACTAAAATTTCTATATCTCCGAAACTTGTCGTCTGCGAGGGTCATTTTTTGCACCAGAAAAAAAAAATTCAAAACACTAAAGTATCTATATCTCCTAAACTAGTCGTCTAAGGGGATCATATTATGCACCAGAAAAAAAAATTCAAAACACTAAAATGGCTATATCTCCTAAACTTGGCGTCTGCGAAAAAAAAAATTCAAAATCAGAAAAAAAAAATCCAAGCACAAAATGGCTATATCTAATAAGCTAAGCGTCTGCAGGGGTCATTTTATGCACCAGAAAAAAAAATTCAAAACACTAAAATGGATATATCTCCTAAACTAGGCGCCTGAGTGGGCCATATTATGCACCACAAAAAAACAATTCAAAACACTATAATGGCTATATCTCCTAAACTAGGAGTCTGCGGGGGTCATTTTATGCACCAGAAAAAAAATCAAAACACTAAAATGGCTATATCTCCTAAACTAGGGGTCTGCGGAGGTCATTTTATGCTTAGAAAAAAAAAATTCAAAACACTAAAATATCTACATCTCCTAAACTAGTCGTCTGCGGGGGTCATATTATGCACCAGAAAAAAAAATTCAAAACACTAAAATGGCTATATCTCCGAAACTTGTCGTCTGCGGGGGTCATTTTATGCACCAGAAAAAAAAATTCAAAACACTAAAATGGCTATATCTCCTAAACTAATCGTCTGCGGTCGTCATACTATGCACCAGAAAAAACACTAAAATGGCTACAACTCCTCAACTAGGGGTATGCTGGGGTCATATTAAGCAACAGAAAAATAACATTCAAAACACTAGAATTGCTGTATCTCCTAAACTAGGCGTCTACGGGGGTCATTTTATGCACCAGAAAAAAACATTCAAAACACTAAAATGGCTATATCTCCTAAACTAGCGGTCTGCGGGGGTCATTTTATGCAGCAGGAAAAAAAAACATTCAAAACACTAAAATGGCTATATCTCCTAAACTAGGGGTCTGCGGAGGTCATTTTATGCTTAGAAAAAAAAAATTCAAAACACTAAAACATCTACATCTCCTAAACTAGTCGTCTGCGGGGGTAATATTATGCACACGAAAAAAAAATTCAAAACACTAAAATTTCTATATCTCCGAAACTTGTCGTCTGCGAGGGTCATTTTTTGCACCAGAAAAAAAAATTCAAAACACTAAAATATCTATATCTCCTAAACTAGTCGTCTAAGGGGATCATATTATGCACCAGAAAAAAAAATTCAAAACACTAAAATGGCTATATCTCCTAAACTTGGCGTCTGCGAAAAAAAAAATTCAAAATCAGAAAAAAAAAATCCAAGCACAAAATGGCTATATCTAATAAGCTAAGCATCTGCAGGGGTCATTTTATGCACCAGAAAAAAAAATTCAAAACACTAAAATGGATATATCTCCTAAACTAGGCGTCTGAGTGGGCCATATTATGCACCAGAAAAAAACAATTCAAAACACTAAAATGGCTATATCTCCTAAACTAGGAGTCTGCGGGGGTCATTTTATGCACCAGAAAAAAAATCAAAACACTAAAATGGCTATATCTCCTAAACTAGGGGTCTGCGGAGGTCATTTTATGCTTAGAAAAAAAAAATTCAAAACACTAAAATATCTACATCTCCTAAACTAGTCGTCTGCGGGGGTCATATTATGCACCAGAAAAAAAAATTCAAAACACTAAAATGGCTATATCTCCGAAACTTGTCGTCTGCGGGGGTCATTTTATGCACCAGAAAAAAAAAATTCAAAACACTAAAATGGCTATATCTCCTAAACTAATCGTCAGCGGAGGACATTTTATGCACCAGAAAAAAAAATCCAAACACTAAAATGTCTATATCTCCTAAGCTAGGCATCTGCGGGGGTCATTTTATGCACCAAAAAAAAAAAATCCAAACACTAAAATGGCTATATCTCCTAAGCTAGGCATCTGCGGGGGTCATTTTATGCACCAGAAAAAAAAATTCAAAACACTAAAATGGCTATATCTCCTTAACTAATCGTCTGCGGTCGTCATACTATGCACCAGAAAAAACACTAAAATGGCTACAACTCCTCAACTAGGGGTATGCTGGGGTCATATTATGCAACAGAAAAATAACATTCAAAACACTAGAATTGCTGTATCTCCTAAACTAGGCGTCTACGGGGGTCATTTTATGCACCAGAAAAAAACATTCAAAACACTAAAATGGCTATATCTCCTAAACTAGCGGTCTGCGGGGGTCATTTTATGCAGCAGGAAAAAAAAACATTCAAAACACTAAAATGGCTATATCTCCTAAACTAGGGGTCTGCGGAGGTCATTTTATGCTTAGAAAAAAAAAATTCAAAACACTAAAACATCTACATCTCCTAAACTAGTCGTCTGCGGGGGTAATATTATGCACCAGAAAAAAAAATTCGAAACACTAAAATGGCTATATCTCCGAAACTTGTCGTCTGCGGGGGTCATTTTATGCACCAGAAAAAAAAAATTCAAAACACTAAAATGGCTATGTCTCCTAAACTAATCGTCTCCGGTAGTCATATTATGCACCAGAAAAAAACATTCAAAACACTAAAATGGCTATATCTCCTAAACTAATCGTCAGCGGAGGTCATTTTATGCACCAGAAAAAAAAAATCCAAACACTAAAATGGCTATAGCTCCTAAGCTAGGCATCTGCGGGGGTCATTTTATGCACCAGAAAAAAAAAATTCAAAACACTAAAATGGCTATATCTCCTAAACTAAGAGTCTGCGGAGGTCATTTTATGCACCAGAAAAAAACATTCGAAACTCTAAAATGGCTACAACTCCTCAACTAGGGGTCTGCTGGGGTCATATTATGCAACAGTAAAAATATCATTCAAAACACTAGAATTGCTGTATCTCCTAAACTAGGCGTCTACGGGGGTCATTTTATGCACCAGAAAAAAACATTCAAAACACTAAAATGGCTATATCTCCTAAATTAGCGGTCTGCGGGTGTCATTTTGTACACCAGAAAAAAAAATTCAAAACACTAAAATGGATATATCTCCTAAACTAGGCGTCTGAGTGGGCCATATTATGCACCAGAAAAAACAATTCAAAACACTAAAATGGCTATATCTCCTAAACTAGGAGTCTGCGGGGGTCATTTTATGCACCAGAAAAAAAATCAAAACACTAAAATGGCTATATCTCCTAAACTAGGGGTCTGCGGAGGTCATTTTATGCTTAGAAAAAAAAAATTCAAAACACTAAAATATCTACATCTCCTAAACTAGTCGTCTGAGGGGGTCATATTATGCACCAGAAAAAAAAATTCAAAACACTAAAATGGCTATATCTCCGAAACTTGTCGTCTGCGGGGGTCATTTTATGCACCAGAAAAAAAAAATTCAAAACACTAAAATGGCTATATCTCCTAAACTAATCGTCAGCGGAGGTCATTCTATGCACCAGAAAAAAAAAATCCAAACACTAAAATGGCTATATCTCCTAATCTAGGCATATGCGGGGGTCATTTTATGCACCAGAAGATCTAAACTAGGGGTCTGCGGAGGTCATTTTATGCTTAGAAAAAAAAAATTCAAAACACTAAAATATCTACATCTCCTAAACTAGTCGTCTGCGGGGGTCATATTATGCACCAGAAAAAAAAATTCAAAACACTAAAATGGCTATATCTCCGAAACTAGCGGTCTGCGGGGGTCATTTTATGCAGCAGGAAAAAAAAACATTCAAAACACTAAAATGGCTATATCTCTTAAACTAGGGGTCTGCGGAGGTCATTTTATGCTTTGAAAAAAAAAATTCAAAACACTAAAACATCTACATCTCCTAAACTAGTCGTCTGCGGGGGTAATATTATGCACCCGAAAAAAAAATTCAAAACACTAAAATTTCTATATCTCCGAAACTTGTCGTCTGCGGGGGTCATTTTATGCACCAGAAAAAAAAAATTCAAAACACTAAAATATCTATATCTCCTAAACTAGTCGTCTAAGGGGATCATATTATGCACAAGAAAAAAAAAATTCAAAACACTAAAATGGCTATATCTCCTAAACTTGGCGTCTGCGAAAAAAAAAATTCAAAATCAGAAAAAAAAAATCCAAGCACAAAATGGCTATATCTAATAAGCTAAGCGTCTGCAGGGGTCATTTTATGCACCAGAAAAAAAAAATCAAAATACTAAAATGGATATATCTCCTAAACTAGGCGTCTGCGGGGGTCATTATATGCACCAGAAAAAAAATCAAAACACTAAAATGGCTATATCTCCGAAACTTGTCGTCTGCGGGGGTCATTTTATGCACCAGAAAAAAAAAATTCAAAACACTAAAATGGCTATATCTCCTAAACTAATCGTCAGCGGAGGTCATTTTATGCACCAGAAAAAAAAAATCCAAACACTAAAATGGCTATATCTCCTAAGCTAGGCATCTCCGGGGGTCATTTTATGCACCAGAAAAAAAAATTCAAAACACTAAAATGGCTATATCTCCTAAACTAATCGTCAGCGGTCGTCATACTATGCACCAGAAAAAAACATTCCAAACACTAAAATGGCTACAACTCCTCAACTAGTGGTCTGCTGGTGTCATAATATGCACCAGAAAAAAAACATTCAAAACACTAAAATGGCTATATCTCCTCTACTACGGGCTGCTGGTGTCATATTACGCCCCGAAAAAAACATTCAAAACTCTAAAATGGCTAAATCTCCTAAACTAGGCGTCTGCGGGGGTCATTTAATGCAGAAGGAAAAAAAAATTCAAAACACTAAAATGAATATATCTCCTAAACTAGGCGTCTGAGTGGGCCATATTATGCACCAGAAAAAAAAATTCAAAACACTAAAATGGCTATATCTCCTAAACTAGGAGTCTGCGGAGGTCATTTTATGCACCAGAAAAAAAATCAAAAGACTAAAATGGTTATATCTCCTAAACTAGGGGTCTGCGAGGGTCATTTTATGCTTATAAAAAAAAAATCAAAACACTAAAATATCTATATCTCCTAAACTAGTCGTCTGCGGGGGTCATTCTATGCACTAGAAAAAAAAAATTCAAAATCAGAAAAAAAAATCCAAGCACAAAATGGCTATATCTAATAAGCTAAGCGTCTGCAGGGGTCATTTTATGCACCAGAAAAAAAAATTCAAAACACTAAAATGGATATATCTCCTAAACTAGGCGTCTGAGTGGGCCATATTATGCACCAGAAAAAACAATTCAAAACACTAAAATGGCTATATCTCCTAAACTAGGAGTCTGCGGGGGTCATTTTATGCACCAGAAAAAAAATCAAAACACTAAAATGGCTATATCTCCTAAACTAGGGGTTTGTGGAGGTCATTTTATGCTTAGAAAAAAAAAATTCAAAACACTAAAATATCTACATCTCCTAAACTAGTCGTCTGCGGGGGTCATATTATGCACCAGAAAAAAAAATTCAAAACACTAAAATGGCTATATCTCCGAAACTAATCGTCAGCGGAGGTCATTTTATGCACCAGAAAAAAAAAATCCAAACACTAAAATGGCTATATCTCCTAAGCTAGGCATCTGCGGGGGTCATTTTATGAACCAGAAAAAAAAAATTCAAAACACTAAAATGGCTATATCTCCTAAACTAAGAGTCTGCGGAGGTCATTTTATGCACCAGAAAAAAACATTCGAAACACTAAAATGGCTACAACTCCTCAACTAGGGGTCTGCTGGGGTCATATTATGCACCAGAAAAAAAATTCAAAACACTAAAATGGTTATCACCGAAACTAGCGGTCTGCGGGGGTCATTTTATGCAGCAGGAAAAAAAAACATTCAAAACACTAAAATGGCTATATCTCCTAAGCTAGGCATCTGCGGGGGTCTTTTTATGCACCAGAAAAAAAAATTCAAAACACTAAAATGGCTATATCTCCTAAACTAAGAGTCTGCGGAGGTCATTTTATGCACCAGAAAAAAACATTCGAAACACTAAAATGGCTACAACTCCTCAACTAGGGGTCTGCTGGGGTCATATTATGCACCAGAAAAAAAATTCAAAACACTAAAATGGTTATCACCGAAACTAGCGGTCTGCGGGGGTCATTTTATGCAGCAGGAAAAAAAAACATTCAAAACACTAAAATGGCTATATCTCCTAAGCTAGGCATCTGCGGGGGTCTTTTTATGCACCAGAAAAAAAAATTCAAAACACTAAAATGGCTATATCTCCTAAACTAAGAGTCTGCGGAGGTCATTTTATGCACCAGAAAAAAACATTCAAGACACTAAAATGGCTATATCTCCTAAACTAGCGATCTGCGGGTGTCATTTTGTACACCAGAAAAAAAAAATTCAAAACACTAAAATGGATATATCTCCTAAACTAGGCGTCTGAGTGGGCCATATTATCAACCAGAAAAACAATTCAAAACACTAAAATGGCTATATCTCCTAAACTAGGAGTCTGCGGGGGTCATTTTATGCACCAGAAAAAAAATCAAAACACTAAAATTGCTATATCTCCTAAACTAGGGGTCTGCGGAGGTCATTTTATGCTTAGAAAAAAAAATTCAAAACACTAAAATATCTACATCTCCTAAACTAGTCGTCTGCGGGGGTCATATTATGCACCAGAAAAAAAAATTCAAAACACTAAAATGGTTATCTCCGAAACTAGCGGTCTGCGGGGGTCATTTTATGCAGCAGGAAAAAAAAACATTCAAAACACTAAAATGGCTATATCTCCTAAGCTAGGCATCTGCGGGGGTCATTTTATGCACCAGAAAAAAAAATTCAAAACACTAAAATGGCTATATCTCCTAAACTAAGAGTCTGCGGAGGTCATTTTATGCACCAGAAAAAAACATTCGAAACACTAAAATGGCTACAACTCCTCAACTAGGGGTCTGCTGGGGTCATATTATGCAACAGAAAAATATCATTCAAAACACTAGAATTGCTGTATCTCCTAAACTAGGCGTCTACGGGGGTCATTTTATGCACCAGAAAAAAACATTCAAAACACTAAAATGGCTATATCTCCTAAACTAGCGGTTTGCGGGTGTCATTTTGTACACCAGAAAAAAAAATTCAAAACACTACAATGGATATATCTCCTAAACTAGGCGTCTGAGTGGGCCATATTATCAACCAGAAAAACAATTCAAAACACTAAAATGGCTATATCTCCTAAACTAGGAGTCTGCGGGGGTCATTTTATGCACCAGAAAAAAAATCAAAACACTAAAATTGCTATATCTCCTAAACTAGGGGTCTGCGGAGGTCATTTTATGCTTAGAAAAAAAAAATTCAAAACACTAAAATATCTACATCTCCTAAACTAGTCGTCTGCTGGGGTCATATTATGCACCAGAAAAAAAAATTCAAAACACTAAAATGGCTACATCTCCGAACCTAGCGGTCTGCGGAGGTCATTTTATACACCAGAAAAAAAAAATTCAAAACACTAAAACATCTACATCTCCTAAACTAGTCGTCTGCGGGGGTAATATTATGCACCCGAAAAAAAAGTTCAAAACTCTAAAATTTCTATATCTCCTAAACTAGTCGTCTGAGGGGGTCATATTATGCACCAGAAAAAAAAATTCAAAACACTAAAATGGCTATATCTCCTAAAGTTGGCGTCTGCGAGGGTCATATTATGCACCAGAAAAAAAGCATTCAAAACACTAAAATGGGTATATCTCCTAAACTAGGAGTCTGCGGGAGTCATTTTATGCACCAGAAAAAAAAATTCAAAACACTAAAATGGCTATTTCTCCTAAACTAAGAGTCTGCGGAGGTCATTTTATGCACCAGAAAAAAACATTCGAAACACTAAAATGGCTACAACCCCTCAACTAGGGGTCTGCTGGGGTCATATTATGCAACAGAAAAATATCATTCAAAACACTAGAATTGCTGTATCTCCTAAACTAGGCGTCTACGGGGGTCATATTATGCACCAGAAAAAAAGCATTCAAAACAATAAAATGGGTATATCTCCTAAACTAGGAGTCTGCGGGAGTCATTTTATGCACCAGAAAAAAACATTCAAAACACTAAAATGGCTATATCTCCTAAACTAGCGGTCTGCGGGTGTCATTTTGTACACCAGAAAAAAAAAATTCAAAACACTAAAATGGATATATCTCCTAAACTAGGCGTCTGAGTGGGCCATATTATCAACCAGAAAAACAATTCAAAACACTAAAATGGCTATATCTCCTAAACCAGGAGTCTGCGGGGGTCATTTTATGCACCAGAAAAAAAATCGAAACACTAAAATGGTTACATCTCCTAAACCAGGGGTCTGCGAGGGTCATTTTATGCTTAGAAAAAAAAAAAATTCAAAGCACGAAAATATCTATATCTCCTAAACTAGTCGTCTGCGGGGGTCATTCTATGCACCAGAAAAAAAAAAATTCAAAATCAGAAAAAAAAAATCCAAGCACAAAATGGCTATATCTAATAAGCTAAGCGTCTGCGGGGGTCATTTTATGCACCAGAAAAAAAAATGCAGAACACTAAAATGGCTATTTCTCCTAAACTAATCGTTTGCGGTCGTCATATTATGCACCAGAAAAAAAACATTCAAAACACTGAAATGGCTATATCTCCTCAACTAGGGGCTGCTGGTGTCATATTATGCACCAGAAAAAAAATTCAAAACACTGAAATGGCTATATCTCCTAAACTAGGCGTCTGCGGGGGTCATTATTTGCAGCAGGAAAAAAAAAACATTCAAAACACTAAAATGGCTATATCTCCTAAACTAAGAGTCTGCGGAGGTCATTTTATGCACCAGAAAAAAACATTCGAAACACTAAAATGGCTACAACTCCTCAACTAGGGGTCTGCTGGGGTCATATTATGCAACAGAAAAATATCATTCAAAACACTAGAATTGCTGTATCTCCTAAACTAGGCGTCTACGGGGGTCATTTTATGCACCAGAAAAAAACATTCAAAACACTAAAATGGCTATATCTCCTAAACTAGCGGTCTGCGGCTGTCATTTTGTACACCAGAAAAAAAAAATTCAAAACACTAAAATGGATATATCTCCTAAACTAGGCGTCTGAGTGGGCCATATTATGCACCAGAAAAAGCAATTCAAAACTCTAAAATGGCTATATCTCCTAAACTAGGAGTCAGCGGGGGTCATTTTATGCACCAGAAAAAAAATCAAAACACTAAAATGGCTATATCTCCTAAACTAAGGGTCTGCGGAGGTCATTTTATGCTTTGAAAAAAACATTCAAAACTCTAAAATGGCTATATCTCCTAAACTAGGCGTCTGCGGGGGTCAGTTAATGCAGAAGGAAAAAAAACTTTCAAAACAGAAAAATGGCTATATCTCCTAAACTAGTCGTCTGCGGGGGTTATATTATGCACCAGAAAAAAAAAATTCACAACACTAAAATGGATATATCTCCTAAACTAGGAGTCTGCGGAGGTCATTTTATGCACCAGAAAAAAAATCAAAACACTAAAATGGTTATATCTCCTAAACTAGGTGTCTGCGGGGGTCATTTTATGCTTTGAAAAAAAAATTCAAAACACTAAAATTTCTATATCTCCTAAACTAGTCGTCTGAGGGGGTCATATTATGCACCAGAAAAAAAAATTCAAAACACTAAAATGGCTATATCTCCTAAAGTTGGCGTCTGCGAGGGTCATATTATGCACCAGAAAAAAAACATTCAAAACACTAAAATGGATACATCTCCTAAACTAGGCGTCTGTGTGGGCCATATTATGCACCAGAAAAAAAAATTCAAAACACTAAAATGGCTATATCTCCTAAACTAGGAGTCTGCGGAGGTCATTTTATGCACCAGAAAAAAAATCAAAACACTAAAATGGTTATATCCCCTAAACTAGGGGTCTGCGGGGGTCATTTTATGCTTTGAAAAAAAAATTCAAAACACTAAAATATCTATATCTCCTAAACTAGTCGTCTGAGGGGGTCATATTATGCACCAGAAAAAAAAATTCAAAACACTAAAATGGCTATATCTCCTAAACTTGGCGTCTGCGAGGGTCATTTTATGCACCAGAAAAAAAACGTTCAAAACACTAAAATGGCTATATCCCCTAAACTAGGCGTCTGCGTGAGTCATATTGTACACCAAAAAAAAAAAATCAAAACACTAAAATACCTATATCTCCTAAACTAATCGTCTGCGGTCATCATATTATGCACCAGAAAAAAAACATTCAAAACACTAAAATGGCTATATCTCCTCTACTAGGGGCTGCTGGTGTCATATTATGAACCAGAAAAAAACATTCAAAACTCTAAAATGGCTATATCTCCTAAACTAGGCGTCTGCGGGGGTCATTTAATGAAGAAGGAAAAAAAACTTTCAAAACAGAAAAATTGCTATATCTCCTAAACTACTCGTCTGGGGGGGTTATATTATGCACCAGAAAAAAAAATTCACAACACTAAAATGGCTATATCTCCTAAACTAGGAGTCTGCGGAGGTCATTTTATGCACCAGAAAAAAAATCAAAATACTAAAATGGTTATATCTCCTAAACTAGGGGCCTGAGGGGGTCATTTTATGCTTTGAAAAAGAAATTCTAAACACTAAAATATCTATATCTCCTAAACTAGTCGTCTGAGGGGTTCATTTTATGCACCAGAAAAAAAACGTTCAAAACACTAAAATGGCTATATCCCCTAAACTAGGCGTCTGCGTGAGTCATTTTGTACACCAAAAAAAAAAAAATTCAAAACACTAAAATGGCTATATCTCCTTAACTAGGGGTCTGCGGGGGTCATATTATGCACCAGAAAAAAAATCAAAACACTAAAATGGTTATATCTCCTAAACTAGGGGTGTGCGGGGGTCATTTTATGCTTAGAAAAAAAATTCAAAACACAAAAATATCTATATCTCCTTAACTAGTCATCTGCGGGGGTCATATTATGCACCAGAAAAAAAACGTTCAAAACACTAAAATGGCTATATCCCCTAAACTAGGCGTCTGCGTGAGTCATATTGTACACCAGAAAAAAAAAAAATTCAAAACACTAAAATATCTATATCTCCTAAACTAATCGTCTGAGGGGGTCATATTATGCACCAGAAAAAAAACATTCAAAATACTAAAATGGATACATCTCCTAAACTAGGCGTCTGAGTGGGCCATATTATGCACCAGAAAAAAAAATTCAAAACACTAAAATGGCTATATCTCCTAAACTAGGAGTCTGCGGAGGTCATTTTATGCACCAGAAAAAAAATCAAAACACTAAAATGGTTATATCCCCTAAACTAGGGGTCTGCGTGGGTCATTTTATGCTTTGAAAAAAAAATTCAAAACACTAAAATGTCTATATCTCCAAAACTAGTCGTCTGAGGGGGTCAAATTATGCACCAGAAAAAAAAATTCAAAACACTAAAATGGCTATATCTCCTAAACTTGGCGTCTGCGAGGGTCATTTTATGCACCAGAAAAAAAACGTTCAAAACACTAAAATGGCTATATCCCCTAAACTAGGCGTCTGCGTGAGTCATTTTGTACACCAAAAAAAAAAACTTCAAAACACTAAAATGGCTATATCTCCTAAACTAGTGGTCTCCGGGGGTCATATTATGCACCAGAAAAAAACATTCAAAACACTAAAATGGCTATATCTCCTAAACTTGGCGTCTGCGAGGGTCATTTTATGCACCAGAAAAAAAACGTTCAAAACACTAAAATGGCTATATCCCCTAAACTAGGCGTCTGCGAGGGTCATTTTATGCACCAGAAAAAAAACGTTCAAAACACTAAAATGGCTATATCCCCTAAACTAGGCGTCTGCGTGAGTCATATTGTACACCAGAAAAAAAAAAATTCAAAACACTAAAATATCTATATCTCCTAAACTAATCGTCTGCGGTCATCATGTTATGCACCAGAAAAAAAACATTCAAAACACTAAAATGGCTATATCTCCTCCACTAGGGGCTGCTGGTGTCATATTATGCACCAGAAAAAAACATTCAAAACTCTAAAATGGCTATATCTCCTAAACTAGGCGTCTGCGGGGGTCATTTAATGCAGAAGGAAAAAAAACTTTCAAAACAGAAAAATGGCTATATCTCCTAAACTACTCGTCTGGGGGGGTTATATTATGCACCAGAAAAAAAAATTCACAACACTAAAATGGCTATATCTCCTAAACTAGGAGTCGGCGGAGGTCATTTTATGCACCAGAAAAAAAATCAAAACACTAAAATGGTTATATCTCCTAAACTGGGGGTCTGAGGGGGTCATTTTATGCTTTGAAAAAGAAATTCTAAACACTAAAATATCTATATCTCCTAAACTAGTCGTCTGAGGGGTTCATTTTATGCACCAGAAAAAAAACGTTCAAAACACTAAAATGGCTATATCCCCTAAACTAGGCGTCTGCGTGAGTCATTTTGTACACCAAAAAAAAAAATTCAAAACACTAAAATGGCTATATCTCCTTAACTGGTGGTCTGCGGGGGTCATATTATGCACCAGAAAAAAAATCAAAACACTAAAATGGTTATATCTCCTAAACTAGGGGTGTGCGGGGGTCATTTTATGCTTAGAAAAAAAATTCAAAACACAAAAATATCTATATCTCATTAACTAGTCGTCTGCGGGGGTCATATTATGCACCAGAAAAAAAACGTTCAAAACACTAAAATGGCTATATCCCCTAAACTAGGCGTCTGAGTGAGTCATATTGTACACCAGAAAAAAAAAAATTCAAAACACTAAAATATCTATATCTCCTAAACTAATCGTCTGAGGGGGTCATATTATGCACCAGAAAAAAAACATTCAAAACACTAAAATGGATACATCTCCTAAACTAGGCGTCTGAGTGGGCCATATCATGCACCAGAAAAAAAAATTCAAAACAGTAAAATGGCTATATCTCCTAAACTAGGAGTCTGCGGAGGTCATTTTATGCACCAGAAAAAAAATCAAAACACTAAAATGGTTATATCCCCTAAACTAGCGGTCTGCGGGGGTCATTTTATGCTTTGAAAAAAAAATTCAAAACACTAAAATATCTATATCTCCTAAACTAGTCGTCTGAGGGGGTCATATTATGCACCAGAAAAAAAAATTCGAAACACTAAAATGGCTATATCTCCTAAACTTGGCGTCTGCGAGGGTCATTTTATGTACCAGAAAAAAAACCTTCAAAACTCTAAAATGGCTATATCTCCTAAACTTGGCGTCTGCGAGGGTCATTTTATGCACCAGAAAAAAAACCTTCAAAACACTAAAATGGCTATATCCCCTAAACTAGGCGTCTGCGTGAGTCATTTTGTACACCAAAAAAAAAAATTCAAAACACTAAAATGGCTATATCTCCTTAACTGGGGGTCTGCGGGGGTCATATTATGCACCAGAAAAAAAATCAAAACACTAAAATGGTTATATCTCCTAAACTAGGGGTGTGCTGGGGTCATTTTATGCTTAGAAAAAAAATTCAAAACACAAAAATATCTATATCTCCTTAACTAGTCGTCTGCGGGGGTCATATTATGCACCAGAAAAAAAACGTTCCCCTAAACTAGGCGTCTGCGTGAGTCATATTGTACACCAGAAAAAAAAAAAATCAAAACACTAAAATATCTATATCTCCTAAACTAATCGTCTGCGGTCATCATATTATGCACCAGAAAAAAAACATTCAAAACACTAAAATGGCTATATCTCCTCTACTAGGGGCTGCTGCTGTCATATTATGCACCAGAAAAAAACATTCAAAACTCTAAAATGGCTATATCTCCTAAACTAGGCGTCTGCGGGGGTCATTTAATGCAGAAGGAAAAAAAACTTTCAAAACAGAAAAATGGCTATATCTCCTAAACTACTCGTCTGGGGGGTTATATTATGCACCAGAAAAAAAAAATTCACTACACTAAAATGGCTATATCTCCTAAACTAGGAGTCTGCGGGGGTCATTTTATGCACCAGAAAAAAAATCAAAACACTAAAATGGTTATATCTCCTTAACTAGGGGTCTGCGGGGGTCATTTTATGCTTTGAAAAAGAAATTCTAAACACTAAAATATCTATATCTCCTAAACCGGCCGTCTGAGGGGTTCATTTTATGCACCAGAAAAAAAACGTTCAAAACACTAAAATGGCTACATCCCCTAAACTAGGCGTCTGCGTGAGTCATTTTGTACACCAAAAAAAAAAAATTCAAAACACTAAAACGGCTATATATCCTCAACTAGGGGTCTGCTGGGGTTATATTATGCACCAGAAAAAAATATTCAAAACACTAAAATGGTTATATCTCCTAAACTAGGAGTCTGCGGTGGTCATATTATGCACCAGAAAAAAACATTCAAAACACCAAAATGGCTATACCACCTAAACTAGGGGTTTGCAGGGGTCATATGATGCGCCAGAAAAAAATATTCAAAACACTAAAATGGCTATATCTCCTCAGCTAGGGGTCTGCTGGTGTTATATTATGCTCCAGAAAAAAAACATTCAAAACACTAAAATGGCTAAATCTACAATCTCCTAAACCGGGGGTCTGCGGGGGTCATATTATGCACCAGAAAAAAAAATTCAAAACACTAAAATGGCTATATCCCCTAAATTTGTAGTAAACTTTTTAGATGACATTATAATTTCGGCTCCTAATCTAAGGAAGCATAACGAACGAGTTCGCGCACCTTTTGAAAGGCTTCATAAGGCTGGACTCAAACTAAATAAAACGAAATGCGTTTTCGCGAAAGACGAAATTACGTATTTAGGGTTTTTGATTTCGAGTAAAGGTTTAGTCAAAGTAAATCGTGATGAAACGATATCGAATTTTCCAGTTCCGAAAAACATATCGGATGTTAGATCCTTTTTTGGTTTCGTTGATTATTTTGGAAGATTTATTCCTAGTTTAGCTACAAAAATGTCCGCTATTTACAGCGTTTTAAAAGGCAAAACTTTTGTGTGGACTAAACAAGCTATGGAGGCCTTTGAGGACATGAAAGAAGAAATTATGTCAGACACGGTTTTAGTTCATTATAATCCGAAACTACCCTTAGTACTTACCTGCGATGCTTCTAATGTTGGCATAGGAGCAGTTTTAGCGCACGCATTTCCCGACGGGTCTGAACGACCAATCGAGTTTGCCTCAAGTTTCCTAACTTAATCCGAACAAAATTACGCGGTCATAGAGAAAGAGGATTTATCCATTATATATGCTACACGAAAATTTTATTTTATTTTATTGAAATAATATAACTAAATATATTGGTTTACTCAAAGCCTATGTATAGTCATATGCATGTCTTAGTTAGTAATTTGTATTTAAGGTCAAGCTGACACCAGTGACATGGGTCATTCTTGTTTAATCCGCCATCCAGTAAACATATATATAAAATTACTACTAGCTACTCGCGTTTTATTTGTATTTTGCAACAGGTTATGGGCCCAGAAGAACTTAAATAATTTGAAAAGTTTGGAATACGCTCCAAAGAAAAAGTAGTTTTTTTTTTTGTTATAACGGAGCGGGAAAAGCGTTAAGAGATGGAGAATTCTGATTTAGTCAAAATTGAAAAATTGCTTAATGCAAGCCAATGGGCTGTTTGGAAATTTCAGATTGGGTAATCCTAAACGCTAGCGAGCTATTCGATATAGTTAATGGAAAAACGCCAATACCGGCGGAAGCTGATAAGGCCGTACTGTGGACTAAAAGTGACTATAAAGCTCAAAAGATTATTGCAACGTCCATTGGGTCACAACCTCTTCTACACATCATGAAGTGTGATACATCCCATAAAATGTGGAGTAAGTTGTGTTCCGTATATGAACAAAAATCTTCGTCAAGCATTCATTTGCTGCAGCAAAAATTTTACAGCATGAATATGAGTGCAGATGAAACCATGGCATGTTATATATCAAAGCTGGAGGAGTTGAGGCAACAACTAAAAGATCTCGAGGAGCCGATTTCGGATTCGATGATGATTACTAAAATTCTCATGACTTTACCCGCTGAATATAATCATTTTTATAGCGCATGGGAATCCACGGTGGTAATGGAGCTGACGTTGGATGTATTAATGTCAAGGTTGATGGTTGAAGAAAATCGCTTGATGATGCAAGGAGGAGAGTCAGCAGGAGAGGCATTGCTTGCACGGAGGGGTAGAAAGCCCACAACCTATGTAAAAACCAAAATGTTTTTCTTGTGGAGATAGAGGACACTGGAAGAAAGACTGCACTAAAAAAGGTAAGAACAAGCCAGCCCCAACGTCAGCGAAATCGTGGAACACACACAAAGAAAGTGATGCTCTTATTGTAGAAGATATGCTGTCAGTACATAATAGTAGTGAGTGGTATTTTGATATCGGTGCTAGCGATCACATGACAAACAGGCGAGAGTGGTTTGTAACTTTTAAACAATTTAAATCACCAATACAAGTGCGGGTTGGGAGTGGAGAGATAATTGATGCTGTTGGAAAAGGGATCATCAATGTAAAGGTATTTAACGGAAGAGAGTGGGACAACAAGCACTTAAGTGATGTTTTATATGTTCCTAAAATTCACCTCAACTTGTATTCCGGTATCAAAGCAATGGATAAAGGTTATCTATTTCAATGCAACAGTAAAAAACAGTAGTGGGAGTGCGTGAAAATAAGCTTTTTCGCATGATGTTAATGGTTGGTGAACATGAGGGAGAGCACACAATGGTTAAAGAAAGTCATACCGTGTCCATCGGTAAATAAAAATTCATTAAGAAATTGGCATGAACGAATGGGGCATCAAAGTACAGCTCAAGTAAAAAAGATTTTGTCTATTATGAGCATAAAATATGAAGATGAACAAAATTTATTGTGCGAATCGTGTATTTATGAAAAACAACATCGATCGAGTTTTAAAAACAGTGAATCGCAAACGTCGAAGTCTATCGAACTTATACATATGGATGTCTGTGGACCCATGGAGGTAAAATCAGTTGGCGGGGCAAGGTACTTTTTGTTATTTAAAGATGACTTTTCTCATCTACGATTTGTTAATGTTGTAAAACATAAATCTGAGGTACCTGGTTGCATTTCACGGGTGATAAAACAAATATCTAAAAGCGGACATGTAGTAAAGTCGTTCCGAAGTGATAACGGGACGGAGTTTATAAACAAAGAAGTCCAGCAAATTTTCGCGAAAGAGGGCATTCGTCATTAAAAAAGTGTACCATATTGCCCTGAACAAAATGGATCAATAGAGAGAGAAAACCAGACTGTAACGGAGTTGGCCAGAACCATGTTGCACTCTAGTGGTATGGAAAAACGGTTTTGGGCTGAAGCTGTAAGCACTGCAGTGTATATATTGAACAGAATTGGAAACAGTTCGGTCGCAGATAAAACACCTCATGAACTGTGGTATCAACAGAAACACAGCATTCATCATCTGAGAGTTTTTGGAAGTGAAGTTTATGTGCACATTCCGAAAGAAAAGCGCAAGAAATGGGATGTTAAAAGTGAAAAATGCATTTTCGTTGGTTATTGTGAGGACGTCAAGGGCTATAGAGTGTGGAGTCCCATAAACAGAAAGGTATACATGACCAGAGATGTAATATTCAAAGAAAAAGTGCAAAATTCAACAAAGTGTGAAGTAGTCGCATCAGACAAGGATTTTGTTAATAAGGACTTAACCGCGTCTAATGAAATACCTAAGGAGGAAACCCCGTCGGATGAATATTACAGCAGTGCAGAAAAAAATTATGAGACAGAAGGAGTTAAAGAAAACCAAAATTTAAATCCGGAAGCAGAGATGGACAGTGCAGAATTGGACTTCGTTCTGGGTTACAATCAACGTCAAATGGAATCACCAGACTTACAGCAGCTCAGACGAAGCGAAAGAAACAAGAAGCAGGTGAGATACGCTTATAACTCTCATAACTATCACGCTTTTTGCACAGAAGTAATTGATCCGTTGACGTACGAAGAAGCTGTAGCTAGAAGCGATAAAAGTTTTTGGATTGCTGCAATGAAGGAGGAATATAAATCTTTATCAGAAAATAATACATGGAAGCTGGTGAATTGGCCAGAAAATCAAAAGATTATTGGATGTCGTTGGGTGTACAAAACGAAGTACAAGGGGGACGGAACCGTTGAAAGACGTAAAGCAAGACTAGTTGCACGTGGTTTTGAGCAAAAGCTAGGAGAAGATTTTCGAGAAACCTTCAGTCCAGTTGTGAGGTTTGATTCCTTGAGAATGATATTGGCGATAGCAGCAGCAGAAGCCCTATACTTAAAGCAGTTCGACATTAAGACAGCCTTTTTATATGGAGAACTGAAAGAAAAAGTGTTCATGGAACAACCAAAAGGTTTCGATGATGGAAGCGGAAGGATATGTAAACTTGTAAAAAGCCTGTATGGATTGAAGCAAGCATCAAGATGCTGGAATCAAAGACTTACATCGCTTCTGAAGGACTTTGATTTTCAAGTAAGTCAAGCTGATCCTTGCGTTTTTATTTATAGAAAGGATGGCCAGAAAATGTTTCTCGCTGTATATATTGATGATGGGTTCATAGCGGCTTCGAGCGAAGAGCTTGTGGCGCCTCTAATACTCGTAGAGTATACAAAACGAGAATTTCAAGTAAATATACTGGAGCCAAACTTCTTCTTGGGAATAGAGATCGAACAGCTTGCTGAACAGGGGATACATATTCGACAAAGCGGATATATCTACAAAGTCTTACGGAGATTCAATATGGCTGACTGCAAAGCAGTATCCACACCATATAACAACAGTCAACAATTGAAGGAAGGCAGTGCTCAGTCTACGGCATGGGATGTGGGGGAGTTGCATACACTCTGTATAAACAACCAAAGCGCAATTAAGTTAATTAAAAATCCAGAATTTCATAAAAGATCTAAACATATCGACATAAAGTGCCATTATGTACGCGAAAAACTTGAAGAAAACTTGTTTAAAGTAAAATATGTAAAATCAAAGGAACAATTAGCTGATATCTTTACAAAGCCTTTACCTAAAATTGTTTTTGAAGAATTTAGAAAGAAAATTAGCATTAATGTTTAATGAAATTTTTATATATTTTGCCTTTTAATTTAAATACGTATTATAAATTAGTAAATTACATACATTCGAAAATGTTCACGATTTTGAGTAAAAGTGGGAGTATTGAAATAATATAAGTAAATATATTGGTTTACTCAAAGCCTATGTATAGTCATATGCATGCCTTAGTTAGTAATTTATATTTAAGGTCAAGCTGACACCAGTGACATCTGTCATTCTTGTTTAATCCGCCATCCAATAAACATATATATAAAATTACTACTAGCTACTCGCGTTTTATTTGTATTTTGCAAGCTCATTTAATTTGGTTACGGATCATAAACGGCTTGTTGCAATTTTCGGTGAAAAGAAAGGTATTCCACAAATGTCCACAAGCAGGTTGCAAAGGTGGGCTTTTCATCTCTCCGCTTTCCACTATCAAATACAATATATTAAATCGGCAGAAAATGTGGCTGACACATTTTCTCGTTTCCCTCAACGTACGATCAACGATGAAGATTTAAAGAGGACGAAAAAAACGCTGTAACGTATTTAAACCGAATTGGGACTAATTCGAATATTTTAGTTGACGCTGAATTAGTACGAAAAGAAACGCGAGGGGATGAAATCACCCATACGGTTGTAGAAGCGCTAAGGACAGGAAATTATGCAGAAATGCAAGGTTAAAAAGAATATTCTCCCTTTTTGAAACGAATTAACGAACTGGTAATTGAAAACGACGTGTTAATGTGGGGGCATAGAGTGGTAATTCCACGTTCTTTACGAAAAGTAATTTTAAAACAATCACATGTTACTCACATGGGAATTGTAAAAACGAAATCTCTCTTGCGATCTTACGTGTGGTGGCCGAATCTTGATTTTGAACTGGAGGAAATGATAAAAGGTTGCGAAGTGTGTTTGTCGCTCTTACCAAACCCACCTAGGGCTGGAGTAATTAATTGGGAAAAGCCAGGTAAACCGTGGGAGAGAATTCACGTAAATTTCGCGGGCCCTTTGAAAGGTCTAAATTTTCTAATTATAATTGACGTGTTTTCTAAATGGATTGAGGTGTTTTATACCAAAACGCCTAACTCTTCATTTTACATAAAGTGCCTTCAAAATGCGTTTTCAAGATTTGGTGTTCCAGAGGTAATTGTGGCCGACAGCGGAACTCAGTTTGTTTCCGCACTAAGTAAATATTTTTTGAAGTCGTACGGGATCTCTCAGTGCCTAACAGCACCAGGGTATCCAGCGACTAATGGTGCAGCAGAAAACGCCGTTCGAACTGGTTTTGACTCAATTTTTATTCGGTTATAGAAACACTAACCATTGTACTACGAAAGTTACTCCTGCATCTTTGATATTCACGTATTTGCCGAGAAATAAATTTGATCTTCTAACACCAACTAGTTTAAATCAAAAGCCGTTCAGAAAAGAACTAATAAACAACACGGGCGGTAGAAAATTCGATATAGGTGAAGTGGTTATGATTCGTGATTTCAATTCCGTTAAAAATAGTCCACAATGGGCAAAAGCCTGTGTTATCAAAGTCTTCGGTCCGCGAATGTACCTTTGTAAAATGGAATCAGGCAGGCACATTAAAAGACATTTAGACCAGATAAGAAAATGTAATTGTAAAGTTTCATTTAAAGATAACATTGAAGAAAAACGAATAGTTGTTAAAAGATCCATGTATTTCAAAAATTAGATTAAAAATGTAACCGAATCGGTAAATATTGATAAGGATGATCACGCACCAAAATTGTTAAGGAATCAATTAGAATTAAAAAAGCATAAAAGGTTCGGATTTAGAGAATGGTATTTTATCTCGTACTACTTTTGTAAGGGAGGCGTATGTGATGTATGCATTTGGCAACACCATGCACTCCCCACTATACGCATTCCACATATTCGTTACACCTTTTGGACGTTTGGATGTTACATTTGTTTTACTTTTCTTACTTCTCATCCAAACGTAAAGGAGAACACCCCATTGATTATAGTTAAGTAAATTTTAAGAACAAGAATAAATATTTGGAATATAAATATTCCTTTTTTGATTTGTCTGACGACATAACAGTGGGTATGAGTATGTATCTAGATATCGTGGACAGTAGATCGAATGGGTGGTGTTTTTGAGCTATGGGCTTATGTGGATACTGTGCATGGGTGATGCACTCCTTGTTTGGGTGAACGTTTGGTAACGCTGGTAGGTACTTCTGTAAAATGAATAAACGCTCGAATTGCAAGCTATTGATGTTCGAAGGTTGCCAATTTATTTTTTGGATTTTGGTTAGATTTAAAATTTAAATGTTCCGGTGTGTACTTACTAGTTTTCTGTTAGTGGTTTGTTTGAATTAGTAGGCAGAGGGCAAAGTTTCGTTATAGGTCGTTTGATTTCTCCCTGTTGTCTTTTCAGATTTACGACTCTTGTGATGTTGTCTGTTCCAGCTTATGTCTTCACAATACGGCCTAAACTCCATTTTGATGGGGGAAGACGTTCATCCTTTATGAAGGACAGGTCTCCTACCTCTAGTTGTGGCTGTGGATTCAACCATTTTGGTCGCTGTTATAATCGCGACAAATAATCTTGGTGCCACTAGTGGGTGTGAGTAATTTCTGTGATATAGCAGGGCTATTGACTATAGGTTGTGTGTACGTGTGTGTGAGGGTGTTTGTGTGGTCCAAAGATTTGTAGACTCTAGTGTTAGAGGCAGTTGGTTGTGGATTCGGTTTGAAACTTATACGTGGGTATAAGTATGTATAAGTAAGATATCGTGGACTGTAGATCGAATGGGTGGTGTTTTTGAGCTATGGGTATATGTGGATACTGTGCATGGGTGACGCACTCCTTGTTTGGCTGAACGTTTGGTTACGCTGGTAGGTACTTCTCAGTCGTTCATTGACCTCCGCAGAGATCAGAAGTATTTCGTGTTCGGCTTTACAACAGTGAAAAATAAATAAGTATACTTTTAAGTAATAATTTTACAAGTGTGCGGTAGCCGAAGTCGTAAAGACTCGGTCAACAAATCTCGGGGTTGTGGGCTCGATTCCCAACCACTGATAAATTTTTTTTTTTATTTTTTTTTTATATTTAATATCACAAAAAGACAATTAGTGTCAAGAATAAAGTGATAAAGGAAAGTTCTATGAGTGGAACTAAGCGGTCCGCTATCCCAATAGCGGGGTCAGCAGATGGCATGATGTCGTCTGATGATCAAGCCGTTAAGCCAGTACACTCAAAGTCAATAACAACAACAACAACAGCAACAGACACTGGCACAAAGAGGAGGATTAAATTGGAGCCGACTCCGAGTATCGTTACGCGCTCGCATTCAGCTTCGTTAGAAATGCTGCATGGTAGAGTGCGGGGGAGAGCTGCGATGATAGAATCAAGCACAGCAGAAAATAAAAGGAGGCAAGAGTCGGATAATAACGACTGCCCATTTGTATCCGACAGAGGTGAAGGCCACTACATGGGAGCAGACAACAGCTTTGCGTCCCTCGCTGCATCGGAGTCAGATGACGAAGAGGAGGAGGTCGAGGCTCTGTACAGTAGCATCAAGCAGCTACAACAAAAAGTGCTAGCTATAAAAGCAAAGCAAGTGGCAAGGAGGGAGATGGAGAAGCAGCATCTACTCCAGAGACCTCAGGGACAACAAAACATAAACGTGGAGCTTCCACAACAACAACAACAACAACAAAAACAACAACAACAACAACAACAACTGAAAAAACCACTGCAAAAACATAAACAGCAGAAAGTGCAGAAGAATGAGCTACAACAACAACAGCAGCAACATCAGCAACATCAACAGCAACAACAACAATAGCAACAGCATCAACAACAACATAAGCAAAAGCAACAGCAGCAGAGACAACAACAACAGCAAGAGCAGAAAGCCACCAAACAAAAAGTGCCACCAATTAACACCTTTAAGATGGAGTTAAAGGAGACTATCGAACTATGTAAGTCGGCCATAGGCTGTAATTTTTTTATTAAAAGACTAAGTGTAGAAAGGCACGCGATCCACTGTAACACAGTGGAGCGCTATCATAAAATCAAAAGGTTATTGAAGGATTTGACGACGGAGTTCTTCTCCTACACCCCTAAGTGTGAAAGGCAGCAAACAATGCTGCTGAAGGGTTTAGAACCGTCTACGGATCCGGAGGAGCTCCTTGCACTGCTGAAAGAGAAGGAGTGCGAAGGGCTCAAATTCGTGGGGGTTAAGCCATTTGTCACGGCTAGAGCTAAAAGGGAGAAGCGGAAACTACCGTTCTTCCTGGTTCAGCTAAGTCCCAACAGCAAACTGGATGGTCTAAGGAGCATCAAAGTCCTAGACTACCAGGTTGTACACTAGGAAAAATTAAAGAGGAGCGAAAACATTTTACAATGTGTTCGCTGCCAAAGGTTCGGGCACGCTGCGTCGAACTGCTAAATGCAGCCTCGATGCGTGAAGTGTGGAAAGGACCACAAGTCAGAGGAATGCGCTCTAGGTAAGGACGGAGCGTCGGAAAAAAGCCAACTCTCTTGTGCTTTATGTAGGAACACGGGACACACCGCAAATTATCGGGGTTGTCCCAAATTCCAATACATCAAAAGAGTAAATCTGGCTCGGCAGCAGAAAGTGGAAGTTAAACGTCCACTCGTGCAGGCACAAACACCAGCCGTTACTCCCCAAGTTACCTATGCCCAAATGGCAGCAGGTAGGGGAAATACGGTACAACAAGCAAAGGTAGCCTCTCAGGCCCCAGCGCCTAGAGTACCGGAACCTGTACCTGACATGCTGGCTATCTTGCTCTCTATTCAGGGGCAGATGGCTCAGCTTCAGCGTCAAATACAGGAACAGGCTACGCGGGTAGATCAAATATATGCGCTGCTGCCGGGCCTAACGCACCTCCAGTCGTAATGGGTACGTACATGGCGGAGCAAACCCTAAAGGTCCTTGCTGTGAATGTTAATTCACTAATTAGGTTCGAACGACGAGCCGCACTATTTAAGTTGCTTAAAGACCAAGCCCCTGATGTGCTTTTGGTTAGCGAAACTAAGCTTACCAAAAGACACAAAATGAGGCACAGAAGATATGAAATATTACGAAGAAACCGACCCAATTCCATTCAAGGAGGAGGCGTTGCAATCTTTGTAAGAAAGGGACTGCGTTTCAAAAGAATATACAGTCGTGTGGTACGTAGGTTTCGGGTGCTGGAAGCATGCGTCATGTACATCCCTCTCCGTAGTGTAAAGCGGCTGTACATGGTGACTGTCTATGCACCTAAGGCTACTCAATCCACCTTATTAATCTCAGAGCTCGAGACACTTTTTCGATTTCTAAGGCTGGAATTGGAAGACAACTATTTTCTTATCGGCGGAGATTTCAACGCCAAACACAGTGATTGGGGAAACTATACACGAAATACCAGAGGGAACCTACTATTCAATTGGTGGGGTCAGCACAGTGTGATGTATCGACTCGGCCTCAAAGCGACGGATATTCCGTCGTTTCCCAGACACGGGTCCTATTTGGATCTCCTGCTATTCGACTCACGAATACAACTGACGTGCACTAACCAACAAACTACAAACTGTCTACAAACTTTCGTATATGACAGTGACCATTGCGGTCTTAGCAACGAAATAACTGTTCCCAACGAAACTGCGGAATTGGAAGAGTTTGTTCAAAGGTATTCCTACAATTATAGTAGGGTGCGTTGGACACACTTCTCAAGAATACTGACGAGAGCACTCTCCTCGAATTCGCTCTACCCACCGTCCAATAGAAATCTGTCAAACGAGGAGGTTGACAGATATCTAAGACTAATGGACGAGACAATCAAACGAACTATGGACAAAACGATACCACGGTATCAACACAGTGACAACGAAGACTTATTCCGCAACGCAACTATTGACGCACTGCACCGACATAAAAGTAGACTGCTGTCAAGACTAAAAATCTTGTACAGACAGTTTACTGACAGACATAACCCGGAGATCATGACATTGAAGTCGTCGATTAATAACCTCCTGATAATGATAAAGAAAAATTACAGAAATTCTGTAAGTTTGTATTGGAACAATAAAATTCGGTCTGTAAACACCAGCAACCCGAATATGTTCCCGCAAATAAATAAGATATTTCGGAGAAATAATCAAAACGACCTTCCATGTCTTAGAATAGCCCGAACGACGAACAACGAACAAATACTTGTAGCAGTAGGTATCGATCCAAATGAGGCAGTTGATGATGACAACTTCTTTGTGATCGAGGATCCGCAGGAAAAGGTAGAGGCTATAGGCGCGACTTTCCAGGAAGTGTACAAGGCGAATGACATTGGTCCGAAACACGACCTGGAGAGTCGAGTCCTTCTGCACAATTCCTGCCTTCGAAATGAAATTGTGAATTGGCGATTCGAGAACTCGGGTTTCACCCAGTTCAGTGACGAGAATATGGCAAATAATGTCATCACCAACGAAAGGGTATTACCACCGTTCATTTCGAAGGAAGAGCTCCAAACGATCTTCGAATCGCTTAGAAGTAAGAAATCAGTGGGAACCGATGAAATACCGAACATTGTGCTTCTACATCTCCCACTAGAAGCGGTGGACATTTATACCAACCTGTTTAATAATGCAATGAATAATGCACATTATCCAGCGCATTGGAAAACTGCGGTGGTACATCCCATTCCCAAAAGGAATAAAGATACTTCCAATCCGTCGAATCTCCGCTCGATAAGTCTTCTTCCAAACATCAGTAAGGTTTTCGAGAAGGTGATCAATAGAGTCCTGACTGAGTGGGTTGAGGACAAACATATAGTTCCGGATAATCAATTCGGTTTCAAGGCGGGGCATGATATCATTCATGCTGCGTCTAAACTGGTTTCTGATATCCAATGGAACAAAGGCAAGAAACAGTGCACTGGTGCCTGCCTGATTGACTTGGAAAAGGCATTCGATACCGTATGGTTAGAAGGACTCTTTTTCAAGCTGGACAGGTTGGGCATTAGTAAACCACTGCTGTATAATCTTCTTGATATGCTCTCCAGTAGACAGTTCATCGTGAAAAATGGCGATGTGACTTCTGCTGGAACATTTAACATTAAAAACGGTCTACAACAAGGGGCGGTAAATTCGCCGATCCTATTCAACATTTACACAAGTGATCTGATAGGTTCACTTCACCATGCCATAGCGTACGCAGACGACTTAATCGCGTACAGATCAGGTCCAAAGGTTGAAGTCATTAATACACTTTTGCAACGTGACTTCGACAAAATTAAACGTTGAAAATCAACTTTCAGAAGTCGGAAACCATTCTGTTTAGAACGCCTTTGTCTGGGGCCTCTAGGGATACCAGAAAGAATTGGCGAAAGTTCTCTATCGTCGGACAACATGGACAGCCACTTGCTTGTCGAAATGTAGTCAGATACCTTGGGATCTGGCTAGATCAATATCTGTATTTTAACAATCATATAGATGTTGCTCTGGCCAGAGCCAGAGGTGCTTCTGCCCTTAAAAGGAGACTGTTTTACAACAGCCAACTCGATGCGAGGGTGAAGGTGATCTGCTACATGGCCCTCATCCGGCCTATGCTAGTATTTGGATGTCCCGTGTGGTTCAACGTGAGAGCAAGATTATTGGAAAAGATTCAGGTGTTTGAGAGGGTTTGCCTTAGGGCTTGTCTTCGGTTATACAGAACACCAGAGTCTGAGTACATAAAATTCTATCGCAATGAGGTCTTGTACAATCGGGCGAACTTAATAAGAGTGGTCAATTTTGTTATTAAGTTGACTCGAAGGCACATTGCAAGAGCAATGACATCGTCGAACAACCTGATATCTGGGGCTTACTACCCTAATTATATGTATCATGAGAGAGTTCGCTTTGACGGCTATGTTCCTCCAGAAGCATTCCTCTACCTTGATAGCAAACGTCTGATCCAGGACAGATTGGCTGTGCCGCTAATCTTCCACGTTGCTCGAACAGCTGCGGACAGGCGACTCAACAACTCAAAAAAAATAAAAAAAATTAAAAAAAATACAAAAAAACAGAAGTATAAATATGTGCATATATTTATATATTAAGTATATATAATCATGTATATATATATATTTGTATGTGTATGTTATGTATTAGATGTAAGTAGATTAGATCTTAGGTAGATCTAGTAAGTACACACCGGAACACTTAAAATTTAGCGTACATATTGAACAATCACAAACTACTCAAAAAAAAATTTTAAATCTAACCAAAATCCAAAAAAATAAATTGGCAACCTTCGAACATCAATAGCTTCCAATTCGAGCGTTTATTCATTTTACAAAAGCACCTACCAGCGTAACCAAACGTTCACCCAAACAAGGAGTGCGTCACCCATTCACAGTATCCACATATACCCATAGCTCAAAAACACCACATATTCGATCTACAGTCCACGATATCTAGATACATACTCATACCCACGTATAAAGTTCAAGCCCAATCCACAACCAACGGCCTCTAACACTGGTGTCTACAACCCTTTGGACCACACAAACACACGCACACACACACACGTACACACAACCTAGAGTCAATAGCCCAGCTATATCACAGAAATTACACACACCCACTAGTGGCACCAAGATTACTTGTCGCGATTACAACGTCGACCAAAATGGTTGAAGCCACAGCCACAACCAGAGGTAGGAGACCTGTCCTTCATAAAGCATGAACGTCTTCCCCCATCAAAATGGAGTTTAGGCCGTATTGTGAAGACATACCCTGGAACAGACCACATCACAAGAGTCGTAAAGCTGAAAACACAACAGAGAGAAATCAAACGAACTATAACGAAAGTTTGCCCTCTGCCAACTAATTCAAAAAAACCACTAACAGAAAACTGGTAAGTACATACCGGAACACTTAAAATTTAACTTACATATTGTACAATCACAAACTACTCAAAAAACAATTTTAAATCTAACCAAAATCCAAAAAATAAATTGGCAACCTTCGAACATCAACAGCTTCCAATTCGAGCATTTATTCATTTTACCGAAGTACATACCAGCGCAACCAAACGTTCAACCAAACAAGGAGTGCGTCACCCATGCACAGTATCCACATATACCCATAGCTCAAACACTCCACCCATTCGATCTACAGTACACGATATCTAGATACATAATCATACCCACTTATAAAGTTCAAACCGAATCCACAACCGACGGCCTCTAACACTAGAGTCTACAACCCTTTGGAACACACAAACACACGCACACACACATACGTACACACAACCTAGAATCAATAGCCCTGCCATATCACAGAAATTATACACACCCACTAGTGGCACCAAGATTACGTGTCGCGATTACAACAGCGACCAAAATGGTTGAATCCACAGCCACAACTAGAGGTAGGAGACCTGTTCTTGATAAAGGATGAACGTCTTCCCTCATCAAAATGGAGTTTAGGCCGTATTGTGTAGACATACCCCGGAACAGACCACATCACAAGAGTCGTAAAGCTGAAAACACAACAGAGAGAAATCAAACGAACTATAACGAAAGTTTGCCCTCAGCCAACTAATTCAAAAAAACCACTAACAGAAAACTAGTAAGTACACACCGGGACACTTAAAATTTAGCTTACACATTGTACAATTACAAACAACTCAAAATAAAAATTTTAAATCTATCCAAAATCCAAAAAATAAATTGGCAACCTTCGAACATCAATAGCTTGCAATTCGAGCGTTTATTCATTTTACAAAAGTACCTAACAGCGTAACCAAACGTTCACCCAAACAAAGAGTGCGTCACATATGCACAGTATCCACATATACCCATAGCTCAGAAACACCACCCATTCGATCTACAGTCCACGATATCTAGATACATACTCATACCCTCGTATAAAGTCCAAACCGAATCCACAACAAACGGCCTCTAACACTGGAGTCTACAACCCTTTGGACCACACAAACACACGCACACACACACACGTACACACAACCTAGAGTCAATAGCCCTGCTATATCACAGAAATTACACACACCCACTAGTGGCACCAAGATTACTTGTCGCGATTACAACATCGACCAAAATGGTTGAAGCCACAGCCACAACCAGAGGTAGGAGACCTGTCCTTGATAAATTATGAACATCTTCCCCGATCAAATTGGAGATTAGGCCGTATTGTGAAGACATACCCTGGAACAGACAACATCACAAGAGTCGTAAAACTGAAAACACAACAGGGAGAAATCAAACGACCTATAACGAAACTTTGCCCTCTGCCAACTAATTCAAACAAACCACTATTAGACAACTAGTAAGTACACACCGGAACACTTAAAATTTAGCTTACAGATTGTACAAGCACAAACAACACAAAAAAAAATTGTAAATCTAACCAAAATCCAAAAAATAAATTGGCAACCTTCGAACATCAATAGCTTGCAATTCGAGCGTTTATTCATTTTACAAAGGTACCTACCAGCGTAACCAAACGTTCACCCAAACAAAGAGTGCGTCACATATGCACAGTATATACCCATAGCTCAGAAACACCACCCATTCGATCTACAGTCCACGAAATCTAGATACATACTCATACCCACGTATAAAGTCCAAACCGAATCCACAACCGACGGCCTCTAACACTAGAGTCTACAACCCTTTGGACCACACAAACACACGCACACACACATACGTACACACAACCTAGAATCAATAGCCCTGCCATATCACAGAAATTATACACACCCACTAGTGGCACCAAGATTACGTGTCGCGATTACAACAGCGACCAAAATGGTTGAAGCTACAGCCACAACCAGAGGTAGGAGACCTGTCCTTGATAAATTATGAACGTCTTCCCCCATCAAATTGGAGATTAGGCCGTATTGTGAAGACATACCCTGGAACAGACAACATCACAAGAGTCGTAAAGCTGAAAACACAACAGGGAGAAATCAAACGAACTATAACGAAAGTTTGCCCTCAGCCAACTAATTCAAACAAACCACCAACAGAAAACTAGTAAGTACATACCGGAACACTTAAAATTTAACTTACATATTGTACAATCACAAACTACTCAAAAAACAATTTTAAATCTAACCAAAATCCAAAAAATAAATTGGCAACCTTCGAACATCAATAGCTCGCATTTCGAGCGTTTATTCATTTTACAAAAGTACCTACCAGCGTAACCAAACGTTCACCCAAACAAAGAGTGCGTCACATATGCACAGTATATACCCATAGCTCAGAAACACCACCCAATCGATCTACAGTCCACGAAATCTAGATACATACTCATACCCACGTATAAAGTCCAAACCGAATCCACAACCGACGGCCTCTAACACTAGAGTCTACAACCCTTTGGACCACACAAACACACGCACACACACATACGTACACACAACCTAGAATCAATAGCCCTGCCATATCACAGAAATTATACACACCCACTAGTGGCACCAAGATTACGTGTCGCGATTACAACAGCGACCAAAATGGTTGAAGCTACAGCCACAACCAGAGGTAGGAGACCTGTCCTTGATAAATTATGAACGTCTTCCCCCATCAAATTGGAGATTAGGCCGTATTGTGAAGACATACCCTGGAACAGACAACATCACAAGAGTCGTAAAGCTGAAAACACAACAGGGAGAAATCAAACGAACTATAACGAAAGTTTGCCCTCAGCCAACTAATTCAAAAAAACCACTAACAGAAAACTAGTAAGTACACACCGGAACACTTACAATTTAGCTTACATATTGTACAATTACAAACAACTCAAAATAAAAATTTTAAATCTAACCAAAATCCAAAAAATAAATTGGCAACCTCCGAACATCAATAGCTTGCAATTCGAGCGTTTATTCATTTTCCAGAAGTACCTACCAGCGTAATCAAACGTTCACCCAAACAAGGAGTGCGTCACCCATGCACAGTATCCACATGTACCCATAGCTCAAAAACACCACCCATTCGATCTACAGCCCACGATATCTAGATACATACTTATACCCACGTATAAGTTTAAAACCGAATCCACAACCAACTGCCTCTAACACTAGAGTCTACAAATCTTTGGACCACACAAACACCCTCACACACACGTACACACAACCTAGAATCAATAGCCCTGCCATATCACAGAAATTATACTCACCCACTAGTGGCACCAAGATTACGTGTCGCGATTACAACAGCGACCAAAATGGTTGAAGCTACAGCCACAACCAGAGGTAGGAGACCTGTCCTTGATAAATTATGAACGTCTTCCCCCATCAAATTGGAGACTAGGCCGTATTGTGAAGACATACCCTGGAACAGACAACATCACAAGAGTCGTAAAGCTGAAAACACAACAGGGAGAAATCAAACGAACTATAACGAAAGTTTGCCCTCAGCCAACTAATTCAAAAAAACCACTAACAGAAAACTAGTAAGTACACACCGGAACACTTACAATTTAGCTTACATATTGTACAATTACAAACAACTCAAAATATAAATTTTAAATCTAACCAAAATCCAAAAAATAAATTGGCAGCCTCCGAACATCAATAACTTGCAATTCGAGCGTTTATTCATTTTCCAGAAGTACCTACCAGCGTAATCAAACGTTCACCCAAACAAGGAGTGCGTCACCCATGCACAGTATCCACATATACCCATAGCTCAAAAACACCACCCATTCGATCTACAGCCCACGATATCTAGATACATACTTATACCCACGTATAAGTTTCAAACCGAATCCACAACCAACTGCCTCTAACACTAGAGTCTACAAATCTTTGGACCACACAAACACCCTCACACACACGTACACACAACCTAGAATCAATAGCCCTGCCATATCACAGAAATTATACACACCCACTAGTGGCACCAAGATTACTTGTCGCGATTACAACATCGACCAAAATGGTTGAAGCCACAGCCACAACCAGAGGTAGGAGACCTGTCCTTGATAAATTATGAACGTCTTCCCCCATCAAATTGGAGATTAGGCCGTATTGTGAAGACATACCCTGGAACAGACAACACCACAAGAGTCGTAAAACTGAAAACACAACAGGGAGAAATCAAACGACCTATAACGAAAGTTTGCCCTCTGCCAACTAATTCAAACAAACCACTAACAGACAACTAGTAAGTACACACCGGAACACTTAAAATTTAGCTTACAGATTGTACAAGCACAAACAACACAAAAAAAAATTGTAAATCTAACCAAAATCCAAAAAATAAATTGGCAACCTTCGAACATCAATAGCTTGCAATTCGAGCGTTTATTCATTTTACAAAGGTACCTACCAGCGTAACCAAACGTTCACCCAAACAAAGAGTGCGTCACATATGCACAGTATCCACATATACCCATAGCTCAGAAACACCACCCATTCGATCTACAGTCCACGATATCTAGATACATACTCATACCCACGTATAAAGTCCAAACCGAATCCACAACCAACGGCCTCTAACACTGGAGTCTACAACCCTTTGGACCACACAAACACACGCACACACACACACGTACACACAACCTAGAGTCAATAGCCCTGCTATATCACAGAAATTACACACACCCACTAGTGGCACCAAGATTACTTGTAGCGATTACAACAGCGACCAAAATGGTTGAAGCCACAGCCACAACCAGAGGTAGGAGACCTGTCCTTGATAAATTATGAACGTCTTCCCCCATCAAATTGGAGTTTAGGCCGTATTGTGAAGACATACCCGGGAACAGACAACATCACAAGAGCCGTAAAGCTGAAAACACAACAGGGAGAAATCAAACGAACTATAACGAAAGTTTGCCCTCTGTCAACCAATTCAAACAAACCACCAACAGAAAACTAGTAAGTACACACCGGAACACTTACAATTTAGCTTACATATTGTACAATTACAAACAACTCAAAATAAAAATTTTAAATCTAACCAAAATCCAAAAAATAAATTGGCAATCTTCGAACATCAATAGCTTGCAATTCGAGCGTTTATTCATTTTACAGAAGTACCTACCAGCGTAACCAAACGTTCACCCAAACAAGGAGTGCGTCACCCATGCACAGTATCCACATATGCCCATAACTCAAAAACACCACCCATTCGATCTACAGTCCACAATATCTAGATACCTACTCATACCCACGTGTAAAGTTCAAACCGAACACCGGAACACTTAACATTTAACTTACATATTGTACAATCACCATCTACTCAAAAAAAAAATTTTAAATCTAACCAAAATCCAAAAAATAAATTGGCAACCTTCGAACACCAATGGCTTGCAATTCGAGCGTCTAATCATTTTACAGAAGTACCTACCAGCGTAACCAAACGTTCATCCAAACAAGGAGTGAGTCACTAATGCACAGTATCCACATATACCCATAGCTCAAAAACAACACAGATTCGATCTACAGTCCACGATATCAAGGTACATACTCATACCCACGTATAAAGTTCAAACCGAATCAACAACCAACGGCCTCTAACACTAGAGTCTACAACCCTTTGGACCACACAAACACACGCACACACACACACGTACACACAACCTTGAGTCAATAGCCCTGCTATATCACAGAAATTACACACCCCCACTAGTGGCACCAAGATTACTTGTCGCGATTACAACAGCGACCAAAATGGTTGAAGCCTCAGCCACAACTAGAGGTAGGAGACCTGACCTTGATAAAGGATGAACGTCTTCCCCCATCAAAATGGAGTTTAGGCCGTATTGTGAAGTCATACCCTGGAACAGAAAACATCACAAGAGTCGTAAAGCTAAAAACCAAACAGGGAGAAATCAAACGAACTATAGCGAAATTTTGCCCTCTGCCAACTAATTCAAACAAACCACTAGCAGAAAACTAGTAAGTACACACCGGAACACATAACATTTAACTTACATATTTTACAATCACCATCTACTCAAAAAAAAAATTTTAAATCTAACCAAAATCCAAAAAATAAATTGGCAACCTTCGAACACCAATGGCTTGCAATTCGAGCGTCTATTCATTTTACAGAAGTACCTCCCAGCGTAACCAAACGTTCATCCAAACAAGGAGTGCGTCACCCATGCACGGTATCCACATATACCCATAGCTCAAAAACACCACCCATTCGATCTACAGTCCACGATATCTAGATACATACTCATACCCACGAATAAAGTTCAAAATGAATCCACAAGCAACGGCATCTAACACTAGAGTCTACAACCCTTTGGACCACACAAACACACGCACACACACACACGTACACAAAACCTAGAGTCAATAGACCTGCTATATCTCAGAAATTACACACACCCACTAGTGGCACCAAGAGTACTTGTCGCGATTACAACAGTGACCAAAATGGTTGAAGCCACAGCCACAACTAGAGGTAGGAGACCTGTCCTTGATAAAGAATGAACGTCTTCCCCCATCAAAATGGAGTTTAGGGCGTATTATGAAGACATATCCTGGAACATACAACATCACAAGAGTCGTAAAGCTGAAAACACAATAGGGAGAAATCAAACGACCTATAACGAAACTTTGCCCTCTGCCAACTTATTCAAAAAAACCACTAACAGAAAACTAGTAAGTACATACCGGAACACTTAAAATTTAACTTACATATTGTACAATCAGAAACTACTCAAAAAAAAATTTAAAATCTAACCAAAATCCAAAAAATAAATTGGCAACCTTCGAACATCAATAGCTTCCAATTCGAGCGTTTATTCATTTTACAGAAGTACATACCAGCGTAACCAAACGTTCACCCAAACAAGGAGTGCACATATACTCAGAGAGTCTACAACCCTTTGGACCACACAAACACACGCACACACACACACGTACACACAACCTAGAGTCAATAGACCTGCTATATCTCAGAAATTGCACACACCCACTAGTGGCACCAAGAGTACTTGCCACGATTACAACAGTGACCAAAATGGTTGAAGCCGCAGCCACAACTAGAGGTAGGGGACCTGTCCTTGATAAAGAATGAACGTCTTCCCCCATCAAAATGGAGTTTAGGGCGTATTATGAAGACATATCCTGGAACATACAACATCACAAGAGTCGTAAAGCTTAAAACACAATAGGGAGAAATCAAACGACCTATAACGAAACTTTGCCCTCTGCCAACTTATTCAAAAAAACCACTAACAGAAAACTAGTAAGTACACACCGGAACACTTAAAATTTAACTTACATATTGTACAATCAGAAGCTACTCAAAAAAAAATTTAAAATCTAACCAAAATCCAAAAAATAAATTGGCAACCTTCGAACATCAATAGCTTCCAATTCGAGCGTTTATTCATTTTACAGAAGTACATACCAGCGTAACCAATCGTTCACCCAAACAAGGAGTGCGTCACCCATGCACAGTATCCACATATACCCATAGCTCAAACACTCCACCCATTCGATCTACAGTCCACGATATCTAGATGCATACTCACACCCACGTGTAAAGTTCAAACCGAATCCACAACCAACGGCCTCTAACACTAGAGTCTCCAACCCTTTGGACCACACAAACACACGCACACGTACCCACAACCTAGAGTCAATAGCCCTGCTATATCACAGAAATTACACACACCCACTAGTGGCACCAAGATTACTTGTCGCGATTACAACAGCGACCAAAATGGTTGAAGCCACAGCCACAACTAGAGGTAGGAGACCTGTCCTTGATAAAGGATGAACGTCTTCCCCCATCAAAATGGAGTTTAGGGCGTATTGTGAAGACATACCCAGGAATATACAACATCACAAGAGTCGTAAAGCTGAAAACACAACAGGGAGAAATCAAACTACCTATAACGAAACTTTGCCCTCTGCCAACTAATTCAAACAAACCACTAACAGAAAACTAGTAAGTACATACCGGAACACTTAAAATTTAACTTACATATTGTACAATCAGAAACTACTCAAAAAAAAATTTTAAATCTAACCAAAATCCAAAAAATAAATTGGCAACCTTCGAACATCAATAGCTTCCAATTTGAGGGTTTATTCATTTTACAGAAGTACATACCAGCGTAACCAAACGTTCACCCAAACAAGGAGTGCACATATACTCAGAGAGTCTACAACCCTTTGGACCACACAAACACACGCACACACACACACGTACACACAACCTAGAGTCAATAGACCTGCTATATCTCAGAAATTGCACACACCCACTAGTGGCACCAAGAGTACTTGTCACGATTACAACAGTGACCAAAATGGTTGAAGCCACAGCCACAACTAGAGGTAGGGGACCTGTCCTTGATAAAGAATGAACGTCTTCCCCCATCAAAATGGAGTTTAGGGCGTATTATGAAGACATATCCTGGAACATACAACATCACAAGAGTCGTAAAGCTTAAAACACAATAGGGAGAAATCAAACGACCTATAACGAAACTTTGCCCTCTGCCAACTTATTCAAAAAAACCACTAACAGAAAACTAGTAAGTACACACCGGAACACTTAAAATTTAACTTACATATTGTACAATCAGAAGCTACTCAAAAAAAAATTTAAAATCTAACCAAAATCCAAAAAATAAATTGGCAACCTTCGAACATCAATAGCTTCCAATTCGAGCGTTTATTCATTTTACAGAAGTACATACCAGCGTAACCAATCGTTCACCCAAACAAGGAGTGCGTCACCCATGCACAGTATCCACATATACCCATAGCTCAAACACTCCACCCATTCGATCTACAGTCCACGATATCTAGATGCATACTCACACCCACGTGTAAAGTTCAAACCGAATCCACAACCAACGGCCTCTAACACTAGAGTCTCCAACCCTTTGGACCACACAAACACACGCACACGTACCCACAACCTAGAGTCAATAGCCCTGCTATATCACAGAAATTACACACACCCACTAGTGGCACCAAGATTACTTGTCGCGATTACAACAGCGACCAAAATGGTTGAAGCCACAGCCACAACTAGAGGTAGGAGACCTAACCTTGATAAAGGATGAACGTCTTCCCCCATCAAAATGGAGTTTAGGGCGTATTGTGAAGACATACCCAGGAATATACAACATCACAAGAGTCGTAAAGCTGAAAACACAACAGGGAGAAATCAAACTACCTATAACGAAACTTTGCCCTCTGCCAACTAATTCAAACAAACCACTAACAGAAAACTAGTAAGTACATACCGGAACACTTAAAATTTAACTTACATATTGTACAATCAGAAACTACTCAAAAAAAAATTTTAAATCTAATCAAAATCCAAAAAATAAATTGGCAACCTTCGAACATCAATAGCTTCCAATTTGAGGGTTTATTCATTTTACAGAAGTACATACCAGCGTAACCAAACGTTCACCCAAACAAGGAGTGCACATATACTCAGAGAGTCTACAACCCTTTGGACCACACAAACACACGCACACACACACACGTACACACAACCTAGAGTCAATAGACCTGCTATATCTCAGAAATTGCACACACCCACTAGTGGCACCAAGAGTACTTGTCACGATTACAACAGTGACCAAAATGGTTGAAGCCACAGCCACAACTAGAGGTAGGGGACCTGTCCTTGATAAAGAATGAACGTCTTCCCCCATCAAAATGGAGTTTAGGGCGTATTATGAAGACATATCCTGGAACATACAACATCACAAGAGTCGTAAAGCTTAAAACACAATAGGGAGAAATCAAACGACCTATAACGAAACTTTGCCCTCTGCCAACTTATTCAAAAAAACCACTAACAGAAAACTAGTAAGTACACACCGGAACACTTAAAATTTAACTTACATATTGTACAATCAGAAGCTACTCAAAAAAAAATTTAAAATCTAACCAAAATCCAAAAAATAAATTGGCAACCTTCGAACATCAATAGCTTCCAATTCGAGCGTTTATTCATTTTACAGAAGTACATACCAGCGTAACCAATCGTTCACCCAAACAAGGAGTGCGTCACCCATGCACAGTATCCACATATACCCATAGCTCAAACACTCCACCCATTCGATCTACAGTCCACGATATCTAGATGCATACTCACACCCACGTGTAAAGTTCAAACCGAATCCACAACCAACGGCCTCTAACACTAGAGTCTCCAACCCTTTGGACCACACAAACACACGCACACGTACCCACAACCTAGAGTCAATAGCCCTGCTATATCACAGAAATTACACACACCCACTAGTGGCACCAAGATTACTTGTCGCGATTACAACAGCGACCAAAATGGTTGAAGCCACAGCCACAACTAGAGGTAGGAGACCTGTCCTTGATAAAGGATGAACGTCTTCCCCCATCAAAATGGAGTTTAGGGCGTATTGTGAAGACATACCCAGGAATATACAACATCACAAGAGTCGTAAAGCTGAAAACACAACAGGGAGAAATCAAACTACCTATAACGAAACTTTGCCCTCTGCCAACTAATTCAAACAAACCACTAACAGAAAACTAGTAAGTACATACCGGAACACTTAAAATTTAACTTACATATTGTACAATCAGAAACTACTCAAAAAAAAATTTTAAATCTAACCAAAATCCAAAAAATAAATTGGCAACCTTCGAACATCAATAGCTTCCAATTTGAGCGTTTATTCATTTTACAGAAGTACATACCAGCGTAACCAAACGTTCACCCAAACAAGGAGTGCACATATACTCAGAGAGTCTACAACCCTTTGGACCACACAAACACACGCACACACACACACGTACACACAACCTAGAGTCAATAGACCTGCTATATCTCAGAAATTGCACACACTCACTAGTGGCACCAAGAGTACTTGTCACGATTACAACAGTGACCAAAATGGTTGAAGCCACAGCCACAACTAGAGGTAGGAGGCCTGTCCTTGATAAAGAATGAACGTCTTCCCCCATCAAAATGGAGTTTAGGGCGTATTATGAAGACATATCCTGGAACATACAACATCACAAGAGTCGTAAAGCTGAAAACACAATAGGGAGAAATCAAACGACCTATAACGAAACTTTGCCCTCTGCCAACTTACTCAAAAAAACCACTAACAGAAAACTAGTAAGTACATACCGGAACACTTAAAATTTAACTTACATATTGTACAATCAGAAACTACTCAAAAAAAAATTTAAAATCTAACCAAAATCCAAAAAATAAATTGGCAACTTTCGCACATCAATAGCTTCCAATTCGAGCGTTTATTCATTTTACAGAAGTACATACCAGCGTAACCAATCGTTCACCCAAACAAGGAGTGCGTCACCCATGCACAGTATCCACATATACCCATAGCTCAAAGACACCACCCATTCGATCTACAGTCCACGATATCTAGATACATACTCACACCCACGTGTAAAGTTTAAACCGAATCCACAACCAACGGCCTCTAACACTAGAGTCTCCAACCTTTTGGAACACACAAACACACGCACGCACTAACACGTACACACAACCTAGAGTCAATAGCCCTGCTATAACACAGAAATTACACACACCCACTACTTGCACAAAGATTACTTGTCGCGGATACAAAAGCGACCAAAATGGTTGAAGCCACTGCCACAACTAAAGGTAGGAGACCTGTCCTTGATAAAGGATGAACGTCTTCCCCCATCAAAATGGAGTTTAGGCCGTATTGTGAAGACATACCCTGGAACAGAAAACATCACAAGAGTCGTAAAGCTGAAAACACAAAAGGGAGAAATCAAACGACCTATAACGAAACTTTGTCCTCTGCCAACTAATTCAAAAAAACCACTAACAGAAAACTAGTAAGTACACACCGGAACCCTTAACATTTAACTTACATATTGTACAATCACAATCTACACCAAAAAAATTTTAAATCTAACCAAAATCTAAAAAATCAATTGGCAACCTTCGAACATGAATAGCTTGCAATTCGAGCGTCCATTCATTTTACAGAAGTACCTACCAGCGTAACCAAACGTTCACCCAAACAAGGAGTGCGTCACCCATGCACAGTATCCACATATACCCATAGCTCAAACACTCCACCCATTCGATCTACAGTCCACGATATCTAGATGCATACTCACACCCACGTGTAAAGTTCAAACCGAATCCACAACCAACGGCCTCTAACACTAGAGTCTCCAACCCTTTGGACCACACAAACAAACGCACACACACACACGTACACACCACCTAGAGTCAATAGCCCTGCTATATCACAGAAATTACACACACCCACTAGTGGCACCAAGATTACTTGTCGCGATAACAACAGCGACCAAAATGGTTGAAGCCACAGCCACAACTAGCGGCAGGAGACCTGTCCTTGATAAAGGATGAACGTCTTCCCCCATCAAAATGGAGTTTAGGGCGTATTGTGAAGACATACCCTGGAACAGACAACATCACAAGAGTCGTAAAGCTGAAAACACAACAGGGAGAAATCAAACGACCTATAACGAAACTTTGCCCTCTGCCAACTAATTCAAACAAACCACTAACAGAAAACTAGTAAGTACACACCGGAACCCTTAACATTTAACTTACATATTGTACAATCACAATCTACTCAAAAAAAATTAAAATCTAACCAAAATCTAAAAAATAAATTGGCAACCTTCGAACATCAATAGCTTGCAATTCGAGCGTCCATCCATTTTACAGAAGTACCTACCAGCGTAACCAAACGTTCACCCAAACAAGGAGTGCGTCACCCATGCACAGTATCCACATATACCCATAGCTCAAACACACCACCCATTCGATCTACAGTCCACGATATCTAGATACATACGCACACCCACGTGTAAAGTTCAAACCGAATCCACAACCAAGGGCCTCTAACACTAGAGTCTCCAACCCTTTGGACCACACAAACACACGCATACACTCACACGTACACACAACCTAGAGTCAATAGCCCTGCTATATCACAGAAATTACACACACCCACTAGTGGCACCAAGATTACTTGTCGCGATTACAACAGCGACCAAAATGGTTGAAGCCACAGCCACAACTAGAGGTAGGAGACCTGTCCTTGATAAAGGATGAACGTCTTCCCCCATCAAAATGGAGTTTAGGCCGTATTGTGAAGACATACCCTGGAACAGACCATATCACAAGAGTCGTAAATCTAAAAACACAACAGGGAAAAATCTAACGACCTATAACGAAACTTTGCCCTCTGCCATCTAATTCAAACAAACCACTAACAGAAAACTAGTAAGTACATACCGGAACCCTTAACATTTTACTTACATATTGTACAATCACAATCTACTCAAAAAACAATTTTAAATCTAACAAAAATCCAAAAAATAAATTGGCAACCTTCGAACATCAACAGCTTCCAATTCGAGCATTTATTCATTTTACCGAAGTACATACCAGCGCAACCAAACGTTCAACCAAACAAGGAGTGCGTCACCCATGCACAGTATCCACATATACCCATAGCCCAAACACACCACCCATTCGATCTACAGTCCACGATATCTAGATGCATACTCACACCCACGTGTAAAGTTCAAACCGAATCCACAACCAACGGCCTCTAACACTAGAGTCTAAAACCCTTTGGACCACACAAACACACGCACACACACACACGTACACACAACCTAGAGTCAATAGCCCTGCTATATCACAGAAATTACACACACCCACTACTGGCACCAAGATTACTTGTCGCGATTACAACAGCGACCAAAATGGTTGAATCCACAGCCACAACTAGAGGTAGGAGACCTGTCCTTGATAAAGGATGAACGTCTTCCCCCATCAAAATGGAGTTTAGGCCGTATTGTGAAGACATACCCAGGAACAGACAACATCACAAGAGTCATAAAGCTGAAAACACAACAGGGAGAAATCAAACGACCTATAACGAAATTTTGAACTCTGCCAACTAATTCAAACAAACCACTAACAGAAAACTAGTAAGTACAACCCGGAACACTTAAAATTTAACTTACATATTGTACAATCACAAACTACTCAAAAAAAAAATTTTAAATCTAACCAAAATCCAAAAAATAAATTTTCAACCTTCGAACATCAATAGCTTGCAATTCGAGCGTTTATTCATTTTACAGAAGTACATACCAGCGTAACCAAACGTTCACCCAAACAAACACACACTAACACGTACACACAACCTAGAGTCAATAGCCCTGCTATAACACAGAAATTACACACACCCACTACTTGCACCAAGATTACTTGTCGCGGTTACAACAGCGACCAAAATGGTTGAAGCCACTGCCACAACTAAAGGTAGGAGACCTGTCCTTGATAAAGGATGAACATCTTCCCCCATCAAAATGGAGTTTAGGGCGTATTGGGAAGACATACCCAGGAACAGAATACATCACAAGAGTCGTAAAGCTGAAAACACAAAAGGGAGAAATCAAACGACCTATATCGAAACTTTGTCCTCTGCCAACTAATTCAAACAAACCACTAACAGAAAACTAGTAAGTACACACCGGAACCCTTAACATTTAACTTACATATTGTACAATCACAATCTACACCAAAAAAATTTTAAATCTAACCAAAATCTAAAAAATAAATTGGCAACCTTCGAACATGAATAGCTTGCAATTCGAGCGTCCATTCATTTTACAGAAGTACCTACCAGCGTAACCAAACGTTCACCCAAACAAGGAGTGCGTCACCCATGCACAGTATCCACATATACCCATAGCTCAAACACTCCACCCATTCGATCTACAGTCCACGATATCTAGATGCATACTCACACCCACGTGTAAAGTTCAAACCGAATCCACAATCAACGGCCTCTCACACTAGAGTCTACAACACTTTGGACCACACAAACACACGCACACACACACACGTACACACCACCTAGAGTCAATAGCCCTGCTATATCACAGAAATTACACACACCCACTAGTGGCACCAAGATTACTTGTCGCGATTACAACAGCGACCAAAATGGTTGAAGCCACAGCCACAACTAGAGGTAGGAGACCTGTCCTTGCTAAAGGATGAACGTCTTCCCCCATCAAAATGGAGTTTAGGGCGTATTATGAAGACATATCCTGGAACATACAACATCACAAGAGTCGTAAAGCTTAAAACACAATAGGGAGAAATCAAACGACCTATAACGAAACTTTGCCCTCTGCCAACTAATTCAACCAAACCACTAACAGAAAACTAGTAAGCACACACCGGAACACTTAACATTTAACTTACATATTGTACAATCACAATCTACTCAAAAAAAATTAAAATCTAACCAAAATCTAAAAAATAAATTGGCAACCTTCGAACATCAATAGCTTGCAATTCGAGCGTCTATTCAGTTTACAGAAGTACCTACCAGCGTAACCAAACGTTCACCCAAACAAGGAGTGCGTCACCCATGCACAGTATCCACATATACCCACAGCTCAAACACTCCACCCATTCGATCTACAGTCCACGATATCTAGATGCATACTCACACCCACGTGTAAAGTTCAAACCGAATCCTCAACCAACGGCCTCTAACACTAAAGTCTCCAACCCTTTGGACCACACAAACACACGCACACACTCACACGTACACACAACCTAGAGTCAATAGCCCTGCCATATCACAGAAATTACACACACCCACTAGTGGCACCAAGATTACTTGTCGCGATTACAACAGCGACCAAAATGGTTGAAGCCACAGCCACAACTAGAGGTAGGAGACCTGTCCTTGATAAAGGATGACCGTCTTCCCCCATCAAAATGGAGTTTAGGCCGTATTGCGAAGACATACCCAGGAACAGACAACATCACAAGAGTCATAAAGCTGAAAACACAACAGGGAGAAATCAAACGACCTATAACGAAACCTTGCCCTCTGCCAAATAACGCAAACAAACCTCTAACAGAAAACTAGTAAGTACAAACCGGAACACTTAAAATTTAACTTACATATTGTACAATCACAAACTACTCAAAAAAAAAATTTTAAATCTAACCAAAATCCAAAAAATAAATTTTCAACCTTCGAACATCAATAGCTTGCAATTCGAGCGTTTATTCATTTTACAGAAGTACATACCAGCGTAACCAAACGTTCACCCAAACAAGGAGTGCACAGTATCCACTTATACTCAGAGAGTCTACAACCCTTTGGACCGCACAAACACACGCACACACGCACACACACACACGTACACACAACCTAGAGTCAATAGACCTGCTATATCTCAGAAATTACATACACCCACTAGTTGCACCAAGATTACAACACCGACCAAAATGGTTGAAGCCACAGCCCCAACTAGAGGTAGGAGACCTGTCCTTGATAAAGGGTGAACGTCTTCCCCCTTCAAAATGGAGTTTAAGCCGTATTGTGAAGACATACCCTGGAACAGACCATATCACAAGAGTCGTAAATCTGAAAACACAACAGGGAGAAATCTAACGACCTATAACGAAACTTTGCCCTCTGCCATCTAATTCAAACAAACCACTAACAGAAAACTAGTAAGTACATATCGGAACACTTAAAATTTAACATACATATTGTACAATCACAAACTACTCAAAAAACAATTTTAAATCTAACCAAAATCCAAAAAATAAATTGGCAACCTTCGAACATCAACAGCTTCCAATTCGAGGGTTTATTCATTTTATAGAAGTACATACCAGCGTAACCAATCGTTCACCCAAACAACTAGTGCGTCACCCATGCACAGTATCCACATATACCCATAGCTCAAAGACACCACCCATTCGATCTACAGTCCACGATATCTAGATACATACTCCACCCACGTGTAAAGTTCAAACCGAATCCGCAACCAACGGCCTCTAACGCTAGAGTCTACAACAATTCGGACCACACAAACACACGCACACACACACGTACACACAACCTAGAGTCAATAGTCCTGCTATATCACTGAAATTACACACACCCACTAGTGGCACCAAGATTACTTGTAGCGATTACAACAGCGACCAAAATGGTTGAGGCCACTGCCACAACTAAAGGTAGGAGACCTGTCCTTGATAAAGGATGAACGTCTTCCCCCATCAAAATGGAGTTTAGGCCGTATTGTGAAGACATACCCTGGAACAGAAAACATCACAAGAGTCGTAAAGCTGAAAACACAAAAGGGAGAAATCAAACGACCTATAACGAAACTTTGCCCTCTGCCAACTAATTCAAAAAAAACCACTAACAGAAAACTAGTAAGTACACACCGGAACTCTTAACATTTAACTTACATATTGTACAATCACAATCTACACAAAAAAAATTTAAAATCTAACCAAAATCTAAAAAATAAATTGGCAACCTTCGAACATCAATAGCTTGCAATTCGAGCGTCTATTCAGTTTACAGAAGTACCTACCAGCGTAACCAAACGTTCACCCAAACAAGGAGTCCATCACCCATGCACAGTATCCACATATACCCACAGCTCAAACACTCCACCCATTCGATCTACAGTCCACGATATCTAGATGCATACTCACACCCACGTGTAAAGTTCAAACCGAATCCGCAACCAATTTCCTCTAACGCTAGAGTCTACAACACTTTGGACCACACAAACACACGCACACACACACGTACACACAACCTAGAGTCAATAGACCTGCTATATCACTGAAATTACACACACCCACTAGTGGCACCAAGATTACTTGTCGCGATTACAACAGCGACCAAAATGGTTGAAACCACTGCCACAACTAAAGGTAGGAGACCTGTCCTTGATAAAGGATGAACGTCTTCCCCCATCAAAATGGAGTTTAGGCCGTATTGTGAAGACATACCCAGGAACAGACAACATCACAAGAGTCGTAAAGCTGAAAACACAACAGGGAGAAATCAAACGACCTATAACGAAACTTTGCCCTCTGCCAACTAATTCAAACAAACCACTAACAGAAAACTAGTAAGTACACACCGGAACACTTAAAATCTAACTTATATATTGTACAATCACAAACTACTGAAAAAAAAAATTTTAAATCTAACCAAAATCCAAAAAATAAATTGGCAACCTTCGAACATCAATAGCTTGCAATTCGAGCGTCTATTCAGTTTACAGAAGTACCTACCAGCGTAACCAAACGTTCACCCAAACAAGGAGTCCGTCACCCATGCACAGTATCCACATATACCCACAGCTCAAACACTCCACCCATTAGATCTACAGTCCACGATATCTAGATGCATACTCACACCCACGTGTAAAGTTCAAACCGAATCCTCAACCAACGGCCGCTAACACTAAAGTCTCCAACCCTTTGGACCACACAAACACACGCACACACACACACGTACACACAACCTAGAGTCAATAGCCCTGCTATATCACAGAAATTACACACACCCACTACTGGCACCAAGATTACTTGTCGCGATTACAACAGCGACCAAAATGGTTGAATCCACAGCCACAACTAGAGGTAGGAGACCTGTCCTTGATAAAGGATGAACGTCTTCCCCCATCAAAATGGAGTTTAGGCCGTATTGTGAAGACATACCCAGGAACAGACAACATCAAAAGAGTCGTAAAGTTGAAAACACAACAGGCACAAATCAAACGACCTATAACGAAACTTTGCCCTCTGCCAACTAATTCAAACAAACCACTAACAGAAAACTAGTAAGTACATACCGGAACACTTAAAATTTAACTTACATATTGTACAATCAGAAACTACTCAAAAAAAAATTTAAAATCTAACCAAAATCCAAAAAATAAATTGGCAACTTTCGAACATCAATAGCTTCCAATTCGAGCGTTTATTCATTTTACAGAAGTACATACCAGCGTAACCAAACGTTCACCCAAACAAGGAGTGCACATATACTCAGAGAGTCTACAACAATTTGGACAACACAAACACACGCACACACACACACGTACACATAACCTAGAGTCAATAGACCTGCTATATCTCAGAAATTGCACACACCCACTATTGGCACCAAGAGTACTTGTCGCGATTACAACAGTGACCAAAATGGTTGAAGCCACAGCCACAACTAGAGGTAGGAGACCTGTCCTTGATAAAGAATGAACGTCTTCCCCCATCAAAATGGAGTTTAGGGCGTATTATGAAGACATATCCTGGAACATACAACATCACAAGAGTCGTAAAGCTGAAAACACAATAGGGAGAAATCAAACGACCTATAACGAAACTTTGCCCTCTGCCAACTAATTCAAAAAAACCACTAACATAAAACTAGTAAGTACATACCGGAACACTTAAAATTTAACTTACATATTGTACAATCAGAAACTACTCAAAAAAAAATTTAAAATCTAACCAAAATCCAAAAAATAAATTGGCAACTTTCGCACATCAATAGCTTCCAATTCGAGCGTTTATTCATTTTACAGAAGTACATACCAGCGTAACCAATCGTTCACCCAAACAAGGAGTGCGTCACCCATGCACAGTATCCACATATACCCATAGCTCAAAGACACCACCCATTCGATCTACAGTCCACGATATCTAGATACATACTCACACCCACGTGTAAAGTTCAAACCGAATCCACAACCAACGGCCTCTAACACTAGAGTCTCCAACCTTTTGGACCACACAAACACATGCACACACTAACACGTACACACAACCTAGAGTCAATAGCCCTGCTATAACACAGAAATTACACACACCCACTACTTGCACCAAGATTACTTGTCGCGGTTACAACAGCGACCAAAATGGTTGAAGCCACTGCCACAACTAAAGGTAGGAGACCTGTCCTTGATAAAGGATGAACGTCTTCCCCCATCAAAATGGAGTTTAGGGCGTATTGGGAAGACATACCCAGGAACAGACAACATCACAAGAGTCATAAAGCTGAAAACACAACAGGGAGAAATCAAACGACCTATAACGAAACTTTGCCCTCTGCCAACTAATTCAAACAAACCACTAACAGAAAACTAGTAAGTACAACCCGGAACACTTAAAATTTAACTTACATATTGTACAATCACAAACTACTCAAAAAAAAAATTTTAAATCTAACCAAAATCCAAAAAATAAATTTTCAACCTTCGAACATCAATAGCTTGCAATTCGAGCGTTTATTCATTTTACAGAAGTACATACCAGCGTAACCAAACGTTCACCCAAACAAGGAGTGCACAGTATCCACTTATACTCAGAGAGTCTACAACCCTTTGGACCGCACAAACACACGCACACACGCACACACACACACGTACACACAACCTAGAGTCAATAGACCTGCTATATCTCAGAAATTACATACACCCACTAGTTGCACCAAGATTACAACACCGACCAAAATGGTTGAAGCCACAGCCCCAACTAGAGGTAGGAGACCTGTCCTTGATAAAGGGTGAACGTCTTCCCCCTTCAAAATGGAGTTTAAGCCGTATTGTGAAGACATACCCTGGAACAGACCATATCACAAGAGTCGTAAATCTGAAAACACAACAGGGAGAAATCTAACGACCTATAACGAAACTTTGCCCTCTGCCATCTAATTCAAACAAACCACTAACAGAAAACTAGTAAGTACATACCGGAACACTTAAAATTTAACTTACATATTGTACAATCACCAACTACGCAAAAAACAATTTTAAATCTATCCAAAATCCAAAAAATAAATTGGCAACCTTCGAACATCAACAGCTTCCAATTCGAGGGTTTATTCATTTTACAGAAGTACATACCAGCGTAACCAATCGTTCACCCAAACAACTAGTGCGTCACCCATGCACAGTATCCACATATACCCATAGCTCAAAGACACCACCCATTCGATCTACAGTCCACGATATCTAGATACATACTCCACCCACGTGTAAAGTTCAAACCGAATCCGCAACCAACGGCCTCTAACGCTAGAGTCTACAACAATTCGGACCACACAAACACACGCACACACACACGTACACACAACCTAGAGTCAATAGTCCTGCTATATCACTGAAATTACACACACCCACTAGTGGCACCAAGATTACTTGTAGCGATTACAACAGCGACCAAAATGGTTGAGGCCACTGCCACAACTAAAGGCAGGAGACCTGTCCTTGATAAAGGATGAACGTCTTCCCCCATCAAAATGGAGTTTAGGCCGTATTGTGAAGACATACCCTGGAACAGAAAACATCACAAGAGTCGTAAAGCTGAAAACACAAAAGGGAGAAATCAAACGACCTATAACGAAACTTTTCCCTCTGCCAACTAATTCAAAAAAAACCACTAACAGAAAACTAGTAAGTACACACCGGAACTCTTAACATTTAACTTACATATTGTACAATCACAATCTACACAAAAAAAATTTAAAATCTAACCAAAATCTAAAAAATAAATTGGCAACCTTCGAACATGAATAGCTTGCAATTCGAGCGTCCATTCATTTTACCGAAGTACATACCAGCGCAACCAAACGTTCAACCAAACAAGGAGTCCGTCACCCATGCACAGTATCCACATATACCCACAGCTCAAACACTCCACCCATTCGATCTACAGTCCACGATATCTAGATGCATACTCACACCCACGTGTAAAGTTCAAACCGAATCCGCAACCAATTTCCTCTAACGCTAGAGTCTACAACACTTTGGACCACACAAACACACGCACACACACACGTACACAAAACCTAGAGTCAATAGACCTGCTATATCACTGAAATTACACACACCCACTAGTGGCACCAAGATTACTTGTCGCGATTACAACAGCGACCAAAATGGTTGAAACCACTGCCACAACTAAAGGTAGGAGACCTGTCCTTGATAAAGGATGAACGTCTTCCCCCATCAAAATGGAGTTTAGGCCGTATTGTGAAGACATACCCAGGAACAGACAACATCACAAGAGTCGTAAAGCTGAAAACACAACAGGGAGAAATCAAACGACCTATAACGAAACTTTGCCCTCTGCCAACTAACTCAAACAAACCACTAACAGAAAACTAGTAAGTACACACCGGAACACTTAAAATCTAACTTATATATTGTACAATCACAAACTACTGAAAAAAAAAATTTTAAATCTAACCAAAATCCAAAAAATAAATTGGCACACACGTACACATAACCTAGAGTCAATAGACCTGCTATATCTCAGAAATTGCACACACCCACTAGTGGCACCAAGAGTACTTGTCGCGATTACAACAGTGACCAAAATGGTTGAAGCCACAGCCACAACTAGAGGTAGGAGACCTGTCCTTGATAAAGAATGAACGTCTTCCCCCATCAAAATGGAGTTTAGGGCGTATTATGAAGACATATCCTGGAACATACAACATCACAAGAGTCGTAAAGCTGAAAACACAATAGGGAGAAATCAAACGACCTACAACGAAACTTTGCCCTCTGCCAACTAATTCAAAAAAACCACTAACATAAAACTAGTAAGTACATACCGGAACACTTAAAATTTAACTTACATATTGTACAATCAGAAACTACTCAAAAAAAAATTTAAAATCTAACCAAAATCCAAAAAATAAATTGGCAACTTTCGCACATCAATAGCTTCCAATTCGAGCGTTTATTCATTTTACAGAAGTACATACCAGCGTAACCAATCGTTCACCCAAACAAGGAGTGCGTCACCCATGCACAGTATCCACATATACCCATAGCTCAAAGACACCACCCATTCGATCTACAGTCCACGATATCTAGATACATACTCACACCCACGTGTAAAGTTCAAACCGAATCCACATCCAACGGCCTCTAACACTAGAGTCTCCAAACTTTTGGACCACACAAACACACGCACACACACACACGTACACACCACCTAGAGTCAATAGCCCTGCTATATCACAGAAATTACACACACCCACTAGTGGCACCAAGATTACTTGTCGCGATTACAACAGCGACCAAAATGGTTGAAGCCACAGCCACAACTAGAGGTAGGAGACCTGTCCTTGCTAAAGGATGAACGTCTTCCCCCATCAAAATGGAGTTTAGGGCGTATTATGAAGACATATCCTGGAACATACAACATCACAAGAGTCGTAAAGCTTAAAACACAATAGGGAGAAATCAAACGACCTATAACGAAACTTTGCCCTCTGCCAACTAATTCAAATAAACCACTAACAGAAAACTAGTAAGCACACACCGGAACACTTAACATTTAACTTACATATTGTACAATCACAATCTACTCAAAAAAAATTAAAATCTAACCAAAATCTAAAAAATAAATTGGCAACCTTCGAACATCAATAGCTTGCAATTCGAGCGTCTATTCAGTTTACAGAAGTACCTACCAGCGTAACCAAACGTTCACCCAAACAAGGAGTCCGTCACCCATGCACAGTATCCACATATACCCACAGCTCAAACACTCCACCCATTCGATCTACAGTCCACGATATCTAGATGCATACTCACACCCACGTGTAAAGTTCAAACCGAATCCTCAACCAACGGCCTCTAACACTAAAGTCTCCAACCCTTTGGACCACACAAACACACGCACACACTCACACGTACACACAACCTAGAGTCAATAGCCCTGCCATATCACAGAAATTACACACACCCACTAGTGGCACCAAGATTACTTGTCGCGATTACAACAGCGACCAAAATGGTTGAAGCCACAGCCACAACTAGAGGTAGGAGACCTGTCCTTGATAAAGGATGACCGTCTTCCCCCATCAAAATGGAGTTTAGGCCGTATTGCGAAGACATACCCAGGAACAGACAACATCACAAGAGTCATAAAGCTGAAAACACAACAGGGAGAAATCAAACGACCTATAACGAAACTTTGCCCTCTGCCAACTAATTCAAACAAACCACTAACAGAAAACTAGTAAGTACAACCCGGAACACTTAAAATTTAACTTACATATTGTACAATCACAAACTACTCAAAAAAAAAAATTTTAAATCTAACCAAAATCCAAAAAATAAATTTTCAACCTTCGAACATCAATAGCTTGCAATTCGAGCGTTTATTCATTTTACAGAAGTACATACCAGCGTAACCAAACGTTCACCCAAACAAGGAGTGCACAGTATCCACTTATACTCAGAGAGTCTACAACCCTTTGGACCGCACAAACACACGCACACACGCACACACACACACGTACACACAACCTAGAGTCAATAGACCTGCTATATCTCAGAAATTACATACACCCACTAGTTGCACCAAGATTACAACACCGACCAAAATGGTTGAAGCCACAGCCCCAACTAGAGGTAGGAGACCTGTCCTTGATAAAGGGTGAACGTCTTCCCCCTTCAAAATGGAGTTTAAGCCGTATTGTGAAGACATACCCTGGAACAGACCATATCACAAGAGTCGTAAATCTGAAAACACAACAGGGAGAAATCTAACGACCTATAACGAAACTTTGCCCTCTGCCATCTAATTCAAACAAACCACTAACAGAAAACTAGTAAGTACATACCGGAACACTTAAAATTTAACTTACATATTGTACAATCACAAACTACTCAAAAAACAATTTTAAATCTAACCAAAATCCAAAAAATAAATTGGCAACCTTCGAACATCAACAGCTTCCAATTCGAGGGTTTATTCATTTTACAGAAGTACATACCAGCGTAACCAATCTTTCACCCAAACAACTAGTGCGTCACCCATGCACAGTATCCACATATACCCATAGCTCAAAGACACCACCCATTCGATCTACAGTCCACGATATCTAGATACATACTCCACCCACGTGTAAAGTTCAAACCGAATCCGCAACCAACGGCCTCTAACGCTAGAGTCTACAACAATTCGGACCACACAAACACACGCACACACACACGTACACACAACCTAGAGTCAATAGTCCTGCTATATCACTGAAATTACACACACCCACTAGTGGCACCAAGATTACTTGTAGCGATTACAACAGCGACCAAAATGGTTGAGGCCACTGCCACAACTAAAGGTAGGAGACCTGTCCTTGATAAAGGATGAACGTCTTCCCCCATCAAAATGGAGTTTAGGCCGTATTGTGAAGACATACCCTGGAACAGAAAACATCACAAGAGTCGTAAAGCTGAAAACACAAAAGGGAGAAATCAAACGACCTATAACGAAACTTTGCCCTCTGCCAACTAATTCAAAAAAAACCACTAACAGAAAACTAGTAAGTACACACCGGAACTCTTAACATTTAACTTACATATTGTACAATCAGAAACTACTCAAAAAAAAATTTAAAATCTAACCAAAATCCAAAAAATAAATTGGCAACTTTCGCACATCAATAGCTTCCAATTCGAGCGTTTATTCATTTTACAGAAGTACATACCAGCGTAACCAATCGTTCACCCAAACAAGGAGTGCGTCACCCATGCACAGTATCCACATATACCCATAGCCCAAACACACCACCCATTCGATCTACAGTCCACGATATCTAGATACATACTCACACCCACGTGTAAAGTTCAAACCGAATCCACAACCAACGGCCTCTAACACTAGAGTCTCCAACCTTTTGGACCACACAAACACATGCACACACTAACACGTACACACAACCTAGAGTCAATAGCCCTGCTATAACACAGAAATTACACACCCACTACTTGCACCAAGATTACTTGTCGCGGTTACAACAGCGACCAAAATGGTTGAAGCCACTGCCACAACTAAAGGTAGGAGACCTGTCCTTGATAAAGGATGAACGTCTTCCCCCATCAAAATGGAGTTTAGGGCGTATTGGGAAGACATACCCAGGAACAGAAAACATCACAAGAGTCGTAAAGCTGAAAACACAAAAGGGAGAAATCAAACGACCTATATCGAAACTTTGTCCTCTGCCAACTAATTCAAACAAACCACTAACAGAAAACTAGTAAGTACACACCGGGACCCTTAACATTTAACTTACATATTGTACAATCACAATCTACACCAAAAAAATTTTAAATCTAACCAAAATCTAAAAAATAAATTGGCAACCTTCGAACATGAATAGCTTGCAATTCGAGCGTCCATTCATTTTACAGAAGTACCTACCAGCGTAACCAAACGTTCACCCAAACAAGGAGTGCGTCACCCATGCACAGTATCCACATATACCCATAGCTCAAACACTCCACCCATTCGATCTACAGTCCACGCTATCTAGATGCATACTCACACCCACGCGTAAAGTTCAAACCGAATCCACAACCAACGGCCTCTCACACTAGAGTCTACAACACTTTGGACCACACAAACACACGCACACACACACAGGTACACACCACCTAGAGTCAATAGCCCTGCTATATCACAGAAATTACACACACCCACTAGTGGCACCAAGATTACTTGTCGCGATTACAACAGCGACCAAAATGGTTGAAGCCACAGCCACAACTAGAGGTAGGAGACCTGTCCTTGCTAAAGGATGAACGTCTTCCCCCATCAAAATGGAGTTTAGGGCGTATTATGAAGACATATCCTGGAACATACAACATCACAAGAGTCGTAAAGCTTAAAACACAATAGGGAGAAATCAAACGACCTATAACGAAACTTTGCCCTCTGCCAACTAATTCAACCAAACCACTAACAGAAAACTAGTAAGCACACACCGGAACACTTAACATTTAACTTACATATTGTACAATTACAATCTACTCAAAAAAAATTAAAATCTAACCAAAATCTAAAAAATAAATTGGCAACCTTCGAACATCAATAGCTTGCAATTCGAGCGTCTATTCAGTTTCCAGAAGTACCTACAAGCGTAACCAAACGTTCACCCAAACAAGGAGTCCGTCACCCATGCACAGTATCCACATATACCCACAGCTCAAACACTCCACCCATTCGATCTACAGTCCACGATATCTAGATGCATACTCACACCCACGTGTAAAGTTCAAACCGAATCCTCAACCAACGGCCTCTAACACTAAAGTCTCCAACCCTTTGGACCACACAAACACACGCACACACTCACACGTACACACAACCTAGAGTCAATAGCCCTGCCATATCACAGAAATTACACACACCCACTAGTGGCACCAAGATTACTTGTCGCGATTACAACAGCGACCAAAATGGTTGAAGCCACAGCCACAACTAGAGGTAGGAGACCTGTCCTTGATAAAGGATGACCGTCTTCCCCCATCAAAATGGAGTTTAGGCCGTATTGCGAAGACATACCCAGGAACAGACAACATCACAAGAGTCATAAAGCTGAAAACACAACAGGGAGAAATCAAACGACCTATAACGAAACTTTGCACTCTGCCAACTAATTCAAACAAACCACTAACAGAAAACTAGTAAGTACAACCCGGAACACTTAAAATTTAACTTACATATTGTACAATCACAAACTACTCAAAAAAAAAATTTTAAATCTAACCAAAATCCAAAAAATAAATTTTCAACCTTCGAACATCAATAGCTTGCAATTCGAGCGTTTATTCATTTTACAGAAGTACATACCAGCGTAACCAAACGTTCACCCAGACAAGGAGTGCACAGTATCCACTTATACTCAGAGAGTCTACAACCCTTTGGACCGCACAAACACACGCACACACGCACACACACACGTACACACAACCTAGAGTCAATAGACCTGCTATATCTCAGAAATTACATACACCCACTAGTTGCACCAAGATTACAACACCGACCAAAATGGTTGAAGCCACAGCCCCAACTAGAGGTAGGAGACCTGTCCTTGATAAAGGGTGAACGTCTTCCCCCTTCAAAATGGAGTTTAAGTCGTATTGTGAAGACATACCCTGGAACAGACCATATCACAAGAGTCGTAAATCTGAAAACACAACAGGGAGAAATCTAACGACCTATAACGAAACTTTGCCCTCTGCCATCTAATTCAAACAAACCACTAACAGAAAACTAGTAAGTACATACCGGAACACTTAAAATTTAACTTACATATTGTACAATCACAAACTACTCAAAAAACAATTTTAAATCTAACCAAAATCCAAAAAATAAATTGGCAACTTTCGAACATCAACAGCTTCCAATTCGAGGGTTTATTCATTTTACAGAAGTACATACCAGCGTAACCAATCGCTCACCCAAACAACTAGTGCGTCACCCATGCACAGTATCCACATATACCCATAGCTCAAAGACACCACCCATTCGATCTACAGTCCACGATATCTAGATACATACTCCACCCACGTGTAAAGTTCAAACCGAATCCGCAACCAACGGCCTCTAACGCTAGAGTCTACAACAATTCGGACCACACAAACACACGCACACACACACGTACACACAACCTAGAGTCAATAGTCCTGCTATATCACTGAAATTACACACACCCACTAGTGGCACCAAGATTACTTGTAGCGATTACAACAGCGACCAAAATGGTTGAGGCCACTGCCACAACTAAAGGTAGGAGACCTGTGCTTGATAAAGGATGAACGTCTTCCCCCATCAAAATGGAGTTTAGGCCGTATTGTGAAGACATACCCTGGAACAGAAAACATCACAAGAGTCGTAAAGCTGAAAACACAAAAGGGAGAAATCAAACGACCTATAACGAAACTTTGCCCTCTGCCAACTAATTCAAAAAAAACCACTAACAGAAAACTAGTAAGTACACACCGGAACTCTTAACATTTAACTTACATATTGTACAATCACAATCTACACAAAAAAAATTTAAAATCTAACCAAAATCTAAAAAATAAATTGGCAACCTTCGAACATGAATAGCTTGCAATTCGAGCGTCCATTCATTTTACCGAAGTACATACCAGCGCAACCAAACGTTCAACCAAACAAGGAGTGCGTCACCCATGCACAGTATCCACATATACCCATAGCCCAAACACACCACCCATTCGATCTACAGTCCACGATATCTAGATGCATACTCACACCCACGTGTAAAGTTCAAACCGAATCCGCAACCAATTTCCTCTAACGCTAAAGTCTACAACACTTTGGACCACACAAACACACGCACACACACACGTACACACAACCTAGAGTCAATAGACCTGCTATATCACTGAAATTACACACACCCACTAGTGGCACCAAGATTACTTGTCGCGATTACAACAGCGACCAAAATGGTTGAAACCACTGTAACAACTAAAGGTAGGAGACCTGTCCTTGATAAAGGATGAACGTCTTCCCCCATCAAAATGGAGTTTAGGCCGTATTGTGAAGACATACCCAGGAACAGACAACATCACAAGAGTCGTAAAGCTGAAAACACAACAGGGAGAAATCAAACGACCTATAACGAAACTTTGCCCTCTGCCAACTAATTCAAACAAACCACTAACAGAAAACTAGTAAGTACACACCGGAACACTTAAAATCTAACTTATATATTGTACAATCACAAACTACTGAAAAAAAAAAATTTAAATCTAACCAAAATCCAAAAAATAAATTGGCAACCTTCGAACATCAATAGCTTCCAATTCGAGCGTTTATTCATTTTACAGAAGTACATACCAGCGTAACCAAACGTTCACCCAAACAAGGAGTGCACATATACTCAGAGAGTCTACAACCCTTTGGACCACACAAACAAACGCACACACATACACGTACACACAACCTAGAGTCAATAGACCTGCTATATCTCAGAAATTACATACACCCATTAGTTGCACCAAGATTACAACACCGACCAAAATGGTTGAAGCCACAGCCCCAACGAGAGGTAGGAGACCTGTCCTTGATAAAGAATGAACGTCTTCCCCCTTCAAAATGGAGTTTAAGCCGTATTGTGAAGACATACCCTGGAACAGACCATATCACAAGAGTCGTAAATCTGAAAACACAACAGGGAGGAATCTAACGACCTATAACGAAACTTTGCCCTCTGCCATCTAATTCAAACAAACCACTAACAGAAAACTAGTAAGTACATACCGGAACACTTAAAATTTAACTTACATATTGTACAATCACAAACTACTCACAAAACAATTTTAAATCTAACCAAAATCCAAAAAATAAATTGGCAACCTTCGAACATCAACAGCTTCCAATTCGAGCATTTATTCATTTTACCGTAGTACATACCAGCGCAACCAAACGTTCAACCAAACAAGGAGTGCGTCACCCATGCACAGTATCCACATATACCCATAGCCCAAACACACCACCCATTCGATCTACAGTCCACGATATCTAGATGCATACTCACACCCACGTGTAAAGTTCAAACCGAATCCACAACCAACGGCCTCTAACACTAGAGTCTACAACCCTTTGGACCACACAAACACACGAACACACACACACGTACACACAACCTAGAGTCAATAGTCCTGCTATATCACAGAAATTACACACACCCACTACTGGCACCAAGATTACTTGTCGCGATTACAACAGCGACCAAAATGGTTGAATCCACAGCCACAACTAGAGGTAGGAGACCTGTCCTTGATAAAGGATGAACGTCTTCCCCCATCAAATGAAAACACAACAGGGAGAAATCAAACTAACTTCAAACAAACCACTAACAGAAAACTAGTAAGTACATACCGGAACACTTAAAATTTAACTTACATATTGTACAATCAGAAACTACTCAAAAAAAAATTTAAAATCTAACCAAAATCCAAAAAATAAATTGGCAACCTTCGAACATCAATAGCTTCCAATTTGAGCGTTTATTCATTTTACAGAAGTACATACCAGCGTAACCAAACGTTCACCCAAACAAGGAGTGCACATATACTCAGAGAGTCTGCAACCCTTTGGACCACACAAACACACGCACACACACACACGTACACACAACCTAGAGTCAATAGACCTGCTATATCTCAGAAATTACACACACCCACTAGTGGCACCAAGAGTACTTGTCGCGATTACAACAGTGACCAAAATGGTTGAAGCCACAGCCACAACTAGAGGTAGGAGACCTGTCCTTGATAAAGAATGAACGTCTTCCCCCATCAAAATGGAGTTTAGGGCGTATTATGAAGACATATCCTGGAACATACAACATCACAAGAGTCGTAAAGCTGAAAACACAATAGGGAGAAATCAAACGACCTATAACGAAACTTTGCCCTCTGCCAACTTATTCAAAAAAACCACTAACAGAAAACTAGTAAGTACATACCGGAACACTTAAAATTTAACTTACATATTGTACAATCAGAAACTACTCAAAAAAAAATTTAAAATCTAACCAAAATCCAAAAAATAAATTGGCAACTTTCGCACATCAATAGATTCCAATTCGAGCGTTTATTAATTTTACAGAAGTACATACCAGCGTAACCAATCGTTCACCCAAACAAGGAGTGCGTCACCCATGCACAGTATCCACATATACCCATAGCTCAAAGACACCACCCATTCGATCTACAGTCCACGATATCTAGAATCATACTCACACCCACGTGTAAAGTTCAAACCGATTCCACAACCAACGGCCTCTAACACTAGAGTCTCCAACCCTTTGGACCACACAAACACACGCACACACACACACGTACACGCCACCTAGAGTCAATAGCCCTGCTATATCACAGAAATTACACACACCCACTAGTGGCGCCAAGATTACTTGTCGCGATTACAACAGCGACCAAAATGGTTGAAGCCACAGCCACAACTAGAGGTAGGAGACCTGTCCTTGATAAAGGATGAACGTCTTCCCCCATCAAAATGGAGTTTAGGGCGTATTATGAAGACATATCCTGGAACATACAACATCACAAGAGTCGTAAAGCTGAAAACACAAAAGGGAGAAATCAAACGACCTATAACGAAACTTTGCCCTCTGCCAACTTATTCAAAAAAACCACTAACAGAAAACTAGTAAGTACATACCGGAACATTTAAAATTTAACTTACATATTGTACAATCAGAAACTACTCAAAAAAAAATTTTAAATCTAACCAAAATCCAAAAAATAAATTGGCAACTTTCGCACATCAATAGCTTCCAATTCGAGCGATTATTCATTTTACAGAAGTACATACCAGCGTAACCAAACGTTCACCCAAACAAGGAGTGCACAGTATCCACATATACTCAGAGAGTCTACAACCCTTTGGACCGCACAAACACACGCACACACGCACACACACACACGTACACACAACCTAGAGTCAATAGACCTGCTATATCTCAGAAATTACATACACCCACTAGTTGCACCAAGATTACAACACCGACCAAAATGGTTGAAGCCACAGCCCCAACTAGAGGTAGGAGACCTGTCCTTGATAAAGGGTGAACGTCTTCCCCCTTCAAAATGGAGTTTAAGCCGTATTGTGAAGACATACCCTGGAACAGACCATATCACAAGAGTCGTAAATCTGAAAACACAACAGGGAGAAATCTAAAGACCTATAACGAAACTTTGCCCTCTGCCATCTAATTCAAACAAACCACTAACAGAAAACTAGTAAGTACATACCGGAACACTTAAAATTTAACTTACATATTGTACAATCACAAACTACTCACAAAACAATTTTAAATCTAACCAAAATCCAAAAAATAAATTGGCAACCTTCGAACATCAACAGCTTCCAATTCGAGCATTTATTCATTTTACCGAAGTACATACCAGCGCAACCAAACGTTCAACCAAACAAGGAGTGCGTCACCCATGCACAGTATCCACATATACCCATAGCCCAAACACACCACCCATTCGATCTACAGTCCACGATATCTAGATGCATACTCACACCCACGTGTAAAGTTCAAACCGAATCCACAACCAACGGCCTCTAACACTAGAGTCTACAACCCTTTGGACCACACAAACACACGCACACACACACACGTACACACAACCTAGAGTCAATAGTCCTGCTATATCACAGAAATTACACACACCCACTACTGGCACCAAGATTACTTGTCGCGATTACAACAGCGACCAAAATGGTTGAATCCACAGCCACAACTAGAGGTAGGAGACCTGTCCTTGATAAAGGATGAACGTCTTCCCCCATCAAATGAAAACACAACAGGGAGAAATCAAACTAACTTCAAACAAATCACTAACAGAAAACTAGTATGTACACACCGGAACCCTTAACATTTAACTTACATATTGTACAATCACAATCTACTCAAAAAAAATTAAAATCTAACCAAAATCTAAAAAATAAATTGGCAACCTTCGAACATCAATAGCTTTCAATTCGAGCGTCCATTCATTTTACAGAAGTACCTACCAGCGTAACCAAACGTTCACCCAAACAAGGAGTGCGTCACCCATGCACAGTATCCACATATACCCATAGCTCAAACACACCACCCATTCGATCTACAGTCCACGATATCTAGATGCATACTCACACCCACGTGTGAAGTTCAAACCGAATCCACAACCAACGGCCTCTAACACTAGAGTCTCCAACCCTTTGGACCACATAAACACACGCACACACACACACGTACACACAACCTAGAGTCAATAGCCCTGCTATATCACAGAAATTACACACACCCACTAGTGGCACCAAGATTACTTGTCGCGATTACAACAGCGACCAAAATGGTTGAATCCACAGCCACAACAAGAGGTAGGAGACCTGTCCTTGATAAAGGATGAACGTCTTCCCCCATCAAAATGGAGTTTAGGCCGTATTGTGAAGACATACCCAGGAACAGACAACATCAAAAGAGTCGTAAAGCTGAAAAAACAACAGGCAGAAATCAAACGACCTATAACGAAACTTTGCCCTCTGTCAACTAATTCAAACAAACCACTAACAGAAAACTAGTAAGTACATACCGGAACACTTAAAATTTAACTTACATATTGTACAATCACAATCTACTCAAAAAAAAATTTTAAATCTAACCAAAATCCAAAAAATAAATTGGCAACCTTCGAACATCAATAGCTTGCAATTCGAGCGTCTATTCAGTTTACAGAAGTACCTACCAGCGTAACCAAACGTTCACCCAAACAAGGAGTGCGTCACCCATGCACAGTATCCACATATACCCATTGCTCAAACACTCCACCCATTCGATCTACAGTCCACGATATCTAGATGCATACTCACACCCACATGTAAAGTTCAAACCGAATCCGCAACCAATTTCCTCTAACGCTAGAGTCTACAACACTTTGGACCACACAAATACACGCACACACACACGTACACACAACCTAGAGTCAATAGACCTGCTATATCACTGAAATTACACACACCCACTAGTGGCACCAAGATTACTTGTCGCGATTACAACAGCGACCAAAATGGTTGAAACCACTGCCACAACTAAAGGTAGGAGACCTGTCCTTGATAAAGTATGAACGTCTTCCCCCATCAAAATGGAGTTTAGGCCGTATTGTGAAGACATACCCAGGAACAGACAACATCACAAGAGTCGTAAAGCTGAAAACACAACAGGGAGAAATCAAACGACCTATAACGAAACTTTGCCCTCTGCCAACTAATTCAAACAAACCACTAACAGAAAACTAGTAAGTACACACCGGAACACTTAAAATCTAACTTATATATTGTACAATCACAAACTACTGAAAAAAAAAATTTTAAATCTAACCAAAATCCAAAAAATAAATTGGCAACCTTCGAACATCAATAGCTTCCAATTCGAGCGTTTATTCATTTTACAGAAGTACATACCAGCGTAACCAATCGTTCACCCAAACAACTAGTGCGTCACCCATGCACAGTATCCACATATACCCATAGCTCAAAGACACCACCCATTCGATCTACAGTCCACGATATCTAGATACATACTCCACCCACGTGTAAAGTTCAAACCGAATCCACAACCAACGGCCTCTAACGCTAGAGTCTACAACAATTCGGACCACACAAACACACGCACACACATACACGTACACACAACCTAGAGTCAATAGACCTGTTATATCTCAGAAATTACACACACCCACTAGTGGCACCAAGAGTACTTGTCGCGATTACAACAGTGACCAAAATGGTTGAAGCCACAGGCACAACTAAAGGTAGGAGACCTGTCCTTGATAAAGAATGAACGTCTTCCCAAATCAAAATGGAGTTTAGGGTGTATTATGAAGACATATCCTGGAACATACAACATCACAAGAGTCGTAAAGCTGAAAACACAATAGGGAGAAATCAAACGACCTATAACGAAACTTTGCCCTCTGCCAACTTATTCCAAAAAACCACTAACAGAAAACTAGTAAGTACATACCGGAACACTTAAAATTTAACTTACATATTGTACAATCAGAAACTACTCAAAAAAAAATTTAAAATCAAACCAAAATGCAAAAAATAAATTGGCAACCTTCGAACATCAATAGCTTCCAATTCGAGCGTTTATTCATTTTACAGAAGTACATACCAGCGTAACCAATCGTTCACCCAAACAACTAGTGCGTCACCCATGCACAGTATCCACATATACCCATAGCTCAAAGACACCACCCATTCGATCTACAGTCCACGATATCTAGATACATACTCCACCCACGTGTAAAGTTCAAACCGAATCCGCAACCAGCGGCCTCTAACGCTAGAGTCTACAACAATTCGGACCACACAAACACACGCACACACACACGTACACCCAACCTAGAGTCAATAGTCCTGCTATATCACTGAAATTACACACACCTACTAGCGGCACCAAGATTGCTTGTCGCGATTACAACAGCGACCAAAATGGTTGAGGCCACTGCCACAACTAAAGGTAGGAGACCTGTCCTTGATAAAGGATGAACGTCTTCCCCCATCAAAATGGAGTTTAGGCCGTATTGTGAAGACATACCCTGGAACAGAAAACATCACAAGAGTCGTAAAGCTGAAAACACAAAAGGGAGAAATCAAACGACCTATAACGAAACTTTGCCCTCTGCCAACTAATTCAAAAAAACCACTAACAGAAAACTAGTAAGTACACACCGGAACCCTTAAAATTTAACTTACATATTGTACAATCAGAAACTACTCAAAAAAAAATTTAAAATCTAACCAAAATCCAAAAAACAAATTGGCAACCTTCGAACATCAATAGCTAGCAATTTGAGCGTCCATTCATTTTACAGAAGTACCTACCAGCGTAACCAAACGTTCACCCAAACAAGGAGTGCGTCACCCATGCACAGTATCCACATATACCCATAGCTCAAACACACCTCCCATTCGATCTACAGTCCACGATATCTAGATGCATACTCACACCCACGTGTAAAGTTCAAACCGACTCCTCAACCAACGGCCTCTAGCACTAGAGTCTCCAACCCTTTGGACCACACAAACACACGCACACACACACACGTACACACAACCTAGAGTCAAAGCCCTGCTATATCACAGAAATTACACACACCCACTAGTGGCACCAAGATTACTTGTCGCGATTACAACAGCGACCAAAATGGTTGAAGCCACTGCCACAACTAAAGGTAGGAGACCTGTCCTTGATAAAGGATGAACGTCTTCCCCCATCAAAATGGAGTTTAGGCCGTATTGTGAAGACATACCCTGGAACAGAAAACATCACAAGAGTCGTAAAGCTGAAAACACAAAAGGGAGAAATCAAACGACCTATAACGAAACTTTGCCCTCTGCCAACTAATTCAAAAAAACCACTAACTGAAAACTAGTAAGTACACACCGGAACCCCTAACATTTAACTTACATATTGTACAATCACAATCTACTCAAAAAAAATTTTAAATCTAACCAAAATCTAAAAAATAAATTGGCAACCTTCGAACATCAATAGTTTGCAATTCGAGCGTCCATTCATTTTACAGCAGTACCTACCAGCGTAACCAAACGTTCACCCAAAGAAGGAGTGCGTCACAAATGCACAGTATCCACATATACCCATAGCTCAAAAACACCACCCATTCGATATACAGTCCACGATATCTAGGTACATACTCACACCCACGTGTAAAGTTCAAACTGAATCCACAACCAATGGCCACAACCCTTTGGACCACACAAACACACGCACACACACACGTACACACAACCTAGAGTCAATAGCCCAGCTATATCACAGAAATTACACACACCCACTAGTGGCACCAAGATTACTTGTCGCGATTACAACAGCGACCAAAATGGTTGAAGCCACAGCCACAACTAGAGGTAGGAGACCTGTCCTTGATAAAGGATGAACGTCTTCCCCCATCAAAATTGAGTTTAGGCCGTATTGTGAAGACATACCCAGGAACAGACAACATCACAAGAGTCGTAAAGCTGAAAACACAACAGGGAGAAATCAAACGACCTATAACGAAACTTTGCCCTCTGCCAACTAATTCAAACAAACCACTAACAGAAAACTAGTAAGTACATACCGGAACACTTAAAATTTAACTTACATATTGTACAATCCCAAACTACTCAAAAAACAATTTTAAATCTAACCAAAATCCAAAAAATAAATTGGCAACCTTCGAACATCAACAGCTTCCAATTCGAGCATTTATTCATTTTACCGAAGTACATACCAGCGCAACCAAACGTTCAACCAAACAAGGAGTGCGTCACCCATGCACAGTATCCACATATACCCATAGCTCAAACACACCACCCATTCGATCTACAGTCCACGATATCTCGATGCATACTCACACCCACGTGTAAAGTTAAAACCGAATCCACAACCAGCGGCTTCTAACACTAGAGTCTACAACCCTTTGGACCACACGCACACACGCACACACGCACACACACACACGTACACACAACCTAGAGTCAATAGCCCTGCTATATCACAGAAATTACACACACCCACTAGTGGCACCAAGATTACTTGTCGCGATTACAACAGCGACCAAAATGGTTGAATCCACAGCCACAACTAGAGGTAGGAGACCTGTCCTTGATAAAGGATGAACGTCTTCCCCCATCAAAATGGAGTTTAGGCCGTATTGTGAAGACATACCCAGGAACAGACCATATCACAAGAGTCGTAAATCTGAAAACACAACAGGGAGAAATCTAACGACCTATAACGAAACTTTGCCCTCTGCCAACTAATTCAAAAAAACCACTAACAGAAAACTAGTAAGTACACACCGGAACCCTTAACATTTAACTTACATATTGTACAATCACAATCTACTCAAAAAAAATTTAAAATCTAACCAAAATCTAAAAAATAAATTGGCAACCTTCGAACATCAATAGCTTGCAATTCGAGCGTCCATTCATTTTACAGAAGTACCTACCAGGGTAACCAAACGTTCACCCAAACAAGGAGTGCGTCACCCATGCACAGCATCCACATATACCCATAGCTCAAACACTCCACCCATTCGATCTACAGTCCACGATATCTAGATGCATACTCACACTCACGTGTAAAGTTCAAACCGAATCCTCAACCAACGGCCTCTAACACTAGAGTCTCCAACCCTTTGGACCACACTAACACACGCACACACCCACACGTACACACAACCTAGAGTCAATAGCCCTGCTATATCACAGAATTTACACACACCCACTACTGGCACCAAGATTACTTGTTGCGATTACAACAGCGACCAAAATGGTTGAATCCACAGCCACAACTAGAGGTAGGAGACCTGTCCTTGATAAAGGATGAACGTCTTCCCCCATCAAAATGGAGTTTAGGCCGTATTGTGAAGACATACCCTGGAACAGAAAACATCACAAGAGTCGTAAAGCTGAAAACACAACAGGGAGAAATCAAACGACCTATAACGAAACTCTGCCCTCTGCCAACTAATTCAAACAAACCACTAACAGAAAACTAGTAAGTACACACCGGAACACTTAAAATTTAACTTACTTATTGTACAATCAGAAACTACTCAAAAAAAAATTTACAATCTAACCAAAATCCAAAAAATAAATTGGCAACCTTCGAACATCAATAGCTTCCAATTCGAGCGTTTAATCATTTTACAGAAGTACATACCAGCGTAACCAAACGTTCACCCAAACAAGGAGTGCACATATACTCAGAGAGTCTACAACCCTTTGGAATACACAAACAAACGCACACACATACACGTACACACAACCTAGAGTCAATAGACCTGCTATATCTCAGAAATTACACACACCCACTAGTGGCACCAAGAGTACTTGTCGCGATTACAACAGTGACCAAAATGGTTGAAGCCACAGACACAACTAGAGGTAGGAGACCTGTCCTTGATAAAGAATGAACGTCTTCTCCCATCAAAATGGAGTTTAGGGCGTATTATTAAGACATATCCTGGAACATACAACATCACAAGAGTCGTAAAGCTGAAAACACAATAGGGAGAAATCAAACGACCTATAACGAAACTTTGCCCTCTGCCAACTTATTCAAAAAAACCACTAACAGAAAACTAGTAAGTACATACCGGAACACTTAAAATTTAACTTACTTATTGTACAATCAGAAACTACTCAAAAAAAAATTTAAAATCTAACCAAAATCCAAAAAATAAATTGGCAACCTTCGAACATCAATAGCTTCCAATTCGAGCGTTTAATCATTTTACAGAAGTACATACCAGCGTAACCAATCGTTCACGCAAACAAGGAGTGCGTCACCCATGCACAGTATCCACATATACCCCTAGCTCAAACACTCCACCCATTCGATCTACAGTCCACGATATCTAGATACATACTCACACCCACGTGTAAAGTTCAAACCGAATCCGCAACCAACGGCCTCTAACGCTAGAGTCTACAACAATTCGGACCACACAAACACACGCACACACACACGTACACACAACCTAGAGTCAATAGTCCTGCTATATAACTGAAATTACACACACCCACTAGTAGCACCAAGATTACTTGTCGCGGTTACAACAGCGACCAAAATGGTTGAAGCCACTGCCACAACTAAAGGTAGGAGACCTGTCCTTGATAAAGGATGAACGTCTTCCCCCATCAAAATGGAGTTTAGGCCGTATTGTAAAGACATACCCTGGAACAGAAAACATCACAAGAGTCGTAAAGCTGAAAACACAAAAGGGAGAAATCAAACGACCTATAACGAAACTTTGCCCTCTGCCAACTAATTCCAACAAACCACTAACAGAAAACTAGTAAGTACATACCGGAACACTTAAAATTTAACTTACATATTGTACAATCACAAACTACTCAAAAAAAAATTTTAAATCTAACCAAAATCCAAAAAATAAATTTTCAACCTTCGAACATCAATAGCTTGCAATTCGAGCGTTTATTCATTTTACAGAAGTACATACCAGCGTAACCAAACGTTCACCCAAACAAGGAGTGCGTCACCCATGCACAGTATCCACATATACCCATAGCTCAAACACTCCACCCATTCGATCTACAGTCCACGATATCTAGATGCATACTCACACCCACGTGTAAAGTTCAAACCGAATCCTCAACCAACGGCCTCTAGCACTAGAGTCTCCAACCCTTTGGACCACACAAACACACGCACACACACACACGTACACACAACCTAGAGTCAAAAGCCCTGCTATATCATAGAAATTACACACACCCACTAGTGGCACTAAGATTACTTGTCGCGATTACAACAGCGACCAAAGTGGTTGAAGCCACTGCCACAACTAAAGGTAGGAGACCTGTCCTTGATAAAGGATGAACGTCTTCCCCCATCAAAATGGAGTTTAGGCCGTATTGTGAAGACTTACCCTGGAACAGAAAACATCACAAGAGTCGTAAAGCTGAAAACACAAAAGGGAGAAATCAAACGACCTATAACGAAACTTTGCCCTCTGCCAACTAATTCAAACAAACCACTAACAGAAAACTAGTAAGTATATACCGGAACACTTAAAATTTTACTTACATATTGTACAATCACAAACTACTCGAAAAAAAAATTTAAAATCTAACCAAAATCCAAAACATAAATTGGCAACCTTCAAACATCAATAGCGTTTATTCATTTTACAGAAGTACATACCAGCGTAAATAAACGTTCACCCAAACAAGGAGTGCGTCACCCATGCACAGTATCCACAAATACCCATAGCTCAAAAACACCACCCATTCCATCTACAGTCCACGATATCTAGATGCATACTCACACCCACGTGTAAAGTTCAAACCGAATCCTCAACCAACGGCCTCTAACACTAGAGTCTCCAACCCTTTGGACCACACAAACACACGCACCCACCTACACGTACACACAACCTAGAGTCAATAGCCCTGCTATATCACAGAAATTACACACACCCACTAGTGGCACCAAGATTACTTGTCGCGATTACAACAGCGACCAAAATGGTTGAAGCCACAGCCACAACTAGAGGTAGGAGACCTGCCCTTGATAAAGGATGAACGTCTTCCCCCATTAAAATGGAGTATAGGCCGTATTGTGAAGACATACCCTGGAACAGACAACATCACAAGAGTCGTAAAGCTGAAAACAAAACAGGGAGAAATCAGACGAACTATAACGAAAGTTTGGCCTCTGCCAAGTAATTCAAAAAAACCACTAACAGAAAACTAGTAAGTACACACCGGAACACTTAAAATTTAACTTACATATTGTACAATCACAAACAACTTAAAAAAAATTTTGAATCTAACCAAAATCCAAAAAATAAATTGGCAACCTTCGAACATCAATAGCTTCCAATTCGAGCGTTTGTTCATTTTACAGAAGTACCTACCAGCGTAACCAAACGTTCACCCAAACAAGGAGTGCGTCACCCATGCACAGTATCCACATATACCCATAGCTCAAAAATACCACCCATTCGATCTACAGTCCACGATATCTAGATACATACTCATACCCAAGTATAAAGTCCAAACCGAATCCACAACCAACGGCCTCTAACACTAGAGTTTTTAGTTTTCTATGCATTTTATTATATTATTCACTAACTCTTACATACTAACAAAAAATGCTTAGATGCTAGCTTAAAATTACTTAGCAGTCTTATATTAACTTACTGGCCCCACACAGGCACTCTAGGCTGCTCTAAATTCTTATATCTATGTCTTTCGACTTTATTTACATTTTATTGAAATATTTGTCGATATATCTTGTGTACTTAAGGCTAAGAAAAAAATTGTTAACAAAAACTTAGCATATGAACTTAATTTTCTATAAAACTTAATGTCTAACTTAAAATAAACCTTAGTCTACCTAACCTACATACACAATATACACACATATATATAATACACAATTGTATATTTCTTAAATGCTAACCTAAACCTATGCAAGCTGGCCACCGCTATTTACAGAGCAAATAAATTGGTCAGCTCTGCCTCATTAGTGAGGCTGGTCCGTAATTAACGGAAACGACGACGAAACATCTTCTCCATCATTCAACCACCAGAAATGCTGGTGCTGTCGAACGACATCCCTCTTATCGCGATTCCCCACCGCCCTACTGAACCTGAGACGATCCACAGTGCCGTGTGCGACGTCTCTGTCGTAGTTTAGTCGCCTGTCCCCAGCTTTCCGAGCGACATGGAAGATTAGCGGGACCGCTGATCTATCCTGGATCAACCCTATCTGATCCAGGTAGAGGAATGCTTCCGGTGGAACGAAGCCGTCAGACCGCACACTCTCGTGGTAAAGGTAGGTGGGGTAGTAAGCCCCAGATATCACGTTATTCGTCGAGGCCATTGCTCTTGCAATGTGCCTTCGAGTCAGCTTAATTACGAAGTTGTCCACTCGTATTAGGTTCGCCCTGTTGTAAAGAACCTCATAACGATAAAAAATTTTGTACTCCGACTCTGGTGTTCTGTACAAGCGAAGGCAAGCCCTAAGGCAAGCCCTCTCAAACACCCGAATCTTTTCCATTAAGCTTGCTCGTACATTGAACCACACGGGGCACCCGAATACCAGCATGGGCCTGACAAGGGCCATGTAGCAGATTACCTTTACCCTCGCATCGAATTGGCTGCTATAAAACAGTCTCTTTGTAAGGGCAAAAGCACCTTTAGCTCTGGCCAGAGCAGCATCTACATTTTTATCAAAATACAGAAACCGATCTAGCCAGATCCCAAGATATCTGACTACATTTCGACAAGCACTAGGCTGTCCGTGTTGTCCAATGATCGAGAACTTACGCCAATTTTTCCTGGTATCCCTAGAGGCTCCAGACAACGGCGTCCTAAAGAGAATGGTTTCCGACTTCTGAAAGTTGATTTTCAACTTCCAGTCATCGCAAAATCGTCTTATCTTATCGAAGTCACGCTGCAAGAGAGTATTAATGACCTCGATTTTTGGACCTGTTCTGTACGCTAGCAAATCGTCTGCGTACGCAATAGTATGGGGAAGTGAATCTATCAAGTCGCTTGTATAAATGTTGAATAGGATCGGCGAATTAACCGCGCCTTGCTGAAGACCATTTTTAATTTGAAATATTCCAACAGAACTCACATCGCCATTTTTTCCGATGAACTGTCTGTTGGTTAGCATATTATAAAGAATGTACAAGAGTGGTTTACTGATCCCCAGCCTAGTCAGCTTATAGAAAAGACCCTCTACGGTGTCGAAGGCCTTCTCCAAGTCAACAAGGCAGGCACCAGTACATTGGTTTTTGCCTTTATTCCATTGGATATCGGACACCAGTTTAGACGCGGCATGTGAGATATCATGCCTTAAAACCGAATTGATTATCCGGAACTATATGTTTGTCCTCAACCCACCTAGCTCTATTGATTACTTTTTCAAATACCTTACCGATATTCGGAAGGAGACTTATCGACCGGAGATTCGCCGGATTGGATATATCCTTTCCCTTTTTGGGGATAGGTTGCACCACCGCCGTTTTCCAATGCGCTGGATAATGTGCATTATTCATTGCATTATTAAACAGGGTGGTGTAAATGTCCACCGCTTCTAGAGGAAGATGTCGAAGCACGATGTTCGGAATACTGATTTCTTAGCCCTGATTGTGTCGGAGATCTCATGGAGCTCTTCCTTCGAAATGAACGGAGGTAGGTCAACCTCTCTGGTAATGACATTATTTGCCATATTTTCTTCGCTGAACCGAGTGAAACCAGAGCCCTCGGATCGCCAGTTCTCTACTTCGTTTCGAATGCAGAAGTCGTGCACCAAGACGCGATTGTCCAGGTCATAATTAGGGCCAATGGTATCAGTGGCCTTGTATATTTCCTGGAAAGTCGCCCCTATAGCCTCAACCTTCTCCTGTGGATCCTCGATCACAAAGAAGTCGTTATCATCAGCGGCCTCATTTGGATCAATACCTGCTATTGTCAGTAACCGTTCGTTGTCTGTTGTCCGGGCTATTTTAAGACACTGAAGGTCGTTTTGATTTTTTCTCCGAAATAGTTTATTTATTTGCGGGAACATATTCGGGTTGCTGATGTTTACAGCCCGAACCCTGTTGTTCCAATACGAACTTACAGAAATTCTGTAATTCTCTTTTATTAACGTTTGAATATTTTTAATCGACGACTTCAGTGTCCTAATCTCCGGGTCTTGTCTGTCAGTTAGTTGTCTGTACAAGTTTTTGAGCCTTGTCAGAAGTCTACTTTTCTGTCGGTGCAGTGCGTCAATAGTAGGATTGCGGAACAGGTCTTCGTTAGTCGCACGTCGATATCGCGGTATTGTAGCGTCCATAGTTTGTTTAATTGTCTCGTCCATTTGTTTTAAGTAATTGTCGATCTCCTCGTTTGACAAATTCCTATTGGACGGTGGGTGGAGCGTATTCGAGGAGAGCGCACGTGTCATGGTTGCGGAGAAGCGTGTCCATCGAGTCTTACTGTAGTTGTAAGAATATCTTTGGACAAACTCCTCCAATTCCGCAATTTCGTTGGGAACTGTAATTTCGGTGCTAAAACCGCAATGGTCACTGTCATACACGAATGTGCGCAGACAGTTTAGCGTTTGTAAATTCGTACCTGTCAGTCGTATACGTTCATCGTAAAGCAGTAGATCCAAATAAGACCCGCCTCTGGGAAACGACGGGTTATTCGTCGCTTTAAGACCGAGTCTGTACATGACATCGTGCTGACCCCACCAATCGAGTAGTAGGTTCCCTCTAGTATTTGGCAAATTATTTCCCCAATCTCTGTGTTTAGCGTTGAAATCCCCGCCGATTACAAAATAATTCTCCCCCGATTCCAGCCTCAGAAGTCGAAAAAGAGTGTCAAGCTCTGTAATAAATAAAGTGGATTGTGAAGTCTCAGGTGCATAAACAGAGGCCAAGTACAGCCGCTTTCCACTGGAGCGGGGTGTAAATGACTACTGCCTCCAACACCCGGAACCTACGCAACACTCCCTTGTACACTCTGTGAAATTTTATACCTTGTTTAATGAAGATCGCGACTCCGCCTCCACGATTGGATCGGGGCCGGTTTCTTCTTCTAACAATATAATTATTGTACTCCAGTTTGTGCTTATCGGTTAGCTTGGTTTCGCTAGCGAAAAGTACATCAGGAGTTTGGTCTTGTAGCAATTTAAACATCGCGGCTCTTCGCTCGATCCTAATCAGTGAATTAACATTTACCGCAAGGACCTTCAAAGATTGCTCCACCATGTGCGTACCCATTACGACATGTGTTGCGTTAGGCCCGGCAGCAGCGCGTAGATCTGGTCCACCCGCTTGGCCTGTTCTTGCACCTGCTTTTGCAGCTGAGCCATCTGCCCTTGGATTGCGAGCAAGATGGCCAGCATGTTGGGTGCAGCTTCCGTTGTTCTCGGCATTGGCGCTGGAGAAGCAACAGTCGCTTGCTGTACCGTAGCCCCCCTACCTGCAGGGTAGGAGACCTGTCCTTGATAAAGGATGAATGTCTTCCCTCATCAAAATGGAGTTTAGGCCGTATTGTGAAGACATACCCTGGAACAGACAACATCACAAGAGTCGTAAAGCTGAAAACACAACAGGGAGAAATCAAACGACCTATAACGAAACCTTGCCCTCTGCCAAATAACGCAAACAAACCTCTAACAGAAAACTAGTAAGTACAAACCGGAACACTTAAAATTTAACTTACATATGGTACAATCACAAACTACTCAAAAAAAAATTTAAAATCTAACCAAAATCCAAAAAATAAATTGGCAACCATCGAACATCAATAGCTTGCAATTCGAGCGTTTATTCATTTTACAGAAGTACCTACCAGCGCAACCAAACGTTCAACCAAACAAGGAGTGCGTCACCCATGCACAGTATCCACATATACCCATAGCTCAAACACACCACCCATTCGATCTACAGTCCACGATATCTCGATGCATACTCACACCCACGTGTAAAGTTAAAACCGAATCCACAACCAGCGGCTTCTAACACTAGAGTCTACAACCCTTTGGACCACACGCACACACGCACACACGCACACACACACACGTACACACAACCTAGAGTCAATAGCCCTGCTATATCACAGAAATTACACACACCCACTAGTGGCACCAAGATTACTTGTCGCGATTACAACAGCGACCAAAATGGTTGAATCCACAGCCACAACTAGAGGTAGGAGACCTGTCCTTGATAAAGGATGAACGTCTTCCCCCATCAAAATGGAGTTTAGGCCGTATTGTGAAGACATACCCAGGAACAGACCATATCACAAGAGTCGTAAATCTGAAAACACAACAGGGAGAAATCTAACGACCTATAACGAAACTTTGCCCTCTGCCAACTAATTCAAAAAAACCACTAACAGAAAACTAGTAAGTACACACCGGAACCCTTAACATTTAACTTACATATTGTACAATCACAATCTACTCAAAAAAAATTTAAAATCTAACCAAAATCTAAAAAATAAATTGGCAACCTTCGAACATCAATAGCTTGCAATTCGAGCGTCCATTCATTTTACAGAAGTACCTACCAGGGTAACCAAACGTTCACCCAAACAAGGAGTGCGTCACCCATGCACAGCATCCACATATACCCATAGCTCAAACACTCCACCCATTCGATCTACAGTCCACGATATCTAGATGCATACTCACACTCACGTGTAAAGTTCAAACCGAATCCTCAACCAACGGCCTCTAACACTAGAGTCTCCAACCCTTTGGACCACACTAACACACGCACACACCCACACGTACACACAACCTAGAGTCAATAGCCCTGCTATATCACAGAATTTACACACACCCACTACTGGCACCAAGATTACTTGTTGCGATTACAACAGCGACCAAAATGGTTGAATCCACAGCCACAACTAGAGGTAGGAGACCTGTCCTTGATAAAGGATGAACGTCTTCCCCCATCAAAATGGAGTTTAGGCCGTATTGTGAAGACATACCCTGGAACAGAAAACATCACAAGAGTCGTAAAGCTGAAAACACAACAGGGAGAAATCAAACGACCTATAACGAAACTCTGCCCTCTGCCAACTAATTCAAACAAACCACTAACAGAAAACTAGTAAGTACACACCGGAACACTTAAAATTTAACTTACTTATTGTACAATCAGAAACTACTCAAAAAAAAATTTACAATCTAACCAAAATCCAAAAAATAAATTGGCAACCTTCGAACATCAATAGCTTCCAATTCGAGCGTTTAATCATTTTACAGAAGTACATACCAGCGTAACCAAACGTTCACCCAAACAAGGAGTGCACATATACTCAGAGAGTCTACAACCCTTTGGAATACACAAACAAACGCACACACATACACGTACACACAACCTAGAGTCAATAGACCTGCTATATCTCAGAAATTACACACACCCACTAGTGGCACCAAGAGTACTTGTCGCGATTACAACAGTGACCAAAATGGTTGAAGCCACAGACACAACTAGAGGTAGGAGACCTGTCCTTGATAAAGAATGAACGTCTTCTCCCATCAAAATGGAGTTTAGGGCGTATTATTAAGACATATCCTGGAACATACAACATCACAAGAGTCGTAAAGCTGAAAACACAATAGGGAGAAATCAAACGACCTATAACGAAACTTTGCCCTCTGCCAACTTATTCAAAAAAACCACTAACAGAAAACTAGTAAGTACATACCGGAACACTTAAAATTTAACTTACTTATTGTACAATCAGAAACTACTCAAAAAAAAATTTAAAATCTAACCAAAATCCAAAAAATAAATTGGCAACCTTCGAACATCAATAGCTTCCAATTCGAGCGTTTAATCATTTTACAGAAGTACATACCAGCGTAACCAATCGTTCACGCAAACAAGGAGTGCGTCACCCATGCACAGTATCCACATATACCCCTAGCTCAAACACTCCACCCATTCGATCTACAGTCCACGATATCTAGATACATACTCACACCCACGTGTAAAGTTCAAACCGAATCCGCAACCAACGGCCTCTAACGCTAGAGTCTACAACAATTCGGACCACACAAACACACGCACACACACACGTACACACAACCTAGAGTCAATAGTCCTGCTATATAACTGAAATTACACACACCCACTAGTAGCACCAAGATTACTTGTCGCGGTTACAACAGCGACCAAAATGGTTGAAGCCACTGCCACAACTAAAGGTAGGAGACCTGTCCTTGATAAAGGATGAACGTCTTCCCCCATCAAAATGGAGTTTAGGCCGTATTGTAAAGACATACCCTGGAACAGAAAACATCACAAGAGTCGTAAAGCTGAAAACACAAAAGGGAGAAATCAAACGACCTATAACGAAACTTTGCCCTCTGCCAACTAATTCCAACAAACCACTAACAGAAAACTAGTAAGTACATACCGGAACACTTAAAATTTAACTTACATATTGTACAATCACAAACTACTCAAAAAAAAATTTTAAATCTAACCAAAATCCAAAAAATAAATTTTCAACCTTCGAACATCAATAGCTTGCAATTCGAGCGTTTATTCATTTTACAGAAGTACATACCAGCGTAACCAAACGTTCACCCAAACAAGGAGTGCGTCACCCATGCACAGTATCCACATATACCCATAGCTCAAACACTCCACCCATTCGATCTACAGTCCACGATATCTAGATGCATACTCACACCCACGTGTAAAGTTCAAACCGAATCCTCAACCAACGGCCTCTAGCACTAGAGTCTCCAACCCTTTGGACCACACAAACACACGCACACACACACACGTACACACAACCTAGAGTCAAAAGCCCTGCTATATCATAGAAATTACACACACCCACTAGTGGCACTAAGATTACTTGTCGCGATTACAACAGCGACCAAAGTGGTTGAAGCCACTGCCACAACTAAAGGTAGGAGACCTGTCCTTGATAAAGGATGAACGTCTTCCCCCATCAAAATGGAGTTTAGGCCGTATTGTGAAGACTTACCCTGGAACAGAAAACATCACAAGAGTCGTAAAGCTGAAAACACAAAAGGGAGAAATCAAACGACCTATAACGAAACTTTGCCCTCTGCCAACTAATTCAAACAAACCACTAACAGAAAACTAGTAAGTATATACCGGAACACTTAAAATTTTACTTACATATTGTACAATCACAAACTACTCGAAAAAAAAATTTAAAATCTAACCAAAATCCAAAACATAAATTGGCAACCTTCAAACATCAATAGCGTTTATTCATTTTACAGAAGTACATACCAGCGTAAATAAACGTTCACCCAAACAAGGAGTGCGTCACCCATGCACAGTATCCACAAATACCCATAGCTCAAAAACACCACCCATTCCATCTACAGTCCACGATATCTAGATGCATACTCACACCCACGTGTAAAGTTCAAACCGAATCCTCAACCAACGGCCTCTAACACTAGAGTCTCCAACCCTTTGGACCACACAAACACACGCACCCACCTACACGTACACACAACCTAGAGTCAATAGCCCTGCTATATCACAGAAATTACACACACCCACTAGTGGCACCAAGATTACTTGTCGCGATTACAACAGCGACCAAAATGGTTGAAGCCACAGCCACAACTAGAGGTAGGAGACCTGCCCTTGATAAAGGATGAACGTCTTCCCCCATTAAAATGGAGTATAGGCCGTATTGTGAAGACATACCCTGGAACAGACAACATCACAAGAGTCGTAAAGCTGAAAACAAAACAGGGAGAAATCAGACGAACTATAACGAAAGTTTGGCCTCTGCCAAGTAATTCAAAAAAACCACTAACAGAAAACTAGTAAGTACACACCGGAACACTTAAAATTTAACTTACATATTGTACAATCACAAACAACTTAAAAAAAATTTTGAATCTAACCAAAATCCAAAAAATAAATTGGCAACCTTCGAACATCAATAGCTTCCAATTCGAGCGTTTGTTCATTTTACAGAAGTACCTACCAGCGTAACCAAACGTTCACCCAAACAAGGAGTGCGTCACCCATGCACAGTATCCACATATACCCATAGCTCAAAAATACCACCCATTCGATCTACAGTCCACGATATCTAGATACATACTCATACCCAAGTATAAAGTCCAAACCGAATCCACAACCAACGGCCTCTAACACTAGAGTTTTTAGTTTTCTATGCATTTTATTATATTATTCACTAACTCTTACATACTAACAAAAAATGCTTAGATGCTAGCTTAAAATTACTTAGCAGTCTTATATTAACTTACTGGCCCCACACAGGCACTCTAGGCTGCTCTAAATTCTTATATCTATGTCTTTCGACTTTATTTACATTTTATTGAAATATTTGTCGATATATCTTGTGTACTTAAGGCTAAGAAAAAAATTGTTAACAAAAACTTAGCATATGAACTTAATTTTCTATAAAACTTAATGTCTAACTTAAAATAAACCTTAGTCTACCTAACCTACATACACAATATACACACATATATATAATACACAATTGTATATTTCTTAAATGCTAACCTAAACCTATGCAAGCTGGCCACCGCTATTTACAGAGCAAATAAATTGGTCAGCTCTGCCTCATTAGTGAGGCTGGTCCGTAATTAACGGAAACGACGACGAAACATCTTCTCCATCATTCAACCACCAGAAATGCTGGTGCTGTCGAACGACATCCCTCTTATCGCGATTCCCCACCGCCCTACTGAACCTGAGACGATCCACAGTGCCGTGTGCGACGTCTCTGTCGTAGTTTAGTCGCCTGTCCCCAGCTTTCCGAGCGACATGGAAGATTAGCGGGACCGCTGATCTATCCTGGATCAACCCTATCTGATCCAGGTAGAGGAATGCTTCCGGTGGAACGAAGCCGTCAGACCGCACACTCTCGTGGTAAAGGTAGGTGGGGTAGTAAGCCCCAGATATCACGTTATTCGTCGAGGCCATTGCTCTTGCAATGTGCCTTCGAGTCAGCTTAATTACGAAGTTGTCCACTCGTATTAGGTTCGCCCTGTTGTAAAGAACCTCATAACGATAAAAAATTTTGTACTCCGACTCTGGTGTTCTGTACAAGCGAAGGCAAGCCCTAAGGCAAGCCCTCTCAAACACCCGAATCTTTTCCATTAAGCTTGCTCGTACATTGAACCACACGGGGCACCCGAATACCAGCATGGGCCTGACAAGGGCCATGTAGCAGATTACCTTTACCCTCGCATCGAATTGGCTGCTATAAAACAGTCTCTTTGTAAGGGCAAAAGCACCTTTAGCTCTGGCCAGAGCAGCATCTACATTTTTATCAAAATACAGAAACCGATCTAGCCAGATCCCAAGATATCTGACTACATTTCGACAAGCACTAGGCTGTCCGTGTTGTCCAATGATCGAGAACTTACGCCAATTTTTCCTGGTATCCCTAGAGGCTCCAGACAACGGCGTCCTAAAGAGAATGGTTTCCGACTTCTGAAAGTTGATTTTCAACTTCCAGTCATCGCAAAATCGTCTTATCTTATCGAAGTCACGCTGCAAGAGAGTATTAATGACCTCGATTTTTGGACCTGTTCTGTACGCTAGCAAATCGTCTGCGTACGCAATAGTATGGGGAAGTGAATCTATCAAGTCGCTTGTATAAATGTTGAATAGGATCGGCGAATTAACCGCGCCTTGCTGAAGACCATTTTTAATTTGAAATATTCCAACAGAACTCACATCGCCATTTTTTCCGATGAACTGTCTGTTGGTTAGCATATTATAAAGAATGTACAAGAGTGGTTTACTGATCCCCAGCCTAGTCAGCTTATAGAAAAGACCCTCTACGGTGTCGAAGGCCTTCTCCAAGTCAACAAGGCAGGCACCAGTACATTGGTTTTTGCCTTTATTCCATTGGATATCGGACACCAGTTTAGACGCGGCATGTGAGATATCATGCCTTAAAACCGAATTGATTATCCGGAACTATATGTTTGTCCTCAACCCACCTAGCTCTATTGATTACTTTTTCAAATACCTTACCGATATTCGGAAGGAGACTTATCGACCGGAGATTCGCCGGATTGGATATATCCTTTCCCTTTTTGGGGATAGGTTGCACCACCGCCGTTTTCCAATGCGCTGGATAATGTGCATTATTCATTGCATTATTAAACAGGGTGGTGTAAATGTCCACCGCTTCTAGAGGAAGATGTCGAAGCACGATGTTCGGAATACTGATTTCTTAGCCCTGATTGTGTCGGAGATCTCATGGAGCTCTTCCTTCGAAATGAACGGAGGTAGGTCAACCTCTCTGGTAATGACATTATTTGCCATATTTTCTTCGCTGAACCGAGTGAAACCAGAGCCCTCGGATCGCCAGTTCTCTACTTCGTTTCGAATGCAGAAGTCGTGCACCAAGACGCGATTGTCCAGGTCATAATTAGGGCCAATGGTATCAGTGGCCTTGTATATTTCCTGGAAAGTCGCCCCTATAGCCTCAACCTTCTCCTGTGGATCCTCGATCACAAAGAAGTCGTTATCATCAGCGGCCTCATTTGGATCAATACCTGCTATTGTCAGTAACCGTTCGTTGTCTGTTGTCCGGGCTATTTTAAGACACTGAAGGTCGTTTTGATTTTTTCTCCGAAATAGTTTATTTATTTGCGGGAACATATTCGGGTTGCTGATGTTTACAGCCCGAACCCTGTTGTTCCAATACGAACTTACAGAAATTCTGTAATTCTCTTTTATTAACGTTTGAATATTTTTAATCGACGACTTCAGTGTCCTAATCTCCGGGTCTTGTCTGTCAGTTAGTTGTCTGTACAAGTTTTTGAGCCTTGTCAGAAGTCTACTTTTCTGTCGGTGCAGTGCGTCAATAGTAGGATTGCGGAACAGGTCTTCGTTAGTCGCACGTCGATATCGCGGTATTGTAGCGTCCATAGTTTGTTTAATTGTCTCGTCCATTTGTTTTAAGTAATTGTCGATCTCCTCGTTTGACAAATTCCTATTGGACGGTGGGTGGAGCGTATTCGAGGAGAGCGCACGTGTCATGGTTGCGGAGAAGCGTGTCCATCGAGTCTTACTGTAGTTGTAAGAATATCTTTGGACAAACTCCTCCAATTCCGCAATTTCGTTGGGAACTGTAATTTCGGTGCTAAAACCGCAATGGTCACTGTCATACACGAATGTGCGCAGACAGTTTAGCGTTTGTAAATTCGTACCTGTCAGTCGTATACGTTCATCGTAAAGCAGTAGATCCAAATAAGACCCGCCTCTGGGAAACGACGGGTTATTCGTCGCTTTAAGACCGAGTCTGTACATGACATCGTGCTGACCCCACCAATCGAGTAGTAGGTTCCCTCTAGTATTTGGCAAATTATTTCCCCAATCTCTGTGTTTAGCGTTGAAATCCCCGCCGATTACAAAATAATTCTCCCCCGATTCCAGCCTCAGAAGTCGAAAAAGAGTGTCAAGCTCTGTAATAAATAAAGTGGATTGTGAAGTCTCAGGTGCATAAACAGAGGCCAAGTACAGCCGCTTTCCACTGGAGCGGGGTGTAAATGACTACTGCCTCCAACACCCGGAACCTACGCAACACTCCCTTGTACACTCTGTGAAATTTTATACCTTGTTTAATGAAGATCGCGACTCCGCCTCCACGATTGGATCGGGGCCGGTTTCTTCTTCTAACAATATAATTATTGTACTCCAGTTTGTGCTTATCGGTTAGCTTGGTTTCGCTAGCGAAAAGTACATCAGGAGTTTGGTCTTGTAGCAATTTAAACATCGCGGCTCTTCGCTCGATCCTAATCAGTGAATTAACATTTACCGCAAGGACCTTCAAAGATTGCTCCACCATGTGCGTACCCATTACGACATGTGTTGCGTTAGGCCCGGCAGCAGCGCGTAGATCTGGTCCACCCGCTTGGCCTGTTCTTGCACCTGCTTTTGCAGCTGAGCCATCTGCCCTTGGATTGCGAGCAAGATGGCCAGCATGTTGGGTGCAGCTTCCGTTGTTCTCGGCATTGGCGCTGGAGAAGCAACAGTCGCTTGCTGTACCGTAGCCCCCCTACCTGCAGGGTAGGAGACCTGTCCTTGATAAAGGATGAATGTCTTCCCTCATCAAAATGGAGTTTAGGCCGTATTGTGAAGACATACCCTGGAACAGACAACATCACAAGAGTCGTAAAGCTGAAAACACAACAGGGAGAAATCAAACGACCTATAACGAAACCTTGCCCTCTGCCAAATAACGCAAACAAACCTCTAACAGAAAACTAGTAAGTACAAACCGGAACACTTAAAATTTAACTTACATATGGTACAATCACAAACTACTCAAAAAAAAATTTAAAATCTAACCAAAATCCAAAAAATAAATTGGCAACCATCGAACATCAATAGCTTGCAATTCGAGCGTTTATTCATTTTACAGAAGTACCTACCACGCTGGTTCAAACAAACAAGGAGTGCGTCACCCATGCACAGTATCCACATATACCCATAGCTCAAAAACACCACCAATTCGATCTACAGTCCACGATATCTAGATACATACTCATACCCATGTATAAAGTTCAAACCGAATCCACAACCAACTGCCTCTAACAGTAGAGTCTCCAACCCTTTGGTGAGAAATAATGTTTTCAATATAGATATTTGGCTTAGACAAGGAGAAGCACATTACTTTTGATTTATTGCTAAGAATAAGTCGATGGTAGTTTAACCAGGTGGTAAGAATCTCTAAATCTGTATTTATTTGCTCACGAGCCACAGCTGCGGAGTTGCATGAATATGCTAATGCAATATCATCTGCGTAACCGACTATATGACCATTGACAGGGAGACTGAATATACTCTTGTATATAATACAAGAGAAAAAGGATCGGCCCTAAGACAGATCCTGGAGGGACGCCGGTATTAGCGCAAATCTCCTCCTTGCTAACAACGTCATTAACTCTTACCCGTTGTTTTCTGTTGGTTAGGTATGATTTAAACCAGTCGAGTATATTTCCTCTGAAACCAGCATTGTAAAGTTTTTGAAGTAGGATTGCATGGTCAACTAGGTCAAAAGCTTTGGTTAGATCAAGAAATAGGCCAAATGTGCTCAGACTATTGTCTAGTCCTTTATATATATTACTTAAAAATGCCACTATTGCATCTTCAGTACACTTAGCTTTTATGAAACCAAATTGAGAAACTCTAAAGAAACTTGATTTATTCAAAAAAATTAGCATCTTTTCAACAATGATTCTTTCAAATATTTTTGAAAAAACTGATAACAAGGATATGGGTCTATAATTGTTCCGATCACTTGGATCACCCTTCTTGAAAACAGGAATAATCAATGAGGTCTTAAGATGTCCTGGGAATACCCCGATTTGGAAGCTTTGATTAACAATATATGTTAAAGGCGCAACTATATATTTTCCTATCTTTTTAATGACAAAATTACTTATACCGTCAGGTCCAGATGAATTTTTGTTTTTTAGTGAGTTAATAATAGCCAGATGGTCTGAATTATTTACTGATGTAAAGAAGAAAGAAAAAGGGTATATTTTATCAACCAAATATTTTTTGTTTGTTTCAGTGATTTGAGTGCATACATCCGGTTTTGAGATGTTAGCAACATTTTTAAAGAAGTCATTCATCCCGTTGCTTAACTCCTCATTACTAACAGCAGTTTTATTGCCTAGTTTAAGAAGTTTTAAACCCTGTTCATTTTTATCTTTTCCTAAAATAGTGTTTATAATTCGCCACTGTTCTTTAGGATTAAGCCTATGTTCCTCAAATTTTCTTCGGTAGTATTCAGTTTTACGTTCCTCTACTAAATTATGCACATTAGTTTGCAGCATTTTATATGTGTGTTTAATTAAAGGCTGGTTCATTTTATTTTTATTTTTAGCGTAGAATTTATTTTTTTCCCAAACCTTTTCACAAATTCAAGAGTCATCCGTGGTTTAATTTTCTTGACCCTATTTATTTTCTTATTTTTCACACATAAGCTAATATAACACTTAAGGATTTTTAAAAATGCTAATAAGCCATTTGAAGGACAAGCTGAACCGTATACTGGGTCCCAAGTTTCTAAAGACAAACATTGAAACAGTTTTGAGAAATTAATCGTAGTTCCTTCTTTTCTACAAGTTGGTTTAGAATTCATGCCAACGGAAGTTCTTACGAGGTTTTTTAAAGTAATACCAATTAAATGGTGGTCAGTTATACCTAGCTCTAGAATAAACGGATATGTATCGGTAAGTTCCGTGGACTTAAGAAAAATGTGGTCAATGCATTACTTGGAATTGTTACATATTCTAGGTGGTAAATTTATAAACGACCGAAAGCCTAGCGAACATAATAAGAGCAAATCAATGTCCCTTGGTAGATTAAAAACGTCGATATTGATATCCCCAATTAAAAAGACGTTATCACAGTTGATAGAGCACAGTAGACATTCAAGGTCTTCGAGAAAAATTTTACGATCCACAGACTGCAGCCGATATACACAAACGACAGTAACTGACAAATTCAAACATACTTTCGGTTTAATTATTACACAGTCGGCACTTTCAATTTCAGGGGTTAGAACATCATCCACTTCAAGATCGTTTTTGACAAAGACAACTGTACCTCCCGCGATATAAGTTTCGTTACATTTTGGATATACAAAATAACCCGGGATAGAAAAATTTGACATTTCATGCTTAAAAGCCCAGATCTCCGTTAGTATCATAATTGAAGGTATATAACGAAACTTTGCCCTCTGCCAACTAATTCAAACAAACCACTAACAGAAAACTAGTAAGTACACACCGGAACACTTAAAATTTAACTTACATATGGTACAATCACAAACTACTCAAAAAAAAATTTAAAATCTAACCAAAATCCAAAAAATAAATTGGCAACCTTTGAATATCAATAGCTTGCGATTCGAGCGTTTATTCATTTTACAGAAGTACCTACCAGAGTAACCAAGCGTCCACCCAAACAAGGAGTGCGTCACCCATGCACAGTATCCACATATACCCATAGCTCAAAAACACCACCCATTCGATCTACAGTCCACGATATCTAGATACATACTCATACCCACGTATAAAGTCCAAACCGAATCCTCAACCAACGGCCTCTAACACTAGAGTCTCCAACCCTTTGGACCACACAAACACACGCACACACTCACACGTGCACACAACGTAGAGTCAATAGCCCAGCTATATCACAGAAATTACACACACCCACTAGTGGCACCAAGATTACTTGTCGCGATTACAACAGCGACCAAAATGGTTGAAGCCACAGCCACAACTAGAGGTAGGAGACCTGTCCTTGATAAAGGATGAACGTTTTCCACCATCACAATGGAGTTTAGGCCGTATTGTGAAGACACGCCTTGGAACAGACAACATCATAAGAGTCGTAAAGCTGAAAACACAACAGGGAGAAATCAAACGACCTATAACGAAACTTTGCCCTCTGCCAACTAATTCAAACAAACCACTAACAGAAAACTCGTAAGTACACACCGGAACACTTAAAATTTAACTTACATATTGTACAATCACAAACTACTCAAAAAAAAATTTAAAATCTAACCAAAATCCACAAAATAAATTGGCAACCTTCGAATATCAATAGCTTGCAATTCGAGAGTTTATTCATTTTACAGAAGTACCTACCAGCGTAACCAAACGTTCACCCAAACAAGGAGTGCGTCACAAATGCACAGTATCCACATATACCCATAGCTCAAAAACACCACCCATTCGATCTACAGTCCACGATATCTAGATACATACTCCTACCCACGTATAAAGTTCAAACCAAATCCACAAGCGACGGCCTCTAACTCCAGAGTCTACAAACCTTTGGACCACACAAACACACACACGTACACACAACCTAGAGTCAATAGCCCTGCTATATCACAGAGATTGCACACACCCACTAGTGGCACCAAGATTACTTGTCGCGATTACAACAGCGACCAAAATGGTTGAAGCCACAGCCACAACTAGAGGTAGAAGACCTGACCTTGATAAAGGATGAACGTCTTCCCCCATCAAAATGGAGTTTAGGCCGTATTATGAAGACATACCCTGGAACAGACAACATCACAACAGTCGTAAAGCTGAAAACACAACAGAGGGAAATCAAACGACCTATAACGAAACTTTGCCCTTTGCCAACTAATTCAAACAAACCACTAACAACATCATCATCTTTTCCTACCCACCGTCGAGTTCGGACCTGTTTTAATTTCGCTCCGCGATAATTTGTGAATATTTGTTTTACTGTTTGACCTTTTTCCTTTTTTTTTTGGTTTTTTTCGTGTGTGACCCCATTCTTCCCAATCGCTTACACCATAAATTCCCAGTGTCATCAAAATACAGTGAATTTGTATTTCCTCAGTGTCATTAAAACACAGTGACTTTGTGCCTTAAAAAAAAAAAAAAAAATACATATATATAAAAATATAAAAATAATTAATACTCTGATCTAATTTAACCATGTCTTCCTGTGGATTTGCTGACTGCGCTTTACCTACTAACACAGTGGAAATGATTACATGCAATGGGATATGTGGAAAGAAATTCCATCCCATATGCATTGGTTTAAGCAGAAACGCTAAAACTCATCTGGAAGAGTATAAGCGCATATTCTGCTTCTTCTGTGTAGAGTGCCGGACCATCTCCCAGGCACATATAATGCTGCCTATAAAATGTAATAACCAGCAACTAATTGGGCTTGCAGACTCGATTGCAGAGTTAAAATGCGAAGTTCAATTCAATAGCAAAAATGTAACCAAACTAATTTCCGAGAGCCATGATAACCTACACTGTTCGATCGATAACAGCATAACCACCACAAAATCAGCTGTTCAATCCCTGCAGTCTAAAATAAGTAAATTAGCAGATTCTGATAAGTCTCACTGCTCAAACGCGTTACCAGCGATTCAGTCAACTTCAGTTCAGTTGGGAAAAATTATGTCAACGTTGACTGACCAATCCACTCTTCTACATCTCAAGCATGCTGAACAAGCCGAAAACATCGGATCCATCCAACATGACCTCAATTTTCTAAGTGAGGAAGCTGCATCCACTAGATCAACCACAATGCAGATATTGGAGGAATTAAAGCACATCTCTAGTAAGCCGGATGCACCTCCATCTGCAGTAAGCCCGTGTAACAAATCCTTACACGACGAGCTATATACATCATCCTCAAACACTTCAGTCCCAACTCATTCAATAACCATTACCACCGAAGCCCCCGTTCAATCCACTTCGATAAATGCAACTTCGATCACCAATCCCGTTCCAAGACCATTGCCAATAATTAGGGCTTTTGGGACATCCTGGACTCTCCCTGAATGGACCAACAGAATTCAAAAATTAAATAAAATGAATCTTGAAGCCACCAAAAAACCGGAGCTGTCTACTTTCTTTCTTCAAAGTGCCCCACGTCACGCAAGCCCGTCCTGCATCAAAGACCTTTTTAGGAAGAAATTTGGTATACAAGACATCAAGTGTAAATAAGTTGGCAAAGTGAAGAGCAAAAACGGCATGTGTTTTGAAATACGTATACCCACTAAATGCGATTGGATGTTCAAATCTTCGGACGGCATACCAATCTCGGAAGAGATGGTCATCACCCAACGGAAGGATATGATATATAATAAGTTTGCTAATAAAAGAAAAGATAGCACCCACAATTCTGCCCTATCCCATCAACATCCCAACTCAAACTGGTCATTTAAGACCCAAATCTTTCCAAGATTCACCTCGCTCCTACCCCCCTTTGCTACATCCAAAAAGAACACCAGAGTCGCTACACCAAATCCTCTCGCTCCCCTCACCAAATCTTTAAAGCCGCCTCAAAACAGAGTTTCATTTAACCTCGCTCCTGCGCCTTCTACCCAAGTTCCAACTAACGTTGCCCCATCAGTCACATATCCTAACTTTATCAGCTCACATATACTAAACCCAACCACCCCTTCCTCATCTTCATCTACCAATCCCCCTGATCCAACCACCCTCACTAATCAAGATTCTAGTTCCGGAGTGCTTGAACAACATGTCCCTTCTTCATCCGCTCGTTCGCCTGCCCTCGATTCTTGCCCGAAATACCTTGACCCACTCCTTCCACCAACTGTCAAACTCACAAAAAAATTTTCTGATTTGAATGATGACAGTCGTTACATTGTATCTCGTTTGAGAGACCGACGCATTTATGAAAATGTTCGGCTCTACCCTGCCTACTTGCACGACAAACCCAACTCCGTTTGCATTGATGGCATAACCAAAACCAACATTATGGTTTCGATTCACCGAGAAGGTCTTCCTATTAAGCCAGCTGAATTGATGCAAATTTTCGTTCGCTACCATGCGAGTTTCGACATCTCTTCCGATGAAGTTCATAATGATCTTTCCACGCTGTCTTTGCATGTCAGCTCTAAATGTCTCTCCCACTTGCAAAGAACTCGTTCAAATTTTAAAAACTATTACAGTTCCTAACAAACTAAATCCTGTATCCTCCAGTCCACAATGCCTGTCCATTTACTACCAAAATGTAAGAGATTTGCGCTCTAAAATCTCCGTCGTATATCTCAATTCTCAAAAGTTACCCTACGACCTAATTGCTCTTACTGAAACAAATCTAATTCCGGACATTAATAACCTTGAGCTGTTTCCTCCAAATTTCAACGTTTTTCGAAAAGATGGATTTGAAAGAGCTGATAATCCCTATGGCCAAGGTGTATTACTAGCAATCCGGAACTTTTTCCACGCAACTCCTGTTGATATTCCCCACACTGACAACTTCGAGTTAGTATGTGTCAACATTACGCTCCCCAAACGCTATCTTTACGTACTTTGTTGTTACATTCACCCATTCCAACCAATTGAGTCTTATCGACCTGTAGTTCACGCAGTGGATTTTTTGACAGATAATGCACAACCTGAAGACTGTATTATTCTAGTAGGGGATTTCAACCTCCCTCAACTTAAATGGGAGCCTTCCGACAACTCGTCTCATTTCGTCTCTCTTAATTCGTCCTCAGAAATAGAAATTTTGATGGTGGATTGCCTAACCAACTCAAGTCTATATCAGATTAGTGGAATACCTAACACAATGAAGAGACAACTCGACCTTGTCTTCACATCCGATTCAGATAACTGTATCGTTTATAGGAGTGATCATCTTCTTTCTACCCTAGACCGCCTTCATCCCCCCTTGTCAATTATATACTCATATGAAAATGGTAACACAAGTGTCGATGCGGAAAATGCATTTTCATTTAACTTCCGAAGAACCGACTTTAACAAACTTAAAAACAACATTAACTTTGACTTTATTGCTGAGACGACTAATATTGATCTTGCCTTATCAACGTTCTATTCGTTAATTTTCTCCTGCTTTGCCCAATCGGTTCCATATACCTTCCAAAAGGACTGCATGTCAGCTCCTCCCTGGTACAACAAGGAGTTGCGCTCTCTCCGTAATTACAGAAACAAGTTGTGGCATAAATTCTTAAGGACTCGATCTGATTCCGACTACAGTAATTATCGATTGGTATATAATCGTTTTTCTGAACTTTGTGAGTCTCTTTACCTTGAGTACCTCTACCGCATGCAATTTAACTTAGTCTCAGACCCTAAATGCTTCTACCAGATTGTTAATACCAAAAGAAAGTCAGACGGCTACCCATCTACTCTCAAATTTCTCAGTGATTCTTCTGCCGACCCGAAAACCATTGCAAATTTCTTTGCCTGTCATTTTAATAAATCCTTTTCTAAAAAAACAGCTGAACCCGATCCTAGTTACTTTAGCTATATGAGAAACTATCCTGAGACATCATCCGTTTCGCTAAATATAACAACATCTTTGGTGTCTGATAATATTACCAAACTTAAAGATGATTTTTCGTCCGGCCCTGATGGCCTTCCGGCTGTTGAAATAAAAGAGTGTATTAACCATCTCGGTCCTCCCTTTGCTGCCCTATTTAACTTGTCTTTCCCTTTCCTATGGAAGGAATCTTACATCATCCCTATTCATAAAAAAGGAAGTAAGGCCGAAGTCGATAATTATAGGCCCATAGCAAAACTCTCTTGCATACCCAAACTTTTTGAAAGCATAGTCTATCAACAACTGCTTCCGTACTGTAGGCCAACTATCTGTACAAATCAGCACGGTTTCATGAAAGGTAAATCAATGACCACTAACCTAACAGAGTTGGTCTCTAGGACGCTTCATGCTTTAGAAGACGGTGATGAAGTCGATTCAATTTCCACTGATTTCAGCAAGGCATTCGATAAAATTTCTCACCAACTTATCATTTTTAAACTAAAAAAACTTGGCTTTTCCCCTCATTTTGTGGCATGGACCAAACCCTATATAGAAGATCGAGAATACAGGGTCATCTTCAGATCTTCAATATCCGACCCAATTAAAGCAACATCTGGTGTCCCTCAGGGTAGTCACCTTGGGCCAATCATCTTTATCCTGACGATTAACGACATAAATCTCATTTTAAAGAATTGTAATCTTTCTATTTTCGCTGATGACATTAGAATTTCCAAAGTCATTTCATTACCTTCTGACTCCCATTGCCTGCAAGATGACTTAAATAAGTTTTCGGTATGGTGCAAGCAAAACTTTTTGGAGCTTAATGTCAGCAAATGCCAAGCGATAACCTATTCCCGCAAACGTTTACCTCCCCCTCCAAGAAACTACTTCATCTGCAATGAGCCTATTCCTTCCACTACCCAAGTACGGGATCTAGGAATAATTTGTGACAGAGAATTGAATTTCGACTCACATATTGACAGCATTATAAATAAAGCTAACTCTGCACTTGGTTTTATCAAACGCTGGTCGAAAGAATTTTCCAACCCTTACGTTACAAAGTCCCTGTACATTACTTTTGTAAGGCCTCTTCTCGATTATTGCAGCCAAGTTTGGTCACCCTATAAACTAACCCACATTCAAAGCATAGAAGCAGTCCAACGCAGGTTTATCCGTTTCGCACTTCGTGGTCTACCCTAGGCCGACCCATATGGATTACCCCCTATGAAAATAGGCTGGAACTAATTAGCATGCATACCCTAAAAACACGTCGTGAAGTCGCTGATGTACTTTTTATCCACCAGTTACTGACTGGAAACATCGAGTGCTCGAGAATAACGCAAAATATTGCATTCACTTCCAATCCCCGTTATCTAAGATCTGTCCCACTCTTCCTGATCCGAACTCACCGTACCAACTACGGTCACTTTGAACCAGTATGTAGAATGTTGCGTATAACGAACAACTACGCCGAAGTCTTTGACCTAAATAGCAGCAAACACGAAATGAAAAAAGCACTGCTCAATATGCCACTCCCTTAACATCTACCTTGTCTACCATTTCTCCTCGCCCCATATTAGGTTAAGAATATCTTTGTTAGTTTTAAGCCTAGGTTTAAGTTTTTGCTTGTTAATAAGCTAAATAAAGTTGTCCGGGGTAGACCCGGGCTAATAACACAAAACTAGTAAGTACACACCGGAACACTTAAAATTTAACTTACATATTGTACAATCACAAGCTACTCAAAAAAAAAATTTAAAATCTAACCAAAATCCAAAAACTAAATTGGCAACCTTCGAACATCAATAGCTTGCAATTCGAGCGTTTATTCATTTTACAGAAGTACCTACCAGCGTAACCAAATGTTCACCCAAACAAGGAGTGCGTCACCCATGCACAGTATCCACATATACCCATAGCTCAAAAACATCACCCATTCGATCTACAGTCCACGATATCTAGATACAAACTCATACCCACGTATAAAGTTCAAACCGAATCCACAACCAACGGCCTCTAACACTAGAGTCTACAACCCTTTAGACCACTCAAACGCACACACACAGACACACGTACACACAACCTAGAGTCATTAGCCCTGCTATATCACAGAAATTACACACACCCACTAGTGGCACCAAGACTACTTGTCGCGATTACAACAGCGACCAAAATGGTTGAAGCCACAGCCACAACTAGAGGTAGGAAACCTGTCCTTGATAAAGGATGAACGCCTTCCCCCATCAAAATGGAGTTTAGGCCGTATTGTGAAGACATACCCTGGCGCGGACAACCTCACAAGAGTCGCAAAGCTGAAAACACAACAGGGAGAAATCAAATGACCTATAACGAAAATTTGGCCTCTGCCAACTAATTCAAACAAACCACTAACAGAAAACTAGTAAGTACACACCGGAACACTTAAAATTTAACTTACATATTGTACAATTGTAAGATGTTTCGGTGTGTGTGGATGGAGATGTAACACTTGTTTGCCAGCAGCGGGTGGCACGCTTGCGGTTGCACGGCGTTCGCTCGTCGGAGGGGTAGGATCTTGCTGCTATTTTTTTACCGAAGCTTACTAAATTTATCGTGCCAATAAAAAAATTGAGTATGAAAACGTATGGTCTATTGTGTTGGGTTAATACAAAAGAAGAAACGCACATGAACTTGACTTAAACTTGAGGTGGTGTTGTAGATGTTATAACACCTGAGGGAACCCACCCACGGCAATTGGCATAGCCATTCGCACCATGACTACCACTTCCTAGTTTCTGTTGGAATAGTCCCTAACTAGTAAAATTATCGAACTCTTTTCTACGCGATCATTTCAACGTTCTACACGGTCTTAGCACTCTGCCATTTCAAGGGAACCAGTAAAAAAAAGTCATTTATCACAAACGTAGATATTGGTAAAAATCATAAACGCGACTGTTTTAGTTCACTTCATTGCGTACAGGTTTATTTCAATGTATGGTAAATATGAATTATATGAAATATATATATGTATATTAATTTGTATGGATAATACTAAGAATAATTGGATTAAGCTGACTTCAGTACATATGTATATAGATTATAAGATAGATAAGAAAAGGTGTGTATGTTTATATATATACATACATATAAATATATATGTACATATGTATACATATTGAAATAGCTAGGGGTTATTGCATGTGTAATATTTTAGAACTTTAATAGATTAAGTATACAAGTATATGTAGGTACTAATTATTGTTTTGTTGTATGTGTATTCCAAATAGTTAACAGTTGATATTTATTAAATTTTATATTTCAAATTTAGATAATGTAGTAATTAAGATATATGTATGTCCGAAAAGCACGTTTGATATAAGACTCGAGAAAATTTATACATAGAATGTCTAAGGAAATTTAAATGAACTTTTGTACTCACGATTTTACTCGATGATCCAGTTGAATTTTGTGCACAAATTTCAGCCGATATGATCCAATGTTACCTCTGTTATAATATGTGTTAATATAAATGTATAATGTTTCTCTGGCCTTTATGTTTGACAATATTTTCTGTGGATTGTGGATTAATTAACAATACAACAATACAAAAAAAAAGGAATCGAAATATTTAAATATATATATATATGTATATGTAGATGTATATGCACATATATCCATATATGCATATACATGTATATGTACAGAAAATTTTGTATGTAGGAATTTACAGGTATACGTATAGTTTTTTTTTTTTTTTGATTCAAGTTAAGTTTGAGGTAAAGGCTGGCTGTACACTCGACTTGATTTTGCTGGTATATGGTATATATATCTGTGGCTATTGAGGTTATGTGGGCCGCTTGCTCAACAATTTTGGCGTGGGACTTTTGGTCGTAACGGTGGTGAATTAATTGATAGGTCATTCCCAAGGTGCACATTATCACCCCTTTTCCATAGGTGAACTGGACGTAAGTGGAGCACTAGGACATTGTCCACTAAATTCATCACCTAGCTTGAAAGTATATTGTCACCATTTTGTTCGCATGCTAAGCAAAATGTCTTACCTTGTGGTTTCTTTCTGTTTTTTTTTGATGGCACAAACAGTACGATGCAGAAACAGTTTATTGTATTCTTGCTATCACTGTGCCGCGAAAAGGAAAACGAATCTTGAAAAAAACTAAACCCGAAATAAAAAGTTGAATTCACGCACTACGTCGTTTAAGCTACAATATGGTTTTAAATATGTCCGCCAAAATTGCCTCACTTCCGGACCGAATCTACAAGTGGGTGCAAAGCCGAGTAAAAAGAAAGATATGAGCAATTGCACTGCCTTATATAACCTGGAGTGTCGTATGGAAATTGAGCCAATTTGAATCGGTTAAAACTTAATATGGCGATTGGGGTAATGGTTGAGTTCAAGCTAATCAATTAGGTTTGAGTGTTCGGTATTTTAGTCGATTGCTATATTTTTGGAAAAAAGCGAGTTCAGAAATAAAAAAAAGGAAACAGATTCGACTAACAATTATTGGATTAATGGATCACGCTACACAATCGTGAATTTCAAAGTCATTTATTGGCTTTGAAAGGCATGAAAAACGTTAATCCTACAATCCTCTGCTCTCAAACAAATCGACCCATGACCCTGCAAAATGCGTACTAAGTACCGAAAGAGTGTTTCAAAATTACTTCCGTAAGTCTTTGGCGTGGTAAACAACAATTATTTTCCCATCTAGATTTTCGACTTCATACATCGAGTTTCCAACCGATTTGACTATTATGCACCTTATGAATTTTGGACAAAACTTCGAACTAACATGCTTTGATGCACTACTCAACGTAAAGTTCCTTCTATATAAAACTTCTCCGATGCTAAATAATCTCTTGGAGCTGCGCTGATTGTAAGTTTTCGCATTTATTTCATACGCTAGTTTGATATTATCCTTTACTTTTGCTCGTATTAGATCTAATTTATTGCCTGTTGGTAAATATTGTATGTATCCATCTTCAAAAGAATTCAGATTTTGTAACAATTAGTACATATTTCCATGTGTACTCATGTGTTGGCCGCAAAGGCAGAAATAAGGAGTGGTGCCTGTGGATTGATGAACTGAGGTACACAAAGCCTGCTGAATTTCGGATAGATGTTTATCCCACTCTTTTTGGTCTTTACTGAGGTACATCCTTATTCCAGTCAAAATGGACTGATTTACTCGTTCCGATGCGTTTGCTTGCGGGGAGTAAATGGCATTGTGGATATGAACACATCCGTATTTGGTTAGAAATTGCTGAAAATCTTTTGAAATAAATTGTTGAGCATTATCACTATGGATGAACTCTGGCACACCGAATTGGTGGAAAACGTTTTGCTCAAGATATTCTATAACTGCGCTGGTGTTGGCTTTGCGCATTGCTTTCAGCAGAACAAACTTAGAGAAACCATCTAATACGACAAAAACAAACGCGTTACCTCGCTTCGATCTTGGATAGGGTCCCATGAAATCTACATAAAGTTTTTGAAAAGGGCGAAGAACTTCATGATGAGATCCCATTGGAGGTCTTAATGAAAAATTACACGATTTATTTTCTTTGAATTTTGTACAATTGCGAATGAAGTTGTACACCTGTTTCGTCATATTTGGCCAATAGTAGAGTTCTTGTACTTTTGAAAGTGTTTTCAGCATCCCTCCGTGTGCACAATGTGGAGGTTGGTGACACATTTTTATGGCAGATTGTGTTAAACATTCGGGTACCCACAATTTCCACTGGAATTCTGAGAACAAGTTTTTGCCATCTTTCTGAGTTACTTTCTTATAAACAATTCCATTTCGTATGTCTAGTTCAGGTAAGTTATTTCGATTTTCTTCAATTTTTGTTATCAGATCTCGGTACTCAGGGGTATTGAACTCAGTAGAGTCGATATCGATGCAATAGGAATCAGTTGGAACAATGGAAAGTTCTTCATTGAACGCCCGAGAAAGTGCATCAGGTACAATATTCTGCGCTCCTTTTCTATGTTGGATGTCGAAAGAGAACGCCTGAAGTTTAAGTGACCAACGTGCTAGTCTTCCGCTAAGATCTTTAAGACTCATCAGCCATTTAAGGCTGGCGTGATCAGTCACAAAGGTAAAAGGTGAAAGTTCTACGTATGGTCGAAATTTTTTGACTGCTTGTACCGCCGCATAGCATTCTTGTTCTGTCACGCTATAGTTGCGTTGACAATCGTTAAGTTTTTCAGAAAAGAATGCCTATCCCATAATTGGACGAGTCACATTGGATAATAAAGCGTTTTGAAAAGTCAGGGTTAGATAAAAGGGGAGCAGAAATAAGGGCTGTTTTCAAGGTTTCGAAGGATTCTAGGGCATCGGGAGTCATAGCAAATAGCTTATTCTTTTTCAGAGTGTCCGTAAGTGGACCAGCCATCGCAGCGAAATTCCGTATAAATCTTCGGTACCATCCCCAAAGGCCAAGAAATCTTCGTACCTGCTTCACCGATTTTGGCACTGGGAAATCTTCAATTGCTGACACTTTGTTTGGATCTGGTTTAATATGACCACCTCCCACGATATACCCTAGGTACTTCAACTCTTTGAAACAAAAACGAGATTTTTCCACGTTTATTGTTAAGTTTGCTATTCGCAAACACTCCGCAACTCTTTCTAAGATCTCTAGGTGGTTAGCAAAATCCTTGGAAATGACCAACAAATCATCGAGATATACAAAAACTTGTTCTCTAAGTGCGCTGGGGATCACTTTATCCATTAACCGGCACATCCTTTGGGCAGCATTACACAATTAAAATGGCATCACGGTAAATTGATAAAGCGGTCTTCCTGGCACAGTGAAGGCCGTTTTCTCTCTGGACTCTTTCTCCAAAGGAATTTGCCAAAACGCGTCCTTAAGATCCACACTACTGATGAAATGTGTATCTTTGAGACGGCTCAACAAACCTTCTATATGAGGAAGAGGATAGGCGTCTTTCTTTGTGAGTGAGTTCACTTTCCGAGAGTCTAAACAAAGTCGGTTCTTACCGGGTTTCCTGATAAGAACGATTGGTGAACTCCATGAACTCTTACTCTCTTCAATCACTCCTAAGGAAAGCATCCTATCTAATTCGTGGTAGATCATTTCTTGAATTGGTGGTGAGACAGGATAATGACGCTGTTTTACCGGCTCTGCATTGCCTATGTCAATGACATGCATCTCTAGTGACGTTTTCCCCAAACCTTGATCAGAAAAAGAGGGAAATTTTGCTACAATGTGACGAAGTCGTTCAGCGTCAATGTAACTTAAGTTCAGCTCTAATTTGTCCTTTGCAATCTTATTTATTTCCGGTTTCAGAGCTTCGTCTAATTCACTTACGATGCTGGGTGCAATTCTAAATTTATGCAAGAAGTCTATACCTAAATAAAGGGATTGAGACAACGATGGAATGAGGTAGAAGACTAGCGACTTTCTTCGATTGTTGAAAACAACTTCGGTGTTAATCCTGCCTATGATGGGCTGTTGCCGACCATCTGCAGTTCTGATAAAGGATGAGAACTCCAAAATGGGGATATCAAACTCCAAATGACTCCCGCAGACGCCTAGCTTAGGGGATATAGCCATTTTAGAGTTTTGAATGTTTTTTTTCTTGCGCATAAAATGACCCCCGCAGACGACTAGTTTAGGAGATATAGCCATTTTAGTGTTTTGAATGTGTTTTTTCTGGTGCATAATATGACCCCCGCAGACGACTAGTTTAGGAGATATAGCCATTTAAGTGTTTTGATTTTTTTTTCTGGTGCATAAAATGACCCAAGCAGACCCCCAATTTAGGAGATATAGCCATTTTAGTGTTTTGATTTTTTTTTTTCTGGTGCATAATATAACCCCAGCAGACCCCTAGTTGAGGAGATATAGCCAATTTAGTGTTTTGAATCTTTTTTTTCTGGTGCATGATATGGCCCACGCAGACGGCTAGTTTAGGAGATATAGCGATTTTAGTGTTTTGAATTTTTTTTTTCTGGTGCATAAAATGACCCCCGCAGACCCCTAGTTTAGGAGATATAGCCATTTTAGTGTTTTGAATCTTTTTTTTCTGGTGCATAATATGACCCCGCAGGTCCCTAGTTTAGGAGATATAGAAAATTTGGTGTTTTGAATGTTTTTTTCTGGTGCATAAAATGACCCCCGCAGACCCCTAGCTTAGGAGATATAGCCATTTTGGTGTTTTGAATGTTTTTTTCTGGTGCATAATATGACCCCCGCAGACGGCTAGTTTAGGAGATATAGATATTTTAGTGTTTTGAATTTTTTTTTCTAATGCATAAAATGACCCCCGCAGACGCCTAGTTTAGGGGATATAGCCATTTTAGTGTTTTGAATGTGTTTTTTCTGACCCCCGCAGACGAATAGCTTAGGAAATATAGCCCTTTTAGTGTTGTGAATTTTTTTTTTTTGGTGCAAAAAATGACCCCAGCAGACCCCTAGTTTAGGAGATATAGCCCTTTTAGTGTTTTGAATTTTTTTTTCTGATGCATTACATGACCCCCGCAGACCACTAGTTTAGGAGATGTAGCCATTTTGGTGTTTTGAATTTTTTTTTCTGGTGGACAAAATGACTCCCGCAGATGCCTAGTTTAGGGGACATAGCCATTTAAGTGGTTTGAATTTTTTTTTTCTGGGGCATAAAATAACCCCCGCAGACCCATAGTTTAGGAGATATAGCCATTTTAGAGTTTTGAATGTTTTTTTTCTGGTGCTTAATATGACCCTCGCAGACGACTAGTTTAGGAGATATAGCCATTTTAGTGTTTTGAATTTTTTTTTCCTGCTGCTTAAAATGACCCCCGTAGACGCCTAGTTTAAGAGATATAGCCATTTTAGTGTTTTGAATATTTTTTTCTGGTGTATAATATGACTCACGCAGACGCCTAGTTTAGGGGATATAGCCATTTTAGTGTTTTGAATTTTTTTTTTCTGGTGCATGAATTGACACCCGCAGACGACTGGTTTAGGAGATATTGCCGTTTTAGGGTTTTGAATTGTTTTTTTCCTGCTGCAAAAAATGACCCCCGCAGACGCCTAGTTTAAGGGATATAGCCATTTTAGTGTTTTGAATTTTTTTTTTTAATGCATAAAATGACCCCCGCAGACGCCTAGTTAAGAGGATAGCCATTTTAGTGTTTTGAATGTTTTTTTTCTGACCCCCGCAGACGACTAGTTTAGGAAATATAGCCCTTTTAGTGTTGTGAATTTTTTTTTTGTGGTGCACAAAATGACCCCAGCAGACTCCTAGTTTAGAAGATATAGCCTTTTTAGTGTTTTGAATTTTTTTTCCTGATACATAAAATGACCCCCGCAGACACCTAGTTTAGGAGATATAGCCATTTTAGTGTTTTGATTTTTTTTCTTTTCTGGTGCACAAAATGACTCACTCAGATGCCTAGTTTAGGGGATCTAGCCATTTAAGTGTTTTGAATTTTTTTTTTCTGGGGCATAAAATAACCCCCGCAGACCCATAGTTTAGGAGATATAGCCACATCAGTGTTTTGAATGTTTTTTTTCTGGTGCATAATATAACCCCAGCAGACCCCTAGTTGAGAATATATAGCCATTTTAGTGTTTTGAATTGTGTTTTTCCTGCTGCAAAAAATGACCCCAGCAGATGCCTAGTTTAAGGGATATGGCCATTTTAGTGTTTTGAATTTTTTTTCTGGTGCATAAAATGACCCTAGCAGACGACTAGTTTAGGAGATATAGCCCTTTTAGTGTTTTGAATGTTTTTTTCCTGGTGCATAATATGACCCCGCAGGCCCCTAGTTTAGGAGATATAGAAAATTTGGTGTTTTGAATGTTTTTTTCTGGTGCATAAAATGACCCCCGCAGACCCCTAGCTTAGGAGATATAGCCATTTTGGTGTTTTGAATGTTTTTTTCTGGTGCATAATATGACCCCCGCAGACGGCTAGTTTAGGAGATATAGATATTTTAGTGTTTTGAATTTTTTTTTCTAATGCATAAAATGACCCCCGCAGACGCCTAGTTTAGGGGATATAGCCATTTTAGTGTTTTGAATGTGTTTTTTCTGACCCCCGCAGACGACTAGCTTAGGAAATATAGCCCTTTTAGTGTTGTGAATTTTTTTTTTTTGGTGCAAAAAATGACCCCAGCAGACCCCTAGTTTAGGAGATATAGCCCTTTTAGTGTTTTGAATTTTTTTTTCTGATGCATTACATGACCCCCGCAGACCACTAGTTTAGGAGATGTAGCCATTTTGGTGTTTTGAATTTTTTTTTCTGGTGGACAAAATGACTCCCGCAGATGCCTAGTTTAGGGGACATAGCCATTTAAGTGGTTTGAATTTTTTTTTTCTGGGGCATAAAATAACCCCCGCAGACCCATAGTTTAGGAGATATAGCCATTTTAGAGTTTTGAATGTTTTTTTTCTGGTGCTTAATATGACCCTCGCAGACGACTAGTTTAGGAGATATAGCCGTTTTAGTGTTTTGAATTTTTTTTTCCTGCTGCATAAAATGACCCCCGTAGACGCCTAGTTTAAGAGATATAGCCATTTTAGTGTTTTGAATATTTTTTTCTGGTGCATAATATGACTCACGCAGACGCCTAGTTTAGGGGATATAGCCATTTTAGTGTTTTGAATTTTTTTTTTCTGGTGCATGAAATGACACCCGCAGACGACTGGTTTAGGAGATATTGCCGTTTTAGGGTTTTGAATTGTTTTTTTCCTGCTGCAAAAAATGACCCCCGCAGACCCCTAGTTAAGGAGATATAGCCATTTTAGTGTTTTGAATTTTTTTCTTTTCTGGTGCACAAAATGACTCACTCAGATGCCTAGTTTAGGGGATCTAGCCATTTAAGTGTTTTGAATTTTTTTTTTCTGGGGCATAAAATAACCCCCGCAGACCCATAGTTTAGGAGATATAGCCATTTCAGTGTTTTGAATGTTTTTTTTCTGGTGCATAATATAACCCCAGCAGACCCCTAGTTGAGAATATATAGCCATTTTAGTGTTTTGAATTGTGTTTTTCCTGCTGCAAAAAATGACCCCAGCAGATGCCTAGTTTAAGGGATATGGCCATTTTAGTGTTTTGAATTTTTTTTCTGGTGCAAAAAATGACCCCAGCAGACGACTAGTTTAGGAGATATAGCCCTTTTAGTGTTTTGAATGTTTTTTTCCTGTTGCATAATATAACCCCAGCAGACCCCTAATTGAGAATATATAGCCATTTTAGTGTTTTGAATGTCTTTTTTCTGGTGCATAATATGACCCCGCAAACGACTAGTTTAGGAGATATACATATTTTAGTGTTTTGAGTTTTTTTTGCTGATGCATCATATGACCCCTGCAGACCCCTAGTTTAGGTGATATAGCCATTTTGGTGTTTTGAATATTTTTTTCTGGTGCATGAAATGACCCCCGCAGACGCCTAGTTTAGGAGATTTAGCCAATTTAGTGTTTTGAATATTTTTTTCTGGTGCATAATACGAACCCTGTAGACCCCTAGTTTTGGTGATATAGCCATTTTGGTGTTTTGAGTGTTTTATCTGATGCATAAAATGACACCCGCAGACCTCCAGTTGAGAATATATAGAAATATTAGTGTTTTGAATGTTTGTTTTCTGGTGCATAATATGACCCCCGCAGACGACTAGTTTAGGAGATATAGCCGTTTTAGTGTTTTGAATTTTTTTTTCCTGCTGCATAAAATGACCCCCGTAGACGCCTAGTTTAAGAGATATTGCCATTTTAGTATTTTGAATATTTTTTTCTGGTACATAATATGACTCACGCAGACGCCTAGTTTAGGGGATATAGCCAATTTAGTGTTTTGAATTTTTTTTTCTGGTGCATGAAATGACACCCGCAGACGACTAGTTTAGGACATATAGCCGTTTTAGTGTTTTGAGTTTTTTTTTCTGATGCATAAAATGACCCCACCAGACCCCTAGTTTAGGAGATATAGCCATTTTAGTGTTTTGAATTTTTTTTCTGGTGCATAAAATGACCCCCGCAGACGACTAGTTTAGGAGATATAGATATTTTAATGTTTAGAGTTTTTTTTTCTGGTGCATAAAAAGACCCCAGCAGACGCCTAGCTTAGGAGCTATAGCCATTTTAGTGTTTTGAATTTTTTTACTGGTGTATAAAATGACCCCCGCAGACGACTGGTTTAGGAGATATTGTCGTTTTAGGGTTTTGAATGGTTTTTTTCCTGCTGCAAAAAATGACCCCCGCAAACGCCTAGTTTAAGGGATATAACCATTTTAGTGTTTTGCATTTTATTTTCTGGTGCATGAAAGGACCCCCGCAGACGCCTAGTTTAGGAGATTTAGCAAATTTAGTGTTCTGAATATTTTTTTCTGATGCATAATATGACCCACGCAGATCCCAAGTTTAGGAGATATAGTCATTTTAGTGTTTTGAATTTTTTTCTTTTCTGGTGCACAAAATGACTCCCGCAGACGCATAGTTTAGGGGAAATGGCCATTTTAGTGTTTTGAATGTCTTTTTGCTGGTGCATAATATGACCCCCGCAGACGACTAGTTTAGGAGAAATAGATATTTTAGTGTTTTGAGTTTTTTTTTCTGATGCATAAAATGACCCCAGCAGACCCCTAGTTGAGGAGATATAGCCATTTTATTGTTTTGAATTTTTTTTCTGGTGCATAAAATGACCCCCGCAGACGACTAGTTTAGGAGATATAGATATTTTAGTGTTTTGAGTTTTTTTTTTCTGATGCATAAAATGACCCCAGCAGACCCCCAGCTCAGGACCTATAGCCATTTTAGTGTTTTGAATTTTTTTACTGGTGCATAAAATGACCCCCGCAGACGACTAGTTTAGGAGATATAGCCCTTTTAGTGTTTTGAATGTTTTTTTTCTGGTGCATAATATAACCCCAGCAGACCCCTAGTTGAGAATATATAGCCATTTGAGTGTTTCGAATGTTTTTTTTTCTGGTGCATTATATGACTCCCGGAGACCACCAGTTTAGGAGATATAGCCCTTTTAGTGTTTTGAATGTTTTTTTTCTGACCCCCGCAGACGACTAGTTTAGGAAATATAGCCCATTTAGTGTTGTGAATTTTTTTTTTTGGGTTGCAGAAAATTACCCAACAGCCCCTAGTTTAGGAGATGTAGCTATTTTAGTGTTTTGAGTTTTTTTTTCTGATGCATAAAATGACTCCTGCAGACGCCTAGTTTAGGAGATGTAGCCATTTTAGTATTTTAAATGTTTTTTTTCTGATGCATAATATAACCCCAGCAGACCACTAGTTGAGGCGATATAGCCATTTTAGTGTTTTGGATGTTTTTTTTCGGTGCTTAGTATGACCCTCGCAGACGACTAGTCTAGGAGATATAGCCGTTTTAGTGTTTTGTATTATTTTTTTTCTGGTGCATAATATGACTGAATTTTGAATTTTTTTTTTGCTGCATAAAATGACCCCCGCAGACCCCTAGTTTAAGAGATATAGCCATTTCATTGTTTTGAGTGTTTTTTTTCTGGTGCAGTATATGGCCCTTGCAGACGCCTAGCTTAGGCGATATAACCATTTTAGTGTTTTGAAATTTTTTTTTCGGGTGCATAAAATGACACCCGCAGACGACTAGTTTAGGAGATATAGCCGTTTTAGTGTTTTGAATTTTTTTTTCTGCTGCATCATGTGACCCCCGCAGACCCCTAGTTTAGGAGATATAGCCAGATTGAATATTTTTTTCTGGTGCATAATATGAGCCCACAGACGACCAGTTTAGGAGATATGGCACTTTTAGTGTTTTGAATTTTTTTTTTTTGATGCATAATATGACCCCCGCAGACGCCTAGTTTAGGAGATATAGCCATTTTAGTGTTTTGAATTTTTTTCTTTTCTGGTGCACAAAATGACTGCCGCAGACACCTAGTTTAGGAGATATGGCCATTTTAATGTTTTGAATGTTTTTTTTCTTTTGCATAATATATAACCCCAGCAGACCCCTAGTTGAGAATATATAGCCATTTTAGTGTTTTGAATGTCTTTTTTCTGGTTCATAATATGACCCCCGCAGACGACTAGTTTAGGAGACATAGATATTTTAGTGTTTTGAGTTTTTTTTTCTGATGCATCATGTGACCCCTGCAGACCCCTAGTTTAGGTGATATAGCCATTTTGGTGTTTTGAATGTTTTTTTCTGGTGCATAATATGACCCCCGCAGACCACCAGTTGAGAATATATAGCCATTTTAGTGTTTTGAATGTATTTTTTCTGGTGCATCATATGAACCCTGCAGACCCCTAGTTTAGGTGATATAGCCATTTTGGTGTTTTGAGTGTTTTATCTGATGCATAAAATGACACCCGCAGACCTCCAGTTGAGAATATATAGCCAATTTAGTGTTTTGAATGTTTTTTTTCTGGTGCTTAATATGACCCCCGCAGACGCCTAGTTTAGGGGAAATAGCCATTTTAGTGTTTTGAGTTTTTTTTTTCTAGTGCATGAAATGACACCCGCAGACGACTAGTTTAGGAGATATAGCCGTTTTAGTATTTTGAATTTTTTTTCCTGCTGCATAAAATGACCCCGTAGACGCCTAGTTTAAGAGATGTAGCCATTTTAGTATTTTAAATGTTTTTTTTCTGATGCATAGTATAACCCCAGCAGACCACTAGTTGAGGCGATATAGCCATTTTAGTTTTTTGAATTTTTTTTTCTGGTGCATAAAATGACCCCCGCAGACCCCTAGTTGAGAATATATAGCCATTTTAGTGTTTTGAATGTTTTTTCTCTGGTGCTTAATGTGACTCACACAGACGCCTAGTTTAGGGGATATAGCCATTTTAGTGTTTTGAATGTTTTTTTTCTGACCCCCGCAGACTAATTTAGGAAATACAGCCCATTTAGAGTTGTGAATTTTTTTTTGTGGTGCATAAAATGACCCCAGCAGATCCCTAGTTTAGGAGATATAGACATTTTAGTGTTTTGAGTTTTTTTTTCTGATGCATAAAATGACCCCAGCAGACCCCTAGTTTAGGAGATATAGTCATTTTAGTGTTTTGAATTTTTTTTCTGGTGCATATAATGACCCCCGCAGACGACTAGTTTAGGAGATATAGATATTTTAGTGTTTTGAGTTTTTTTTTTTCTAATGCATAAAATGACCCCAGCAGACCCCCAGCTCAGGAGCTATAGCCATTTTAGTGTTTTGAATTTTTTTACTGGTGCATAAAGTGACCCCCGCAGACGCCTAGTTTAGGAGATATAGCCATTTTAGTGTTTTGAATTTTTTTCTTTTCTGGTGCACAAATTGACTCCCGCAGACGCCTAGTTTAGGGGATATAGCCGTTTTAGTGTTTTGAATTTTTTTTTCCTGCTGCATAAAATGACCCCCGTAGACGACTAGTTTAAGAGATATAGCCATTTTAGTGTTTTGAATATTTTTTTCTGGTGCATAATATGACTCACGCAGACGCCTAGTTTAGGGGATATAGCCATTTTTGTGTTTTGAATTTTTTTTTTCTGGTGGATGAAATGACACCCGCAGACGACTGGTTTAGGAGATATTGCCGTTTTAGGATTTTGAATTGTTTTTTTCCTGCTGCAAAATATGACCCCCGCAGACGCCTAGTTTAATGGATATAGAAATTTTAGTGTTTTGAATTTTTTTTTCTGATGCATAAAATGACCCCCAGTTTAGGAGATATAGACATTTTTGTGTTTTGAATTTTTTTTTCTGGTGCATAATATGACCCCCGCAGACCCCTAGCTGAGAATATATAGCCATATTAGTGTTTTGAATGTTTTCTCTCTGGTGCTTAATGTGACTCACGCAGACGCCTATTATATAGGGATATAGCCATTTCTGTGTTTTGAATTTTTTTTTCTGATGCATAATATGACCCCCGCAGACCCCTAGTTGAGAATATATAGCCATTTTAGTGTTTTCAATGTTTTTTCTCTGGTTCTTAATGTGACTCACGCAGTGGCCTAGTTTAGGGGATATAGCCATTTTAGTGTTTTGAATATTTTTTTTCTGGTGCATGAAATGACACCCGCAGACGACTGGTTTAGAAGATATTGTCGTTTTCGGGTTTAGAATTGTCTTTTTCTTGCTGCAAAAAATGACCCCCGTAGACGCCTAGTTTAAGAGATATAGCCATTTTAGTGTTTTGAATATTTTTTTCTGGTGCATACTATGACCCACGCAGATCCCTAGTTGAGACTATATAGCCATTTTGGTGTTTTGAATGTTTTTTTTCTGGTGCATAATATGACCCCCGCAGACGACTAGTTTAGGAGATATAGATATTTTAGTGTTTTGAGTTTTTTTTTCTGATGCATAATATAACCCCAGCAGACCCCTAGTTGAGAATATATAGCCATTTTAGTGTTTTAAATGTCTTTTTTTTTGGTGCATAATATGACCCCGTAGACGCCTAGTTTAAGGGATATAGAAATTTTAGTGTTTTGAATTTTTTTTTCTGGTGCATGAAATGACCCCCGCAGACGCATAGTTTAGGAGATTTAGCCAATTTAGTGTTTTGAATATTTTTTTCTGGTGCATAATATGACCCCCGCAGACGACTAGTTTAGGAGATATAGATATTTTAGTGTTTTTAATTTTTTTTTTCTGATGCATAAAATGACCCCCGCAGACCACCAGTTTAGGGGATATAGCCATTTTAGTGTTTCGAATTTTTTTTCTGGTGCATGAAATGACACCCGCAGACGACTGGTTTAGGAGATATTGTCGTTTTAGGGTTTTGAATTGTCTTTTTCCTGCTGCAAAAAATGACTCCCGCAGACGCTTTGTTTAGGGGATATGGCCATTTTAGTGTTTTGAACGTTTTTTTTCTTTTGCATAATATAATCCCAGCAGACCCCTAGTTGAAAATATATAGCCACTTTAGTGTTTTGAATGTCTTTTTTCTGGTGCATAAAATGACCCCAGCAGACCCCTAGTTTAGGAGATATAGATATTTTAGTGTTTTGAGTTTTTTTTTCTGATGAATAATATAACCCCAGCAGACCACTAGTTGAGAATATATAGCCATTTTAGTGTTTTGAATGTCTTTTTATTTGGTGCATAATATGACCCCGCAGACGACTAGTTTAGGAGATATAGATATTTTAGTGTTTTCTTTTTTTTTTCTGATGCATAATATGACCCACGCAGATCACAAGTTTAGGACATATAGCCATTTTAGTGTTTTGAATTTTTTTTCTGGTGCTTAAATTGACCCCCGCAGACGACTACTTTAGGAGATATAGATATTTTAGTGTATTGAGGTTTTTTTTTTCTGATGCATAAAATGACCCCAGCAGACCCCTAGCTTAGGATATAGCCATTTAAGTGTTTTGAGTTTTTGTACTGGTGCATAAAATGACCCCCGCAGACGACTAGTTTAAGAGATATAGCCCATTTAGTGTTTTGAAAGTTTTTTTTTCTGGTGCATAATATAACCCCAGCAGACCCCTAGTTGAGAATATATAGCCAATTTAGTGTTTTGAATATTTTTTTCTGGTGCATAATATGACCCCCGCAGACGACTAGTTTAGGAGATATAGATATTTTAGTGTTTTTAATTTTTTTTTTCTGATGCATAAAATGACCCCCGCAGACCACCAGTTTAGGAGATATAGCCATTTTAGTGTTTTGAATGTTTTTTCTCTGGTGCTTAATGTGACTCACGCAGACGACTAGTTTAGGAGATATAGATATTTTAGTGTTTTTAATTTTTTTTTTCTGATGCATAATATGACCCACGCAGATCACAAGTTTAGGACACATAGCCATTTTAGTGTTTCGAATTTTTTTTTCTGGTGCATGAAATGACAACCGCAGACGACTGATTTAGGAGATATTGTCGTTTTAGGGTTTTGAATTGTCGTTTTCCTGCTGCAAAAAATGACTCCCGCAGACGCTTTGTTTAGGGGATATGGCCATTTTAGTGTTTTGAACGTTTTTTTTCTTTTGCATAATATAATCCCAGCAGACCCCTTGTTGAAAATATATAGCCATTTTAGTGTTTTGAATGTCTTTTTTCTGGTGCATAAAATGACCCCAGCAGACCCCTAGTTTAGGAGATATAGCCATTTTAGTGTTTTGAATTTTTTTTCTGGTGCATAATATGACCCCCGCAGACGACTAGTTTAGGAGATATAGATATTTTAGTGTTTTGAGTTTTTTTTTCTGATGCATAATATAACCCCAGCAGACCACTAGTTGAGAATATATAGCCATTTTAGTGTTTTGAATGTCTTTTTTTTTGGTGCATAATATGACCCCCGCAGACGACTAGTTTAGGAGACATAGATATTTTAGTGTTTTGAGCTTTTTTTCTGATGCATAAAATGACCCCAGCAGACCCCTAGTTTAGGAGATATAGCCATTTTAGTGTTTTGAATTTTTTTTCTGGTGCTTAAATTGACCCCCGCAGACGACTAGTTTAGGAGATATAGATATTTTAGTGTATTGAGTTTTTTTTTTCTGATGCATAAAATGACCCCAGCAGACCAATAGCTTAGGATATAGCCATTTAAGTGTTTTGAGTTTTTGTACTGGTGCATAAAATGACCCCAGCAGACCCCTAGTTTAGGAGATATAGCCATTTTAGTGTTTTGAATTTTTTTTCTGGTGCATAAAATGACCCCCGCAGACGACTAGTTTAGGAGATATAGATATTTTAGTGTTTCGAATTTTTTTTTCTGGTGCATAAAATGACCCGCGCAGACGGATAGCTAAGGAGATATAGCCATTTTAGTGGTTGGATTTTTTTCTTTCTGATTTTGAAATTTTTTTTTTCGGGTGCATAAAATGACCCCCGCAGACCGCTAGTTTAGGGGATATAGCCATTTTAGTGGTTTGAAAGTTTTTTTTCTGGTGCATAAAATGACCCCCGCAGACGCCTAACTAAGGAGATATAGCCATTTTAGTGGTTGGATTTTTTTCTTTCTGATTTTGAAAAAATTTTTTTCGGGTGCATAAAATGACCCCCGCAGACCGCTAGTTTAGGGGATATAGCCATTTTAGTGTTTTGAATGTTTTTTTTCTGGTGCATAATATGACCCCAGCAGACCCCTAGTTGAGGAGATGTAGCCATTTTAGTGTTTTGAATGTTTTTTTTCTGGTGCATAATATGGCCCACGCAGACGCCAAGCTATGGAGATATAGCCATTTTAGTGTTTGGATTTTTTTTTTCTGGTGCATAAAAGGACTCCTGCAGACGCCTAGTTTAGGGGATATAGCCATTTTAGTGTTTTAAATGTTTTTTTTCTGATGCATAATATAACCCCAGGGGACCACTAGTTGAGGCGATATAGCCATTTTAGTGTTTTGAATGTTTTTTTTCTGGTGCATAATATGACCACGCAGACGCCTAGCTTAGGAGATATAGCCATTTTAGTGGTTGGATTTTTTTCTTTCTGATTTTGAAAATTTTTTTTTCGGGTGCATAAAATGACAACCGCAGACCGCTAGTTTAGGGGATATAGCCATTTTAGTGTTTTGAATGTTTTTTTTCTGGTGCATAAAATGACCCCCGCAGACGCCTAACTAAGGAGATATAGCCATTTTAGTGGTTGGATTTTTTTCTTTCTGATTTTGAAAATTTTTTTTTCGGGTGCATAAAATGACCCCCGCAGACCGCTAGTTTAGGGGATATAGCCATTTTAGTGTTTTGAATGTTTTTTTTCTGGTGCATAATATGACCCCAGCAGACCACTAGTTGAGGAGATGTAGCCATTTTAGTGTTTTGAAAGTTTTTTTTCTTTTGCATAATATAACCCCAGCAGACCCCTAGTTGAGAATATATAGCCATTTTAGTGTTTTCAATTTTTTTTCTGGTGCATAAAATGACCCTCGCAGACGACTAGTTTAGGAGATATTGATATTTTAGTGTTTTGAATGTTTTTTTTCTGGTGCATAATATGACCCCCGCAGACGACTAGTTTAGGAGACATAGATATTTTAGTGTTTTGAGCTATTTTTCTGATGCATAAAATGACCCCAGCAGACCCCTAGTTTAGGAGATATAGCCATTTTAGCGTTTTCAATTTTTTTTCTGGTGCATAAAATGACCCTCGCAGACGACTAGTTTAGGAGATATTGATATTTTAGTGTTTTGAATTTTTTTTCTAATGCATAAAATGACCCACGCAGGCGCCTATTTTAGGGGATATAGCCATTTTAGTGTTTTGAATGTTTTTTTTCTGGTGCATTATATGACTCCCGGAGACCACCAGTATAGGAGATATAGATATTTTAGTGTGTTGAATTTTTTTTTCTGGTGCATGAAATGACACCCGCAGACGACTGGTTTAGGAGAAATTGTCGTTTTATGGTTTTGAATTGTCTTTTTCCTGCTGCAAAAAATGACCCCCGCAGACGCTTAGGTTAGGGGATATGGCCATTTTAGTGTTTTGAAAGTTTTTTTTCTTTTGCATAATATAACCCCAGCAGACCACTAGTTGAGGCGATATAGCCATTTTAGTGTTTTGAATGTTTTTTTCTGGTGCATAATATGACCACGCAGACGCCTAGCTTAGGAGATATAGCCATTTTAGTGTTTTGGATGTTTTTTTTCTGGTGCATAAAATGACCCCCGCAGACCAATAGTTTAGGAGATATAGCCATTTTATTGTTTTGAGTGCTTTTTTTCTGCTGCATCATAGGACCCCCGCAGACCCCTAGTTTAGGAGATATAGCCAGATTGAATATTTTCTTCTGGTGCATAATATGAGCCCACAGACGACCAGTTTAGGAGATATAGCACTTTTAGTGTTTTGAATTTTTTTTTTCTGATGCATAATATGACCGCCGCAGACGCCTAGTTTAGGAGATATAACCATTTTAGTGTGTTGAATTTTTTTTTTTGCTGGTGCATAATATGACCAACGAAGACGAATAATTTTAGAGATATAGCCATTTTTGTATTTTTTTTTCCTGCTGCATAAAGTGACCCCCGCAGACGCCTAGCTTAGGAGATATAACCATTTTAGTGTTTTGAAATTTTTTTTTCTGGTGCATAAAAAGACCCTCGCAGACCTATTGTTTAGGAGATATAGATATTTTAGTGTTTTGAATTTTTTTTTTCTGGTGCATAAAATGACCCCCGCAGACCAATAGTTTAGGAGATACCATTTTAGTGTTTTGAATGTTTTTTTTCTGGTGCATTATATGGCCATTGCAGACGAATAGTTTAGGAGATATAGCCATTTTAGTGTTTTGAAATTTTTTTTCTGATGCATAAAATGATCCCCGCAGACCAATAGTTTAGGAGATATAGCCAGTTTAGTGTTTTGAAATTTTTTTTTCGGGTGTACAAAATGACACCCGCAGACGTCTAGTTTAGGAGATATAGCCGTTTTAGTGTTTTGAATTTTTTTTTCTGCAGCATCATATGACCCCCGCAGACCCCTAGTTTAGGAGATATAGCCGGATTGAATATTTTTTTCTGGTGCATAATATGAGCCCAGAGACGACCAGTTTAGGAGATATAGCACTTTTAGTGTTTTGAATTTTTTTTTTCTGATGCATAATATGACCGCCGCAGACGCCTAGTTTAGGAGATATAACCATTTTAGTGTTTTGAAATTTTTTTTTCTGGTGCATAAAGAGACCCTCGCAGACCCCTTGTTTAGGAGATATAGCCATTTTAGTGTTTTGAATTTTTTTTTTCTGGTGCATAAAATGACCCCCGCAGACAAATAGTTTAGGTGATATAACCATTTTATTGTTTTGAATGTTTTTTTTCTGGTGCATTATATGGCCCTTGCAGACGCCTAGTTTAGGAGATATAGCCATTTTAGTGTTTTGAATTTTTTTTTCTGATGCATAAAATGACCCCCGCAGACCAATAGTTTAGGAGATATAACCATTTTATTGTTTTGAATGTTTTTTTTCTGGTGCATTATATGGCCCTTGCAGACGCCTAGTTTACAAGATATACCCATTTTAGTGTTTTGAATTTTTTTTTTCTGGTGCATAATATGACGAACGCAGACGATTAGTTTAGGAGATATAGCCATTTTAGTGTTTTGAATTTTTTTTTCTGGTGCATAAAATGACCCCCGCAGACGGATAGCTAAGGAGATATAGCCATTTTAGTGGTTGGATTTTTTTCTTTCTGATTTTGAAAATTTTTTTTTCGGGTGCATAAAATGACCCCCGCAGACCGCTAGTTTAGGGAATATAGCCATTTTAGTGTTTTGAATTTTTTTTTTCTGGTGCATAAAATGACCCCCGCAGACCAATAGTTTAGGTGATATAACCATTTTATTGTTTTGAATGTTTTTTTTCTGGTGCATTATATGGCCCTTGCAGACGCCTAGTTTAGGAGATGTAGCCATTTTAGTGTTTTGAATGTTTATTTTCTGGTGCATAATATGGCCCACGCAGACGCCAAGCTAAGGAGATATAGCCATTTTAGTGTTTGGATTTTTTTTTTCTGGTGCATAAAATGACTCCTGCAGACGCATAGTTTAGGGGATATAGCCATTTTAGTGTTTTAAATGTTTTTTTTCTGATGCATAATATAACCCCAGCAGACCACTAGTTGAGGCGATATAGCCATTTTAGTGTTTTGAATGTTTTTTTTCTGGTGCATAATATGACCACGCAGACGCCTAGCTTTGGAGATATAGCCATTTCAGTGTTTTGGATGTTTTTTTTCTGGTGCATAAAATACCTCGCAGACCCCTTGTTTAGGAGATATAGCCATTTTAGTGTTTTGGATGTTTTTTTTCGGTGCTTAATATGACCCTCGCAGACGACTAGTCTAGGAGATATAGCCGTTTTAGTGTTTTGTATTATTTTTTTTCTGGTGCATAATATGACTGAATTTTGATTTTTTTTTTGCTGCATAAAATGACCCCCGCAGACCCCTAGTTTAAGAGATATAGCCATTTTATTGTATTGAGTGTTTTTTTCTGGTGCATTATATGGCCCTGGCAGACGCCTAGTTCAGGAGATATAGCCATTTTAGTGTATTGAAATTTTTTTTTCGGGTGCTTAAAATGACACCCGCACACGACTAGTTTAGGAGATATAGCCGTTTTAGTGTTTTGAATTTTTTTTTTGCTGCATCATATGACCCCCGCAGACCCCTAGCTTAGGAGATATAGCCAGATTGAATATTTTTCTCTGGTGCATAATATGAGCCCACAGACGACCAGTTTAGGAGATATAGCAATGTTAGTGTTTTGAATTTTTTTTTTCTGATGCATAATATGACCGCCGCAGACGCCTAGTTTAGGAGATATAACCATTTTAGTGTTTTGAATTTTTTTTTTTGCTGGTGCATTATATGACCAACGAAGACGACTAGTTTTAGAGATATAGCCATTTTTGTATTTTTTTTCCTGCTGCATAAAGTGACCCCCGCAGACGCCTAGCTTAGGAGATATAACCATTTTAGTGTTTTAAAATTTTTTTTTTCTGGTGCATAAAAAGACCCTCGCAGACCACTTGTTTAGGAGATATAGCCATTTTAGTGTTTTGAAAATTTTTTTTCTGATGCATAAAATGACCCCCGCAGACCAATAGTTTAGGAGATATGGCCATTTTAGTGTTTTGAATATTTTTTTTCTGGTGCATTATATGGCCCTTTCAGACGCCTAGTTTAGGAGATATACCCATTTTAGTGTTTTGAATGTTTTTTTTCTGGTGCATAATATGACGAACGCAGACGCCTAGTTTACAAGATATAGCCATTTTAGTGTTTTGAATTTTTTTTTGCTGCATAAAATGACCCCCGCAGACCCCTAGTTTAAGAGATATAGCCATTTTATTGTATTGAGTGTTTTTTTCTGGTGCATTATATGGCCCTGGCAGACGCCTAGTTTAGGAGATATAGCCATTTTAGTGTATTGAAATTTTTTTTTCGGGTGCTTAAAATGACACCCGCAGACGACTAGTTTAGGAGATATAGCCGTTTTAGTGTTTTGAATTTTTTTTTTTCCTGCATCATATGACCCCCGCAGACCCCTAGCTTAGGAGATATAGCCAGATTGAATATTTTTTTCTGGTGCATAATATGAGCCCACAGACGACCCGTTTAGGAAATATAGCAATGATAGTGTTTCGAATTTTTTTTTTCTGATGCATAATATGACCGCCGCAGACGCCTAGTTTAGGAGATATAACCATTTTAGTGTTTTGAATTTTTTTTTTTGCTGGTGCATTATATGACCAACGAAGACTACTAGTTTTAGAGATATAGCCATTTTTGTATTATTTTTCCTGCTGCATAAAGTGACCCCCGCAGACGCCTAGCTTAGGAGATATAACCATTTTAGTGTTTTGAATTTTTTTTTTCTGGTGCATAAAAAGACCCTCGCAGACCACTTGTTTAGGAGATATAGCCATTTTAGTGTTTTGAAAATTTTTTTTCTGATGCATAAAATGACCCCCGCAGACCAATAGTTTACGAGATATGGCCATTTTAGTGTTTTGAATATTTTTTTTCTGGTGCATTATATGGCCCTTGCAGACGCCTAGTTTAGGAGAAATACCCATTTTAGTGTTTTGAATGTTTTTTTTCTGGTGCATAATATGACGAACGCAGACACCTAGTGTAGGAGATATACCCATTTTAGTGTTTTGAATTTTTTTTTCTGGTGCATAAAATGACCCCCGCCGACGCCTAGCTAAGGAGATATAGCCATTTTAGTGGTTGGATTTTTTTCTTTCTGATTTTGAAATTTTTTTTTTCGTGTGCATAAAATGACCCCCGCAGACTGCTAGTTTAGGGGATATAGCCATTTTAGTGTTTCGAATTTTTTTTTCTGGTGCATAATAACCCCCGCAGACGACTAGTTTAGGAGACATATATATTTTAGTGTTTTGAGTTTTTTTTTCTGATGCATAAAATGACCACAGCAGACCGCTAGTTTAGGAGATATAGCCATTTCAGTGTTTTGAATTTTTTTTCTGGTGGATAATATGACACCCGCAGACGACTAGTTTAGGAGATATAGATATTTTTGTGTTTTGAGTTTTTTTTCTGATGCATAAAATGACCCCAGCAGACTCCTAGTTTAGGAGATATAGTCATTTTAGTGTTTTGAATTTTTTTTCTGGTGCATAATATAACACCCGCAGACGACTAGTTTAGGAGATATAGATATTTTTGTGTTTTGAGTTTTTTTTTCTGATGCATAAAATGACCCTAGCAGACCCCTAGCTTAGGAGATATAGTCATTTTAGTGTTTTGAATTTTTTTACTGGTGCATAAAATGACCCGCGCAGACGACTAGTTTAGGAGATATAGCCTTTTTAGTGTTTTGAATGTTTTTTTTCTGGTGCTTAATATAACCCCAGCAGACCCCTAGTTGAGAATATATAGCCATTTTAGTGTTTTGAATGTTTTTTTTCTGGTGCATTATATGACTCCCGGAGACCACCAGTTTAGGAGATATAGATATTTTGGTGTTTTGAATTTTTTTTTCTAATGTATAAAATGACCCCCGCAGGCGCCTATTTTAGGGGATATAGCCATTTTAGTGTTTTGAATTTTTTTTCTGCTGCATAATATGAACCCCGCAGAACCCTAGTTTAGGAGATATTGCCATTTAAGTGTTTTGAATATTCTTTTCTGGTGCATAATATGACCCCCGCAGACGACTAGTTTAGGAGATATAACCATTTTAGTGTTTTGAATGTTTTTTTTCTGGTGCATAATATGACCCCAGCAGACTCCTAGTTGAGGAGATGTAGCCATTTTAGTGTTTTGAGTGTTTTTTTTCTGGTGCATAATATGGCCCACGCAGACGCCTAGCTAAGGAGATATAGCCATTTTAGTGTTTGGATTTTTTTTTTCTGGTGCATAAAATGACCCCCGCAGACCCCTTGTTTAGGAGATATAGCCATTTTAGTGTTTTGAATTTTTTTTTTCTGGTGCATAAAATGACCCCCGCAGACCAATAGTTTAGGAGATATAACCATTTTATTGTTTTGGATGTTTTTTTTCGGTGCTTAATATGACCCTCGCAGACCCCTTGTTTAGGAGATATAGCCATTTTAGTGTTTTGGATGTTTTTTTTCTGGTGCATAAAATGACCTCGCAGACCCCTTGTTTAGGAGATATAGCCATTTTAGTGTTTTGGATGTTTTTTTTCGGTGCTTAATATGACCCTCGCAGACGACTATTCTAGGAGATATAGCCGTTTTAGTGTTTTGTATTATTTCTTTTCTGGTGCATAATATTACTGAATTTTGAATTTTTTTTTTGCTGCATAAAATGACCCCCGCAGAACCCTAGTTTAAGAGATATAGCCATTTTATTGTTTTGAGTGTTTTTTTTCTGGTGCATTATATGGTTTTAGTGTTTTGAATTTTTTTTTCTGCTGCATCATATGACCCCCGCAGAACCCTAGTTTAGGAGATATAGCCAGATTGAATATTTTTTTCTGGTGCATAATATGAGCCCACAGACGACCAGTTTATGAGATATAGCACTTTTAGCGTTTTGAATTTTTTTTTTCTGATGCATAATATGACCGCCGCAGACGCCTAGTTTAGGAGATATAACCATTTTAGTGTTTTGAAGTTTTTTTTTTGCTGGTGCATAATATGATCAACGAAGACGACTAGTTTTAGAGATAGATATAGCCATTTTTGTATTTTTTTTTCCTGCTGCATAAAGTGACCCCCACAGACGCCTAGCTTAGGAGATATAACCATTTTAGTGTTTTGAAATTTTTTTTTCTGGTGCATAAAAAGACCCTAGCAGACCCCTTGTTTAGGAGATATAGCCATTTTAGTGTTTTGAAAATTTCTTTTCTGATGCATAAAATGACCCCCGCAGACCAGTAGTTTAAGAGATATGACCATTTTAGTGTTTTGAATGTTTTTTTTCTGGTGCATTATATGGCCCTTGAAGACGCCTAGTTTAAGAGATATAGCCATTTTATTGTTTTGAGTGTTTTTTTTCTGCTGCATCATAGGACCCCCGCAGACCCCTAGTTTAGGAGATATAGCCAGATTGAATATTTTCTTCTGGTGCATAATATGAGCCCACAGACGACCAGTTTCGGAGATATAGCACTTTTAGTGTTTTGAATTTTTTTTTTCTGATGCATAATATGACCGCCGCAGACGCCTAGCTTAGGAGATATAACCATTTTAGTGTTTTGAAATTTTTTTTTCTGGTGCATAAAAAGACCCCCGCAGACGGATAGCTAAGGAGATATAGCCATTTTAGTGGTTGGATATTTTTCTTTCTGATTTTGAAAATTTTTTTTTCGGGTGCTTAAAATGACCCCCGCAGACCGCTAGTTTAGGGGATATAGCCATTTTAGTGTTTTGAATGTTTTTTTTCTGGTGCATAATATGACCCCAGCAGACCCCTAGTTGAGGAGATGTAGCCATTTTAGTGTTTTGAATGTTTTTTTTCTGGTGCATAATATGGCCTACGCAGACGCCAAGCTAAGGAGATATAGCCATTTTAGTGTTTGGATTTTTTTTTTCTGGTGCATAAAATGACTCCTGCAGACGCCTAGTTTAGGGGATATAGCCATTTTAGTGTTTTAAATGCTTTTTTTCTGATGCATAATATAACCCCAGCAGACCACTAGTTGAGGCGATATAGCCATTTTAGTGTTTTGAATGTTTTTTTTCTGGTGCATAATATGACCACGCAGACGCCTAGCTTAGGAGATATAGCCATTTTAATGTTTTGGATGTTTTTTTTCTGGTGCATAAAATACCTCGCAGACCCCTTGTTTAGGAGATTTAGCCATTTTAGTGTTTTGGATGTTTTTCTTCGGTGCTTAATATGAGCTTCGCAGACGACTAGTCTAGGAGATATAGCCGTTTTAGTGTTTCGTATTATTTTTTTTCTGGTGCATAATATGACTGAATTTTGAATTTTTTTTTGCTGCATAAAATGACCCCCGCAGACCCCTAGCTTAGGAGATATGGCCAGATTGAATATTTTTTTCTGGTGCATAATATGAGCCCACAGACGACCAGTTTATGAGATATAGCAATGTTAGTGTTTTGAATTTTTTTTTTCTGATGCATAATATGACCGCCGCAGACGCCTAGTTTAGGAGATATAACCATTTTAGTGTTTTGAATTTTTTTTTTTTGCTGGTGCATTATATGACCAACGAAGACGACTAGTTTTAGAGATATAGCCATTTTTGTATTTTTTTTCCTGCTGCATAAAGTGACCCCCGCAGACGCCTAGCTTAGGAGATATAACCATTTTAGTGTTTTAAAATTTTTTTTTTCTGGTGCATAAAAAGACCCTCGCAGACCACTTGTTTGGGAGATATAGCCATTTTAGTGTTTTGAATATTTTTTTTCTGGTGCATTATATGGCCCTTGCAGACGCCTAGTTTAGGAGATATACCCATTTTAGTGTTTTGAATGTTTTTTTTCTGGTGCATAATATGACGAACGCAGACGTTTAGTTTAGGAGATATAGCCATTTTAGTGTTTTGGATTTTTTTTCTGGTGCATAATATGACACCCGCAGACGACTAGTTTAGGAGATATAGATATTTTAGTGTTTTGAGTTTTTTTTTCTGATGCATAAAATGACCCCAGCAGACCCCTAGTTTAGGAGATATAGTCATTTTAGTGTTTTGAATTTTTTTTCTGGTGCATAAAATGACCCCCGCAGACGACTAGTTTAGGAGATATAGATATTTTAGTGTTTTGAGTTTTTTTTTCTGATGCATAAAATGACCCCAGCAGACCCCTAGCTTAGGAGATATAGCCATTTTAGTGTTTTGAATTTTTTTACTGGTGCATAAAATGACCCGCGCAGACGACTAGTTTAGGAGATATAGCCCTTTTAGTGCTTTGAATGTTTTTTTTCTGGTGCATAATATAACCCCAGCAGACCCCTAGTTGAGAATATATAGCCATTTTAGTGTTTTGAATGTTTTTTTTTTTCTGGTGCATTATATGACTCCCGGAGACCACCAGTTTAGGAGATATAGATATTTTGGTGTTTTGTATTTTTTTTTCTAATGCATAAAATGACTCCCGCAGGCGCCTATTTTAGGGGATATAGCCATTTTAGTGTTTTGAATGTTTTTTTTCTGACCCCCGCAGACTAATTTAGGAAATACAGCCCATTTAGAGTTGTGAATTTTTTTTTGTGGTGCATAAAATGACCCCAGCAGATCCCTAGTTTAGGAGATATAGACATTTTAGTGTTTTGAGTTTTTTTTTCTGATGCATAAAATGACCCCAGCAGACCCCTAGTTTAGGAGATATAGTCATTTTAGTGTTTTGAATTTTTTTTCTGGTGCATATAGTGACCCCCGCAGACGACTATTTTAGGAGATATAGATATTTTAGTGTTTTGAGTTTTTTTTTTTTAATGCATAAAACGACCCCAGCAGACCCCTAGCTTAGGAGATATAGAGATTTTAGTGTTTTGAGTTTTTTTACTGGTGCATAAAATGACCCGCGCAGACGACTAGTTTAGGAAATATAGCCCTTTTAGTGTTTTGAAAGTTTTTTTTCTGGTGCATAAAATAACCCCAGCAGACCCCTAGTTGAGAATATATAGCCATTTTAGTGTTTTGAATGTTTTTTTTCTGGTGCATTATATGACTCCCGGAGACCACCAGTTTAGGAGATATAGACATTTTGGTGTTTTGAATTTTTTTTTCTAATGCATAAAATGACCCCCGCAGGCGCCTATTTTAGGGGATATAGCCATTTTAGTGTTCTGCATGTTTTTTTTCTGACCCCCGCAGACGACTAGTTTAGGAAATATAGCTCATTTAGAGTTGTGAATTTGTTTTTTGTGGTGCATAAAATGACCCCAGCAGACCCCTAGTTTAGGAGATGTAGCCATTTTAGTGTTTTGAATGTTTTTTTTCTGGTGCATAATATGGACCACGCAGAGGCCTAGCTAAGGAGATATAGCCATTTTAGTGTTTGGATTTTTTTTTCTGGTGCATAAAATGACTCCTGCAGACGCCTAGTTTAGGGGATATAGCCATTTTAGTGTTTTAAATGTTTATTTTCTGATGCATAATATGACCACGCAGACGCCTAGCTAAGGAGATATAGCCATTTTAGTGTTTGGATTTTTTTTTTCTGGTGCATAAAATGACCCCCGCAGACCCCTTGTTTAGGAGATATAGCCATTTTAGTGTTTTGAATTTTTTTTCTGCTGCATAATATGAACCCCGCAGAACCCTAGTTTAGGAGATATTGCCATTTAAGTGTTTTGAATATTCTTTTCTGGTGCATAATATGACCCCCGCAGACGACTAGTTTAGGAGATATAACCATTTTAGTGTTTTGAATGTTTTTTTTCTGGTGCATAATATGACCCCAGCAGACTCCTAGTTGAGGAGATGTAGCCATTTTAGTGTTTTGAGTGTTTTTTTTCTGGTGCATAATATGGCCCACGCAGACGCCTAGCTAAGGAGATATAGCCATTTTAGTGTTTGGATTTTTTTTTTCTGGTGCATAAAATGACCCCCGCAGACCCCTTGTTTAGGAGATATAGCCATTTTAGTGTTTTGAATTTTTTTTTTCTGGTGCATAAAATGACCCCCGCAGACCAATAGTTTAGGAGATATAACCATTTTATTGTTTTGGATGTTTTTTTTCGGTGCTTAATATGACCCTCGCAGACCCCTTGTTTAGGAGATATAGCCATTTTAGTGTTTTGGATGTTTTTTTTCTGGTGCATAAAATGACCTCGCAGACCCCTTGTTTAGGAGATATAGCCATTTTAGTGTTTTGGATGTTTTTTTTCGGTGCTTAATATGACCCTCGCAGACGACTATTCTAGGAGATATAGCCGTTTTAGTGTTTTGTATTATTTCTTTTCTGGTGCATAATATTACTGAATTTTGAATTTTTTTTTTGCTGCATAAAATGACCCCCGCAGAACCCTAGTTTAAGAGATATAGCCATTTTATTGTTTTGAGTGTTTTTTTTCTGGTGCATTATATGGCCCTTGCAGACGCCTAGTTTTGGAGATATAGCCATTTTAGTGTTTTGAAATTTTTTTTTCGGGTGCATAAAATGACACCCGCAGACGACTAGTTTAGGAGATATTAGCCGTTTTAGTGTTTTGAATTTTTTTTTCTGCTGCATCATATGACCCCCGCAGAACCCTAGTTTAGGAGATATAGCCAGATTGAATATTTTTTTCTGGTGCATAATATGAGCCCACAGACGACCAGTTTATGAGATATAGCACTTTTAGCGTTTTGAATTTTTTTTTTCTGATGCATAATATGACCGCCGCAGACGCCTAGTTTAGGAGATATAACCATTTTAGTGTTTTGAAGTTTTTTTTTTGCTGGTGCATAATATGATCAACGAAGACGACTAGTTTTAGAGATAGATATAGCCATTTTTGTATTTTTTTTTCCTGCTGCATAAAGTGACCCCCACAGACGCCTAGCTTAGGAGATATAACCATTTTAGTGTTTTGAAATTTTTTTTTCTGGTGCATAAAAAGACCCTAGCAGACCCCTTGTTTAGGAGATATAGCCATTTTAGTGTTTTGAAAATTTCTTTTCTGATGCATAAAATGACCCCCGCAGACCAGTAGTTTAAGAGATATGACCATTTTAGTGTTTTGAATGTTTTTTTTCTGGTGCATTATATGGCCCTTGAAGACGCCTAGTTTAAGAGATATAGCCATTTTATTGTTTTGAGTGTTTTTTTTCTGCTGCATCATAGGACCCCCGCAGACCCCTAGTTTAGGAGATATAGCCAGATTGAATATTTTCTTCTGGTGCATAATATGAGCCCACAGACGACCAGTTTCGGAGATATAGCACTTTTAGTGTTTTGAATTTTTTTTTCTGATGCATAATATGACCGCCGCAGACGCCTAGCTTAGGAGATATAACCATTTTAGTGTTTTGAAATTTTTTTTTCTGGTGCATAAAAAGACCCCCGCAGACGGATAGCTAAGGAGATATAGCCATTTTAGTGGTTGGATATTTTTCTTTCTGATTTTGAAAATTTTTTTTTCGGGTGCTTAAAATGACCCCCGCAGACCGCTAGTTTAGGGGATATAGCCATTTTAGTGTTTTGAATGTTTTTTTTCTGGTGCATAATATGACCCCAGCAGACCCCTAGTTGAGGAGATGTAGCCATTTTAGTGTTTTGAATGTTTTTTTTCTGGTGCATAATATGGCCTACGCAGACGCCAAGCTAAGGAGATATAGCCATTTTAGTGTTTGGATTTTTTTTTTCTGGTGCATAAAATGACTCCTGCAGACGCCTAGTTTAGGGGATATAGCCATTTTAGTGTTTTAAATGCTTTTTTTCTGATGCATAATATAACCCCAGCAGACCACTAGTTGAGGCGATATAGCCATTTTAGTGTTTTGAATGTTTTTTTTCTGGTGCATAATATGACCACGCAGACGCCTAGCTTAGGAGATATAGCCATTTTAATGTTTTGGATGTTTTTTTTCTGGTGCATAAAATACCTCGCAGACCCCTTGTTTAGGAGATTTAGCCATTTTAGTGTTTTGGATGTTTTTCTTCGGTGCTTAATATGAGCTTCGCAGACGACTAGTCTAGGAGATATAGCCGTTTTAGTGTTTCGTATTATTTTTTTTCTGGTGCATAATATGACTGAATTTTGAATTTTTTTTTGCTGCATAAAATGACCCCCGCAGACCCCTAGCTTAGGAGATATGGCCAGATTGAATATTTTTTTCTGGTGCATAATATGAGCCCACAGACGACCAGTTTATGAGATATAGCAATGTTAGTGTTTTGAATTTTTTTTTTCTGATGCATAATATGACCGCCGCAGACGCCTAGTTTAGGAGATATAACCATTTTAGTGTTTTGAATTTTTTTTTTTGCTGGTGCATTATATGACCAACGAAGACGACTAGTTTTAGAGATATAGCCATTTTTGTATTTTTTTTCCTGCTGCATAAAGTGACCCCCGCAGACGCCTAGCTTAGGAGATATAACCATTTTAGTGTTTTAAAATTTTTTTTTTCTGGTGCATAAAAAGACCCTCGCAGACCACTTGTTTGGGAGATATAGCCATTTTAGTGTTTTGAATATTTTTTTTCTGGTGCATTATATGGCCCTTGCAGACGCCTAGTTTAGGAGATATACCCATTTTAGTGTTTTGAATGTTTTTTTTCTGGTGCATAATATGACGAACGCAGACGTTTAGTTTAGGAGATATAGCCATTTTAGTGTTTTGGATTTTTTTTCTGGTGCATAATATGACACCCGCAGACGACTAGTTTAGGAGATATAGATATTTTAGTGTTTTGAGTTTTTTTTTCTGATGCATAAAATGACCCCAGCAGACCCCTAGTTTAGGAGATATAGTCATTTTAGTGTTTTGAATTTTTTTTCTGGTGCATAAAATGACCCCCGCAGACGACTAGTTTAGGAGATATAGATATTTTAGTGTTTTGAGTTTTTTTTTCTGATGCATAAAATGACCCCAGCAGACCCCTAGCTTAGGAGATATAGCCATTTTAGTGTTTTGAATTTTCTTACTGGTGCATAAAATGACCCGCGCAGACGACTAGTTTAGGAGATATAGCCCTTTTAGTGCTTTGAATGTTTTTTTTCTGGTGCATAATATAACCCCAGCAGACCCCTAGTTGAGAATATATAGCCATTTTAGTGTTTTGAATGTTTTTTTTTTTCTGGTGCATTATATGACTCCCGGAGACCACCAGTTTAGGAGATATAGATATTTTGGTGTTTTGTATTTTTTTTTCTAATGCATAAAATGACTCCCGCAGGCGCCTATTTTAGGGGATATAGCCATTTTAGTGTTTTGAATGTTTTTTTTCTGACCCCCGCAGACTAATTTAGGAAATACAGCCCATTTAGAGTTGTGAATTTTTTTTTGTGGTGCATAAAATGACCCCAGCAGATCCCTAGTTTAGGAGATATAGACATTTTAGTGTTTTGAGTTTTTTTTTCTGATGCATAAAATGACCCCAGCAGACCCCTAGTTTAGGAGATATAGTCATTTTAGTGTTTTGAATTTTTTTTCTGGTGCATATAGTGACCCCCGCAGACGACTATTTTAGGAGATATAGATATTTTAGTGTTTTGAGTTTTTTTTTTTTAATGCATAAAACGACCCCAGCAGACCCCTAGCTTAGGAGATATAGAGATTTTAGTGTTTTGAGTTTTTTTACTGGTGCATAAAATGACCCGCGCAGACGACTAGTTTAGGAAATATAGCCCTTTTAGTGTTTTGAAAGTTTTTTTTCTGGTGCATAAAATAACCCCAGCAGACCCCTAGTTGAGAATATATAGCCATTTTAGTGTTTTGAATGTTTTTTTTCTGGTGCATTATATGACTCCCGGAGACCACCAGTTTAGGAGATATAGACATTTTGGTGTTTTGAATTTTTTTTTCTAATGCATAAAATGACCCCCGCAGGCGCCTATTTTAGGGGATATAGCCATTTTAGTGTTCTGCATGTTTTTTTTCTGACCCCCGCAGACGACTAGTTTAGGAAATATAGCTCATTTAGAGTTGTGAATTTGTTTTTTGTGGTGCATAAAATGACCCAAGCAGACCCCTAGTTTAGGAGATGTAGCCATTTTAGTGTTTTGAATGTTTTTTTTCTGGTGCATAATATGGACCACGCAGAGGCCTAGCTAAGGAGATATAGCCATTTTAGTGTTTGGATTTTTTTTTCTGGTGCATAAAATGACTCCTGCAGACGCCTAGTTTAGGGGATATAGCCATTTTAGTGTTTTAAATGTTTATTTTCTGATGCATAATATGACCACGCAGACGCCTAGCTAAGGAGATATAGCCATTTTAGTGTTTGGATTTTTTTTTTCTGGTGCATAAAATGACCCCCGCAGACCCCTTGTTTAGGAGATATAGCCATTTTTGTGTTTTGAATTTTTTTTTTCTGGTGCATAAAATGACCCCCGCAGACCAATAGTTTAGGAGATATAACCATTTTATTGTTTTGGATGTTTTTTTTCGGATGCATAAAATGACCCCAGCAGACCCCTAGTTTAGGAGATATAGTCATTTTAGTGTTTTGAATTTTTTTTCTGGTGCATAAAATGACCCCCGCAGACGACTAGTTTAGGAGATATAGATATTTTAGTGTTTTGAGTTTTTTTTTCTGATGCATAAAATGACCCCAGCAGACCCCTAGCTAAGGAGATATAGCCATTTTAGTGTTTTGAGTTTTTTTTTCTGATGCATAAAATGACCCCCGCAGACGACTATTTTAAGAGATATAGATATTTTAGTGTTTTGAGTTTTTTTTTCTGATGCATAAAATGACCCCAGCAGACCCCTAGCTTAGGAGATATAGCCATTTTAGTGTTTTGAATGTTTTTTTTCTGGTGCATAATATAACCCCAGCAGAACCCTAGTTGAGAATATATAGCCATTTTAGTGTTTTGAATGTTTTTTTTTCTGGTGCATTATATGACTCCCGGAGACCACGAGTTTAGGAGATATAGACATTTTGGTGTTTTGAATTTTTTTTTCTAATGCATAAAATGACCCCCGCAGGCGCCTATTTTAGGGGATATAGCCATTTTAGTGTTTTGAATGTTTTTTTTCTGACACCCGCAGACGACTAGTTTAGGAAATACAGCCCATTTAGAGTTTTGAATTTTTTTTTGCTGCATGAAATGACCCCCGCAGAACCCTAGTTTAAGAGATATAGCCATTTTATTGTTTTGAGTGTTTTTTTTCTGGTGCATTATATGGCCCTGGCAGACGCCTAGTTTTGGAGATATAGCCATTTTAGTGTTTTGAAATTTTTTTTTCGGGTGCATAAAATGACACCCGCAGACGACTAGTTTAGGAGATATTAGCCGTTTTAGTGTTTTGAATTTTTTTTTCTGCTGCATCATATGACCCCCGCAGACCCCTAATTTAGGAGATATAGCCAGATTGAATATTTTTTTCTGGTGCATAATATGAGCCCACAGACGACCAGTTTATGAGATATAGCACTTTTAGTGTTTTGAATTTTTTTTTTCTGATGCATAATATGACCGCCGCAGACGCCTAGTTTAGGAGATATAACCATTTTAGTGTTTTGAAGTTTTTTTTTTGCTGGTGCATAATATGACCAACGAAGACGACTAGTTTTAGAGATAGATATAGCCATTTTTGTATTTTTTTTTCCTGCTGCATAAAGTGACCCCCACAGACGCCTAGCTTAGGAGATATAACCATTTTAGTGTTTTGAAATTTTTTTTTCTGGTACATAAAAAGACCCTAGCAGACCCCTTGTTTAGGAGATATAGCCATTTTAGTGTTTTGAAAATTTCTTTTCTGATGCATAAAATGACCCCCGCAGACCAATAGTTTAAGAGATATGACCATTTTAGTGTTTTGAATGTTTTTTTTCTGGTGCATTATATAGCCCTTGCAGACGCCTAGTTTAAGAGATATAGCCATTTTATTGTTTTGAGTGTTTTTTTTCTGCTGCATCATAGGACCCCCGCAGACCCCTAGTTTAGGAGATATAGCCAGATTGAATATTTTCTTCTGGTGCATAATATGAGCCCACAGACGACCAGTTATGGAGATATAGCACTTTTAGTGTTTTGAATTTTTTTTTTCTGATGCATAATATGACCGCCGCAGACGCCTAGGTTAGGAGATATAACCATTTTAGTGTTTTGAAATTTATTTTCTGGTGCATAAAAAGACCCTCGCAGACCAATTGTTTAGGAGATATAGCCATTTTAGTGTTTTGAATTTTTTTTTTTCTGGTGCATTATATGGCCTTGCAGACGCCTAGTTTAGGAGATATAGCCATTTTAGTGTTTTGAATTTTTTTTTCTGATGCATAAAATGACCCCCGCAGACCAATAGTTTAGGAGATATAACCATTTTATTGTTTTGAATGTTTTTTTTCTGGTGCATTATATGGCCCTTGCAGACGCCTAGTTTAGAAGATATAGCCATTTTAGTGTTTTGAATTTTTTTTTTCTGGTGCATAATATGACGAACGCAGACGATTAGTTTAGGAGATATAGCAATGTTAGTGTTTTGAATTTTCTTTTTCTGATGCATAATATGACCGCCGCAGACGCCTAGTTTAGGAGATAAAACCATTTTAGTGTTTTGAAGTTTTTTTTTTGCTGGTGCATAATATGACCAACGAAGACGACTAGTTTTAGAGATAGATATAGCCATTTTTGTATTTTTTTTTCCTGCTGCATAAAGTGACCCCCACAGACGCCTAGCTTAGGAGATATAACCATTTTAGTGTTTTGAAATTTTTTTTTCTGGTGCATAAAAAGACCCTAGCAGACCCCTTGTTTAGGAGATATAGCCATTTTAGTGTTTTGAAAATTTCTTTTCTGATGCATAAAATGACCCCCGCAGACCAATAGTTTAAGAGATATGACCATTTTAGTGTTTTGAATGTTTTTTTTCTGGTGCATTATATAGCCCTTGCAGACCCCTAGCTTAAGAGATATAGCCATTTTATTGTTTTGAGTGTTTTTTTTCTGCTGCATCATAGGACCCCCGCAGACCCCTAGTTTAGGAGATATAGCCAGATTGAATATTTTCTTCTGGTGCATAATATGAGCCCACAGACGACCAGTTAAGGAGATATAGCGCTTTTAGTGTTTTGAATTTTTTTTTTCTGATGAATAATATGACCGCCGCAGACGCATAGGTTAGGAGATATAACCATTTTAGTGTTTTGAAATTTATTTTCTGGTGCATAAAAAGACCCTCGCAGACCAATTGTTTAGGAGATATAGCCATTTTAGTGTTTTGAATTTTTTTTTTCTGGTGCATTATATGGCCCTTGCAGACGCCTAGTTTAGGAGATATAGCCATTTTAGTGTTTTGAATTTTTTTTTCTGATGCATAAAATGACCCCCGCAGACCAATAGTTTAGGAGATATAACCATTTTATTGTTTTGAATGTTTTTTTTCTGGTGCATTATATGGCCCTTGCAGACGCCTAGTTTAGAAGATATAGCCATTTTAGTGTTTTGAATTTTTTTTTTCTGGTGCATAATATGACGAACGCAGACGATTAGTTTAGGAGATATAGATATTTTAGTGTTTTGAATTTTTTTTTCTGGTGCATAAAATGACCCCCGCAGACGGATAGCTAAGGAGATATAGCCATTTTAGTGGTTGGATATTTTTCTTTCTGATTTTGAAAATTTTTTTTTCGGGTGCATAAAATGACCCCCGCAGACCGCTAGTTTAGGGGATATAGCCATTTTAGTGTTTTGAATGTTTTTTTTTCTGGTGCATAATATGACCCCAGCAGACCCCTAGTTGAGGAGATGTAGCCATTTTAGTGTTTTGAATGTTTTTTTCTGGTGCATAATATGACCACGCAGACGCCTAGCTTAGGAGATATAGCCATTTTAATGTTTTGGATGTTTTTTTTCTGGTGCATAAAATACCTCGCAGACCCCTTGTTTAGGAGATTTAGCCATTTTAGTGTTTTGGATGTTTTTCTTCGGTGCTTAATATGACCCTCGCAGGCGACTAGTCTAGGAGATATAGCCGTTTTAGTGTTTCGTACTATTTTTTTTCTGGTGCATAATATGACTGAATTTTGAATTTTTTTTTGCTGCATAAAATGACCCCCGCAGACCCCTGGTTTAAGAGATATAGCCATTTTATTGTATTGAATGTTATATGGCCCTGGCAGACGCCTAGTTTAGGAGATATAGCCATTTTAGTGTATTGAAATTTTTTTTTCGGGTGCTTAAAATGACACCCGCAGACGACTAGTTTAGGAGATATAGCCGTTTTAGTGTTTTGAAGTTTTTTTTTTTGCTGCATCATATGACCCCCGCAGACCCCTAGCTTAGGAGATATTGCCAGATTGAATATTTTTTTCTGGTGCATAATATGAGCCCACAGACGACCAGTTTATGAGATATAGCAATGTTAGTGTTTTGAATTTTTTTTTTCTGATGCATAATATGACCGCCGCAGACGCCTAGTTTAGGAGATATAACCATTTTAGTGTTTTGAATTTTTTTTTTTGCTGGTGCATTATATGACCAACGAAGACGACTAGTTTTAGAGATATAGCCATTTTTGTATTTTTTTTTCCTGCTGCATAAAGTGACCCCCGCAGACGCCTAGCTTAGGAGATATAACCATTTTAGTGTTTTAAAATTTTTTTTTTCTGGTGCATAAAAAGACCCTCGCAGACCACTTGTTTAGGAGATATAGCCATTTTAGTGTTTTGAATATTTTTTTTCTGGTGCATTATATGGCTCTTGCAGACGCCTAGTTTAGGAGATATACCCATTTTGGTGTTTTGAATTTTTTTTTCTGGTGCATAATATGACGAACGCAGACGTTTAGTTTATGAGATATAGCAATGTTAGTGTTTTGAATTTTTTTTTTCTGATGCATAATATGACCGCCGCAGACGCCTAGTTTAGGAGATAAAACCATTTTAGTGTTTTGAAGTTTTTTTTTTTGCTGGTGCATAATATGACCAACGAAGACGACTAGTTTTAGAGATAGATATAGCCATTTTTGTACTTTTTTTTCCTGCTGCATAAAGTGACCCCCACAGACGCCTAGCTTAGGAGATATAACCATTTTAGTGTTTTGAAATTTTTTTTTCTGGTGCATAAAAAGACCCTAGCAGACCCCTTGTTTAGGAGATATAGCCATTTTAGTGTTTTGAAAATTTCTTTTCTGATGCATAAAATGACCCCCGCAGACCAATAGTTTAAGAGATATGACCATTTTAGTGTTTTGAATGTTTTTTTTCTGGTGCATTATATAGCCCTTGCAGACGCCTAGCTTAAGAGATATAGCCATTTTATTGTTTTGAGTGTTTTTTTTCTGCTGCATCATAGGACCCCCGCAGACCCATAGTTTAGGAGATATAGCCAGATTGAATATTTTCTTCTGGTGCATAATATGAGCCCACAGACGACCAGTTAAGGAGATATAGCACTTTTAGTGTTTTGAATTTTTTTTTTCTGATGCATAATATGACCGCCGCAGACGCCTAGGTTAGGAGATATAACCATTTTAGTGTTTTGAAATTTATTTTCTGGTGCATAAAAAGACCCTCGCAGACCAATTGTTTAGGAGATATAGCCATTTTAGTGTTTTGAATTTTTTTTTTCTGGTGCATTATATGGCCCTTGCAGACGCCTAGTTTAGGAGATATAGCCATTTTAGTGTTTTGAATTTTTTTTTCTGATGCATAAAATGACCCCCGCAGACCAATAGTTTAGGAGATATAACCATTTTATTGTTTTGAATGTTTTTTTTCTGGTGCATTATATGGCCCTTGCAGACGCCTAGTTTAGAAGATATAGCCATTTTAGTGTTTTGAATTTTTTTTTTCTGGTGCATAATATGACGAACGCAGACGATTAGTTTAGGAGATATAGATATTTTAGTGTTTTGAATTTTTTTTTCTGGTGCATAAAATGACCCCCGCAGACGGATAGCTAAGGAGATATAGCCATTTTAGTGGTTGGATATTTTTCTTTCTGATTTTGAAAATTTTTTTTTCGGGTGCATAAAATGACCCCCGCAGACCGCTAGTTTAGGGGATATAGCCATTTTAGTGTTTTGAATGTTTTTTTTTCTGGTGCATAATATGACCCCAGCAGACCCCTAGTTGAGGAGATGTAGCCATTTTAGTGTTTTGAATGTTTTTTTTCTGGTGCATAATATGACCACGCAGACGCCTAGCTTAGGAGATATAGCCATTTTAATGTTTTGGATGTTTTTTTTCTGGTGCATAAAATACCTCGCAGACCCCTTGTTTAGGAGATTTAGCCATTTTAGTGTTTTGGATGTTTTTCTTCGGTGCTTAATATGACCCTCGCAGGCGACTAGTCTAGGAGATATAGCCGTTTTAGTGTTTCGTACTATTTTTTTTCTGGTGCATAATATGACTGAATTTTGAATTTTTTTTTGCTGCATAAAATGACCCCCGCAGACCCCTAGTTTAAGAGATATAGCCATTTTATTGTATTGAATGTTATATGGCCCTGGCAGACGCCTAGTTTAGGAGATATAGCCATTTTAGTGTATTGAAATTTTTTTTTCGGGTGCTTAAAATGACACCCGCAGACGACTAGTTTAGGATATATAGCCGTTTTAGTGTTTTGAAGTTTTTTTTTTGCTGCATCATATGACCCCCGCAGACCCCTAGCTTAGGAGATATTGCCAGATTGAATATTTTTTTCTGGTGCATAATATGAGCCCACAGACGACCAGTTTATGAGATATAGCAATGTTAGTGTTTTGAATTTTTTTTTTCTGATGCATAATATGACCGCCGCAGACGCCTAGTTTAGGAGATATAACCATTTTAGTGTTTTGAATTTTTGTTTTTGCTGGTGCATTATATGACCAACGAAGACGACTAGTTTTAGAGATATAGCCATTTTTGTATTTTTTTTTCCTGCTGCATAAAGTGACCCCCGCAGACGCCTAGCTTAGGAGATATAACCATTTTAGTGTTTTAAATTTTTTTTTTTCTGGTGCATAAAAAGACCCTCGCAGACCACTTGTTTAGGAGATATAGCCATTTTAGTGTTTTGAATATTTTTTTTCTGGTGCATTATTTGGCCCTTGCAGACGCCTAGTTTAGGAGATATACCCATTTTAGTGTTTTGAATTTTTTTTTCTGGTGCATAATATGACGAACGCAGACGTTTAGTTTAGGAGATATAGCCATTTTAGTGTTTTGAATTTTTTTTCTGGTGCATAATATGACACCCGCAGACGACTAGTTTAGGAGATATAGTCATTTTAGTGTTTTGAATTTTTTTTCGGGTGCATAAAATGACATATTTTGGTGTTTTGTATTTTTTTTTCTAATGCATAAAATGACCCCCGCAGGCGCCTATTTTAGGGGATATAGCCATTTTAGTGTTTTGAATGTTTTTTTTCTGACCCCCGCAGACTAATTTAGGAAATACAGCCCATTTAGAATTGTGAATTTTTTTTTGTGGTGCATAAAATGACCCCAGCAGATCCCTAGTTTAGGAGATATAGACATTTTAGTGTTTTGAATTTTTTTTCTGGTGCATATAATGACCCCCGCAGACGACTATTTTAGGAGATATAGATATTTTAGTGTTTTGAGTTTTTTTTTCTGATGCATAAAATGACCCCAGCAGACCCCTAGCTTAGGAGATATAGCCATTTTAGTGTTTTGAATTTTTTTACTGGTGCATAAAATGACCCGCGCAGACGACTAGTTTAGGAAATATAGCCCTTTTAGTGTTTTGAATATTTTTTTTCTGGTGCATAATATAACCCCAGCAGACCCCTAGTTGAGAATATATAGCCATTTTAGTGTTTTGAATGTTTTTTTTTCTGGTGCATTATATGACTAACTGAGACCACCAGTTTAGGAGATATAGATATTTTGGTGTTTTGAATTTTTTTTTCTAATGCATAAAATGACACCCGCAGGCGCCTATTTTAGGGGATATAGCCATTTTAGTGTTTTGAATGTTTTTTTTCTGACCCCCGCAGACGACTAGTTTAGGAAATACAGCCCATTTAGAGTTGTGAATTTTTTTTTTGCTGCATAAAATGACCCCCGGAGAACCCTAGTTTAAGAGATATAGCCATTTTATTGTTTTGAGTGTTTTTTTTCTGGTGCATTATATGGCCCTTGCAGACGCCTAGTTTAGGAGATATAGCCATTTTAATGTTTTGAAATTTTTTTTTCGGGTGCATAAAATGACACCCGCAGACGACTAGTTTAGGAGATATTAGCCGTTTTAGTGTTTTGAATATTTTTTTTCTGGTGCATTATATGGCCCTTGCAGACGCCTAGTTTAGGAGATATACCCATTTTAGTGTTTTGAATGTTTTTTTTCTGGTGCATAATATGACGAACGCAGACGATTAGTTTAGGAGATATAGCCATTTTAGTGTTTTGAATTTTTTTTCTGGTGCATAATATGACACCCGCAGACGACTAGTTTAGGAGATATAGCCCTTTTGGTGCTTTGAATGTTTTTTTTCTGGTGCATAATATAACCCCAGCAGACCCCTAGTTGAGAATATATAGCCATTTTAGTGTTTTGAATGTTTTTTTTTCTGGTGCATTATATGACTCCCGGAGACCACCAGTTTAGGAGATATAGATATTTTGGTGTTTTGTATTTTTTTTTCTAATGCATAAAATGACCCCCGCAGGCGCCTATTTTAGGGGATATAGCCATTTTAGTGTTTTGAATGTTTTTTTTCTGACCCCCGCAGACGACTAATTTAGGAAATACAGCCCATTTAGAGTTGTGAATTTTTTTTTGTGGTGCATAAAATGACCCCAGAAGATCCCTAGTTTAGGAGATATAGACATTTTAGTGTTTTGAGTTTTTTTTTCTGATGCATAAAATGACCCCAGCAGACCCCTAGTTTAGGAGATATAGTCATTTTAGTGATTTGAATTTTTTTTCTGGTGCATAAAATGACCCCCGCAGACGACTAGTTTAGGAGATATAGATATTTTAGTGTTTTGAGTTTTTTTTTCTGATGCATAAAATGACCCCAGCAGACCCCTAGCTTAGGAGATATAGCCATTTTAGTCTTTTGAATTTTTTTACTGGTGCATAAAATGACCCGCGCAGACGACTAGTTTAGGAGATATAGCCCTTTTAGTGCTTTGAATGTTTTTTTTCTGGTGCATAATATAACCCCAGCAGACCCCTAGTTGAGAATATATAGCCATTTTAGTGTTTTGAATGTTTTTTTTTCTGGTGCATTATATGACTCCCGGAGACCATCAGTTTAGGAGATATAGATATTTTGGTGTTTTGTATTTTTTTTTCTAATGCATAAAATGACCCCCGCAGGCGCCTATTTTAGGGGATATAGCCATTTTAGTGTTTTGAATGTTTTTTTTCTGACCCCCGCAGACGACTAATTTAGGAAATACAGCCCATTTAGAGTTGTGAATTTTTTTTTGTGGTGCGTAAAATGACCCCAGCAGATCCCTAGTTTAGGAGATATAGACATTTTAGTGTTTTGAGTTTTTTTTTTCTGATGCATAAAATGACCCCAGCAGACCCCTAGTTTAGGAGATATAGTCATTTTAGTGTTTTGAATTTTTTTTCTGGTGCATATAATGACCCCCGCAAACGACTATTTTAGGAGATATAGATATTTTAGTGTTTTGAGTTTTTTTTTCTGATGCATAAAATGACCCCAGCAGACCCCTAGCTTAGGAAATATAGCCATTTTAGTGTTTTGAATTTTTTTACTGGTGCATAAAATGACCCGCGCAGACGACTAGTTTAGGAAATATAGCCCTTTTAGTGTTTTGAATGTTTTTTTTCAGGTGCATAATATAACCCCAGCAGACCCCTAGTTGAGAATATATAGCCATTTTAGTGTTTTGAATGTTTTTTTTTCTGGTGCATTATATGACTCCCGGAGACCACCAGTTTAGGAGATATAGATATTTTGGTGTTTTGAATTTTTTTTTCTAATGCATAAAATGACCCCCGCAGGCGCCTATTTTAGGGGATATAGCCATTTTAGTGTTTTGAATGTTTTTTTTCTGACCCCCGCAGACGACTAGTTTAGGAAATACAGCCCATTTAGAGTTGTGAATTTTTTTTTTGCTGCATAAAATGACCCCCGCAGAACCCTAGTTTAAGAGATATAGCCATTTTATTGTTTTGAGTGTTTTTTTTCTGGTGCATTATATGGCCCTTGCAGACGCCTAGTTTAGGAGAAATAGCCATTTTAATGTTTAAAATTTTTTTTTCGGGTGCAGAAAATGACACCCGCAGACGACTAGTTTAGGAGATATTAGCCGTTTTAGTGTTTTGAATATTTTTTTTCTGGTGCATTATATGGCCCTTGCAGACGCCTAGTTTAGGAGATATACCCATTTTAGTGTTTTGAATGTTTTTTTTCTGGTGCATAATATGACGAACGCAGACGATTAGTTTAGGAGATATAGCCATTTTAGTGTTTTGAATTTTTTTTCTGGTGCATAATATGACACCCGCAGACGACTAGTTTAGGAGATATAGATATTTTAGTGTTTTGAGTTTTTTTTTCTAATGCATAAAATGACCCCAGCAGACCCCTAGCTTAGGAGATATAGCCATTTTAGTGTTTTGAATTTTTTTACTGGTGCACAAAATGACCCGCGCAGACGACTAGTTTAGGAGATATAGCCCTTTTAGTGCTTTGAATGTTTTTTTTCTGGTGCATAATATAACCCCAGCAGACCAATAGTTGAGAATATATAGCCATTTTAGTGTTTTGAATGTTTTTTTTTTCTGGTGCATTATATGACTCCCGGAGACCACCAGTTTAGGAGATATAGATATTTTGGTGTTTTGTATTTTTTTTTCTAATGCATAAAATGACCCCCGCAGGCGCCTATTTTAGGGGATATAGCCATTTTAGTGTTTTGAATGTTTTTTTTCTGACCCCCGCAGACGACTAATTTAGGAAATACAGCCCATTTAGAGTTGTGAATTTTTTTTTGTGGTGCATAAAATGACCCCAGCAGATCCCTAGTTTAGGAGATATAGACATTTTAGTGTTTTGAGTTTTTTTTTCTGATGCATAAAATGACCCCCGCAGACGACTAGTTTAGGAGATATAGATATTTTAGTGTTTTGAGTTTTTTTTTCTGATACATAAAATGACCCCAGCAGACACCTAGCTAAGGAAATATAGCCATTTTAGTGTTTTGAGTTTTTTTTTTTGCTGCATAAAATGACCCCCGTAGAACCCTAGTTTAAGAGATATAGCCATTTTATTGTTTTGAGTGTTTTTTCTCTGGTGCATTATATGGCCCTTGCAGACCCCTAGTTTAGGAGATATAGTCATTTTAGTGTTTTGAATTTTTTTTCTGGTGCATAAAATGACCCCCGCAGACGACTAGTTTTGGAGATATAGATATTTTAGTGTTTTGAGTTTTTTTTTCTGATACATAAAATGACCCCAGCAGACCCCTAGCTAAGGAAATATAGCCATTTTAGTGTTTTGAGTTTTTTTTTCTGATGCATAAAATGACCCCCGCAGACGACTATTTTAAGAGATATAGATATTTTAGTGTTTTGAGTTTTTTTTTCTGATGCATAAAATGACCCCAGCAGACACCTAGTTTAGGAGATATAGCCAATTTAGTGTTTTGAGTTTTTTTACTGGTGCATAAAATGACCCCCGCAGACGACTATTTTAGGAGATATAGATATTTTAGTGTTTTGAGTTTTTTTTTCTGATGCATAAAATGACCCCAGCAGACCCCTAGTTGAGAATATATAACCATTTTAGTGTTTTGAATGTTTTTTTTTCTGGTGCATTATATGACTCCCGGAGACCACGAGTTTAGGAGATATAGATATTTTGGTGTTTTGAATTTTTTTTTCTAATGCATAAAATGACCCCCGCAGGCGCCTATTTTAGGGGATATAGCCATTTTAGTGTTTTGAATGTTTTTTTTCTGACCCCCGCAGACGACTAGGTTAGGAAATACAGCCCATTTAGAGTTGTGAATTTTTTTTTTGCTGCATAAAATGACCCCCGCAGACCCCTAGTTTAAGAGATATAGCCATTTTATTGTATTGAGTGTTTTTTTCTGGTGCATTGTATGGCCCTTGCAGACGCCTAGTTTAGGAGATATAGCCATTTTAATGTTTTGAAATTTTTTTTTCGGGTGCATAAAATGACACCCGCAGACGACTAGTTTAGGAGATATTAGCCGTTTTAGTGTTTTGAATTTTTTTTTTTGCTGCATCATATGACCCCCGCAGACCCCTAGCTTAGGAGATATAGCCAGATTGAATATTTTTTTCTGGTGCATAATATGAGCCCACAGACGACCCGTTTAGGAGATATAGCAATGTTAGTGTTTTGAATTTTTTTTTTCTGATGCATAATATGACCGCCGCAGACGCCTAGTTTAGGAGATATAACCATTTTAGTGTTTTGAATTTTTTTTTTTGCTGGTGCATTATATGACCAACGAAGACGACTAGTTTTAGAGATATAGCCATTTTTGTATTATTTTTCCTGCTGCATAAAGTGACCCCCGCAGACGCCTAGCTTAGGAGATATAACCATTTTAGTGTTTTGAAATTTTTTTTTTCTGGTGCATAAAAAGACCCTCGCAGACCACCTGTTTAGGAGATATAGCCATTTTAGTGTTTTGAAAATTTTTTTTCTGATGCATAAAATGACCCCCGCAGACCAATAGTTTAGGAGATATGGCCATTTTAGTGTTTCGAATATTTTTTTTCTGGTGCATTATATGGCCCTTGCAGACGCCTAGTTTAGGAGATATACCCATTTTAGTGTTTTGAATGTTTATTTTCTGGTGCATAATATGACGAACGCAGACGCCTAGTGTAGGAGATATACCCATTTTAGTGTTTTGATTTTTTTTTCTGGTGCATAAAATGACCCCCGCCGACGCCTAGCTAAGGAGATATAGCCATTTTAGTGGTTGGATTTTTTTCTTTCTGATTTTGAAATTTTTTTTTTCGTGTGCATAAAATGACCCCCGCAGACGACTAGTTTAGGAGACATCTATATTTTAGTGTTTTAAGTTTTTTTTTCTGATGCATAAAATGACCACAGCAGACCGCTAGTTTAGGAGATATAGCCATTTTAGTGTTTTGAATTTTTTTTCTGGTGCATAATATGACACCCGCAGACGACTAGTTTAGGAGATATAGATATTTTAGTGTTTTGAGTTTTTTTTTCTGATGCATAAAATGACCCCAGCAGACCAATAGTTTTGGAGATATAGCCATTTTAGTGTTTTGAAATTTTTTTTTCGGGTGCATAAAATGACACCCGCAGACGACTAGTTTAGGAGATATTAGCCGTTTTAGTGTTTTGAATTTTTTTTTCTGCTGCATCATATGACCCCCGCAGACCCCTAGTTTAGGAGATATAGCCAGATTGAATATTTTTTTCTGGTGCATAATATGAGCCCACAGACGACCAGTTTATGAGATATAGCACTTTTAGTGTTTTGAATTTTTTTTTTCTGATGCATAACATGACCGCCGCAGACGCCTAGTTTAGGAGATATAACCATTTTAGTGTTTTGAAATTTTTTTTTCTGGTGCATAAAAAGACCCTAGCAGACCCCTTGTTTAGGAGATATAGCCATTTTAGTGTTTTGAAAATTTCTTTTCTGATGCATAAAATGACCCCCGCAGACCAATAGTTTAAGAGATATGACCATTTTAGAGTTTTGAATGTTTTTTTTCTGGTGCATTATATAGCCCTTGCAGACGCCTAGTTTAAGAGATATAGCCATTTTATTGTTTTGAGTGTTTTTTTTTTGCTGCATCATAGGACCCCCGCAGACCCCTAGTTTAGGAGATATAGCCAGATTGAATATTTTCTTCTGGTGCATAATATGAGCCCACAGACGACCAGTTAAGGAGATATAGCACTTTTAGTGTTTTGAATTTTTTTTTTCTGATGCATAATATGACCGCCGCAGACGCCTAGGTTAGGAGATGTAACCATTTTAGTGTTTTGAAATTTATTTTCTGATGCATAAAAAGACCCTCGCAGACCCATTGTTTAGGAGATATAGCCATTTTAGTGTTTTGAATTTTTTTTTTCTGGTGCATAAAATGACCATCGCAGACCAATAGTTTAGGAGATATAACCATTTTATTGTTTTGAATGTTTTTTTTCTGGTGCATTATATGGCCCTTGCAGACGCCTAGTTTAGGAGATATAGCCATTTTAGTGTTTTGAATTTTTTTTTTCTGGTGCATAATATGACGAACGCAGACGATTAGTTTAGGAGATATAGATATTTTAGTGTTTTGAATTTTTTTTTCTGGTGCATAAAATGACCCCCGCAGACGGATAGCTAAGGAGATATAGCCATTTTAGTGGTTGGATATTTTTCTTTCTGATTTTGAAAATTTTTTTTTCGGGTGCATAAAATGACCCCCGCAGACCGCTAGTTTAGGGAATATAGCCATTTTAGTGTTTTGAATGTTTTTTTTTCTGGTGCATAATATGACCCCAGCAGACCCCTAGTTGAGGAGATGTAGCCATTTTAGTGTTTTGAAGGTTTTTTTTCTGGTGCATAATATGGCCTACGCAGACGCCAAGCTAAGGAGATATAGCCATTTTAGTGTTTAGATTTTTTTTTTTCTGGTGCATAAAATGACTCCTGCAGACGCCTAGTTTAGGGGATATAGCCATTTTAGTGTTTTAAATGTTTTTTTTCTGATGCATAATATAACCCCAGCAGACCACTAGTTGAGGCGATATAGCCATTTTAGTGTTTTGAATGTTTTTTTTCTGGTGCATAATATGACAACGCAGACGCCTAGCTTAGGAGATATAGCCATTTTAATGTTTTGGATGTTTTTTTTCTGGTGCATAAAATACCTCGCAGACCCCTTGTTTAGGAGATTTAGCCATTTTAGTGTTTTGGATGTTTTTCTTCGGTGCTTAATATGACCCTCGCAGGCGACTAGTCTAGGAGATATAGCCGTTTTAGTGTTTCGTACTATTTTTTTTCTGGTGCATAATATGACTGAATTTTGAATTTTTTTTTGCTGCATAAAATGACCCCCGCTGACCCCTAGTTTAAGAGATATAGCCATTTTATTGTATTGAATGTTATATGGCCCTGGCAGACGCCTAGTTTAGGAGATATAACCATTTTAGTGTATTGAAATTTTTTTTTCGGGTGCATAAAATGACACCCGCAGACGACTAGTTTAGGAGATATTAGCCGTTTTAGTGTTTTGAATTTTTTTACTGGTGCATAAAATGACCCCCGCAGACGACTATTTTAGGAGATATAGATATTTTAGTGTTTTGAGTTTTTTTTTCTGATACATAAAATGACCCCAGCAGACCCCTAGCTAAGGAAATATAGCCATTTTAGTGTTTTGAGTTTTTTTTTCTGATGCATAAAATGACCCCCGCAGACGACTATTTTAAGAGATATAGATATTTTAGTGTTTTGAGTTTTTTTTTCTGATGCATAAAATGACCCCAGCAGACACCTAGTTTAGGAGATATAGCCAATTTAGTGTTTTGAGTTTTTTTACTGGTGCATAAAATGACCCCCGCAGACGACTATTTTAGGAGATATAGATATTTTAGTGTTTTGAGTTTTTTTTTCTGATGCATAAAATGACCCCAGCAGACCCCTAGTTGAGAATATATAACCATTTTAGTGTTTTGAATGTTTTTTTTTCTGGTGCATTATATGACTCCCGGAGACCACGAGTTTAGGAGATATAGATATTTTGGTGTTTTGAATTTTTTTTTCTAATGCATAAAATGACCCCCGCAGGCGCCTATTTTAGGGGATATAGCCATTTTAGTGTTTTGAATGTTTTTTTTCTGACCCCCGCAGACGACTAGGTTAGGAAATACAGCCCATTTAGAGTTGTGAATTTTTTTTTTGCTGCATAAAATGACCCCCGCAGACCCCTAGTTTAAGAGATATAGCCATTTTATTGTATTGAGTGTTTTTTTCTGGTGCATTGTATGGCCCTTGCAGACGCCTAGTTTAGGAGATATAGCCATTTTAATGTTTTGAAATTTTTTTTTCGGGTGCATAAAATGACACCCGCAGACGACTAGTTTAGGAGATATTAGCCGTTTTAGTGTTTTGAATTTTTTTTTTTGCTGCATCATATGACCCCCGTAGACCCCTAGCTTAGGAGATATAGCCAGATTGAATATTTTTTTCTGGTGCATAATATGAGCCCACAGACGACCCGTTTAGGAGATATAGCAATGTTAGTGTTTTGAATTTTTTTTTTCTGATGCATAATATGACCGCCGCAGACGCCTAGTTTAGGAGATATAACCATTTTAGTGTTTTGAATTTTTTTTTTTGCTGGTGCATTATATGACCAACGAAGACGACTAGTTTTAGAGATATAGCCATTTTTGTATTATTTTTCCTGCTGCATAAAGTGACCCCCGCAGACGCCTAGCTTAGGAGATATAACCATTTTAGTGTTTTGAAATTTTTTTTTTCTGGTGCATAAAAAGACCCTCGCAGACCACCTGTTTAGGAGATATAGCCATTTTAGTGTTTTGAAAATTTTTTTTCTGATGCATAAAATGACCCCCGCAGACCAATAGTTTAGGAGATATGGCCATTTTAGTGTTTCGAATATTTTTTTTCTGGTGCATTATATGGCCCTTGCAGACGCCTAGTTTAGGAGATATACCCATTTTAGTGTTTTGAATGTTTATTTTCTGGTGCATAATATGACGAACGCAGACGCCTAGTGTAGGAGATATACCCATTTTAGTGTTTTGATTTTTTTTTCTGGTGCATAAAATGACCCCCGCCGACGCCTAGCTAAGGAGATATAGCCATTTTAGTGGTTGGATTTTTTTCTTTCTGATTTTGAAATTTTTTTTTTCGTGTGCATAAAATGACCCCCGCAGACCTCTAGTTTAGGGGATATAGCCATTTTAGTGTTTCGAATTTTTTTTTCCGGTGCATAATAACCCCCGCAGACGACTAGTTTAGGAGACATCTATATTTTAGTGTTTTAAGTTTTTTTTTCTGATGCATAAAATGACCACAGCAGACCGCTAGTTTAGGAGATATAGCCATTTTAGTGTTTTGAATTTTTTTTCTGGTGCATAATATGACACCCGCAGACGACTAGTTTAGGAGATATAGATATTTTAGTGTTTTGAGTTTTTTTTTCTGATGCATAAAATGACCCCAGCAGACCAATAGTTTTGGAGATATAGCCATTTTAGTGTTTTGAAATTTTTTTTTCGGGTGCATAAAATGACACCCGCGGACGACTAGTTTAGGAGATATTAGCCGTTTTAGTGTTTTGAATTTTTTTTTCTGCTGCATCATATGACCCCCGCAGACCCCTAGTTTAGGAGATATAGCCAGATTGAATATTTTTTTCTGGTGCATAATATGAGCCCACAGACGACCAGTTTATGAGATATAGCACTTTTAGTGTTTTGAATTTTTTTTTTCTGATGCATAACATGACCGCCGCAGACGCCTAGTTTAGGAGATATAACCATTTTAGTGTTTTGAAATTTTTTTTTCTGGTGCATAAAAAGACCCTAGCAGACCCCTTGTTTAGGAGATATAGCCATTTTAGTGTTTTGAAAATTTCTTTTCTGATGCATAAAATGACCCACGCAGACCAATAGTTTAAGAGATATGACCATTTTAGAGTTTTGAATGTTTTTTTTCTGGTGCATTATATAGCCCTTGCAGACGCCTAGTTTAAGAGATATAGCCATTTTATTGTTTTGAGTGTTTTTTTTTTGCTGCATCATAGGACCCCCGCAGACCCCTAGTTTAGGAGATATAGCCAGATTGAATATTTTCTTCTGGTGCATAATATGAGCCCACAGACGACCAGTTAAGGAGATATAGCACTTTTAGTGTTTTGAATTTTTTTTTTCTGATGCATAATATGACCGCCGCAGACGCCTAGGTTAGGAGATGTAACCATTTTAGTGTTTTGAAATTTATTTTCTGATGCATAAAAAGACCCTCGTAGACCCCTTGTTTAGGAGATATAGCCATTTTAGTGTTTTGAATTTTTTTTTTCTGGTGCATAAAATGACCATCGCAGACCAATAGTTTAGGAGATATAACCATTTTATTGTTTTGAATGTTTTTTTTCTGGTGCATTATATGGCCCTTGCAGACGCCTAGTTTAGGAGATATAGCCATTTTAGTGTTTTGAATTTTTTTTTCTGATGCATAAAATGACCCCCGCAGACCAATAGTTTAGGAGATATAACCATTTTATTGTTTTGAATGTTTTTTTTCTGGTGCATTATATGGCCCTTGCAGACGCCTAGTTTAGAAGATATAGCCATTTTAGTGTTTTGAATTTTTTTTTTCTGGTGCATAATATGACGAACGCAGACGATTAGTTTAGGAGATATAGATATTTTAGTGTTTTGAATTTTTTTTTCTGGTGCATAAAATGACCCCCGCAGACGGATAGCTAAGGAGATATAGCCATTTTAGTGGTTGGATATTTTTCTTTCTGATTTTGAAAATTTTTTTTTCGGGTGCGTAAAATGACCCCCGCAGACCGCTAGTTTAGGGAATATAGCCATTTTAGTGTTTTGAATGTTTTTTTTTCTGGTGCATAATATGACCCCAGCAGACCCCTAGTTGAGGAGATGTAGCCATTTTAGTGTTTTGAATGTTTTTTTTCTGGTGCATAATATGGCCTACGCAGACGCCAAGCTAAGGAGATATAGCCATTTTAGTGTTTGGATTTCTTTTTTTCTGGTGCATAAAATGACTCCTGCAGACGCCTAGTTTAGGGGATATAGCCATTTTAGTGTTTTAAATGTTTTTTTTCTGATGCATAATATAACCCCAGCAGACCACTAGTTGAGGCGATATAGCCATTTTAGTGTTTTGAATGTTTTTTTTCTGGTGCATAATATGACAACGCAGACGCCTAGCTTAGGAGATATAGCCATTTTAATGTTTTGGATGTTTTTTTTCTGGTGCATAAAATACCTCGCAGACCCCTTGTTTAGGAGATTTAGCCATTTTAGTGTTTTGGATGTTTTTCTTCGGTGCTTAATATGACCCTCGCAGGCGACTAGTCTAGGAGATATAGCCGTTTTAGTGTTTCGTACTATTTTTTTTCTGGTGCATAATATGACTGAATTTTGAATTTTTTTTTGCTGCATAAAATGACCCCCGCTGACCCCTAGTTTAAGAGATATAGCCATTTTATTGTATTGAATGTTATATGGCCCTGGCAGACGCCTAGTTTAGGAGATATAACCATTTTAGTGTATTGAAATTTTTTTTTCGGGTGCTTAAAATGACACCCGCAGACGACTAGTTTAGGAGATATAGCCGTTTTAGTGTTTTGAAGTTTTTTTTTTTGCTGCATCATATGACCCCCGCAGACCCCTAGCTTAGGAGATATTGCCAGATTGAATATTTTTTTCTGGTGCATAATATGAGCCCACAGACGACCAGTTTATGAGATATAGCAATGTTAGTGTATTGAATTTTTTTTTTCTGATGCATAATATGACCGCCGCAGACGCCTAGTTTAGGAGATATAACCATTTTAGTGTGTTGAATTTTTTTTTTTGCTGGTGCATAATATGACCAACGAAGACGAATAATTTTAGAGATATAGCCATTTTTGTATTTTTTTTTCCTGCTGCATAAAGTGACCCCCGCAGACGCCTAGCTTAGGAGATATAACCATTTTAGTGTTTTAAAATTTTTTTTTTCTGGTGCATAAAAAGACCCTCGCAGACCACTTGTTTAGGAGATATAGCCATTTTAGTGTTTTGAATATTTTTTTTCTGGTGCATTATATGGCCCTTGCAGACGCCTAGTTTAGGAGATATACCCATTTTAGTGTTTTGGATGTTTTTTTTCTGGTGCATAATATGACGAACACAGACGTTTAGTTTAGGAGATATAGCCATTTTAGTGTTTTGAATTTTTTTTCTGGTGCATAATATGACACCCGCAGACGACTAGTTTAGGAGATATAGTCATTTTAGTGTTTTGAATTTTTTTTCGGGTGCATAAAATGACATATTTTGGTGTTTTGTATTTTTTTTTCTAATGCATAAAATGACCCCCGCAGGCGCCTATTTTAGGGGATATAGCCATTTTAGTGTTTTGAATGTTTTTTTTCTGACCCCCGCAGACGACTAATTTAGGAAATACAGCCCATTTAGAGTTGTGAATTTTTTTTTGTAGTGCATAAAATGACCCCAGCAGATCCCTAGTTTAGGAGATATAGACATTTTAGTGTTTTGAGTTTTTTTTTCTGATGCATAAAATGACCCCAGCAGACCCCTAGTTTAGGAGATATAGTCATTTTAGTGTTTTGAATTTTTTTTCTGGTGCATAAAATGACCCCCGCAGACGACTAGTTTAGGAGATATAGATATTTTAGTGTTTTGAGTTTTTTTTTCTGATGCATAAAATGACCCCAGCAGACCCCTAGCTTAGGAGATATAGCCATTTTAGTGTTTTGAATTTTTTTACTGGTGCATAAAATGACCCGCGCAGACGACTAGTTTAGGAGATATAGCCCTTTTAGTGCTTTGAATGTTTTTTTTCTGGTGCATAATATAACCCCAGCAGACCCCTAGTTGAGAATATATAGCCATTTTAGTGTTTTGAATGTTTAGAGATATAGATATTTTGGTGTTTTGAATTTTTTTTTCTAATGCATAAAATAACCCCCGCAGGCGCCTATTTTAGGGGATATAGCCATTTTAGTGTTTTGAATGTTTTTTTTCTGACCCCCGCAGACGACTAGTTTAGGAAATACAGCCCATTTAGAGTTGTGAATTTTTTTTTTGCTGCATAAAATGACCCCCGCAGAACCCTAGTTTAAGAGATATAGCCATTTTATTGTTTTGAGTGTTTTTTTTCTGGTGCATTATATGGCCCTTGCAGACGCCTAGTTTAGGAGATATAGCCATTTTAATGTTTTGAAATTTTTTTTTCGGCTGCATAAAATGACACCCGCAGACGACTAGTTTAGGAGATATTAGCCGTTTTAGTGTTTTGAATATTTTTTTTCTGGTGCATTATATGGCCCTTGCAGACGCCTAGTTTAGGAGATATACCCATTTTAGTGTTTTGAATGTTTTTTTTCTGGTGCATAATATGACGAACGCAGACGATTAGTTTAGGAGATGTAGCCATTTTAGTGTTTTGAATTTTTTTTCTGGTGCATAATATGACACCCGCAGACGACTAGTTTAGGAGATATAGATATTTTAGTGTTTTGAGTTTTTTTTCTAATGCATAAAATGACCCCAGCAGACCCCTAGCTTAGGAGATATAGCCATTTTAGTGTTTTGAATTTTTTTACTGGTGCATAAAATGACCCGCGCAGACGACTAGTTTAGGAGATATAGCCCTTTTAGTGCTTTGAATGTTTTTTTTCTGGTGCATAATATAACCCCAGCAGACCCCTAGTTGAGAATATATAGCCATTTTAGTGTTTTGAATGTTTTTTTTTCTGGTGCATTATATGACTCCCGGAGACCACCAGTTTAGGAGATATAGATATTTTGGTGTTTTGTATTTTTGTTTCTAATGCATAAAATGACCCCCGCAGGCGCCTATTTTAGGGGATATAGCCATTTTAGTGTTTTGAATGTTTTTTTTCTGACCCCCGCAGACGACTAATTTAGGAAATACAGCCCATTTAGAGTTGTGAATTTTTTTTTGTGGTGCATAAAATGACCCCAGCAGATCCCTAGTTTAGGAGATATAGACATTTTAGTGTTTTGAGTTTTTTTTTCTGATGCATAAAATGACCACAGCAGACACCTAGTTTAGGAGATATAGTCATTTTAGTGTTTTGAATTTTTTTTCGGGTGCATATAATGACCCCCGCAGACGACTATTTTAGGAGATATAGATATTTTAGTGTTTTGAGTTTTTTTTTCTGATGCATAAAATGACCCCCGCAGGCGCCTATTCTAGGGGATATAGCCATTTTAGTGTTTTGAATGTTTTTTTTCTGACCCCCGCAGACGACTAGGTTAGGAAATACAGCCCATTTAGAGTTGTGAATTTTTTTTTTTGCTGCATAAAATGACCCCCGTAGAACCCTAGTTTAAGAGATATAGCCATTTTATTGTTTTGAGTGTTTTTTCTCTGGTGCATTATATGGCCCTTGCAGACCCCTAGTTTAGGAGATATAGTCATTTTAGTGTTTTGAATTTTTTTTCTGGTGCATAAAATGACCCCCGCAGACGACTAGTTTAGGAGATATAGATATTTTAGTGTTTTGAGTTTTTTTTTCTGATGCATAAAATGACCCCAGCAGACCCCTAGCTTAGGAGATATAGCCATTTTAGTGTTTTGAGTTTTTTTACTGGTGCATAAAATGACCCGCGCAGACGACTAGTTTAGGAAATATAGCCCTTTTAGTGTTTTGAATGTTTTTTTTCTGGTGCATAATATAACCCCAGCAGAACCCTAGTTGAGAATATATAGCCATTTTAGTGTTTTGAACGTTTTTTTTTCTGGTGCATTATATGACTCCCGGAGACCACGAGTTTAGGAGATATAGATATTTTGGTGTTTTGAATTTTTTTTTCTAATGCATAAAATGACCCCCGCAGGCGCCTATTTTAGGGGATATAGCCATTTTAGTGTTTTGAATGTTTTTTTTTCTGGTGCATTATATGACTCCCGGAGACCACCAGTTTAGGAGATATAGATATTTTGGTGTTTTGTATTTTTTTTTCTAATGCATAAAATGACCCCCGCAGGCGCCTATTTTAGGGGATATAGCCATTTTAGTGTTTTGAATGTTTTTTTTCTGACCCCCGCAGACGACTAATTTAGGAAATACAGCCCATTTAGAGTTGTGAATTTTTTTTTGTGGTGCATAAAATGACCCCAGCAGATCCCTAGTTTAGGAGATATAGACATTTTAGTGTTTTGAGTTTTTTTTTCTGATGCATAAAATGACCCCAGCAGACCCCTAGCTAAGGAGATATAGCCATTTTAGTGTTTTGAGTTTTTTTTTCTGATGCATAAAATGACCCCCGCAGACGACTATTTTAAGAGATATAGATATTTTAGTGTTTTGAGTTTTTTTTTCTGATGCATAAAATGACCCCAGCAGACACCTAGTTTAGGAGATATAGCCAATTTAGTGTTTTGAGTTTTTTTACTGGTGCATAAAATGACCCGCGCAGACGACTAGTTTAGGAAATATAGCCCTTTTAGTGTTGTGAATGTTTTTTTTCTGGTGCATAATATAACCCCAGCAGACCCCTAGTTGAGAATATATAGCCATTTTAGTGTTTTGAATGTTTTTTTTTCTGGTGCATTATATGACTCCCGGAGACCACCAGTTTAGGAGATGTAGATATTTTGGTGTTTTGAATTTTTTTTTCTAATGCATATAATGACCCCCGCAGGCGCCTATTTTAGGGGATATAGCCATTTTAGTGTTATGAATGTTTTTTTTCTGACCCCCGCAGACGACTAGTTTAGGAAATACAGCCCATTTAGAGTTGTGAATTTTTTTTTTGCTGCATAAAATGACCCCCGCAGAACCCTAGTGTAAGAGATATAGCCATTTTATTGTTTTGAGTGTTTTTTTTCTGGTGCGTTATATGGCCCTTGCAGACGCCTAGTTTAGGAGATATAGCCATTTTAATGTTTTGAAATTTTTTTTTCGGGTGCATAAAATGACTCCCGCAGACGACTAGTTTAGGAGATATTAGCCGTTTTAGTGTTTTGAATATTTTTTTTCTGGTGCATTATATGGCCCTTGCAGACGCCTAGTTTAGGAGATATACCCATTTTAGTGTTTTGAATGTTTTTTTTCTGGTGCATAATATGACGAACGCAGACGACTAGTTTTGGAGATATAGCCATTTTAGTGTTTTGAATTTTTTTTCTGGTGCATAATATGACACCCGCAGACGACTAGTTTAGGAGATATAGATATTTTAGTGTCTTGAGTTTTTTTTTCTGATGCATAAAATGACCCCAGCAGACCCCTAGTTTAGGAGATATAGTCATTTTAGTGTTTTGAATTTTTTTTCTGGTGCATAAAATGACCCCCGCAGACGACTAGTTTAGGAGATATAGATATTTTAGTGTTTTGAGTTTTTTTTTCTGATGCATAAAATGACCCCAGCAGACCCCTAGCTAAGGAGATATAGCCATTTTAGTGTTTTGAGTTTTTTTTTCTGATGCATAAAATGACCCCCGCAGACGACTATTTTAAGAGATATAGATATTTTAGTGTTTTGAGTTTTTTTTTCTGATGCATAAAATGACCCCAGCAGACCCCTAGCTTAGGAGATATAGCCATTTTAGTGTTTTGAGTTTTTTTACTGGTGCATAAAATGACCCGCGCAGACGACTAGTTTAGGAAATATAGCCCTTTTAGTGTTTTGAATGTTTTTTTTCTGGTGCATAATATAACCCCAGCAGAACCCTAGTTGAGAATATATAGCCATTTTAGTGTTTTGAACGTTTTTTTTTCTGGTGCATTATATGACTCCCGGAGACCACGAGTTTAGGAGATATAGATATTTTGGTGTTTTGAATTTTTTTTTCTAATGCATAAAATGACCCCCGCAGGCGCCTATTTTAGGGGATATAGCCATTTTAGTGTTTTGAATGTTTTTTTTCTGACCCCCGCAGACGACTAGGTTAGGAAATACAGCCCATTTAGAGTTGGGATTTTTTTTTTTTGCTGCATAAAATGACCCCCGTAGAACCCTAGTTTAAGAGATATAGCCATTTTATTGTTTTGAGTGTTTTTTCGCTGGTGCATTATATGGCCCTTGCAGACGCCTAGTTTAGGAGATATAGCCATTTTAATGTTTTGAAATTTTTTTTTCGGGTGCATAAAATGACACCCGCAGACGACTAGTTTAGGAGATATTAGCCGTTTTAGTGTTTTGAATTTTTTTTTCTGCTGCATCATATGACCCCCGCAGACCACTAGTTTAGGAGATATCGCCAGATTGAATATTTTTTTCTGGTGCATAATATGAGCCCACAGACGACCAGTTTATGAGATATAGCACTTTTAGTGTTTTGAATTTTTTTTTCTGATGCATAATATGACCGCCGCAGACGCCTAGTTTAGGAGATGTAACCATTTTAGTGTTTTGAAGTTTTTTTTTTGCTGGTGCATAATATGACCAACGAAGACGACTAGTTTTAGAGATAGATATAGCCATTTTTGTATTTTTTTTTTCTGCTGCATAAAGTTACCCACACAGACGCCTAGCTTAGGAGATATAACCATTTTAGTGTTTTGAAATTTTTTTTTCTGGTGCATAAAAAGACCCTAGCAGACCCCTTGTTTAGGAGACATAGCCATTTTAGTGTTTTGAAAATTTCTTTGCTGATGCATAAAATGACCCCCGCAGACCAATTGTTTAAGAGATATGGCCATTTTAGTGTTTTGAATGTTTTTTTTCTGGTGCATAATATGGCTCACGCAGACGCCTAGCTAAGGAGATATAGCCATTTTAGTGTTTGGATTTTTTTTTCTGGTGCATAAAATGACCCCCGCAGACCCCTAGTTTAGGAGATGTAGCCATTTTAGTGTTTTGAATGTTTTTTTTCTGGTGCATAATATGACCCCAGCAGACCCCTAGTTGAGGAGATGTAGCCATTTTAGTGTTTTGAATGTTTTTTTTCTGGTGCATAATATGGCTCACGCAGACGCCTAGCTAAGGAGATATAGCCATTTTAGTGTTTGGATTTTTTTTTCTGGTGCATAAAATGACCCCCGCAGACCCCTAGTTTAGGAGATGTAGCCATTTTAGTGTTTTGAATGTTTTTTTTTCTGATGCTTAATATAACCCCAGCAGACCACTAGTTGAGGCGATACAGCCATTTTAGTGTTTTGAATGTTTTTTTTCTTTTGCATAATATAAACCCAGCAGACCCCTAGTTGGGAAAGTATAGCCCTTTTAGTGTTTTGAATGTTTTTTTTCTGGTGCATAATATAACCCCAGCAGAACCCTAGTTGAGAATATATAGCCATTTTAGTGTTTTGAATGTTTTTTTTTCTGGTGCATTATATGACTCCCGGAGACCACCAGTTTAGGAGATGTAGATATTTTGGTGTTTTGAATTTTTTTTTCTAATGCATAAAATGACCCCCGCAGGCGCCTATTTTAGGGGATATAGCCATTTTAGTGTTATGAATGTTTTTTTTCTGACCCCCGCAGACCACTAGTTTAGGAAATTCAGCCCATTTAGAGTTGTGAATTTTTTTTTTGCTGCATAAAATGACCCCCGCAGAACCCTAGTTTAAGAGATATAGCCATTTTATTGTTTTGAGTGTTTTTTTTCTGGTGCATTATATGGCCCTTGCAGACGCCTAGTTTAGGAGATATAGCCATTTTAATGTTTTGAAATTTTTTTTTCGGGTGCATAAAATGACTCCCGCAGACGACTATTTTAGGAGATATAGATATTTTAGTGTTTTGAGTTTTTTTTTCTGATGCATAAAATGACCCCAGCAGACCCCTAGCTTAGGAGATATAGCCAATTTAGTGTTTTGAGTTTTTTTACTGGTGCATAAAATGACCCGCACAGACGACTAGTTTAGGAAATATAGCCCTTTTAGTGTTTTGAGTTTTTTTACTGGTGCATAAAATGACCCGCGCAGACGACTAGTTTAGGAAATATAGCCCTTTTAGTGTTTTGAATGTTCTTTTTCTGGTGCATAATATAACCCCAGCAGACCCCTAGTTGAGAATATATAGCCATTTTAGTGTTTTGAATGTTTTTTTTTCTGGTGCATTATATGACTCCCGGAGACCACCAGTTTAGGAGATGTAGATATTTTGGTGTTTTGAATTTTTTTTTCTAATGCATAAAATGACCCCCGCAGGCGCCTATTTTAGGGGATATAGCCATTTTAGTGTTATGAATGTTTTTTTTCTGACCCCCGCAGACGACTAGTTTAGGAAATACAGCCCATTTAGAGTTGTGAATTTTTTTTTTGCTGCAAAAAATGACCCCCGCAGAACCCTAGTTTAAGAGATATAGCCATTTTATTGTTTTGAGTGTTTTTTTTCTGGTGCATTATATGGCCCTTGCAGACGCCTAGTTTAGGAGATATAGCCATTTTAATGTTTTGAAATTTTTTTTTCGGGTGCATAAAATGACTCCCGCAGACGACTAGTTTAGGAGATATTAGCCGTTTTAGTGTTTTGAATATTTTTTTTCTGGTGCATTATATGGCCCTTGCTGACGCCTAGTTTAGGAGATATACCCATTTTAGTGTTTTGAATGTTTTTTTCTGGTGCATAATATGACGAACGCAGACGACTAGTTTAGGAGATATAGCCATTTTAGTGTTTTGAATTTTTTTTTCTGGTGCATAATATGACACCCGCAGACGACTAGTTTAGGAGATATAGATATTTTAGTGTCTTGAGTTTTTTTTTCTGATGCATAATATAACCCCAGCAGAACCCTAGTTGAGAATATATAGCCATTTTAGTGTTTTGAAAGTTTTTTTTTCTGGTGCATTATATGACTCCCGGAGACCACGAGTTTAGGAGATATAGATATTTTGGTGTTTTGAATTTTTTTTTCTAATGCATAAAATGACACCCGCAGGCGCCTATTTTAGGGGATATAGCCATTTTAGTGTTTTGAATGTTTTTTTTCTGACCCCCGCAGACGACTAGGTTAGGAAATACAGCCCATTTAGAGTTGTGAATTTTTTTTTTTGCTGCATAAAATGACCCCCGCAGAACCCTAGTTTAAGAGATATAGCCATTTTATTGTTTTGAGTGTTTTTTCTCTGGTGCATTATATGGCCCTTGCAGACGCCTAGTTTAGGAGATATAGCCATTTTAATGTTTTGAAATTTTTTTTTCGGGTGCATAAAATGACACCCGCAGACGACTAGTTTAGGAGATATTAGCCGTTTTAGTGTTTTGAATTTTTTTTTCTGCTGCATCATATGACCCCCGCAGACCACTAGTTTAGGAGATATCGCCAGATTTTTGTATTTTTTTTTTCTGCTGCATAAAGTTACCCACACAGACGCCTAGCTTAGGAGATATAACCATTTTAGTGTTTTGAAATTTTTTTTTCTGGTGCATAAAAAGACCCTAGCAGACCCCTTGTTTAGGAGACATAGCCATTTTAGTGTTTTGAAAATTTCTTTGCTGATGCATAAAATGACACCCGCAGACCAATAGTTTAAGAGATATGGCCATTTAAGTGTTTTGAATGTTTTTTTTCTGGTGCATAATATGGCTCACGCAGACGCCTAGCTAAGGAGATATAGCCATTTTAGTGTTTGGATTTTTTTTTCTGGTGCATAAAATGACCCCCGCAGACCCCTAGTTTAGGAGATGTAGCCATTTTAGTGTTTTGAATGTTTTTTTTCTGGTGCATAATATGACCCCAGCAGACCCCTAGTTGAGGAGATGTAGCCATTTTAGTGTTTTGAATGTTTTTTTTCTGGTGCATAATATGGCTCACGCAGACGCCTAGCTAAGGAGATATAGCCATTTTAGTGTTTGGATTTTTTTTTCTGGTGCATAAAATGACCCCCGCAGACCCCTAGTTTAGGAGATGTAGCCATTTTAGTGTTTTGAATGTTTTTTTTCTGATGCATAATATAACCCCAGCAGACCACTAATTGAGGCGATACAGCCATTTTAGTGTTTTGAATGTTTTTTTTCTTTTGCATAATATAAACCCAGCAGACCCCTAGTTGGGAAAGTATAGGCCTTTTAGTGTTTTGAATGTTTTTTTTCTGGTGCATAATATAACCCCAGCAGAACCCTAGTTGAGAATATATAGCCATTTTAGTGTTTTGAATGTTTTTTTTTCTGGTGCATTATATGACTCCCGGAGACCACGAGTTTAGGAGATATAGATATTTTGGTGTTTTGAATTTTTTTTTCTAATGCATAAAATGACCCCCGCAGGCGCCTATTTTAGGGGATATAGCCATTTTAGTGTTTTGAATGTTTTTTTCTGACCCCCGCAGACGACTAATTTAGGAAATTTAGCCCATTTAGTGTTGTGAATTTTTTTTTTGTGGTGCATAAATTGACCTCCGCAGACCCCTAGTTTAGGAGATGTAGCCATTTTAGTGTTTTGAATGTTTTTTTTCTGGTGCATAATATGGCCCACGCAGACGCCTAGCTAAGGAGATATAGCCACTTTAGTGTTTGGATTTTATTTTTCTGGTGCATAAAATGACTCCTGCAGACGCCCAATTTAGGGGATATAGCCATTTCAGTGTTTTAAAAATTTTTTTTTTCTGATGCATAATATAACCCCAGCAGACCATTAGTTGAGGCGATACAGCCATTTTAGTGTTTTGAATGTTTTTTTTCTTTTGCATAATATAACCCCAGCAGTCCTCTAGTTGGGAATGTATAGCCATTTTAGTGTTTTGAATGTCTTTTTTCTAGTGCATAATATGACCCCCGCAGACGACTAGTTTAGGAGACATCGATATTTTAGTGTTTTGAGTTTTTTTTTTCTGATGCATAAAATGACCAGCAGTTAAGGAGATATAGCCCTTTTAGTGTTTTGAATGTTTTTTTTCTGGTGCATAAAATGACCCCCGCAGACGCCTAGCTTAGGAGATATAGCCATTTCAGTGGTTGGATTTTTTTATTTCTGATTTTGAAACTATTTTTTTCGGGTGCATAAAATGACCCCCGCAGACCACTAGTTTAAGACATACAGCCATTTTCGTGTTTTGATTTTTTTTTCTGGTGCAAAAAATGACCCCCGCAGACCCCTTGTTTAGGAGATATAGCCATTTTAGTGTTTTGAAAATTTCTTTTCTGATGCATAAAATGACACCCGCAGACCAATAGTTTAAGAGATACGGCCATTTTAGTGTTTTGAATGTTTTTTTTCTGGTGCATTATATGGCCCTTGCAGACGCCTAGTTTAGGAGATATAGCCAGTTTAGTGTTTTGAATTTTTTTTTCTGGTGCAGAATATGACCCCCGCAGATCACCAGTTTAGGAGATATAGCCATTTAAGTGTTTTGAGTGTTTTTTTTCTAGTGCATTATATGGCCCTTGCAGACGCCTAGTTTAGGAGAAATAGCCATTTTAGTGTTTTGAAATTTTTTTTTCGGGTGCATAAAATGACACCCGCAGACGACTAGCTAAGGAGATATAGCCATTTTAGTGGTTGGATTTTTTTCTTTCTGATTTTAAAATTTTTTTTTCGGGTGCATAAAATGACCCCCGCAGACCGCTAGTTTAGGAAATATAGCCATTTTAGTGTTTTGAATGTTTTTTTTCTGGTGCATAAAATGACCCCCGCAGACGCCTAAATTAGGAGATATAGCCATTTTAGTGTTTTGAATTTTTTTTCTGCTGCATAATATGAACCCCGCAGACGTCTTGTTTAGGAGATATAGACTTTTTAGTGTTTTGAATTTTTTTTTCTGGTGCAGAATATGACCCCCGCAGATCACCAGTTTAGGAGATATAGCCATTTAAGTGTTTTGAGTGTTTTTTTTCTGGTGCATTATATGGCCCTTGCAGACGCCTAGTTTAGGAGAAATAGCCATTTTAGTGTTTTGAAATTTTTTTTTCGGGTGCATAAAATGACACCCGCAGACGACTAGTTTAGGAGATATAGCCGTTTTAGTGTTTTGAATTTTTTTTTCTGCTGCATCATATGACCCCCGCAGACCCCTAGTTTAGGAGATATAGCCAGATTGAAAATTTTTTTCTGGTGCATAATATGAGCCCACAGACGAAAAGTTTATGAGATATAGCACTTTTAGTGTTTTGAATTTTTTTTTTCTGATGCATAATATGGCCGCCGCAGACGCCTAGTTTAGGAGATATAACCATTTTAGTGTTTTGAATTTTTTTTTTTGCTGGTGCATAATATGACCTACGAAGACGACTAGTTTTAGAGATATAACCATTTTTGTATTTTTTTTTCCTGCTGCATAAAGTGACCCCCACAGACGCCTAGCTTAGGAGATATAACCAGTTTAGTGTTTTGAAATTTTTTTTTTCTGGTGCATAAAAAGACCCTAGCAGACCCCTTGTTTAGGAGATATAGCCATTTTAGTGTTTTAAATGTTTTTTTTCTGATGCATAATATAACCCCAGCAGACCACTAGTTGAGGCGATATAGCCATTTTAGTGTTTTGAAAATTTCTTTTCTGATGCATAAAATGACCCCCGCAGACCAATAGTTTAAGAGATATGGCCATTTTAGTGTTTTGAATGTTTTTTTTCTGGTGCATTATATGGCCCTTGCAGACGCCTAGTATAGGAGATATAGCCATTTTAGTGTTTTGAATGTTTATTTTCTGGTGCATAATATGACGAACGCAGACGACTAGTTTAGGAGATATAGCCATTTTAGTGTTTTGAATGTTTTTTTCTGGTGCATAAAATGACCCCCGCAGACGCCTAGCTAAGGAGATATAGCCATTTTAGTGGTTGGATTTATTTCTTTCTGATTTTTAAATTTTTTTTTTTCAGGCGTCTGCGGGGGTCATTTTATGCACCAGAAAAAAAAATCAAAACACTAAAATGGCTGTATCTCCTAAACTAGTGGTCTGCGGGGGCCATTTTATGCACCAGAAAAAAAACAATCAAAACACTAAAATGGCTACATCTCCTCAACTAGGGGTCTGCTGGTGTCATATTATGCGCCAGAAAAAAAAAAGTCAAAACACTAAAATGGCTATATCTCCTAAACTAGTGGTCTGCGGCAGTCTTTTTATGCACCAGAAAAAAAAAAACAATCAAAACACTAAAATGGCTTTATCTCCTAAACTAGAGGTTTGCGTGGGTAATTTTATGCTTAGAAAAAAAAATTCAAATCACTAATATATCTACATCTCCTAAACTAGTCGTCTGCGGGGGTCATATTATGCACCAGAAAAAAAAATTCAAAACACTAAAATGTCTATATCTCCGAAACTAGACGTCTGCGGCGGTCATTTTATGCACCAGAAGAAAAATATTCAAAACACTTAAATGGCTATATCTCCTAAACTGCGGGTCTGCGGGGGTCATATTATGCACCAGAAAAAAAATTCAGAACACTAAAATGTCTATATCTCCTAAACTAGACGTCTGCGGGGGTCATTTTAAGCACCAGAAAAAAAACATTCAAAACACTAAAATGGCTACATCTCCTAAACTAGGCGTCTGCGGGGGCCATTTTAAGCCCCAGAAAAAAAAATTCAGAACACTAAAATGTATATCTCCTAAACTAGTCGTCTGCGGGGGTCATATTATGCACCAGAAAAAAAAAATCAAAACACTAAAATGGCTGTATCACCTAACCTAGTGGTCTGCGGGGGTCATTTTATGCACCAGAAAAAAAACAATCAAACATTAAAATGGCTATATCTCCTCAACTAGGGGTCTGCTGGTGTCATATTATGCACCAGAAAAAAACATTCAAAACACTAAAATGGCTATATCCCCTAAACTAGGCGTCTGCGGGGGTCATATGATGCAGCAGAAAAAAAAATTCAAAACACTAAAACGGCTATATCTCCTAAACTAGTCGTCTGCGGGTGTCATTTTATGCACCCGAAAAAAAAATTTCAAAACACTAAAATGGCTATTTCTCCTAAACTAGGCGTCTGCAAGGGCCATATAATGCACCAGAAAAAAAACACTCAAAACACTTAAATGGCTATATCTCCTAAACTGGTGATCTGCGGGGGTCATATTCTGCACCAGAAAAAAAAATTCAAAACACTAAAAAGTCTATATCTCCTAAACAAGACGTCTGCGGGGTTCATATTATGCAGCAGAAAAAAAATTCAAAACACTAAAATGGCTATATCTCCTAATTTAGGCGTCTGCGGGGGTCATTTTATGCACCAGAAAAAAAACATTCAAAACACTAAAATGGCTATATTTCCTAAACTAGCGGTCTGCGGGGGTCATTTTATGCACCCGAAAAAAAAATTTTAAAATCAGAAAGAAAAAAATCCAACCACTAAAATGGCTATATCTCCTTAGCTAGTCGTCTGCGGGTGTCATTTTATGCACCCGAAAAAAAAATTTCAAAACACTAAAATGGCTATTTCTCCTAAACTAGGCGTCTGCAAGGGCCATATAATGCACCAGAAAAAAAACACTCAAAACACTTAAATGGCTATATCTCCTAAACTGGTGATCTGCGGGGGTCATATTCTGCACCAGAAAAAAAAATTCAAAACACTAAACTGGCTATATCTCCTAAACTAGGCGTCTGCAAGGGCCATATAATGCACCAGAAAAAAAACATTCAAAACACTAAAATGGCCGTATCTCTTAAACTATTGGTCTGCGGGTGTCATTTTATGCATCAGAAAAGAAATTTTCAAAACACTAAAATGGCTATATCTCCTAAACAAGGGGTCTGCTAGGGGCTTTTTATGCACCAGAAAAAAAAAATTTCAAAACACTAAAATGGTTATATCTCCTAAACTAGGGGTGTGCGGGGGTCATTTTTTGCACCAGAAAAAAAAATCAAAACACGAAAATGGCTGTATGTCTTAAACTAGTGGTCTGCGGGGGTCATTTTATGCACCCGAAAAAAATAGTTTCAAAATCAGAAATAAAAAAATCCAACCACTGAAATGGCTATATCTCCTAAGCTAGGCGTCTGCGGGGTTCATTTTATGCTTAGAAAAAAAAAATTCAAAACACTAAAATGGCTATATCTCCTAAACTAGGGGTCTGCGGGGGTCATATTATGCGCCAGAAAAAAAAAAGTCAAAACACTAAAATGGCTATATCTCCTAAACTAGGGGTCTGCGGGGGTCATATTATGCGCCAGAAAAAAAAAAGTCAAAACACTAAAATGGCTATATCTCCTAAACTAGTCGTCAGCGGGAGTCATATTATGCAGCAGAAAAAAATATTCAAAACACTTAAATGGCTATATCTCCTAAGCTAGGGGTCTGCGGGTGTCATATTATGCACCAGAAAAAAAATTCAAAACACTGAAATGTCTATATCTCCTAAACTAGACGTCTGCGGGGGTCATTTTAAGCACCAGAAAAAAAACATTCAAAACACTAAAATGGCTATATCTCCTAAACTAGGCGTCTGCGGGGGTCATTTTATGCACCAGAAAAAAAAATCAAAACACTAAAATGGCTGTGTCTCCTAAACTAGTGGTCTGCGGGGGTCATTTTATGCACCAGAAAAAAAACAATCAAAACACTAAAATGGCTATATCTCCTAAACTAGAGGTTTGCGTTGGTAATTTTATGCTTAGAAAAAAAAATTCAAAACACTAATATATCTACATCTCCTAAACTAGTCGACTGCGGGGTCATATTATGCACCAGAAAAAAAAATTCAAAACACTAAAATGGCTATATCTCCTAAACTAGTCGTCAGCGGGAATCATATTATGCAGCAGAAAAAAATATTCAAAACACTTAAATGGCTATATCCCCTAAACTTGGGGCCTGCGGGGGTCATATTATGCACCAGAAAAAAAATTCAGAACACTAAAATGTCTATATCTCCTAAACTAGACGTCTGCGGGGGTCATTTTAAGCACCAGAAAAAAAACATTCAAAACACTAAAATGGCTATATCTCCTAAACTAGGCGTCTGCGGGGGCCATTTTAAGCACCAGAAAAAAAAATTCAAAACACTAAAATGTCTATATCTCCGAAACTGGACGTCTGCGGGGGTCATATTATGCACTAGAAAAAAATATTCAAAACACTTAAATGGCTATATCTCCTAAACTAGGAGTCTGCGGGGGTCATATTTTGCACCAGAAAAAAAAATTCAAAACACTAAAATGTCTATATCTCCGAAACTAGACGTCTGCGGCGGTCATTTTATGCACCAGAAGAAAAGTATTCAAAACACTAAAATGGCTATATCTCCTAAACTAGTCGTCTGCGGGGGTCATTTTATGCACCAGAAAAAATACAATCAAAATACTAAAATGGCTATATCTCCTAAACCAGGGGTCTGCGTGGGTCATTTTATGCTTAGAAAAAAAAAATTCAGAACACTAAAATGTCTATATCTCCTAAACTAGTCGTCTGCGGGGGTCATATTATGCACCAGAAAAAAAAATTCAAAACACTAAAATGGCTATATCTCCTAAACTAGTCGTCTGCGGGGGTCATATTATGAACCAGAAAAAAATATTCAAAACACTTAAATGGCTATATCTCCTAAATTAGGCGTCTGCGGGGGTCATTTTATGCACCCGAAAAAAAAAATTTCAAAATCAGAAAGAAAAAAATCCAACCACTAAAATGGCTATATCTCCTTAGCTAGGCGTCTGCGGGGGTCATATTATGCACCAGAAAAAAATATTCAAAACACTTAAATGGCTTTATCTCATAAACTAAGGGTCTGCGGCGGTCATTTTATGCACCAGAAAAAAAAAATCAAAACACTAAAATGGCTGTATCTCCTAAACTAGTGGTCTGCGGGGGTCATTTTATGCACCAGAAAAAAAACAATCAAAACACTAAAATGGCTATATCTCCTCAACTAGGGGTCTGCTGGTGTCATGTTATGCACCAGAAAAAACATTCAAAACACTAAAATGGCTATATCTCCTAAACTAGGCGTTTGCGGGGGTCATTTAATGTAGCAGGAAAAAAAAATCAAAACACTAAAATGTCTGTATCTCCTAAACTAGTGGTCTGCGGGGGTCATTTTATGCACCAGAAAAAAAACACTAAAATGGCTATATCTCCTAAACCTGGGGTCTGCGTGGGTCATTTTATGCTTAAAAAAAAAAATTCGTAACACTAAAATGGCCATATCTCCTAAACTATTGGTCTGCGGGGGTCATTTTATACACCAGGAAAAAAAAATTCGAAACACTAAAATGGCTATATCTTCTAAACTAGGCGTCTGCAAGGGCCATATAATGCACCAGAAAAAAAACATTCAAAACAATAAAATGGTTATATCTCCTAAACTATTGGTCTGCGGGGGTCATTTTATGCATCAGAAAAAAAATTTTCAAAACACTAAAATGGCTATATCTCATAAACTATTGGTCTGCGGGGGTCATTTTATGCACCAGAAAAAAAAAATCAAAACACTAAAATGGCTGTATCTCCTAAACTAGTGGTCTGCGGGGGTCATTTTATGCACCAGAAAAAAAACAATCAAAGCACTAAAATGGCTATATCTCCTCAACTAGGGGTCTGCTGGTGTCATATTATGCACCAGAAAAAAACATTCAAAACACTTAAATGGCCATATCTCCTAAACTAGGCGTCTGCTGGGGTCATTTTATGCACCCGAAAAAAAATCAAAACACTAAATTGGCTGTATCTCCTAATCTAGTGGTCTGCGGGGGTCATTTTATGCACCAGAAAAAAAACAATCAAAACACTAAAATGACTATATCTCCTCAACTAGGGGTCTGCTGGTGTCATATTATGCACCAGAAAAAAACATTCAAAACACTAAAATGGCCATATCTCCTAAACTAGGCGTCTGCGGGGGTCATTTTATGCACCAGAAAAAAAAATCAAAACACTAAATTGGCTGTATCTCCTAAACTAGTGGTCTGCGGGGGTCATTTTATGCACCAGAAAAAAAACAATCAAAACACTAAAATGGCTATATCTCCTAAACTAGAGGTTTGCGTTGGTAATTTTATGCTTAGAAAAAAAAATTCAAAACACTAATATATCTACATCTCCTAAACTAGTCGACCGCGGGGTCATATTATGCACCAGAAAAAAATATTCAAAACACTTAAATGGCTATATCTCCTAAACTTGGGGCCTGCGGGGGTCATATTATGCACCAGAAAAAAAATTCAGAACACTAAAATGTCTATGTCTCCTAAACTAGACGTCTGCGGGGGTCATTTTAAGCACCAGAAAAAAAACATTCAAAACACTAATATATCTACATCTCCTAAACTAGGCGTCTGCGGGGGTCATTTTATGCACCAGAAAAAAAAAAATCAAAACACTAAAATGGCTGTATCTCCTAAACTAGTGGTCTGCGGGGGTCATTTTATACACCAGAAAAAAAACAATCAAAGCACTAAAATGGCTATATCTCCTCAACTAGGGGTCTGCTGGTGTCATATTATGCACCAGAAAAAAACATTCAAAACACTAAAATGGCCATATCTCCTAAACTAGGCGTCTGCGGGGGTCATTTTATGCACCCGAAAAAAAATCAAAACACTAAATTGGCTGTATCTCCTAAACTAGTGGTCTGCGGGGGTCATTTTATGCACCAGAAAAAAAACAATCAAAACACTAAACTGGCTATATCTCCTAAACCTGGGGTCTGCGTGGGTCATTTTATGCTTAAAAAAAAAAATTCATAACACTAAAATGGCCATATCTCCTAAACTATTGGTCTGCGGGGGTCATTTTATACACCAGGAAAAAAAAATTCGAAACACTAAAATGGCTATATCTTCTAAACTAGGCGTCTGCAAGGGCCATATAATGCACCAGAAAAAAAACATTCAAAACAATAAAATGGTTATATCTCCTAAACTTTTGGTCTGCGGGGGTCATTTTATGCATCAGAAAAAAAATTTTCAAAACACTAAAATGGCTATATCTCATAAACTATTGGTCTGCGGGGGTCATTTTATGCACCAGAAAAAAAAAATCAAAACTCTAAAATGGCTGTATCTCCTAAACTAGTGGTCTGCGGGGGTCATTTTATGCACCAGAAAAAAAACAATCAAAGCACTAAAATGGCTATATCTCCTCAACTAGGGGTCTGCTGGTGTCATATTATGCACCAGAAAAAAACATTCAAAACACTAAAATGGCCATATCTCCTAAACTAGGCGTCTGCGGGGGTCATTTTATGCACCCGAAAAAAAATCAAAACACTAAATTGGCTGTATCTCCTAAACTAGTGGTCTGCGGGGGTCATTTTATGCACCAGAAAGAAAACAATCAAAACACTAAAATGGCTATATCTCCTCAACTAGGGGTCTGCTGGTGTCATATTATGCACCAGAAAAAAACATTCAAAACACTAAAATGGCCATATCTAAACTAGGCGTCTGCAAGGGCCATATAATGCACCAGAAAAAAACCAATCAAAACACTAAAATGGCTATATCTCCTCAACTAGGGGTCTGCTGGTGTCATATTATGCACCAGAAAAAAACATTCAAAACACTAAAATGGCCATATCTCCTAAACTAGGCGTCTGCGGGGGTCATATTATGCGCCAGAAAAAAAAAAGTCAAAACACTAAAATGTCTATATCTCCTAAACTAGTCGTCTGCGGGGGTCATATTATGCACCAGAAAAAAAAATTCAAAACACTAAAATGGCTATATCTCCTAAACTAGTCGTCTGCGGGGGTCATATTATGAACCAGAAAAAAATATTCAAAACACTTAAATGGCTATATCTCCTAAACTAGGAGTCTGCGGGGGTCATATTTTGCACCAGAAAAAAAAAAATCAAAACACTAAAATGGCTATATCTCCTAAACTAGGCGTCTGCGGGGGTCATTTTATGCACCAGAAAAAAAAATCAAAACACTAAAATGGCTGTGTCTCCTAAACTAGTGGTCTGCGGGGGTCATTTTATGCACCAGAAAAAAAACAATCAAAACACTAAAATGGCTATATCTCCTAAACTAGAGGTTTGCGTTGGTAATTTTATGCTTAGAAAAAAAAAATTCAAAACACTAAAATGGCTATATCTCCTAAACTAGGGGTCTGCGGGGGTCATATTATGCGCCAGAAAAAAAAAGTCAAAACACTAAAATGGCTATATCTCCTAAACTAGGGGTCTGCGGGGGTCATATTATGCGCCAGAAAAAAAAAAATCAAAACACTAAAATGGCTATATCTCCTAAACTAGTCGTCAGCGGGAGTCATATTATGCAGCAGAAAAAAATATTCAAAACACTTAAATGGCTATATCTCCTAAGCTAGGGGTCTGCGGGTGTCATATTATGCACCAGAAAAAAAATTCAAAACACTGAAATGTCTATATCTCCTAAACTAGACGTCTGCGGGGGTCATTTTAAGCACCAGAAAAAAAACATTCAAAACACTAAAATGGCTATATCTCCTAAACTAGGCGTCTGCGGGGGTCATTTTATGCACCAGAAAAAAAAATCAAAACACTAAAATGGCTGTGTCTCCTAAACTAGTGGTCTGCGGGGGTCATTTTATGCACCAGAAAAAAAACAATCAAAACACTAAAATGGCTATATCTCCTAAACTAGAGGTTTGCGTTGGTAATTTTATGCTTAGAAAAAAAAATTCAAAACACTAATATATCTACATCTCCTAAACTAGTCGACTGCGGGGTCATATTATGCACCAGAAAAAAAAATTCAAAACACTAAAATGGCTATATCTCCTAAACTAGTCGTCAGCGGGAGTCATATTATGCAGCAGAAAAAAATATTCAAAACACTTAAATGGCTATATCCCCTAAACTTGGGGCCTGCGGGGGTCATATTATGCACCAGAAAAAAAATTCAGAACACTAAAATGTCTATATCTCCTAAACTAGACGTCTGCGGGGGTCATTTTAAGCACCAGAAAAAAAACATTCAAAACACTAAAATGGCTATATCTCCTAAACTAGGCGTCTGCGGGGGCCATTTTAAGCACCAGAAAAAAAAATTCAAAACACTAAAATGTCTATATCTCCGAAACTGGACGTCTGCGGGGGTCATATTATGCACTAGAAAAAAATATTCATAACACTTAAATGGCTATATCTCCTAAACTAGGAGTCTGCGGGGGTCATATTTTGCACCAGAAAAAAAAATTCAAAACACTAAAATGTCTATATCTCCGAAACTAGACGTCTGCGGCGGTCATTTTATGCACCAGAAGAAAAGTATTCAAAACACTAAAATGGCTATATCTCCTAAACTAGTCGTCTGCGGGGGTCATTTTATGCACCAGAAAAAATACAATCAAAATACTAAAATGGCTATATCTCCTAAACCAGGGGTCTGCGTGGGTCATTTTATGCTTAGAAAAAAAAAATTCAGAACACTAAAATGTCTATATCTCCTAAACTAGTCGTCTGCGTGGGTCATATTATGCACCAGAAAAAAAAATTCAAAACACTAAAATGGCTATATCTCCTAAACTAGTCGTCTGCGGGGGTCATATTATGAACCAGAAAAAAATATTCAAAACACTTAAATGGCTATATCTCCTAAATTAGGCGTCTGCGGGGGTCATTTTATGCACCCGAAAAAAAAAATTTCAAAATCAGAAAGAAAAAAATGCAACCACTAAAATGGCTATATCTCCTTAGCTAGGCGTCTGCGGGGGTCATATTATGCACCAGAAAAAAATATTCAAAACACTTAAATGGCTTTATCTCATAAACTAAGGGTCTGCGGCGGTCATTTTATGCACCAGAAAAAAAAAATCAAAACACTAAAATGTCTGTATCTCCTAAACTAGTGGTCTGCGGGGGTCATTTTATGCACCAGAAAAAAAACACTAAAATGGCTATATCTCCTAAACCTGGGGTCTGCGTGGGTCATTTTATACACCAGGAAAAAAAAATTCGAAACACTAAAATGGCTATATCTTCTAAACTAGGCGTCTGCAAGGGCCATATAATGCACCAGAAAAAAAACATTCAAAACAATAAAATGGTTATATCTCCTAAACTATTGGTCTGCGGGGGTCATTTTATGCTTCAGAAAAAAAATTTTCAAAACACTAAAATGGCTATATCTCATAAACTATTGGTCTGCGGGGGTCATTTTATGCACCAGAAAAAAAAAATCAAAACACTAAAATGGCTGTATCTCCTAAACTAGTGGTCTGCGGGGGTCATTTTATGCACCAGAAAAAAAACAATCAAAGCACTAAAATGGCTATATCTCCTCAACTAGGGGTCTGCTGGTGTCATATTATGCACCAGAAAAAAACATTCAAAACACTTAAATGGCCATATCTCCTAAACTAGGCGTCTGCTGGGGTCATTTTATGCACCCGAAAAAAAATCAAAACACTAAATTGGCTGTATCTCCTAATCTAGTGGTCTGCGGGGGTCATTTTATGCACCAGAAAAAAAACAATCAAAACACTAAAATGACTATATCTCCTCAACTAGGGGTCTGCTGGTGTCATATTATGCACCAGAAAAAAACATTCAAAACACTAAAATGGCCATATCTCCTAAACTAGGCGTCTGCGGGGGTCATTTTATGCACCAGAAAAAAAAATCAAAACACTAAATTGGCTGTATCTCCTAAACTAGTGGTCTGCGGGGGTCATTTTATGCACCAGAAAAAAAACAATCAAAACACTAAAATGGCTATATCTCCTAAACTAGAGGTTTGCGTTGGTAATTTTATGCTTAGAAAAAAAAATTCAAAACACTAATATATCTACATCTCCTAAACTAGTCGACCGCGGGGTCATATTATGCACCAGAAAAAAATATTCAAAACACTTAAATGGCTATATCTCCTAAACTTGGGGCCTGCGGGGGTCATATTATGCACCAGAAAAAAAATTCAGAACACTAAAATGTCTATGTCTCCTAAACTAGACGTCTGCGGGGGTCATTTTAAGCACCAGAAAAAAAACATTCAAAACACTAATATATCTACATCTCCTAAACTAGGCGTCTGCGGGGGTCATTTTATGCACCAGAAAAAAAACAATCAAAACACTAAACTGGCTATATCTCCTAAACCTGGGGTCTGCGTGGGTCATTTTATGCTTAAAAAAAAAAATTCATAACACTAAAATGGCCATATCTCCTAAACTATTGGTCTGCGGGGATCATTTTATACACCAGGAAAAAAAAATTCGAAACACTAAAATGGCTATATCTTCTAAACTAGGCGTCTGCAAGGGCCATATAATGCACCAGAAAAAAAACATTCAAAACAATAAAATGGTTATATCTCCTAAACTATTGGTCTGCGGGGGTCATTTTATGCATCAGAAAAAAAATTTTCAAAACACTAAAATGGCTATATCTCATAAACTATTGGTCTGCGGGGGTCATTTTATGCACCAGAAAAAAAAAATCAAAACTCTAAAATGGCTGTATCTCCTAAACTAGTGGTCTGCGGGGGTCATTTTATGCACCAGAAAAAAAACAATCAAAGCACTAAAATGGCTATATCTCCTCAACTAGGGGTCTGCTGGTGTCATATTATGCACCAGAAAAAAACATTCAAAACACTAAAATGGCCATATCTCCTAAACTAGGCGTCTGCGGGGGTCATTTTATGCACCCGAAAAAAAATCAAAACACTAAATTGGCTGTATCTCCTAAACTAGTGGTCTGCGGGGGTCATTTTATGCACCAGAAAAAAAACAATCAAAACACTAAAATGGCTATATCTCCTCAACTAGGGGTCTGCTGGTGTCATATTATGCACCAGAAAAAAACATTCAAAACACTAAAATGGCCATATCTCCTAAACTAGGCGTCTGCGGGGGTCATTTTATGCACCAGAAAAAAAAATCAAAACACTAAATTGGCTGTATCTCCTAAACTAGTGGTCTGCGGGGGTCATTTTATGCACCAGAAAAAAAACAATCAAAACACTAAAATGGCTATATCTCCTAAACTAGAGGTTTGCGTTGGTAATTTTATGCTTAGAAAAAAAAATTCAAAACACTAATATATCTACATCTCCCAAACTATTCGACTGCGGGGTCATATTATGCACCAGAAAAAAATATTCAAAACACTTAAATGGCTATATCTCCTAAACTTGGGGCCTGCGGGGGTCATATTATGCACCAGAAAAAAAACTCGGAACACTAAAATGTCTATATCTCCTAAACTAGACGTCTGCGGGGGTCATTTTAAGCACCAGAAAAAAAACATTCAAAACACTAAAATGGCTATATCTCCTAAACTAGGCGTCTGCGGGGGCCATTTTAAGCACCAGAAAAAAAATTCAAAACACTAAAATGTCTATATCTCCGAAACTGGACGTCTGCGGGGGTCATATTATGCACCAGAAAAAAATTTTCAAAACACTTAAATGGCTATATCTCCTAAACTAGGAGTCTGCGGGGGTCATATTTTGCACCAGAAAAAAAAATTCAAAACACTAAAATGTCTATATCTCCGAAACTAGACGTCTGCGGCGGTCATTTTATGCACCAGAAGAAAAGTATTCAAAACACTACAATGGCTATATCTCCTAAACTAGTCGTCTGCGGGGGTCATTTTATGCACCAGAAAAAAAAAATCAAAACACTAAAATGGCTGAATCTCCTAAACTAGTGGTCTGCGGGGGTCATTTTTTGCACCAGAACAAAAACAATCAAAATACTAAAATGGCTATATCTCCTAAACCAGGGGTCTGCGTGGGTCATTTTATGCTTAGAAAAAAAAAATTCAGAACACTAAAATGTCTATATCTCCTAAACTAGTCGTCTGCGGGGGTCATATTATGCACCAGAAAAAAAAATTCAAAACACTAAAATGGCTATATCTCCTAAACTAGTCGTCTGCGGGGGCCATATTATGAACCAGAAAAAAATATTCAAAACACTTAAATGGCTATATCTCCTAAATTAGGCGTCTGCGGGGGTCATTTTATGCACCCGAAAAAAAAATTTTCAAAATCAGACAGAAAAAAATCCAACCACTAAAATGGCTATATCTCCTAAACTAGGCGTCTGCGGGGGTCATTTAATGTAGCAGGAAAAAAAAATCAAAACACTAAAATGTCTGTATCTCCTAAACTAGTGGTCTGCGGGGGTCATTTTATGCACCAGAAAAAAAACACTAAAATGGCTATATCTCCTAAACCTGGGGTCTGCGTGGGTCATTTTATGCTTAAAAAAAAAAATTCATAACACTAAAATGGCCATATCTCCTAAACTATTGGTCTGCGGGGGTCATTTTATACACCAGGAAAAAAAAATTCGAAACACTAAAATGGCTATATCTTCTAAACTAGGCGTCTGCAAGGGCCATATAATGCACCAGAAAAAAAACATTCAAAACAATAAAATGGTTATATCTCCTAAACTATTGGTCTGCGGGGGTCATTTTATGCATCAGAAAAAAAAATTTCAAAACACTAAAATGGCTATATCTCATAAACTATTGGTCTGCGGGGGTCATTTTATGCACCAGAAAAAAAAAATCAAAACACTAAAATGGCTGTATCTCCTAAACTAGTGGTCTGCGGGGGTCATTTTATACACCAGAAAAAAAACAATCAAAGCACTAAAATGGCTATATCTCCTCAACTAGGGGTCTGCTGGTGTCATATTATGCACCAGAAAAAAACATTCAAAACACTAAAATGGCCATATCTCCTAAACTAGGCGTCTGCGGGGGTCATTTTATGCACCCGAAAAAAAATCAAAACACTAAATTGGCTGTATCTCCTAAACTAGTGGTCTGCGGGGGTCATTTTATGCACCAGAAAAAAAACAATCAAAACACTAAAATGGCTATATCTCCTCAACTAGGGGTCTGCTGGTGTCATATTATGCACCAGAAAAAAAACATTCAAAACACTAAAATGGCTATGTCTCCTAAACTGGGAGTCTGCGGGGGTCATTTTTTGCACCAGAAAAAAAAATCAAAACACTAAAATGGCTGTATCTCCTCAACTAGTGGTCTGCGGGGGTCATTTTATGCACCCGAAAAAAAAAATTTCAAAATCAGAAAGATAAAAATCCAACCACTAAAATGGCTATATCTCCTTAGATAGGCGTCTGCGGGAGTCATTTTATGCACCAGAAAAAAAACATTCAAAACACTAAAATGGCTATATCTCCTGCACTAGTCGTCTGCGGTGGTCATATTATGCACCAGAAAAAAAATATTCAAAACACTTAAATGGCTATATCTCATAAACTAGAGGTCTGCGGGGGTCATTTTATGCACCAGAAAAAAAACAATCAAAACACTAAAATGGCTGTATGTCCTAAACTAGTGGTCTGCGGGGGTTATTTTGTGCACCCGAAAAAAAAAATTTCAAAATCAGAAAGAAAAAAATCCAAGCACTAAAATGGCTATATCTCCTTAGCTAGGCGTCTGCGGGGGTCATTTTATGCACCAGAAAAAAAACATTCAAAACACTAAAATGGCTATATCTCCTAAACTAGTCGTCTGCGGGGGTCATATTATGCACAAGAAAAAAAAATCAAAACACTAAATTGGCTGTATCTCCTAAACTAGTGGTCTGCGGGGGTCATTTTATGCACCAGAAAAAAAACAATCAAAACACTAAAATGGCTATATCTCCTCAACTAGGTTTCTGCTGGTGTCATATTATGCACCAGAAAAAAACATTCAAAACATTAAAATGGCCATATCTCCTAAACTAGGCGTCTGCGGGGGTCATTTTATGCACCAGAAAAAAAAATCAAAACACTTAAATGGCTGTATCTCCTAAACTAGTGGTCTGCGGGGGTCATTTTATGCACCAGAAAAAAACCAATCAAAACACTAAAATGGCTATATCTCCTCAACTAGGGGTCTGCTGGTGTCATATTATGCACCAGAAAAAATATTCAAAACACTTAAGTGGCTATATCTCCTAAACTATTGGTCTGCGGGGGTCATTTCATGCATCAGAAAAAAATTTTCAAAACACTAAAATGGCTGTATCTCCTAAACTAGTGGTCTGCGGGGGCCATTTTATGCACCAGAAAAAAATATTCAAAACACTTAAATGGTTATATCTCATAAACTAGGGGTCTGCGGGGGTCATTTTATGCACCAGAAAAAAAAATCAAAACACTAAATTGGCTGTATCTCCTAAACTAGGGGTCTGCGAGGGTCATTTTAAGCATCAGAAAAAAAATTTCAAAACACTAAAATCGCTATATCTCCTAAACTATTCGTCTGCAAGGGCCATGTAATGCACCAGAAAAAAAACATTCAAAACAATAAAATGGTTATATCTCCTAAACTATTGGTCTGCGGGGGTCATTTTGTGCATCAGAAAAAAAATTTTCAAAACACTAAAATGGCTATATCTCCTAAACTATTGGTCTGCGGGGGTCATTTTATGCATCAGAAATAAAATTTCAAAACACTAAAATGGCTATATCTCCTAAACTATTCGTCTGCAAGGGCCATATAATGCACCAGAAAAAAAACATTCAAAACACTAAAATGGCTATATCTCCTAAACTATTGGTCTGCGGGCGTCATTTTATGCACCAGAAAAAAAAAATTCAAAACACTAAAATGGCTATATCTCCTAAACAAGGGGTCTGCCAGGGTCTTTTTATGCACCTGAAAAAAAAAATTTCAAAACACTTAAATGGCTATATCTCCTAAACTCGGGGTCTGCGGGGGTCATATTATGCGCCAGAAAAAAAAAATCAAAACACTGAAATGGCTATATCTCTTAAACTAATCGTCTGCGGGGGTCATATTATGCACCAGAAAAAAATATTCAAAACACTTAAATGGCTATATCTCATAAACTAGGGGTCTGCGGGGGTCATTTTATGCAGCAGAAAAAAAAAATCAAAACACTAAAATGGTTGTATCTCCTAAACTAGGGGTCTGCGGGGGTCATTTTATGCACCAGAAAAAAAACAATCAAAACACTAAAATGGCTATATCTCCTCAACTAGGGGTCTGCTGGTGTCATATTATGCACCAGAAAAAAACATTCAAAACACTAAAATGGCCATATCTCCTAAACTAGCCGTCTGCGGGGGTCATTTTATGCACCAGAAAAAAATATTCAAAACACTTAAATGGCTATATCTCCTAAACTAGTCGTCTGCGGGGGTCATTTTATGCACCAGAAAAAAAAAATCAAAACACTAAAATGGCTGTATCTCCTAAACTAGTTGTCTGCGGGGGTCATTTTATGCACCAGAAGAAAAAATTCAAAACACTAAAATGGCTATATCTCCTAAATTAATCGTCTGCTTTCGTCATATTATGCACCAGAAAAAAAACATTCAAAACACTAAAATGGCTATATCTCCTAAAATAGGCGTCTGCAAGGGCCATATAATGCACCAGAAAAAAAACATTCATAACACTAAAATGGCCATATCTCCTAAACTATTGGTCTGCGGGGGTCATTTTATACACCAGAAAAAAAAAATTCAAAACACTAAAATGGCTATATCTTCTAAACTATTGGTCTGCGGGGGTCATTTTATGCATCAGAAATAAAATTTCAAAACACTAAAATGGCTATATCTCCTAAACTAGGGGTCTGCGAGGGTCTTTTTGTGCACCTGAAAAAAAAAATTTCGAAACACTTAAATGGCTATATCTCATAAACCCGGGGTCTGCGGGGGTCATATTATGCGCCAGAAAAAAAAATCAAAACACTAAAATAGCTATATCTCCTAAACTAGTCGTCTGCGGGGGTCATATTATGCACCAAAAAAAAATATTCAAAACACTTAAATAGCTATATCAAATAAACTAGGGGTCTGCGGGGGTCATTTTATGCACCAGAAAAAAAAAATCAAAACACTAAAATGGCTGTATCTCCTAAACTAGTGGTCTGCGGGTGTCATTTTATGCACCAGAAAAAAAACAATCAAAACACTAAAATGATTATATCTCCTCAACTAGGGGTCTGCTGGTGTCATATTATGCACCAGAAAAAAACATTCAAAACACTAAAATGGCCATATCGCCTAAACTAGGCATCTGCGGGGGTCATTTTATGCACCAGAAAAAAATATTCAAAACACTTAAATGGCTATATCTCCTAAACTGGTGGTCTGCGGGGGTCATATTCTGCACCAGAAAAAAAAATTCAAAACACTAAAATGTCTATATCTCCTAAACTAGACGTCTGCGGGGGGTCATTTTATGCACCAGAAGAAAAACTTTCAAAACACTAAAATGGCTATATCTCCTAAACCAGTCGTCTGCGGGGGTCATATTATGCACCAGAAAAAAATATTCAAAACACTTAAATGGCTATATCTCATAAACTAGGGGTCTGCGGGGGTTATTTTATGCACCAGAAAAAAAAATCAAAACACTAAATTGGCTGTATCTCCTAAATTGGTGGTCTGCGGGGGTCATTTTTTGCACCAGAAAAAAAAATCAAAACACTAAAATGGTTGAATCTCCTAAACTAGTGGTCTGCGGGGGTCATTTTATGCACCCGAAAAAAAAAATTTCAAAATCAGAAAGAAAAAAATTCAACCACTAAATTGGCTATATCTCCTTAGCTAGGCGTCTGCGGGGGTTATTTTATGCACCAGAAAAAAAACATTCAAAACACTAAAATGGCTATATATCCTAAACTAGTCGTCTGCGGGGGTCATATTATGCACCAGAAAAAAATATTCAAAACACTTAAATGGCTATATCTCATAAATTAGGGGTCTGCAGGGGTCATTTTATGCACCAGAAAAAAAAAAATCAAAACACTAAAATGGCTGTATCTCCTAAACTAGTGGTCTGCGGGGGTCATTTTATGCACCAGTAAAAAAACAATCAAAACACTAAAATGGCTGTATCTCCTAAACTAGTGGTCTGCGGGGGTCATTTTATGCACCCGAAAAAAAAATTTCAAAATCAGAAAGAAAAAAATCCAACCACTAAAATGGCTATATCTCCTTAGCTAGGCGTCTGCGGGGGTCATTTTATGCACCAGAAAAAAAACATTCAAATCACTAAAATGGCTATATCTCCTAAACTAGTCGTCTGCGGGGGTCATATTATGCACCAGAAAAAAATATTCACAACCCTTAAATGGCTATATCTCATAAACTAGGGGTCTGCGGGGGTCATTTTATGCACCAGAAAAAAAAAATCAAAACACTAAATTGGCTGTATCTCCTAAACTAGGGGTCTGCGAGGGTCATTTTAAGCATGAGAAAAAAAAATTCAAAACACTAAAATGGCTATGTCTCCTAAACTATTCGTCTGCAAAGGCCATATAATGCACCAGAAAAAAAAATTCAAAACACTAAAATGGCTATATCTCCTAAACTAATCTTCTGCGTTCGTCATATTATGCACCAGAAAAAAAACATTCAAAACACTAAAATGGCCATATCTCCTAAACTATTGGTCTACGGGGGTCATTTTATGCACCAGAAAAAAAAAATTCAAAACACTAAAATGGCTATATCTCCTAAACAAGGGGTCTGCGAGGGTCTTTTTATGCACCTGAAAAAAAAATTTTCAAAACACTTAAATGGCTATATCTCCTAAACTCGTGGTCTGCGGGGGTCATATTATGCGCCAGAAAAAAAAAATCAAAACACTAAAATGGCTATATCTCCTAAACTAGTGGTCTGCGGCAGTCCTTTTATGCACCAGAAAAAAACCAATCAAAACACTAAAATGGCTATATCTCCTAAACTAGAGGTTTGCGTGTGTCATGTTATGCACCAGAAAAAAAAACAATCAAAACACTAAAATGGCTGTATCTCCTAAACTAGTGGTCTGCGGGGGTCATTTTATGCACCAGAAAAAAAAACAATCAAAACACTAAAATGGCTGTATCTCCTAAACTAGTGGTCTGCGGGGGTCATTTTATGCACCCGAAAAAAAAAATTCAAAATCAGAAAGAAAAAAATCCAACCACTAAAATGGCTGTATCTCCTAAACTGGTGGTCTGCGGGGGTCATTTTATGCACCAGAAAAAAAACAATCAAAACACTAAAATGGCTATATCTCCTCAACTAGGGGTCTGCTGGTGTCATATTATGCACCAGAAAAAAACATTCAAAACACTAAAATGGCTATATCTCCTAAACTAGGTGTCTGCGGGGGTCATTTTATGCACCAGAAAAAAAAAATCAAAACACTAAAATGGCTGTATCTCCTAAACTAGTCGTCTGCGGGGGTCATATTATGCACCAGAAAAAAATATTCAAAACACTTAAATGGCTATATCTCATAAACTAGGGGTCTGCGGGGGTCATTTTATGCACCCGAAAAAAAAAATTTCAAAATCAGAAAGAAAAAAATCCAACCACTAAAATGGCTGTATCTCCTAAACTAGTGGTCTGCGGGGGTCATTTTATGCACCAGAAAAAAAAACAATCAAAACACTAAAATGGCTGTATCTCCTAAACTAGTGGTCTGCGGGGGTCATTTTATGCACCCGAAAAAAAAAATTTCAAAATCAGAAAGAAAAAAATCCAACCACAAAAATGGCTGTATCTCCTAAACTAGTGGTCTGCGGGGGTCATTTTATGCACCAGAAAAAAAACAATCAAAACACTAAAATGGCTATATCTCCTCAACTAGGGGTCTGCTGGTGTCATATTATGCACCAGAAAAAAACATTCAAAACACTAAAATGGCTATATCTCCTAAACTAGGCGTCTGCGAGGGTCATTTTATGCACCAGAAAAAAAAATCAAAACACTAAAATGGCTGTATCTCCTAAACTAGTCGTCTGCGGGGGTCATATTATGCACCAGAAAAAAATATTCAAAACACTTAAATGGCTATATCTCATAAACTAGTGGTCAGCGGGGGTCATTTTATGCACCAGAAAAAAAAATCAAAACACTAAAATGGCTGTATCTCCTAAACTAGTGGTCTGCGGGGGAAATTTTATGCACCAGAAAAAAACCAATCAAAACACTAAAATGGCTATATCTCCTAAACTAGAGGTTTGCGAGGGTCATTTTATGCTTAGAAAAAAAAATTCAAAACACTAAAATATCTACATCTCCTAAACTAGTCGTCTGTGGGGGTCATATTATGCACCAGAAAAAAATATTCAAAACACTTAAATGGCTATATCTCATAAACTAGGGGTCTGCAGGGGTCATTTTATGCACCAGAAAAAAAAATCAAAACACTAAAATGGCAGTATCTCCTAAACTAGTGGTCTGCGGGGGTCATTTTATGCACCAGAAAAAAAAACAATCAAAACACTAAAATGGCTGTATCTCCTAAACTAGTGGTCTGCGGGGGTCATTTTATGCACCCGAAAAAAAAAATTTCAAAGTCAGAAAGAAAAAAATCCAACCACTAAAATGGCTGCATCTCCTAAACTAGTCGTCTGCGGGTGTCATATTATGCACCAGAAAAAAAAATTCAAAACACTAAAATGTCTATATCTTCTAAACTAGTCGTCTGCGGGGGTCATATTATGCACCAGAAAAAAATATTCAAAACACTTAAATGGCTATATCTCATAAACTATGGGTCTGCAGGGGTCATTTTATGCACCAGAAAAAAAATCAAAACACTAAAATGGCAGTATCTCCTAAACTAGTGGTCTGCGGGGGTCATTTTATGCACCAGAAAAAAAAACAATCAAAACACTGAAATGGCTGTATCTCCTAAACTAGTGGTCTGCGGGGGTCATTTTATGCACCCGAAAAAAAAAATTTCAAAATCAGAAAGAAAAACATCCAACCACTAAAATGGCTGTATCTCCTAAACTAGTTGTCTGCGGGGGTCATTTTATGCACCTGAACAAAAAAAATCAAAACACTAAAATGGCTATATCTCCTCAACTAGGGGTCTGCTGGTGTCATATTATGCACCAGAAAAAAACATTCAAAACACTAAAATGGCTATATCTCCTAAACTAGGCGTCTGCGGGGGCCATTTTATGCACCAGAAAAAAAAATCAAAACACTAAAATGGCTGTATCTCCTAAACTAGTCGTCTGCGGGGGTCATATTATGCACCAGAAAAAAATATTCAAAACACTTAAATGGTTATATCTCATAAACTAGGGGTCTGCGTGGTTCATTTTATGCACCAGAAAAAAAAAATCAAAACACTAAAATGGCTGTATCTCCTAAACTAGTGGTCTGCGGGAGTTATTTTATGCACCAGAAAAAATGTTCAAAACACTTAAATGGCTATATCTCATAAACTAGGGGTCTGCGGGGGTCATTTTATGCACCAGAAAAAAAAAATCAAAATACTAAATTGGCTGTATCTCCTAAACTTGGGGTCTGCGGGGGTCATTTTAAGCATCAGAAAAAAAATTTCAAAACACTAAAATATCTCCTAAACTATCCGTCTGCAAGGGCCATATAATGCACCAGAAATAAAAATTCAAAACACTAAAATGGCTATATCTCCTCAACTAGGGGTCTGCTGGTGTCATATTATGCACCAGAAAAAAACATTCAAAACACTAAAATGGCTATATCTCCTAAACTAGGCGTCTGCGGGGGTCATTTTATGCACCAGAAAAAAAAATCAAAACACTAAAATGGCTGTATCTCCTAAACTAGTCGTCTGCGGGGGTCATATTATGCACCAGAAAAAAATATTCAAAACACTTAAATGGCTATATCTCATAAACTAGTGGTCAGCGGGGGTCATTTTATGCACCAGAAAAAAAAATCAAAACACTAATATGGCTGTATCTCCTAAACTAGTGGTCTGCGGGGGTCATTTTATGCACCAGAAAAAAACCAATCAAAACACTAAAATGGCTATATCTCCTAAACTAGGGGTTTGCGAGGGTCATTTTATGCTTAGAAAAAAAAATTCAAAACACTAAAATATCTACATCTCCTAAACTAGTCGTCTGCGGGGGTCATATTATGCACCAGAAAAAAATATTCAAAACACTTAAATGGCTATATCTCATAAACTAGGGGTCTGCAGGGGTCATTTTATGCACCAGAAAAAAAAATCAAAACACTAAAATGGCAGTATCTCCTAAACTAGTGGTCTGCGGGGGTCATTTTATGCACCAGAAAAAAAAACAATCAAAACACTAAAATGGCTGTATCTCCTAAACTAGTGGTCTGCGGGGGTCATTTTATGCACCCGAAAAAAAAAATTTCAAAGTCAGAAAGAAAAAAATCCAACCACTAAAATGGCTGCATCTCCTAAACTAGTCGTCTGCGGGTGTCATATTATGCACCAGAAAAAAAAATTCAAAACACTAAAATGTCTATATCTTCTAAACTAGTCGTCTGCGGGGGTCATATTATGCACCAGAAAAAAATATTCAAAACACTTAAATGGCTATATCTCATAAACTAGGGGTCTGCAGGGGTCATTTTATGCACCAGAAAAAAAAATCAAAACACTAAAATGGCAGTATCTCCTAAACTAGTGGTCTGCGGGGGTCATTTTATGCACCAGAAAAAAAAACAATCAAAACACTGAAATGGCTGTATCTCCTAAACTAGTGGTCTGCGGGGGTCATTTTATGCACCCGAAAAAAAAAATTTCAAAATCAGAAAGAAAAACATCCAACCACTAAAATGGCTGTATCTCCTAAACTAGTAGTCTGCGGGGGTCATTTTATGCACCAGAACAAAAACAATCAAAACACTAAAATGGCTATATCTCCTCAACTAGGGGTCTGCTGGTGTCATATTATGCACCAGAAAAAAACATTCAAAACACTAAAATGGCTATATCTCCTAAACTAGGCGTCTGCGGGGGTCATTTTATGCACCAGAAAAAAAAATCAAAACACTAAAATGGCTGTATCTCCTAAACTAGTCGTCTGCGGGGGTCATATTATGCACCAGAAAAAAATATTCAAAACACTTAAATGGCTATATCTCATAAACTAGGGGTCTGCGTGGTTCATTTTATGCACCAGAAAAAAAAATCAAAACACTAAAATGGCTGTATCTCCTAAACTAGTGGTCTGCGGGGGTTATTTTATGCACCAGAAAAAAATATTCAAAACACTTAAATGGCTATATCTCATAAACTAGGGGTCTGCGGGGTCATTTTATGCACCAGAAAAAAAAAATCAAAATACTAAATTGGCTGTATCTCCTAAACTTGGGGTCTGCGGGGGTCATTTTAAGCATCAGAAAAAAAATTTCAAAACACTAAAATGGCTATATCTCCTAAACTATTCGTCTGCAAGGGCCATATAATGCACCAGAAATAAAAATTCAAAACACTAAAATGGCTATATCTCCTCAACTAGGGGTCTGCTGGTGTCATATTATGCACCAGAAAAAAACATTCAAAACACTAAAATGGCTATATCTCCTAAACTAGGCGTCTGCGGGGGTCATTTTATGCACCAGAAAAAAAAATCAAAACACTAAAATGGCTGTATCTCCTAAACTAGTCGTCTGCGGGGGTCATATTATGCACCAGAAAAAAATATTCAAAACACTTAAATGGCTATATCTCATAAACTAGGGGTCTGCGTGGGTCATTTTATGCACCAGAAAAAAAAAATCAAAACACTAAAATGGCTGTATCTCCTAAACTAGTCGTCTGCGGGGGTCATATTATGCACCAGAAAAAAAACATTCAAAACACTAAAATGGCTTGATCTCCTAAACTAGTCGTCTGCGGGGGTCATATTATGCACCAGAAAAAAAAATTCAAAACACTTAAATGGCTATATCTCCTAAACTATGGGTCTGCGGGGGTCATATTATGCACCAGAGAAAAAAATTCAAAACACTTAAATGTCTATATCTGCTAAACTAGACGTCTGCGGGGGTCATTTTATGCACCGGAAAAAAAAATTCAAAACACTAAAATGGCTATATCTCCTAAACTAGTCGTCTGCGGGGGTCATTTTATGCACCAGAAAAAAATATTCAAAACACTTAAATGGCTATATCTCATAAACTGGGGGTCTGCGGGGGTCATTTTATGCACCAGAAAAAAAACAATCTAAACACTAAAATGGCTATATCTCCTCAACTAGGGGTCTGCTGGTGTCATATTATGCACCAGAAAAAAACTTTCAAAACACTAAAATGGCTATATCTCCTAAACTAGGCGTCTGCGGGGGTCATTTTATGCACCAGAAAAAAAAATCAAAACACTAAAATGGCTGTATCTCCTAAACTAGTGGTCTGCGGGGGTCATTTTATGCACCAGAAAAAAAACAATCAAAACACTAAAATGGCTATATCTCCTCAACTAGAGGTCTGCTGGTGTCATATTAAGCACCCGAAAAAAAACATTCAAAACACTAAAATGGCTATATCTCCTAAACTAGGCGTCTGCGGGGGTCATATTGTGCACCAGAAAAAAATATTCAAAACACTTAAATGGCTATATCTCATAAACTAGGGGTCTGCTGGTGTCATTTTATGCACCAGAAAAAAAATCAAAACACTAAAATGGCTGTATCTCTTAAACTAGTGGTCTGCGGGGGTCATTTTATGCACCTGAAAAAAAATTTCAAAATCAGAAAGAAAAAAATCCAACCACTAAAATGGCTATATCTCCTCAACTAGGGGTCTGCTGGTGTCATATTATGCACCAGAAAAAAATATTCAAAACACTTAAATGGCTATATCTCCTAAACTGGTGGTCTGCGGGGGTCATATTCTGCACCAGAAAAAAAAACAATCAAAACACTGAAATGGCTGTATCTCCTAAACTAGTGGTCTGCGGGGGTCATTTTATGCACCAGAAAAAAAAACAATCAAAACACTGAAATGGCTATATCTCCTAAACTAGTGGTCTGCGGGGGTCATTTTATGCACCCGAAAAAAAAAATTTCAAAATCAGAAAGAAAAACATCCAACCACTAAAATGGCTGTATCTCCTAAACTAGTAGTCTGCGGGGGTCATTTTATGCACCAGAACAAAAACAATCAAAACACTAAAATGGCTATATCTCCTCAACTAGGGGTCTGCTGGTGTCATATTATGCACCAGAAAAAAACATTCAAAACACTAAAATGGCTATATCTCCTAAACTAGGCGTCTGCGGGGGTCATTTTATGCACCAGAAAAAAAAATCAAAACACTAAAATGGCTGTATCTCCTAAACTAGTCGTCTGCGGGGGTCATATTATGCACCAGAAAAAAATATTCAAAACACTTAAATGGCTATATCTCATAAACTAGGGGTCTGCGTGGTTCATTTTATGCACCAGAAAAAAAAAATCAAAACACTAAAATGGCTGTATCTCCTAAACTAGTGGTCTGCGGGGGTTATTTTATGCACCAGAAAAAAATATTCAAAACACTTAAATGGCTATATCTCATAAACTAGGGGTCTGCGGGGTCATTTTATGCACCAGAAAAAAAAAATCAAAATACTAAATTGGCTGTATCTCCTAAACTTGGGGTCTGCGGGGGTCATTTTAAGCATCAGAAAAAAAATTTCTAAACACTAAAATGGCTATATCTCCTAAACTATTCGTCTGCAAGGGCCATATAATGCACCAGAAATAAAAATTCAAAACACTAAAATGGCTATATCTCCTCAACTAGGGGTCTGCTGGTGTCATATTATGCACCAGAAAAAAACATTCAAAAGACTAAAATGGCTATATCTCCTAAACTAGGCGTCTGCGGGGGTCATTTTATGCACCAGAAAAAAAAATCAAAACACTAAAATGGCTGTATCTCCTAAACTAGTCGTCTGCGGGGGTCATATTATGCACCAGAAAAAAATTTTCAAAACACTTAAATGGCTATATCTCATAAACTAGGGGTCTGCGTGGGTCATTTTATGCACCAGAAAAAAAAAATCAAAACACTAAAATGGCTGTATCTCCTAAACTAGTCGTCTGCGGGGGTCATATTATGCACCAGAAAAAAAACATTCAAAACACTAAAATGGCTTGATCTCCTAAACTAGTCGTCTGCGGGGGTCATATTATGCACCAGAAAAAAAAATTCAAAACACTTAAATGGCTATATCTCCTAAACTATGGGTCTGCGGGGGTCATATTATGCACCAGAGAAAAAAATTCAAAACACTTAAATGTCTATATCTGCTAAACTAGACGTCTGCGGGGGTCATTTTATGCACCGGAAAAAAAAATTCAAAACACTAAAATGGCTATATCTCCTAAACTAGTCGTCTGCGGGGGTCATTTTATGCACCAGAAAAAAATATTCAAAACACTTAAATGGCTATATCTCATAAACTGGGGGTCTGCGGGGGTCATTTTATGCACCAGAAAAAAAAATCAAAACACTAAAATGGCTGTATCTCCTAAACTAGTGGTCTGCGGGGGTCATTTTATGCACCAGAAAAAAAACAATCTAAACACTAAAATGGCTATATCTCCTCAACTAGGGGTCTGCTGGTGTCATATTATGCACCAGAAAAAAACTTTCAAAACACTAAAATGGCTATATCTCCTAAACTAGGCGTCTGCGGGGGTCATTTTATGCACCAGAAAAAAAAATCAAAACACTAAAATGGCTGTATCTCCTAAACTAGTGGTCTGCGGGGGTCATTTTATGCACCAGAAAAAAAACAATCAAAACACTAAAATGGCTATATCTCCTCAACTAGAGGTCTGCTGGTGTCATATTATGCACCCGAAAAAAAACATTCAAAACACTAAAATGGCTATATCTCCTAAACTAGGCGTCTGCGGGGGTCATATTGTGCACCAGAAAAAAATATTCAAAACACTTAAATGGCTATATCTCATAAACTAGGGGTCTGCTGGTGTCATTTTATGCACCAGAAAAAAAATCAAAACACTAAAATGGCTGTATCTCTTAAACTAGTGGTCTGCGGGGGTCATTTTATGCACCTGAAAAAAAATTTCAAAATCAGAAAGAAAAAAATCCAACCACTAAAATGGCTATATCTCCTCAACTAGGGGTCTGCTGGTGTCATATTATGCACCAGAAAAAAATATTCAAAACACTTAAATGGCTATATCTCCTAAACTGGTGGTCTGCGGGGGTCATATTCTGCACCAGAAAAAAAATTCAAAGCACTAAAAAGTCTATATCTCCTAAACAAGACGTCTGCGGGGGTCATTTTATGCACCAGAAGAAAAACATTCAGAACACTAAAATGGCTATATCTCCTAAACTAGTCGTCTGCGGGGGTCATATTATGCACCAGAAAAAAATATTCAAAACACTTAAATGGCTGTATCTCATAAACTAGGGGTCTGCGGGGGTCATTTTATGCACCAGAAAAAAAAATTCAAAACACTAAATTATATATATCTCCTAAACTGGTGGTCTCCGGGAGTCATATAATGCACCAGAAAAAAAAACATTCAAAACACTAAAATGGCTATATATTCTCAACTAGGGGTCTGCTGGGGTTATATTATGCAACAGAAAAAAAACATTCAAAGCACTAAAATGGCTGTATCGCCTCAACTAGTGGTCTGCTGGGGTTATATTTTGCATCAGAAAGAAAATATTTAAAACACTGAAATGGCTATATCCCCTAAACTAGGCGTCTGCAGAAGTCATTTTATGCACCAGAAAAAAAAATCCAAACACTAAAATGGCTATAGCTAGGCGTCTGCGTGGGCCATATTATGCACCAGAAAAAAACATTCAAAACACTAAAATGGCTACATCTCCTCAACTGGGGGTCTGCTGGGGTCATATTATGCAACAGAAAAAAAACATTCAAAACACTAAAATGGCTACATCTCCTAAAATTGCTGTCTGCTGGGGTCATTTTATGCACCACAAAAAAAAATTCACAACACTAAATGGGCTATATTTCCTAAACTATTAGTCTGCGGGGGTCATTTTATGCACCAGTAAAAAAATTCAAAACACTAAAATGGCTGTATCCCCTAAACTAAGCGTCTGCAGGAGTCATTTTATGCACCAGAAAAAAAAAATCCAAACACTAAAATGGCTATATCTCCGTAGCCAAGCGTCTGCGTGGGCCATATTATGCACCAGAAAAAAAACATTCAAAACACTAAAATGGCTACATCTCCTAAACTAGGGGTCTGCTAAGGTCATTTTATGCACCACAAAAAAAAATTCACAACACTAAATGGGCTATATTTCCTAAACTATTAGTCTGCGGGGGTCATTTTATGCACCAGAAAAAAACCAATCAAAACACTAAAATGGCTATATCTCCTAAACTAGAGGTTTGCGTGGGTCATTTTATGCTTAGAAAAAAAAATTCAAAACACTAAAATATCTACATCTCCTGAACTAGTCGTCTGCGGGGGTCATATTATGCACCAGAAAAAAATATTCAAAACACTTAAATGGCTATATCTCATAAACTAGGGGTCTGCAGGGGTCATTTTATGCACCAGAAAAAAAAATTAAAACACTAAAATGGCAGTATCTCCTAAACTAGTGGTCTGCGGGGGTCATTTTATGCACCAGAAAAAAAAACAATCAAAACACTGAAATGGCTGTATCTCCTAAACTAGTGGTCTGCGGGGGTCATTTTATGCACCCGAAAAAAAAAATTTCAAAATCAGAAAGAAAAAAATCCAACCACTAAAATGGCTGTATCTCCTAAACTAGTCGTCTGCGGGTGTCATATTATGCACCAGAAAAAAAAATTCAAAACACTAAAATGTCTATATCTTCTAAACTAGTCGTCTGCGGGGGTCATATTATGCACCAGAAAAAAATATTCAAAACACTTAAATGGCTATATCTCATAAACTAGGGGTCTGCAGGGGTCATTTTATGCACCAGAAAAAAAAATCAAAACACTAAAATGGTAGTATCTCCTAAACTAGTGGTCTGCGGGGGTCATTTTATGCACCAGAAAAAAAAACAATCAAAACACTGAAATGGCTGTATCTCCTAAACTAGTGGTCTGCGGGGGTCATTTTATGCACCCGAAAAAAAAAATTTCAAAATCAGAAAGAAAAAAATCCAACCACTAAAATGGCTGTATCTCCTAAACTAGTAGTCTGCGGGGGTCATTTTATGCACCAGAACAAAAACAATCAAAACACTAAAATGGCTATATCACCTCAACTAGGGGTCTGCTGGTGTCATATTATGCACCAGAAATAAACATTCAAACCACTAAAATGGCTATATCTCCTTAACTAGGCGTCTGCGGGGGTCATTTTATGCACCAGAAAAAAAAATCAAAACACTAAAATGGCTGTAAACTAGTCGTCTGCGGGGGTCATATTATGCACCAGAAAAAAATATTCAAAACACTTAAATGGCTATATCTCATAAACTAGGGGTCTGCGTGGGTCATTTTATGCACCAGAAAAAAAAAATCAAAACACTAAAATGGCTGTATCTCCTAAACTAGTGGTCTGCGGGGGTTATTTTATGCACCAGAAAAAAATATTCAAAACACTTAAATGGCTATATCTCATAAACTAGGGGTCTGCGGGGGCCATTTTATGCACCAGAAAAAAATATTCAAAACACTTAAATGGCTATATCTCCTAAACTATGGGTCTGCGGGGGTCATATTATGCTCCAGAGAAAAAAATTCAAAACACTTAAATGTCTATATCTGCTAAACTAGACGTCTGCGGGGGTCATTTTATGCACCGGAAAAAAAAATTCAAAACACTAAAATGGCTATATCTCCTAAACTAGTCGTCTGCGGGGGTCATATTATGCACCAGAAAAAAATATTCAAAACACTTAAATGGCTATATCTCATAAACTGGGGGTCTGCGGGGGTCATTTTATGCACCAGAAAAAAAAATCAAAACACTAAAATGGCTGTATCTCCTAAACTAGTGGTCTGCGGGGGTCATTTTATGCACCAGAAAAAAAAATCAAAACACTAAAATGGCAGTATCTCCTAAACTAGTGGTCTGCGGGGGTCATTTTATGCACCAGAAAAAAAAACAATCAAAACACTGAAATGGCTGTATCTCCTAAACTAGTGGTCTGCGGGGGTCATTTTATGCACCCGAAAAAAAAAATTTCAAAATCAGAAAGAAAAAAATCCAAAAACTAAAATGGCTGTATCTCCTAAACTAGTCGTCTGCGGGTGTCATATTATGCACCAGAAAAAAAAATTCAAAACACTAAAATGTCTATATCTTCTAAACTAGTCGTCTGCGGGGGTCATATTATGCACCAGAAAAAAATATTCAAAACACTTAAATGGCTATATCTCATAAACTAGGGGTCTGCAGGGGTCATTTTATGCACCAGAAAAAAAAATCAAAACACTAAAATGGCAGTATCTCCTAAACTAGTGGTCTGCGGGGGTCATTTTATGCACCAGAAAAAAAAACAATCAAAACACTGAAATGGCTGTATCTCCTAAACTAGTGGTCTGCGGGGGTCATTTTATGCACCCGAAAAAAAAAATTTCAAAATCAGAAAGAAAAAAATCCAACCACTAAAATGGCTGTATCTCCTAAACTAGTAGTCTGCGGGGGTCATTTTATGCACCAGAACAAAAACAATCAAAACACTAAAATGGCTATATCACCTCAACTAGGGGTCTGCTGGTGTCATATTATGCACCAGAAAAAAACATTCAAAACACTAAAATGGCTATATCTCCTTAACTAGGCGTCTGCGGGGGTCATTTTATGCACCAGAAAAAAAAATCAAAACACTAAAATGGCTGTAAACTAGTCGTCTGCGGGGGTCATATTATGCACCAGAAAAAAATATTCAAAACACTTAAATGGCTATATCTCATAAACTAGGGGTCTGCGTGGGTCATTTTATGCACCAGAAAAAAAAAATCAAAACACTAAAATGGCTGTATCTCCTAAACTAGTGGACTGCGGGGGTTATTTTATGCACCAGAAAAAAATATTCAAAACACTTAAATGGCTATATCTCATAAACTAGGGGTCTGCGGGGGCCATTTTATGCACCAGAAAAAAATATTCAAAACACTTAAATGGCTATATCTCCTAAACTATGGGTCTGCGGGGGTCATATTATGCTCCAGAGAAAAAAATTCAAAACACTTAAATGTCTATATCTGCTAAACTAGACGTCTGCGGGGGTCATTTTATGCACCGGAAAAAAAAATTCAAAACACTAAAATGGCTATATCTCCTAAACTAGTCGTCTGCGGGGGTCATATTATGCACCAGAAAAAAATATTCAAAACACTTAAATGGCTATATCTCATAAACTGGGGGTCTGCGGGGGTCATTTTATGCACCAGAAAAAAAAATCAAAACACTAAAATGGCTGTATCTCCTAAACTAGTGGTCTGCGGGGGTCATTTTATGCACCAGAAAAAAAACAATCTAAACACTAAAATGGCTATATCTCCTCAACTAGAGGTCTGCTGGTGTCATATTATGCACCCGAAAAAAAACATTCAAAACACTAAAATGGCTATATCTCCTAAACTAGGCGTCTGCGGGGGTCATATTGTGCACCAGAAAAAAATATTCAAAACACTTAAATGGCTATATCTCATAAACTAGGGGTCTGCTGGTGTCATTTTATGCACCAGAAAAAAAATCAAAACACTAAAATGGCTGTATCTCTTAAACTAGTGGTCTGCGGGGGTCATTTTATGCACCTGAAAAAAAATTTCAAAATCAGAAAGAAAAAAATCCAACCACTAAAATGGCTATATCTCCTCAACTAGGGGTCTGCTGGTGTCATATTATGCACCAGAAAAAAATATTCAAAACACTTAAATGGCTATATCTCCTAAACTGGTGGTCTGCGGGGGTCATATTCTGCACCAGAAAAAAAATTCAAAGCACTAAAAAGTCTATATCTCCTAAACAAGACGTCTGCGGGGGTCATTTTATGCACCAGAAGAAAAACATTCAGAACACTAAAATGGCTATATCTCCTAAACTAGTCGCCTGCGGGGGTCATATTATGCACCAGAAAAAAATATTCAAAACACTTAAATGGCTGTATCTCATAAACTAGGGGTCTGCGGGGGTCATTTTATGCACCAGAAAAAAAAATTCAAAACACTAAATTATATATATCTCCTAAACTGGTGGTCTCCGGGAGTCATATAATGCACCAGAAAAAAAAACATTCAAAACACTAAAATGGCTATATATTCTCAACTAGGGGTCTGCTGGGGTTATATTATGCACCAAAAAAAAACATTCAAAGCACTAAAATGGCTGTATCGCCTCAACTAGTGGTCTGCTGGGGTTATATTTTGCATCAGAAAGAAAATATTTAAAACACTGAAATGGCTATATCCCCTAAACTAGGCGTCTGCAGAAGTCATTTTATGCACCAGAAAAAAAAATCCAAACACTAAAATGGCTATAGCTAGGCGTCTGCGTGGGCCATATTATGTACCAGAAAAAAACATTCAAAACACTAAAATGGCTACATCTCCTCAACTAGGGGTCTGCTGGGGTCATATTATGCAACAGAAAAAAAACATTCAAAACACTAAAATGGCTACATCTCCTAAAATTGGTATCTGCTGGGGTCATTTTATGCACCACAAAAAAAAATTCACAACACTAAATGGGCTATATTTCCTAAACTATTAGTCTGCGGGGGTCATTTTATGCACCAGTAAAAAAATTCAAAACACTAAAATGGCTATATCCCCTAAACTAGGCGTCTGCAGGAGTCATTTTATGCACCAGAAAAAAAAAATCCAAACACTAAAATGGCTATATCTCCGTAGCCAAGCGTCTGCGTGGGCCATATTATGCACCAGAAAAAAAACATTCAAAACACTAAAATGGCTACATCTCCTAAACTAGGGGTCTGCTAAGGTCATTTTATGCACCACAAAAAAAAATTCACAACACTAAATGGGCTATATTTCCTAAACTATTAGTCTGCGGGGGTCATTTTATGCACCAGAAAAAAACCAATCAAAACACTAAAATGGCTATATCTCCTAAACTAGAGGTTTGCGTGGGTCATTTTATGCTTAGAAAAAAAAATTCAAAACACTAAAATATCTACATCTCCTGAACTAGTCGTCTGCGGGGGTCATATTATGCACCAGAAAAAAATATTCAAAACACTTAAATGGCTATATCTCATAAACTAGGGGTCTGCAGGGGTCATTTTATGCACCAGAAAAAAAAATTAAAACACTAAAATGGCAGTATCTCCTAAACTAGTGGACTGCGGGGGTCATTTTATGCACCAGAAAAAAAAACAATCAAAACACTGAGATGGCTGTATCTCCTAAACTAGTGGTCTGCGGGGGTCATTTTATGCACCCGAAAAAAAAAATTTCAAAATCAGAAAGAAAAAAATCCAACCACTAAAATGGCTGTATCTCCTAAACTAGTCGTCTGCGGGTGTCATATTATGCACCAGAAAAAAAAATTCAAAACACTAAAATGTCTATATCTTCTAAACTAGTCGTCTGCGGGGGTCATATTATGTACCAGAAAAAAATATTCTAAACACTTAAATGGCTATATCTCATAAACTAGGGGTCTGCAGGGGTCATTTTATGCACCAGAAAAAAAAATCAAAACACTAAAATGGCAGTATCTCCGTAGCCAAGCGTCTGCGTGGGCCATATTATGCACCAGAAAAAAAACATTCAAAACACTAAAATGGCTACATCTCCTAAACTAGGGGTCTGCTAAGGTCATTTTATGCACCACAAAAAAAAATTCACAACACTAAATGGGCTATATTTCCTAAACTATTAGTCTGCGGGGGTCATTTTATGCACCAGAAAAAAACCAATCAAAACACTAAAATGGCTATATCTCCTAAACTAGAGGTTTGCGTGGGTCATTTTATGCTTAGAAAAAAAAATTCAAAACACTAAAATATCTACATCTCCTGAACTAGTCGTCTGCGGGGGTCATATTATGCACCAGAAAAAAAAATTCAAAACACTTAAATGGCTATATCTCATAAACTAGGAGTCTGCAGGGGTCATTTTATGCACCAGAAAAAAAAATTAAAACACTAAAATGGCAGTATCTCCTAAACTAGTGGACTGCGGGGGTCATTTTATGCACCAGAAAAAAAAACAATCAAAACACTGAGATGGCTGTATCTCCTAAACTAGTGGTCTGCGGGGGTCATTTTATGCACCCGAAAAAAAAAATTTCAAAATCAGAAAGAAAAAAATCCAACCACTAAAATGGCTGTATCTCCTAAACTAGTCGTCTGCGGGTGTCATATTATGCACCAGAAAAAAAAATTCAAAACACTAAAATGTCTATATCTTCTAAACTAGTCGTCTGCGGGGGTCATATTATGCACCAGAAAAAAATATTCAAAACACTTAAATGGCTATATCTCATAAACTAGGGGTCTGCAGGGGTCATTTTATGCACCAGAAAAAAAAATCAAAACACTAAAATGGCAGTATCTCCTAAACTAGTGGTCTGCGGGGGTCATTTTATGCACCAGAAAAAAAAACAATCAAAACACTGAGATGGCTGTATCTCCTAAACTAGTGGTCTGCGGGGGTCATTTTATGCACCCGAAAAAAAAAATTTCAAAATCAGAAAGAAAAAAATCCAACCACTAAAATGGCTGTATCTCCTAAACTAGTAGTCTGCGGGAGTCATTTTATGCACCAGAACAAAAACAATCAAAACACTAAAATGGCTATATCTCCTCAACTAGGGGTCTGCTGGTGTCATATTATGCACCAGAAAAAAACATTCAAAACACTAAAATGGCTATATCTCCTAAACTAGGCGTCTGCGGGGGTCATTTTATGCACCAGAAAAAAAAATCAAAACACTAAAATGGCTGTATCTCCTAAACTAGTCGTCTGCGGGGGTCATATTATGCACCAGAAAAAAATATTCAAAACACTTAAATGGCTATATCTCATAAACTAGGGGTCTGCGTGGGTCATTTTATGCACCAGAAAAAAAAAATCAAAACACTAAAATGGCTGTATCTCCTAAACTAGTGGTCTGCGGGGGTTATTTTATGCACCAGAAAAAAATATTCAAAACACTTAAATGGCTATATCTCATAAACTAGGGGTCTGCGGGGGCCATTTTATGCACCAGAAAAAAAAAATCAAAATACTAAATTGGCTGTATCTCCTAAACTTGGGGTCTGCGGGGGTCATTTTAAGCATCAGAAAAAAAATTTCAAAACACTAAAATGGCTATATCTCCTAAACTATTCGTCTGCAAGGGCCATATTATGCACCAGAAATAAAAATTCAAAACACTAAAAGGGCTATATCTCCTAAACTAATCGTCTGCGTTCGTCATATTATGCACCAGAAAAAAACATTCAAAACACTAAAATGGCTATATCTCCTAAACTAGGCGTCTGCAAGGGCCATATAATGCACCAGAAAAAAAACATTTAAAACACTAAAATGGCCATATATCCTAAACTATTGGTCTGCGGGGGTCATTTTATACACCAGAAAACAAAAATTCAAAACACTAAAATGGCTATATCTTCTAAACTAGGCGTCTGCAAGGGCCATATAATGCACCAGAAAAAAAACATTCAAAACAATAAAATGGTTATATCTCCTAAACTATTGGTCTGCGGGGGTCATTTTATGCATCAGAAAAAAAATTTTCAAAACACTAAAATGGCTATATCTCCTAAACTATTGGTCTGCGGGGGTCATTTTTTGCACCAAAAAAAAAAAATTCAAAACACTAAAATGGCTATATCTCCTAAACAAGGGGGCTGCGAGGGTCTTTTGATGCACCTGAAAAAAAAAATTTCAAAACACTTAAATGGCTATATCTCCTAAACTAGTCGTCTGCGGGGGTCATATTATGCACCAGAAAAAAAAGCATTCAAAACACTAAAATGGCTATATCTCCTAAACTAGTCGTCTGCGGGGGTCATATTATGCACCAGAAAAAAATATTCAAAACACTTAAATGGCTATATCTCCTAAACTATGGGTCTGCGGGGGTCATATTATGCACCAGAGAAAAAAATTCAAAACACTAAAATGTCTATATCTGCTAAACTAGACGTCTGCGGGGGTCATTTTATGCACCGGAAAAAAAAATTCAAAGCACTAAAATGGCTATATCTCCTAAACTAGTCGTCTGCGCGGGTCATATTATGCCCCAGAAAATATATTCAAAACACTTAAATGGCTATATCTCATAAACTAGGGGTCTGCGGGGGTCATTTTATGCACCAGAAAAAAAAATCAAAACACTAAAATGGCTGTACCTCCTAAACTAGTGGTCTGGGGGGGTCATTTTATGCACCAGAAAAAAAATAATCTTAACACTAAAATGGCTATATCTCCTCAACTAGGGGTCTGCTGGTGTCATATTATGCACCAGAAAAAAACTTTCAAAACACTAAAATGGCTATATCTCCTAAACTAGGCGTCTGCGGGGGTCATTTTATGCACCAGAAAAAAAAAATCAAAATACTAAAATGGCTGTATCTCCTCAACTAGAGGTCTGCTGGTGTCATATTATGCACCCGAAAAAAAACATTCAAAATACTAAAATGGCTATATCTCCTAAACTAGGCGTCTGCGGGGGTCATATTGTGCGCCAGAAAAAAATATTCAAAACACTTAAATGGCTATATCTCATAAACTAGGGGTCTGCTGGTGTCATTTTATGCACCAGAAAAAAAAATCAAAACAATAAAATGGCTGTATCTCCTAAACTAGTGGTCTGCGGGGGTCATTTTATGCACCAGAAAAAAAACAATCTAAACACTAAAATGGCTATATCTCCTCAACTAGGGGTCTGCTGGTGTCATATTATGCACCAGAAAAAAATATTCAAAACACTTAAATGGCTATATCTCCTAAACTGGTGGTCTGCGGGGGTCATATTCTGCACCAGAAAAAAAATTCAAAGCACTAAAAAGTCTATATCTCCTAAACAAGACGTCTGCGGGAGTCATTTTATGCACCAGAAGAAAAACATTCAAAACACTAAAATGGCTATATTTTTTTTTTTTTTTTTTTTTTTATAATTTACGCGCCCCAAAGGGGTTATGAATACCCTTACACTGTTGCAAGGGCGCGGGCGGAAAGGTAGAAGGAGGAGAAAGGAAAGTTTGTGATGTAGTGGTTTGAAACTCAGGTGTGTTTGGTTTCGATATTGTCTCTCCAGGGGTGGGAGTCCGAATAGGACGGAGAGATTTTCTTCACTCGGAATGGTGAGGTTGTGAATTTTAACGGTTGTTTTGTGCTTGAAAAAACCCTACAACAGCCAAATCTACATGTCAGTGTTATGCCTTCACACGCAGATTTTTCTGACTGAGTTCCAATTGCACAAATGAAAACTTGTCGTGGCTAGAATTCGAACCTTGACCTTCCGAGTGAGAAGCGATTGCTAGTACCACTACACCACGGCCACCCCATCTCCTAAACTAGTCGTCTGCGGGGGTCATATTATGCACCAGAAAAAAATATTCAAAACACTTAAATGGCTGTATCTCATAAACTAGGGGTCTGCGGGGGTCATTTTATGCACCAGAAAAAAAAATTCAAAACACTAAATTATATATATCTCCTAAACTGGTGGTCTCCGGGAGTCATATAATGCACCAGAAAAAAAAATATTCAAAACACTAAAATGGCTATATATTCTCAACTAGGGGTCTACTGGGGTTATATTATGCACCAGAAAAAAAACATTCAAAACACTAAAATGGCTGTATCGCCTCAACTAGTGGTCTGCTGGGGTTATATTAAGCATCAGAAAAAAAATATTTAAAACACTGAAATGGCTATATCCCCTAAACTAGGCGACTGCAGGAGTCATTTTATGCACCAGAAAAAAAAATCCAAACACTAAAATGGCTATAGGTAGGCGTCTGCGTGGGCCATATTATGCACCAGAAAAAAACATTCAAAACACTAAAATGGCTACATATCCTCAACTAGGGGTCTGCTGGGGTCATTTTATGCACCACAAAAAAAAATTCACAACACTAAATGGGCTATATTTCCTAAACTATTTGTCTGCGGGGGTCATTTTATGCACCAGAAAAAAAAAATTCAAAACACTAAAATGGCTATATCTAATAAACAAGGGGTCTGCGAGGGTCTTTTTATGCACCTGAAAAAAAAAATTTCAAAACACTTAAATGGTTATATCCCCTAAAATAGGCGCCTGCGGCTGTCATTTTATGCATTAGAAAAAAAAATTCAAAACACTAAATTATCTATATCTCCTAAACTGGTGGTCTCCGGGAGTCATATAATGCACCAGAAAAAAAAACATTCAAAACACTAAAATGGCTATATATTCTCAACTAGGGGTCTGCTGGGGTTATATTATGCACCAGAAAAAAAACATTCAAAACACTAAAAGGGCTATATCTCCTAAACTAGTCGTCTGCGGGGGTCATTTTATGCACCAGTAAAAAATTCAAAACACTAAAATGGCTATATCCCCTAAACTAGGCGTCTGCAGGAGTCATTTTATGCACCAGAAAAAAAAATCCAAACACTAAAATGGCTATATCTCCGTAGCCAAGCGCCTGCGTGGGCCATATTATGCACCAGAAAAAAAACATTCAAAACACTAAAATGGCTACATCTCCTAAACTAGGGGTCTGCTAAGGTCATTTTATGCACCACAAAAAAAAATTCACAACACTAAATGGGCTCTATTTCCTAAACTATTAGTCTGCGGGGGTCATTTTATGCACCAGAAAACAAAAATTCAAAACACTAAAATGGCTATATCTCCTAAACAAAGGGTCTGCGAGGGTCTTTTTATGCACCTGAAAAAAAAAATTTCAAAACACTTAAATGGCTATATCTCCTAAACTCGGGGTCTGCGGGGGTCATATTATGCGCCAGAAAAAAAAAATCAAAACACTAAAATGGCTATATCTCCTAAACTAGAGGTTTGCGTGGGTCATTTTATGCTTAGAAAAAAAAATTCAAAACACTAAAATATCTACATCTCCTAAACTAGTCGTCTGCGGGGGTTATATTATGCACCAGAAAAAAATATTCAAAACACTTAAATGGCTATATCTCCTAAACTAGGAGTCTGCGGGGGTCATATTATGCACCAGAAAAAAAAAATTCAAAACACTAAAATGTCTATATCACCTAAACTAGACGTCTGCGGGGGTCATTTTATGCACCAGAAAAAAAACATTCAAAACACTAAAATGGCTATATCTCCTAAACTAGTCGTCTGCGGGGGTCACCAGAAAAAAATATTCAAAACACTTAAATGGCTATATCTCATAAACTCGGGGTCTGCGGGGGTCATTTTATGCACCAGAAAAAAAAATCAAAACACTAAAATGGCTGTATCTCCTAAACTAGTGGTCTGCGGGGGTCATTTTATGCACCAGAAAAAAAACAATCAAAACACTAACATGGCTATATCTCCTCAACTAGGGGTCTGCTGGTGTCATATTATGCACCAGAAAAAAACATTCAAAACACTAAAATGGCTATATCTCCTAAAATAGGCGTCTGCGGGGATCATTTTATGCACCAGAAAAAAAACAATCAAAACATTAAAATGGATATATCTCCTCAACTAGGGGTCTGCTGGTGTCATACTATGCACCAGAAAAAAAAATTCAAAACACTAAAATGGCTATATCTCCTAAACTAAGCATCTGCGGGGGTCATTTTATGCACCAGAAAAAAAAATCAAAACACTAAAATGGCTGTATCTCCTAAACTAGTCGTCTGCGGGGGTCATATTATGCACCAGAAAAAAATATTCAAAACACTTAAATGACTATATCTCATAAACAAGGGGTCTGCGGGGGTCATTTCATGCACCAGAAAAAAACATTCAAAACACTAAAATGGCTGTATCGCCTCAACTAGTGGTCTGCTGGGGTTATATTAAGCATCAGAAAAAAAATATTTAAAACACTGAAATGGCTATATCCCCTAAACTAGGCGACTGCAGGAGTCATTTTATGCACCAGAAAAAAAAATCCAAACACTAAAATGGCTATAGCTAGGCGTCTGCGTGGGCCATATTATGCACCAGAAAAAAACATTCAAAACACTAAAATGGCTACATATCCTCAACTAGGGGTCTGCTGGGGTCATTTTATGCACCACAAAAAAAAATTCACAACACAAAATGGGCTATATTTCCTAAACTATTTGTCTGCGGGGGTCATTTTATGCACCAGAAAAAAAAAATTCAAAACACTAAAATGGCTATATCTAATAAACAAGGGGTCTGCGAGGGTCTTTTTATGCACCTGAAAAAAAAAATTTCAAAACACTTAAATGGTTATATCCCCTAAAATAGGCGCCTGCGGCTGTCATTTTATGCATTAGAAAAAAAAATTCAAAACACTAAATTATCTATATCTCCTAAACTGGTGGTCTCCGGGAGTCATATAATGCACCAGAAAAAAAAACATTCAAAACACTAAAATGGCTATATATTCTCAACTAGGGGTCTGCTGGGGTTATATTATGCACCAGAAAAAAAAACATTCAAAACACTAAAAGGGCTATATCTCCTAAACTAGTCGTCTGCGGGGGTCATTTTATGCACCAGTAAAAAAATTCAAAACACTAAAATGGCTATATCCCCTAAACTAGGCGTCTGCAGGAGTCATTTTATGCACCAGAAAAAAAAATCCAAACACTAAAATGGCTATATCCCCTAAACTAGGCGTCTGCAGGAGTCATTTTATGCACCAGAAAAAAAAATCCAAACACTAAAATGGCTATATCTCCGTAGCTAGGCGTCTGCGTGGGCCATATTATGCACCAGAAAAAAAACATTCAAAACACTAAAATGGCTACATCTCTTTAACCAGGGGTCTGCTGGGGTCATTTTATGCACCAGAAAAAAATATTCAAAACACTTAAATGGCTATATCTCCTAAACAAGGGGTCTGCGAGGGTCTTATTATGCACCTGAAAAAAAAAATTTCAAAACACTTAAATGGCTATATCTCCTAAACTCGCGGTCTGCGGGGGTCATATTATGCGCCAGAAAAAAAAAATCAAAACACTAAAATGGCTATATCTCCTAAACTAGAGGTTTGCGTGGGTCATTTTATGCTTAGAAAAAAAAATTCAAAACACTAAAATATCTACATCTCCTAAACTAGTCGTCTGCGGGGGTCATATTATGCACCAGAAAAAAAACATTCAAAACACTAAAATGGCTGTATCTCCTAAACTAGTGGACTGCGGGGGTCATTTTATGCACCAGAAAAAAAACAATCAAAACACTAAAATGGCTATATCTCCTAAGGGTCTGCTGGTGTCATATTATGCACCAGAAAAAAACATTCAAAACACTAAAATTTCTATATCTCCTAAACTAGTCGTCTGCGGGGGTCATATTATGCACCAGAAAAAAATATTCAAAACACTTAAATGGCTATATCTCATAAACTGGTGGTCTGCGGGGGTCATTTTATGCACCAGAAAAAAAAATCAAAACACTAAAATGGCTGTATCTCCTAAACTAGTGGTCTGCGGGGGTCATTTTATGCACCAGAAAAAAAACAATGAAAACACTAAAATGGCTATATCTCCTCAACTAGGGGTCTGCTGGTGTTATATTATGCACCAGAAAAAAACATTCAAAACACTAAAATGGCTGTATCTCCTAAACTAGGCGTCTGCGGGGGTCATTTTATGCACCAGAAAAAAAAATCAAAACACTAAAATGGCTGTATCTCCTAAACTATTCGCCTGCAAGTGCCATATAATGCACCAGAAAAAAAACATTCAAAACACTAAAATGGCTATATCTCCTAAACTATTGGTCTGCAGGGGTCATTTTATGCACCAGAAAAAAAAAATTCAAAACACTAAAATGGCTATATCTCCTAAACAAGGGGCCTGCGAGGGTCTTTTTATGCACCTGAAAAAAAAAATTTCAAAACACTTAAATGGCTATATCTCCTAAACTCGGGGTCTGCGGGGGTCATATTATGCGCCAGAAAAAAGAAATCAAAACACTAAAATGGCTATATCTCCTAAACTAGAGGTTTGCGTGGGTCATTTTATGCTTAGAAAAAAAAATTCAAAACACTAAAATATCTACATCTCCTAAACTAGTCGTTTGCGGGGGTCATATTATGCACCAGAAAAAAATATTCAAAACACTTAAATGACTATATCTCATAAACTAGGGGTCTGCGGGGGTCATTTTATGCACCAGAAAAAAAAATCAAAACACTAAAATGGCTGTATCTCCTAAACTATTCGCCTGCAAGTGCCATATAATGCACCAGAAAAAAAACATTCAAAACACTAAAATGGCTATATCTCCTAAACTATTGGTCTGCAGGGGTCATTTTATGCACCAGAAAAAAAAAATTCAAAACACTAAAATGGCTATATCCCCTAAACTAGGCGTCTGCAGGAGTCATTTTATGCACCAGAAAAAAAAATCCAAACACTAAAATGGCTATATCTCCGTAGCTAGGCGTCTGCGTGGGCCATATTATGCACCAGAAAAAAAACATTCAAAACACTAAAATGGCTACATCTCTTTAACCAGGGGTCTGCTGGGGTCATTTTATGCACCAGAAAAAAATATTCAAAACACTTAAATGGCTATATCTCCTAAACAAGGGGTCTGCGAGGGTCTTATTATGCACCTGAAAAAAAAAATTTCAAAACACTTAAATGGCTATATCTCCTAAATTCGGGGTCTGCGGGGGTCATATTATGCGCCAGAAAAAAAAAATCAAAACACTAAAATGGCTATATCTCCTAAACTAGAGGTTTGCGTGGGTCATTTTATGCTTAGAAAAAAAAATTCAAAACACTAAAATATCTACATCTCCTAAACTAGTCGTCTGCGGGGGTCATATTATGCACCAGAAAAAAAACATTCAAAACACTAAAATGGCTGTATCTCCTAAACTAGTGGACTGCGGGGGTCATTTTATGCACCAGAAAAAAAACAATCAAAACACTAAAATGGCTATATCTCCTCAACTAAGGGTCTGCTGGTGTCATATTATGCACCAGAAAAAAACATTCAAAACACTAAAATTTCTATATCTCCTAAACTAGTCGTCTGCGGGGGTCATATTATGCACCAGAAAAAAATATTCAAAACACTTAAATGGCTATATCTCATAAACTGGTGGTCTGCGGGGGTCATTTTATGCACCAGAAAAAAAAATCAAAACACTAAAATGGCTGTATCTCCTAAACTAGTGGTCTGCGGGGGTCATTTTATGCACCAGAAAAAAAACAATGAAAACACTAAAATGGCTATATCTCCTCAACTAGGGGTCTGCTGGTGTTATATTATGCACCAGAAAAAAACATTCAAAACACTAAAATGGCTGTATCTCCTAAACTAGGCGTCTGCGGGGGTCATTTTATGCACCAGAAAAAAAAATCAAAACACTAAAATGGCTGTATCTCCTAAACTATTCGCCTGCAAGTGCCATATAATGCACCAGAAAAAAAACATTCAAAACACTAAAATGGCTATATCTCCTAAACTATTGGTCTGCAGGGGTCATTTTATGCACCAGAAAAAAAAAATTCAAAACACTAAAATGGCTATATCTCCTAAACAAGGGGCCTGCGAGGGTCTTTTTATGCACCTGAAAAAAAAAATTTCAAAACACTTAAATGGCTATATCTCCTAAACTCGGGGTCTGCGGGGGTCATATTATGCGCCAGAAAAAAGAAATCAAAACACTAAAATGGCTATATCTCCTAAACTAGAGATTTGCGTGGGTCATTTTATGCTTAGAAAAAAAAATTCAAAACACTAAAATATCTACATCTCCTAAACTAGTCGTTTGCGGGGGTCATATTATGCACCAGAAAAAAATATTCAAAACACTTAAATGACTATATCTCATAAACTAGGGGTCTGCGGGGGTCATTTTATGCACCAGAAAAAAAAATCAAAACACTAAAATAGCTGTATCTTCTAAACTAGTGGTCTGCGGGGGTCATTTTATGCACCAGAAAAAAAACCATCAAAACACTAAAATGGCTATATCTCCTCAACTAGGGGTCTGCTTGTGTCATATTATGCACCAGAAAAAAACATTCAAAACACTAAAATGGCTATATCTCCTAAACTAGGCGTCTGCGGGAGTCATTTTATGCACCAGAAAAAAAAATCTAAACATTAAAATGGCTGTATCTCTTAAACTAGTGGTCTGCGGGGGTCATTTTATGCACCAGAAAAAAAAATCCAACCACTAAAATGGCTATATCTCCTTAGCTAGGCGTCTGCGGGGGTCATTTTATGCACCAGTAAAAAAACATTCAAAACACTAAAATGGCTATATCTCCTTAGCTAGGCGTCTGCGTGGGCCATATTATGCACCAGAAAAAAAACTTTCAAAACACTAAAATGGCTATATCTCCTAAACTATTGGTCTGCAGGGGTCATTTTATGCACCAGAAAAAAAAAATTCAAAACACTAAAATGGCTATATCTCCTAAACTAGGCGTCTGCGGGAGTCATTTTATGCACCTGAAAAAAAAAATTTCAAAACACTTAAATGGCTATATCTCCTAAACTCGGGGTCTGCGGGGGTCATATTATGCGCCAGAAAAAAAAAATCAAAACACTAAAATGGCTATATCTCCTAAACTAGGCGTCTGCGTGGGTCATTTTATGCACCAGAAAAAAAAATCAAAACACTAAAATGGCTGTATCTCCTAAACTATTCGCCTGCAAGTGCCATATAATGCACTAGAAAAAAAACATTCAAAACACTAAAATGGCTATATCTCCTAAACTATTGGTCTGCAGGGGTCATTTTATGCACCAGAAAAAAAAAATTCAAAACACTAAAATGGCTATATCTCCTAAACAAGGGGTCTGCGAGGGTCTTTTTATGCACCTGAAAAAAAAAATTTCAAAACACTTAAATGGCTATATCTCCTAAACTCGGGGTCTGCGGGGGTCATATTATGCGCCAGAAAAAAGAAATCAAAACACTAAAATGGCTATATCTCCTAAACTAGAGGTTTGCGTGGGTCATTTTATGCTTAGAAAAAAAAATTCAAAACACTAAAATATCTACATCTCCTAAACTAGTCGTCTGCGGGGGTCATATTATGCACCAGAAAAAAATATTCAAAACACTAAAATGGCTATATCTCCTATACTAGGCGTCTGCGGGAGTCATTTTATGCACCAGAAAAAAAAATCAAAACACTAAAATGGCTGTATCTCTTAAACTAGTGGTCTGCAGGGTCATTTTATGCACCAGAAAAAAAAAATTCAAAACACTAAAATGGCTATATCTCCTAAACAAGGGGTCTGCGAGGGTCTTTTTATGCACCTTAAAAAAAAAATTTCAAAACACTAAAACAGCTGTATCTCCTAAACTAGAGGTTTGCGTGGGTCATTTTATGCTTAGAAAAAAAAATTCAAAACACTAAAATATCTTCATCTCCTAAACTAGTCGTCTGCGGGGGTCATATTATGCACCAGAAAAAAATATTCAAAACACTTAAATGGCTATATCTCATAAACTAGGGCTCTGCGGGGGTCATTTTATGCACCAGAAAAAAAAATCAAAACACTAAAATAGCTGTATCTCCTAAACTAGTGGTCTGGGGGGGTCATTTTATGCACCAGAAAAAAAACCATCAAAACACTAAAATGGCTATATCTCCTCAACTAGGGGTCTGCTGGTGTCATATTATGCACCAGAAACAAACATTCAAAACACTAAAATGGCTATATCTCCTAAACTGGTGGTCTCCGGGAGTCATATAATGCACCAGAAAAAAAAAACATTCAAAACACTAAAAGGGCTATATCTCCTAAACTAGTCGTCTGCGGGGGTCATTTTATGCACCAGTAAAAAAATTCGAAACACTAAAATGGCTATATCCCCTAAACTAGGCGTCTGCAGGAGTCATTTTATGCACCAGAAAAAAAAAATCCAAACACTAAAATGGCTATATCTCCTTAGCTAGGCGTCTGCGTGGGCCATATTATGCACCAGAAAAAAAACTTTCAAAACACTAAAATGGCTATATCTCCTAAACTCGTGGTCTGCGGGGGTCATATTATGCGCCAGAAAAAAAAAATTCAAAACACTAAAATGTCTATATCTCCTAAACAAGGGGTCTGCGAGGGTCTTTTTATGCACCTGAAAAAAAAAATTTCAAAACACTTAAATGGCTATATCTCCTACACTCGTGGTCTGCGGGGGTCATATTATGCGCCAGAGAAAAAAAATCAAAACACTAAAATGGCTATATCTCCTAAACTAGGCGTCTGCAAGTGCCATATAATGCACCAGAAAAAAAACATTCAAAACACTAAAATGGCTATATCTCCTAAACTATTGGTCTGCAGGGGTCATTTTATGCACCAGAAAAAAAAAATTCAAAACACTGAAATGGCTATATCTCCTAAACAAGGGGTTTGCGAGGGTCTTTTTATGCACCTGAAAAAAAAAATTTCAAAACACTTAAATGGCTATATCTCCTAAACTCGGGGTCTGCGGGGGTCATATTATGCGCCAGAAAAAAAAAATCAAAACACTAAAATGGCTATATCTCCTAAACTAGAGGTTTGCGTGGGTCATTTTATGCTTAGAAAAAAAAATTCAAAACACTAAAATATCTACATCTCCTAAACTAGTCGTCTGCGGGGGTCATATTATGCACCAGAAAAAAATATTCAAAACACTAAAATGGCTATATCTCCTAAACTAGGCGTCTGCGGGAGTCATTTTATGCACCAGAAAAAAAAATCAAAACACTAAAATGGCTGTATCTCTTAAACTAGTGGTCTGCGGGGGTCATTTTATGCACCAGAAAAAAAACAATCAAAACACTAAATTGGCTATATCTCCTCAACTAGGGGTCTGCTGGTGTCATATTATGCACCAGAAAAAAAACATTCAAAACACTAAAATGGCTATATCTCCTAAACTAGGCGTCTGCGGGGTCATTTTATGCACCAGAAAAAAGTATTCAAAACACTTAAATGGCTATATCTCCTAAACAAGGGGTCTGCGAGGGTCTTTTTATGCACCTGAAAAAAAAACATTCAAAACACTAAAATGGTTATATATTCTCAACTAGGGGTCTGCTGGGGTTATATTATGCACCAGAAAAAAAACATTCAAAACACTAAAAGGGCTATATCTCCTAAACTAGTCGTCTGCGGGGGTCATTTTATGCACCAGTAAAAAAATTCAAAACACTAAAATGGCTATATCTCCGTAGCTAGGCGTCTGCGTGGGCCATATTATGCACCAGAAAAAAAACATTCAAAACACTAAAATGGCTACATCTCCTAAACCAGGGGTCTGCTGGGGTCATTTTATGCACCACAAAAAAAAATTCACAACACTAAATGGGCTATATTTCCTAAACTATTGGTCTGCGGGGGTCATTTTATGCACCAGAAAAAAAAATTCAAAACACTAAAATGGCTATAACTCCTAAACAAGGGGTCTGCGAGGGTCTTTTTATGCATCTGAAAAAAAAAATTTCAAAACACTTAAATGGCTATATCTCCTAAACTCGGGGTCTGCGGGGGTCATATTATGCGCCAAAAAAAAAAAATCAAAACACTAAAATGGCTATATCTCCTAAACTAGAGGTTTGCGTGGGTCATTTTATGCTTAGAAAAAAAAATTCAAAACACTAAAATATCTACATCTCCCAAACTAGTCGTCTGCGGGGGTCATAATATGCACCAGAAAAAATATTCAAAACACTTAAATGGCTATATCTCCTAAACTAGGGGTCTGCGGGGGTCATATTATGCACCAGAAAAAAAACAATCAAAACACTAAAATGGCTATATCTCCTAAACTAGGCGTCTGCGGGGGTCATTTTATGCACCAGAAAAAAAAATCAAAACACTAAAATGGCTGTATCTCCTAAACTATTCGCCTGCAAGTGCCATATAATGCACCAGAAAAAAAACATTCAAAACTCTAAAATGGCTATATCTCCTAAACTATTGGTCTGCAGGGGTCATTTTATGCACCAGAAAAAAAAAATTCAAAACAATAAAATGGCTATATCTCCTAAACAAGGGGTCTGCGAGGGTCTTTTTATGCACCTGAAAAAAAAAATTTCAAAACACTTAAATGGCTATATCTCCTAAACTCGGGGTCTGCGGGGGTCATATTATGCGCCAGAAAAAAAAAATCAAAACACTAAAATGGCTATATCTCCTAAACTAGAGGTTTGCGTGGGTCATAAAAAAAAAATCAAAACACTAAAATGGCTGTATCTCCTAAACTATTCGCCTGCAAGTGCCAAATAATGCACCAGAAAAAAAACATTCAAAACACTAAAATGGCTATATCTCCTAAACTATTGGTCTGCAGGGGTCATTTTATGCACCAGAAAAAAAAAATTCAAAACACTAAAATGGCTATATCTCCTAAACAAGGGGTCTGCGAGGGTCTTTTTATGCACCTGAAAAAAAAAATTTCAAAACACTTAAATGGCTATATCTCCTAAACTCGGGGTCTGCGGGGGTCATATTATGCGCCAGAAAAAAAAAATCAAACACTAAAATGGCTATATCTCCTAAACTAGAGGTTTGCGTGGGTCATTTTATGCTTAGAAAAAAAAATTCAAAACACTAAAATATCTACATCTCCTAAACTAGTCGTCTGCGGGGGTCATATTATGCACCAGAAAAAAATATTCAAAACACTTAAATGACTATATCTCATAAACTAGGGGTCTGCGGGGGTCATTTTATGCACCAGAAAAAAAAATCAAAACACTAAAATAGCTGTATCTCCTAAACTAGTGGTCTGCGTGGGTCATTTCATGCACCAGAAAAAAAACCATCAAAACACTAAAATGGCTATATCTCCTCAACTAGGGGTCTGCTGGTGTCATATTATGCACCAGAAAAAAACATTCAAAACACTAAAATGGCTATATCTCCTAAACTAGGCGTCTGCGGGAGTCATTTATGCACCAGAAAAAAAATCAAAACACTAAAATGGCTGTATCTCTTAAACTAGTGGTCTGCGGGGGTCATTTTATGCACCAGAAAAAAATATTCAAAACACTTAAATGGCTATATCTCCTAAACTGGTGGTCTGCGGGGGTCATATTCTGCACCAGAAAAAAAATTCAAAACACTAAAAAGTCTATATCTCCTAAACACGACGTCTGCGGGGGTCATTTTATGCACCAGAAGAAAAACATTCAAAACACTAAAATGGCTATATCTCCTAAACCAGTCGTCTGCGGGGGTCATATTATGCACCAGAAAAAAATATTCAAAACACTTAAATGGCAATATCTCATAAACTAGGGGTCTGCGGGGGTCATTTTATGCACCAGAAAAAAAAAATCAAAACACTAAATTGGCTGTATCTCCTAAACTAGGGGTCTGCGGAGGTCATTTTTTGCACCAGAAAAAAAAATCAAAACTCTAAATGGCTGTATCTCTTAAACTAGTGGTCGGCGGGGATCATTTTAAGCACCTGAAAAAAAATTTCAAAATCAGAAAGAAAAAAATCCAACCACTAAAATGGCAATATCTCCTTAGCTAGGCGTCTGCGGGGGTCATTTGCACCAGTAAAAAAACATTCAAAACACTAAAAGGGCTATATCTCCTAAACTGCTGGTCATTTTATGCATCAGGAAAAAAAACTCAAAACACTAAAATATCTATGTCTCCTAAACTAGTCGTCTGCGGGGGTCATATTATGCACCAGAAAAAAAGACATTCAAAACACTAAAATGGCTACATCTCCTAAACTAGGGGTCTGCGGAGGTCAATTTATGCACCACAAAAAAAAAAATTCACAACACTAAATGGGCTATATTTCCTAAACTAGTCGTCTGCGGGGGTCAGAAAAAAACATTCAAAACAATAAAATGGCTATAACCCCTAAAATAGGCGCCTGCGGGGGTCATTTTATGCATTAGAAAAAAAAATTCAAAACACTAAATCATCTATATCTCCTAAACCGGTGGTCTCCGGGAGTCATATAATGCACCAGAAAAAAAGCATTCAAAACACTAAAATTTCTATATATTCTCAACTAGGGGTCTGCTGGGGTTATATTATGCACCAGAAAAAAAACATTCAAAACACTAAAAGGGCTATATCTCCTAAACTAGTCGTCTGCGGGGGTCTTTTTATGCACCAGTAAAAAAATTCGAAACACTAAAATGGCTATATCCCCTAAACTAGGCGTCTGCAGGAGTCATTTTATGCACCAGAACAAAAAAAATCCAAACACTAAAATGGCTATATCTCCTTAGCTAGGCGTCTTCGTGGGCCATATTATGCACCAGAAAAAAAACTTTCAAAACACTAAAATGGCTATATCTCCTAAACTATTGGTCTGCAGGGGTCATTTTATGCACCAGAAAAAAAAAAATTCAAAACACTAAAATGGCTATATCTCCTAAACAAGGGGTCTGCGAGGGTCTTTTTATGCACCTGAAAAAAAAAATTTCAAAACACTTAAATGGCTATATCTCCTAAACTCGGGGTCTGCGGGGGTCATGTTATGCGCCAGAAAAAAAAAATCAAAACACTAAAATGGCTATATCTCCTAAACTAGGCGTCTGCGTGGGTCATTTTATGCACCAGAAAAAAAAAATCAAAACACTAAAATGGCTGTATCTCCTAAACTATTCGCCTGCAAGTGCCATATAATGCACCAGAAAAAAAACATTCAAAACACTAAAATGGCTATATCTCCTAAACTATTGGTCTGCAGGTGTCATTTTATGCACCAGAAAAAAAAAATTCAAACACTAAAATGGCTGTATCTCCTAAACAAGGGGTCTGCGAGGGTCTTTTTATGCACCTGAAAAAAAAATTTCAAAACACTTAAATGGCTATATCTCCTAAACTCGGGGTCTGCGGGGGTCATATTATGAGCCAGAAAAAATAAATCAAAACACTAAAATGGCTATATCTCCTAAACTAGAGGTTTGGGTGGGTCATTTTATGCTTAGAAAAAAAAATTCTAAACGCTAAAATATCTACATCTCCTAAACTAGTCGTCTGCGGGGGTCATATTATGCACCAGAAAAAAATATTCAAAAGACTTAAATGGCTATATCTCATAAACTAGGGGTCTGCGGAGGTCATTTTATGCACCAGAAAAAAAATCAAAACACTAAAATAGCTGTATCTCCTAAACTAGTGGTCTGCGGGGGTCATTTTATGCACCAGAAAAAAAACCATCAAAACACTAAAATGGCTATATCTCCTCAACTAGGGGTCTGCTGGTGTCATATTATGCACCAGAAAAAACATTCAAAACACTAAAATGGCTATATCTCCTAAACTAGGCGTCTGCGGGAGTCATTTTATGCACCAGAAAAAAAAATCAAAACACTAAAATGGCTGTATCTCTTAAACTAGTGGTCGCGGGGGTCATTTTATGCACCAGAAAAAAAACAATCAAAACACTAAAATGGCTATATCTCCTCAATTAGGGGTCTGCTGGTGTCATATTATGCACCAGAAAAAAAACATTCAAAAAACTAAAATGGCTATATCTCCTAAACTAGGCGTCTGCGGGGGTCATTTTATGCACCAGAAAAAAGTATTCAAAACACTTCAATGGCTATATCTCCTAAACTGGTGGTCTGCGGGGGTCATATTCTGCACCAGAAAAAAAAATTCAAAACACTAAAAAGTCTATATCTCCTAAACAAGACGTCTGCGGGGGTCATTTTATGCACCAGAAGAAAAACATTCAAAACACTAAAATGGCTATATCTCCTAAACTAGTCGTCTGCGGGGGTCATATTATGCACCAGAAAAAAATATTCAAAACACTTAAATGGCAATATCTCATAAACTAGGGGTCTGCGGGGGTCATTTTATGCACCAGAAAAAAAAAATCGAAACACTAAATTGGCTGTATCTCCTAAACTAGGGGTCTGCGGAGGTAATTTTTTGCACCAGAAAAAAAAATCAAAACACTAAAATGGCTGTATCTCTTAAACTAGTGGTCTGCGGGGGTCATTTTATGCACCTGAAAAAAAAATTTCAAAATCAGAAAGAAAAAAATCCAACCACTAAAATGGCTATATCTCCTTAGCTAGGCGTCTGCGGGGGTCATTTTATGCACCAGTAAAAAAACATTCAAAACACTAAAAGGGCTATATCTCCTAAACTGCTGGTCATTTTATGCATCAGGAAAAAAAACTCAAAACACTAAAATATCTATGTCTCCTAAACTAGTCGTCTGCGGGTGTCATATTATGCACCAGAAAAAAGACATTCAAAACACTAAAATGGCTATATATTCTCAACTAGAGGTCTGCTGGGGTTATTTTATGCAAAAGAAAAAAAACATTCAAAACACTAAAATGGCCATATCCCCTAAACTAGGCGTCTGCGGGAGTCATTTTGTGCACCAGAAAAAAAACATTCAAAACACTAAAATGACTGTATCGCCTCAACTAGGGGTCTGCTGGGGTCATATTATGCACCAGAAAGAAAACATTCAGAACACTAAAATGGCTACATCTCCTAAACTAGGGGTCTGCGGAGGTCAATTTATGCACCAAAAAAAAAAAAATTCACAACTCTAAATGGGCTATATTTCCTAAACTAGTCGTCTGCGGGGGTCATTTTTTGCATTAGAAAAAAAAATTCAAAACACTAGAAAAAAAAATTCAAAACACTAAATTATCTATATCTCCTAAACTGGTGGTCTCCGGGAGTCATATAATGCACCAGAAAAAAAAACATTCAAAGCACTAAAATTTCTATATATTCTCAACTAGGGGTCTGCTGGGGTTATATTATGCACCAGAAAAAAAACATTCAAAACACTAAAAGGGCTATATCTCCTAAACTAGTCGTCTGCGGGGGTCATTTTATGCACCAGTAAAAAAATTCGAAACACTAAAATGGCTATATCCCCTAAACTAGGCGTCTGCAGGAGTCATTTTATGCACCAGAAAAAAAAATCCAAACACTAAAATGGCTATATCTCCTTAGCTAGGCGTCTGCGTGGGCCATATTATGCACAAGAAAAAAAACTTTCAAAACACTAAAATGGCTACATCTCCTCAACTAGGAGTCTGCTGGGGTCATATTATGCACCAGAAAAAAAACATTCAAAACACTAAAATGTCTACATCTCCTAAACTAGGGGTCTGCTGGGGTCATTTTATGCACCACAAAAAAAAACTTCACAACACTAAATGGGCTATATTTCCTAAATTACTCGTCTGCGGGGGCCAGAAAAAAAACATTCAAATACTAAAATGGCTATATCCCCTAAAATAGGCGCCTGCAGGAGTCATTTTATGCACCAGAAAAAAAAATCCAAACACTAAAATGGCTATATCTCCTTAGCTAGGCGTCTGCGTGCGCCGTATTATGCACCAGAAAAAAAACTTTCAAAACACTAAAATGGCTACATCTCCTCAACTAGGAGTCTGCTGGGGTCATATTATGCACCAGAAAAAAAACATTCAAAACACTAAAATGGCTACATCTCCTAAACTAGGGGTCTGCTGGGGTCATTTTATGCACCACAAAAAAAACTTCACAACACTAAATGGGCTATATTTCCTAAACTACTCGTCTGCGGGGGTCAGAAAAAAAACATTCAAAATACTAAAATGGCTATATCCCCTAAAATAGGCGCCTGCGGGGGTCATTTTATGCGCCAGAAAAAAAAAATCCAAACACTAAAATGGCTATATCTCCTTAGCTAGGCGTCTGCGTGGGCCATATTATGCACCAGAAAAAAAACATTCAAAACGGTAAAATGGCTACATCTCCTCAACTAGGAGTCTGCTGGGGTCATATTATGCACCAGAAAAAAAACATTCAAAACACTAAAATGGCTATATCTCCTAAACTAGTCGTCTGCGGGGGTCATATTATGCACCAGAAAAAAATATTCAAAACACTTAAATGGCTATATCTCCTAAACTAGGGGTCTGCGGGGTTCATATTATGCAGCAGAAAAAAAAGTTCAAAACACTAAAATGGCTATATCTCCTAAATTAGGCGTCTGCGGGGGTCATTTTATGCACCAGAAAAAAAACATTCAAAACACTAAAATGGCTATATGCCCTAAACTAGCGGTCTGCGGGAGTCATTTTATGCACCCGAAAAAAAAAATTTCAAAATCAGAAAGAAAAAAATCCAACCACTAAAATGGCTATATCTCCTTAGCTAGGCGTCTGCGGGGGTCATTTTATGCACCAGAAAAAAACATTCAAAACACTAAAATGGCTATATCTCCTAAACTAGTCGTCTGCGTTCGTCATATTATGCACCAGAAAAAAAACATTCAAAACACTAAAATGGCTATATCTCCTATACTAGGCGTCTGCAAGGGCCATATAATGCACCAGAAAAAAAACATTCAAAACACTAAAATGGCCATATCTCTTAAACTATTGGTCTGCGGGGGTCATTTTATGCATCAGAAAAGAAATTTTCAAAACACTAAAATGGCTATATCGCCTCAACTAGTGGTCTGCTGGGGTTATATTATGCATCAGAAAAAAAACATTTAAAACACTAAAATGGCTATATCTCCTAAACAAGGGGTCTGCTAGGGTCTTTTTATGCACCAGAAAAAAAAAATTTCAAAACACTAAACTGGTTATATCTCCTAAGCTAGGCGTCTGTGGGGGTCACTTTATGCAGCAGGAAAAAAAAAGACAAAAATGGCTATATCTCTAAAACTAGTCGTCTTCGTTGGTCATATTATGCACCAGCAAAAAAAAAAAATTCAAAACACTAAAATGGTTATATCTCCTAAACTAGGCGTCTGCGGCGGTCATATTATGCATCAGAAAAAAAAATTGAAAACACTAAAAGTGCTATATCTCATAAACTGGTCGCCTGTGGGCTCATATTATGCACCAGAAAAAAATATTCAATCTGGTTATATCTCCTAAACTAGGGGTCTGCGGGGGTCATATGATGCAGCAGAAAAAAAATTCAAAACACTAAAACGGCTATATCTCCTAAACTAGTCGTCTGCGGGGGCCAGAAAAAAAACATTCAAAATACTAAAATGGCTATATCCCCTAAAATAGGCGCCTGCAGGAGTCATTTTATGCACCAGAAAAAAAAAATCCAAACACTAAAATGGCTATATCTCCTTAGCTAGGCGTCTGCGTGGGCCGTATTATGCACCAGAAAAAATATTTTCAAAACACTTAAATGGCTACATCTCCTCAACTAGGAGTCTGCTGGGGTCATATTATGCACCAGAAAAAAAACATTCAAAACACTAAAATGGCTACATCTCCTAAACTAGGGGTCTGCTGGGGTCATTTTATGCACCACAAAAAAAACTTCACAACACTAAATGGGCTATATTTCCTAAACTACTCGTCTGCGGGGGTCAGAAAAAAAACATTCAAAATACTAAAATGGCTATATCCCCTAAAATAGGCGCCTGCGGGGGTCATTTTATGCGCCAGAAAAAAAAAATCCAAACACTAAAATGGCTATATCTCCTTAGCTAGGCGTCTGCGTGGGCCATATTATGCACCAGAAAAAAAACATTCAAAACGGTAAAATGGCTACATCTCCTCAACTAGGAGTCTGCTGGGGTCATGTTATGCACCAGAAAAAAAACATTCAAAACACTAAAATGGCTGTATCTCCTAAACTAGTCGTCTGCGGGGGTCATATTATGCACCAGAAAAAAATATTCAAAACACTTAAATGGCTATATCTCCTAAACTAGGGGTCTGCGGGGTTCATATTATGCAGCAGAAAAAAAAATTCAAAACACTAAAATGGCTATATCTCCTAAATTAGGCGTCTGCGGGGGTCATTTTATGCACCAGAAAAAAAACATTCAAAACACTAAAATGGCCATATCTCTTAAACTATTGGTCTGCGGGGGTCATTTTATGCATCAGAAAAGAAATTTTCAAAACACTAAAATGGCTATATCGCCTCAACTAGTGGTCTGCTGGGGTTATATTATGCATCAGAAAAAAAACATTTAAAACACTAAAATGGCTATATCTCCTAAACAAGGGGTCTGCTAGGGTCTTTTTATGCACCAGAAAAAAAAAAATTCAAAACACTAAAATGGTTATATCTCCTAAACTAGGCGTCTGCGGCGGTCATATTATGCATCAGAAAAAAAAATTGAAAACACTAAAAGTGCTATATCTCATAAACTGGTCGCCTGTGGGCTCATATTATGCACCAGAAAAAAATATTCAATCTGGCTATATCTCCTAAACTAGGGGTCTGCGGGGGTCATATGATGCAGCAGAAAAGAAAATTCAAAACACTAAAACGGCTATATCTCCTAAACTAGTCGTCTGCGGGTGTCATTTTATGCACCCGAAAAAAAAATTTCAAAACACTAAAATGGCTATATCTCCTAAACTAGGCGTCTGCAAGGGCCATATAATGCACCAGAAAAAAAACACTCAAAACACTTAAATGGCTATTTCTCCTTAGCTAGGCGTCTGCGTGGGCCATATTATGCACCAGAAAAAAAACATTCAAAACGGTAAAATGGCTACATCTCCTCAACTAGGAGTCTGCTGGGGTCATATTATGCACCAGAAAAAAAACATTCAAAACACTAAAATGGCTATATCTCCTAAACTAGTCGTCTGCGGGTGTCATATTATGCACCAGAAAAAAATATTCAAAACACTTACATGGCTATATCTCCTAAACTAGGGGTCTGCGGGGTTCATATTATGCAGCAGAAAAAAAAATTCAAAACACTAAAATGGCTATATCTCCTAAATTAGGCGTCTGCGGGGGTCATTTTATGCGCCAGAAAAAAAAAATCCAAACACTAAAATGGCTATATCTCCTTAGCTAGGCGTCTGCGTGGGCCATATTATGCACCAGAAAAAAAACATTCAAAACGTTAAAATGGCTACATCTCCTCAACTAGGAGTCTGCTGGGGTCATATTATGCACCAGAAAAAAAACATTCAAAACACTAAAATGGCTATATCTCCTAAACTAGTCGTCTGCGGGGGTCATATTATGCACCAGAAAAAAATATTCAAAACACTTAAATGGCTATATCTCCTAAACTAGCGGTCTGCGGGGTTCATATTATGCAGCAGAAAAAAAAATTCAAAACACTAAAATGGCTATATCTCCTAAATTAGGCGTCTGCGGGGGTCATTTTTTGCACCAGAAAAAAAACATTCAAAACACTAAAATGGCTATATGCCCTAAACTAGCGGTCTGCGGGAGTCATTTTATGCACCCGAAAAAAAAAATTTCAAAATCAGAAAGAAAAAAATCCAACCACTAAAATGGCTATATCTCCTTAGATAGGCGTCTGCGTTGGTCATTTTATGCACCAGAAAAAAACGTTCAAAACACTAAAATGGCTATATCACCTAAACTAGTCGTCTGCGTTCGTCAAATTATGCACCAGAAAAAAAACATTCAAAACACTAAAATGGCTATATCTCCTATACTAGGCGTCTGCAAGAGCCATATAATGCACCAGAAAAAAAAACATTCAAAACACTAAAATGGCCATATCTCTTAAACTATTGGTCTGCGGGGGTCATTTTATGCATCAGAAAAGAAATTTTCAAAACACTAAAATGGCTATATCGCCTCAACTAGTGGTCTGCTGGGGTTATATTATGCATCAGAAAAAAAACATTTAAAACACTAAAATGGCTATATCTCCTAAACAAGGGGTCTGCTAGGGTCTTTTTATGCACCAGAAAAAAAAAATTTCAAAACACTAAACTGGTTATATCTCCTAAGCTAGGCGTCTGTGGGGGTCACTTTATGCAGCAGGAAAAAAAAATACAAAAATGGCTATATCTCTAAAACTAGTCGTCTTCGTTGGTCATATTATGCACCAGCAAAAAAAAAAATTCAAAACACTAAAATGGTTATATCTCCTAAACTAGGCGTCTGCGGCGGTCATATTAAGCATCAGAAAAAAAAATTGAAAACACTAAAAGTGCTATATCTCATAAACTGGTCGCCTGTGGGCTCATATTATGCACCAGAAAAAAATATTCAATCTGGCTATATCTCCTAAACTAGGGGACTGCGGGGGTTATATGATGCAGCAGAAAAAAAAATTCAAAACACTAAAACGGCTATATCTCCTAAACTAGTCGTCTGCGGGTGTCATTTTATGCACCCGAAAAAAAATTTCAAAACACTAAAATGGCTATATCTCCTAAACTAGGCGTCTGCAAGGGCCATATAATGCACCAGAAAAAAAACACTCAAAACATTTAAATGGCTATATCTCCTAAACTGGTGATCTGCGGGGGTCATATTCTGCACCAGAAAAAAAAATTCAAAACACTAAAAAGTCTATATCTCCTAAACTAGTCGTCCGCGGGGGTCATTTTATGCACCAGTAAAAAAATTCGAATCACTAAAATGGCTATATCTCCTAAATTAGGCGTCTGCGGGGGTCATTTTATGCACTAGAAAAAAAACATTCAAAACACTAAAATGGCTATATCCCCTAAACTAGCGGTCTGCGGGGGTCATTTTATGCACCCGAAAAAAAAATTTCAAAATCAGAAAGAAAAAAATTAAACCACTAAAATGGCTATATATCCTTAGCTAGGCGTCTGCGGGGGTCATTTTATGCACCAGTAAAAAAACATTCAAAACACTAAAAGGGCTATATCTCCTAAACTGCTGGTCATTTTATGCATCAGAAAAAAAACTCAAAACCCTAAAATATCTATGTCTCCTAAACTAGTCGTCTGCGGTGGTCATATTATGCACCAGAAAAAGGACATTCAAAACACTAAAATGGCTATACACTCCCAACTAGGGGTCTGCTGGGGTTATATTATGCAAAAGAAAAAAAAATTCAAAACACTAAAATGGCTGTATCGCCTCAACTAGTTGTCTGCTGGGGTTATATTATGCATCAGAAAAAAAATATTTAAAACACTGAAATGGCTATATCCCCTAAATTAGGCGTCTGCAGGAGTCATTTTATGCACCAGAAAAATAAAATCCAAACACTAAAATGGCTATATCTCCTTAGGTAGGCGTCTGCGTGGGCCATATTATGCACCAGAAAAAAAACATTCAAAACACTAAAATGGCTACATCTCCTCAACTAGGGGTCTGCTGGGGTCATATTATGCACCAGAAAAAAAACATTCAAAACACTAAAATGGCTACATCTCCTAAACTAGGGGTCTGCGGATGTCAATTTATGCACCACAAAAAAAAAATTTACAACACTAAATGGGCTATATTTCCTAAACTAGTCGTCTGCGGGGGTCAGAAAAAAACATTCAAAACACTAAAATGGCTATATCCCCTAAAATAGGCGACTGCGGGGGTCATTTTATGCACCAGAAAAAAAAATCCAAACACTAAAACGGCTATATCTCCTTAGCTAGGCGTCTGCGTGAGCCATATTATGCACCAGAAAAAAAACATTCAAAACACTAAAATGGCTACATCTCCTCAACTAGGAGTTTGCTGGGGTCATATTATGCACCAGAAAAAAAAACATTCAAAACACTAAAATGGCTATATCTCCTAAACTAGTCGCCTGCGGGGGTCATATTATGCACCAGAAAAGAATATTCAAAACACTTAAATGGCTATATCTCCTAAACTAGGGGTCTGCGGGGTTCATATTATGCAGCAGAAAAAAAACATTCAAAACACTAAAATGGCTACATCTCCTCAACTAGGAGTCTGCTGGGGTCATATTATGCACCAGAAAAACAACATTCAAAACACTAAAATGGCTATATCTCCTAAATTAGGCGTCTGCGGGGGTCATTTTATGCAAAAGAAAAAAAACATTCAAAACACTAAAATGGCTATATCTCTTAAACTAGGCGTCTGCGGGGGTCATTTTATGCACCAGAAAAAAAACATTCAAAACACTAAAATGGCTATATCTCCTAAATTAGGCGTCTGCGGGGGTCATTTTATGCACCAGAAAAAAAACATTCAAAACACTAAAATGGCTATATCCCCTAAAATAGGCGACTGCGGGGGTCATTTTATGCACCAGAAAAAAAAATCCAAACACTAAAATGGCTATATCTCCTTAGCTAGGCGTCTGCGTGAGCCATATTATGCACCAGAAAAAAAACATTCAAAACACTAAAATGGCTACATCTCCTCAACTAGGAGTCTGCTGGGGTCATATTATGCACCAGAAAAAAAACATTCAAAACACTAAAATGGCTATATCTCCTAAATTAGGCGTCTGCGGGGGTCATTTTATGCACCAGAAAAAAAGCATTCAAAACACTAAAATGGCTATATCTCTTAAACTAGGCGTCTGCAAGGGCCAGATAATGCTCCAGAAAAAAAACATTCAAAACACTAAAATGGCCATATCTCTTAAACTATTGGTCTGCGGGGGTCAATTTATGCATCAGAAAAGAAATTTTCAAAACACTAAAATGGCTATGTCTCCTAAACAAGGGGTCTGCTAGGGTCTTTTTATGCACCAGAAAAAAAAATTTCAAAACGCTAAAATGGTTATATCTCCTAAGCTAGGCGTCTGTGTGGGTAACTTTATGCAGCAGAAAAAAAAAATACAAAAATGGCTATATCTATCTCTAAAACTAGTCGTCTTCGTTGGTCATATTATGCACCAGCAAAAAAAAAACTTCAGAACACTAAAATGGTTACATCTCCTAAACTAGGCGTCTGCGGCGTTCATATTATGCATCAGAAAAAAAAATTCAAAACACTAAAAGTGCTATATCTCATAAACTGGTCGTCGGTGGGCTCATATTATGCACCAGAAAAAAATATTCAATCTGGCTATATCTCCTAAACTAGGGGTCTGCGGGGGTCATATGATGCAGCAGAAAAAAAAATTCAAAACACTAAAACGGCTAATATCTCCTAAACTAGTCGTCTGCGGGTGTCATTTTGTGCACCCGAAAAAAAAATTTCAAAACATTAAAATGGCTATATCTCCTAAACTAGGCGTCTGCAAGGGCCATATAATGCACCAGGAAAAAAACACTCAAAACAATACAATGGCTATATCTCTTAAACTAGGGTTCTGCGGGGGTCATTTTATGCAGCAAAAAAAAAATTCACAACTCTAAATGGGCTGTATTTCCTAAACTAGTCGTCTGCGGGGGTCAGAATAAAAACATTCAAAACACTAAAATGGCTATATCCCCTAAAATAGGCGCCTGCGGGGGTCATTTTATGCATTAGAAAAAAAAATTCAAAACACCAAAATATCTATATCTCCTAAACTGGTGGTCTCCGGGAGTCATATAATGCACCAGAAAAAAAAAAATATAAAACACTAAAATGGCTATATATTCTCAACTAGGGGTCTGCTGGGGTTATATTATGCACCAGGAAAAAAACATTCAAAACTCTAAAAGGGCTATATTTCCTAAACTAGTCGTCTGCGCGGGTCATTTTATGCACCAGTAAAAAAATTCAAAACACTAAAATGGCTATATCTCCTAAGCTAGGGGTCTGCTGGGGTAATTTTATGCATCAGAAAAAAAAACTCAAAACACTAAAATATCTATATCTCCTAAAATAGTCGTCTGCGGGGGTCATTTTATGCACCAGAAAAAAAATTCAAAACACTAAATTGACCGTATCTCCTAAACTAGGGGTCTGCTGGGGTCATTTTATGCATCAGAAAAAAAAACTCAAAACACTAAAATGTCAATGTCTCCTAAACTAGAGGTCTGCTGGGGTCATTTTATGCACCACAAAAAAAAATTCACAACTCTAAATGGGCTGTATTTCCTAAACTAGTCGTCTGCGGGGGTCAGAAAAAAAACATTCAAAACACTAAAATGGCTATATCCCCTAAAATAGGCGCCTGCGGGGGTCATTTTATGCATTAGAAAAAAAAATACAAAACACCAAAATATCTATATCTCCTGAACTGGTGGTCTCCGGGAGTCATATAATGCACCAGAAAAAAAAACATTCAAAACACTAAAATGGCTATATATTCTCAACTAGGGGTCTGCTGAGGTTATATTATGCACCAGAAAAAAAACATTCAAAACACTAAAAGGGCTATATCTCCTAAACTAGTCGTCTGCGCGGGTCATTTTATGCACCAGTAAAAAAATTCAAAACACTAAAATGGCTATATCTCCTAAGCTAGGGGTCTGCTGGGGTCATTTTATGCATCAGAAAAAAAAACTCAAAACACTAAAATATCTATATCTCCTAAACTAGTCGTCTGCGGGGGTCATTTTATGCACCAGAAAAAAAATTCAAAACACTAAAATGACTATATCTCCTAAACTAGGCGTCTGCCAGGGCCATATAATGCACCAGAAAAAAACACTCAATACAATAAAATGGCTATATCTCTTAAACTAGGGGTCTGCGGGGGTCATTTTATGCAGCAAAAAAAAATTCAAAATTCAGTCATATTATGCACCAGAAAAAAAATAATACGAAACACTAAAACGGCTATATCTCCTAGACTAGTCGTCTGCGAGGGTCATATTAAGCACCGAAAAAAAAAATTCAAAACACTAAAATGGTTATATCTCCTAAGCTAGGCGTCTGCGGGGGTCACTTTATGCAGCAGGAAAAAAAAATACAAAAATGGCTATATCTCTAAAACTAGTCGTCTTCGTTGGTCATATAATGCACCAGCAAAAAAAAAAATTCAAAACACTAAAATGGTTATATCTCCTAAACTAGGCGTCTGCGGCGGTCATATTATGCATCAGAAAAAAAAAATTCAAAACACTAACATTGCTATATCTCCTAAACTGGTCGTCTTTGGGCTCATATTATGCACCAGAAAAAAATATTCAATCTGGCTATATCTCCTAAGCTAGGGGTCTGCGGGGGTCATATGATGCAGCAAAAAAAAAAACTTCAAAACACTAAAACGGCTATATCTCCTAAACTAGTCGTCTGCGGGTGTCATTTTAAGCACCTGAAAAAAAAATTTCAATACACTAAAATGGCTATATCTCCTAAACTAGGCGTCTGCCAGGGCCATATAATGCACCAGAAAAAAACACTCAATACAATAAAATGGCTATATCTCTTAAACTAGGGGTCTGCGGGGGTCATTTTATGCAGCAAAAAAAAATTCAAAATTCAGTCATATTATGCACCAGAAAAAAAATAATACGAAACACTAAAACGGCTATATCTCCTAGACTAGTCGTCTGCGAGGGTCATATTAAGCACCGAAAAAAAACATCCAAAACACTAAAATGGCTATATCTCCTAAACAAGGGGTCTGCGAGATATTTTATGCACCAGAAAAAAAACATCCAAAACATTAAAATGGCTATATCTCCTAAGCTAGGCGTCTGCGTGGTCATATTATGCACCAGAAAAAAAACATTCAAAACACTAAAATGGCTATATCGCCTCAACTAGTGGTCTGCTGGTGTTATATTATGCATCAGAAAAAAAACATTTAAAACACTAAAATGGCTATATCCCCTAAACTAGGCGTCTGCAGGAGTCATTTTATGCACCAGAAAAAAAAAATCCAAACACTAAAATGGCTATATCTCCTTAGCTTGGCGTCTGCGTGGGCCATATTATGCACCAGAAAAAAAACATTCAAAACACTGAGGCTACATCTCCTCAACTAGGGGTCTGCTGGGGTCATATTATGCACCAGAAAAAAAACATTCAAAACACTAAAATGGCTATATCCCCTAAACTAGCGGTCTGCGGGGGTCATTTTATGCACCCGAAAAAAAAATTTTCAAAATCAGAAAGAAAAAAATCCAACCACTAAAATGGCTATATCTCCTTAGCTATCCGTCTGCGGGGGTCATTTTATGCACCAGAAAAAAAAATTCAAAACACTAAAATGGCTATATCTCCTAAACTAATCGTCTGCGTTCGTCATATTATGCACCAGAAAAAAAAAATTCAAAACACTAAAATGGCTATATCTTCTAATCTAGGCGTCTGCAAGGGCCATATAATGCACCAGAAAAAAAACATTCAAAACAATAAAATGGTTATATCTCCTAAACTATTGGTCTGCGATGGTCATTTTATGCACCAGAAAAAAAAAATTCAAAACACTAAAATGGCTATATCTCCTAAACAAGGGGTCTGCGAGGGTCTTTTTATGCACCAGAAAAAAAAATTTCAAAACACTAAAATGGTTATATCTCCTAAGCTAGGCGTCTGCGGCGGTCATATTATGCATCAGAAAAAAAAAATTCAAAACACTAAAAGTGCTATATCTCCTAAACTGGTCGTCTGTGGGCTCATATTATGCACCAGAAGAAAATATTCAATCTGGCTATATCTCCTAAACTAGGGGTCTGCGGGGGTCCTATGATGCAGCAGAAAAAAAACACTCAAAACAATAAAATGGCTATATCTCTTAAACTAGGGGTTTGCGGGGGTCATTTTATGCAGCAAAAAAAAAATTCACAATTCGGTCATTTTATGCACCTGAAAAAAAATAATACAAAACACTAAAACGGCTATATCTCCTAGACTAGTCGTCTGCGAGGTTCATATTAAGCACCGAAAAAAAACATCCAAAACACTAAAATGGCTATATCTCCTAAACAAGGGGTCTGCGAGGTCATTTTATAGACCAGAAAAAAAACATTCAAAACACTAAAATGGCTGTATCGCCTCAACTAGTGGTCTGCTGGGGTTATATTATGCATCAGAAAAAAAATATTTAAAACACTGAAATGGCTATATCCCCTAAATTAGGCGTCTGCAGGAGTCATTTTATGCACCAGAAAAAAAAAATCCAAACACTAAAATGCCTATATCTCCTTAGCTAGGCGTCTGCGTGGGCCATATTATGCACCAGAAAAAAAACATTCAAAACACTAAAATGGCTACATCTCCTCAACTAGGGGTCTGCTGGGGTCATATTATGCACCAGAAAAAAAACATTCAAAACACTAAAATGGCTACATCTCCTAAACTAGGGGTTTGCGGAGGTCAATTTATGCACCACAAAAAAAAATTCACATCACCAAATGGGCTATATTTCCTAAACTAGTCGTCTGCGGGTGTCAGAAAAAAAACATTCAAAACACTAAAACGGCTATATCCCCTAAAATAGGCGCCTGCGGGGGTCATTTTATGCACCAGAAAGAAAAAATCCAAACACTAAAATGGCTATATCTCCTTAGCTAGGCGTCTGCGTGGCCCATATTATGCACCAGAAAAAAAACATTCAAAACACTAAAATGGCTACATCTCCTCAACTAGCGGTCTGCATGGGTCATTTTATGCACCCGAAAAAAAAAATTTCAAAATCAGAAAGAAAAAAATCCAACCACTAAAATGGCTATATCTCCTTAGCTAGGCGTCTGCGGGGGTCATTTTATGCACCAGAAAAAAAAATTCAAAACACTAAAATGGCTATACCTCCCAAACTAGGCGTCTGCACGGGCCATATAATGCACCAGAAAAAAAACATTCAAAACACTAAAATGGCCTTATCTCTTAAACTATTGGTCTGCGGGGTCATTTTATGCATCAGAAAAGAAATTTTCAAAACACTAAAATGGCTATATCTCCTAAACAAGGGGTCTGCTAGGGTCTTTTTATGCACCAGAAAAAAAAATTTCGAAACACTAAAATGGTTATATCTCCTAAGCTAGGCGTCTGTGGGGGTCACTTTATGAAGCAGGAAAAAAAAATACAAAAATGGCTATATCTCCAAAACTAGGCGTCTGCGGGGGTCATTTTATGTACCAGAAAAAAAATTCAAACCACTAAAATGACTATATCTCCTAAACTAGGGGTCTGCTGGGGTCATTTTATGCATCAGAAAAAAAAATTCAAAACACTAAAATATCTATATCTCCTAAACTAGTCGTCTGCGGGTGTCATATTATGCACCAGAAAAAAAATTCAAAACACTAAAATGGCTATATCTCCTAAACTAGCGGTCTGCTGTGGTCATTTTATGCATCAGAAGAAAAAACCCAAAACACTAAAATATATATGTCTCCTAAACTAGTCGTCTGCGGGGGTTATTATGCACCAGAAAAAAAAATTCAAAACACTAAAATGGGTATATCTCCTAAACTAGGCGTCTGCAGGAGTCATTTTATGCATCAGAAAAAAAAACTCAAAACACTAAAATGTCAATGTCTCCTAAACTAGAGGTCTGCTGGGGTCATTTTATGCACCACAAAAAAAAATTCACAACTCTAAATGGGCTGTATTTCCTAAACTAGTCGTCTGCGGGGGTCAGAAAAAAAACATTCAAAACACTAAAATGGCTATATCCCCTAAAATAGGCGCCTGCGGGGGTCATTTTATGCATTAGAAAAAAAAATACAAAACACCAAAATATCTATATCTCCTGAACTGGTGGTCTCCGGGAGTCATATAATGCACCAGAAAAAAAAACATTCAAAACACTAAAATGGCTATATATTCTCAACTAGGGGTCTGCTGAGGTTATATTATGCACCAGAAAAAAAACATTCAAAACACTAAAAGGGCTATATCTCCTAAACTAGTCGTCTGCGCGGGTCATTTTATGCACCAGTAAAAAAATTCAAAACACTAAAATGGCTATATCTCCTAAGCTAGGGGTCTGCTGGGGTCATTTTATGCATCAGAAAAAAAAACTCAAAACACTAAAATATCTATATCTCCTAAACTAGTCGTCTGCGGGGGTCATTTTATGCACCAGAAAAAAAATTCAAAACACTAAAATGACTAAATCTCCTAAACTAGGCGTCTGCCAGGGCCATATAATGCACCAGAAAAAAACACTCAATACAATAAAATGGCTATATCTCTCCAACTAGGGGTCTGCGGGGGTCATTTTATGCAGCAAAAAAAAATTCAAAATTCAGTCATATTATGCACCAGAAAAAAAATAATACGAAACACTAAAACGGCTATATCTCCTAGACTAGTCGTCTGCGAGGGTCATATTAAGCACCGAAAAAAAAAATTCAAAACACTAAAATGGTTATATCTCCTAAACTAGGCGTCTGCGGCGGTCATATTATGCATCAGAAAAAAAAAATTCAAAACACTAACATTGCTATATCTCCTAAACTGGTCGTCTGTGGGCTCATATTATGCACCAGAAAAAAATATTCAATCTGGCTATATCTCCTAAGCTAGGGGTCTGCGGGGGTCATATGATGCAGCAAAAAAAAAAACTTCAAAACACTAAAACGGCTATATCTCCTAAACTAGTCGTCTGCGGGTGTCATTTTAAGCACCTGAAAAAAAAATTTCAATACACTAAAATGGCTATATCTCCTAAACTAGGCGTCTGCCAGGGCCATATAATGCACCAGAAAAAAACACTCAATACAATAAAATGGCTATATCTCTTAAACTAGGGGTCTGCGGGGGTCATTTTATGCAGCAAAAAAAAATTCAAAATTCAGTCATATTATGCACCAGAAAAAAAATAATACGAAACACTAAAACGGCTATATCTCCTAGACTAGTCGTCTGCGAGGGTCATATTAAGCACCGAAAAAAAACATCCAAAACACTAAAATGGCTATATCTCCTAAACAAGGGGTCTGCGAGATATTTTATGCACCAGAAAAAAAACATCCAAAACATTAAAATGGCTATATCTCCTAAGCTAGGCGTCTGCGTGGTCATATTATGCACCAGAAAAAAAACATTCAAAACACTAAAATGGCTATATCGCCTCAACTAGTGGTCTGCTGGTGTTATATTATGCATCAGAAAAAAAACATTTAAAACACTAAAATGGCTATATCCCCTAAACTAGGCGTCTGCAGGAGTCATTTTATGCACCAGAAAAAAAAAATCCAAACACTAAAATGGCTATATCTCCTTAGCTTGGCGTCTGCGTGGGCCATATTATGCACCAGAAAAAAAACATTCAAAACACTGAGGCTACATCTCCTCAACTAGGGGTCTGCTGGGGTCATATTATGCACCAGAAAAAAAACATTCAAAACACTAAAATGGCTATATCCCCTAAACTAGCGGTCTGCGGGGGTCATTTTATGCACCCGAAAAAAAAATTTTCAAAATCAGAAAGAAAAAAATCCAACCACTAAAATGGCTATATCTCCTTAGCTATCCGTCTGCGGGGGTCATTTTATGCACCAGAAAAAAAAATTCAAAACACTAAAATGGCTATATCTCCTAAACTAATCGTCTGCGTTCGTCATATTATGCACCAGAAAAAAAAAATTCAAAACACTAAAATGGCTATATCTTCTAATCTAGGCGTCTGCAAGGGCCATATAATGCACCAGAAAAAAAACATTCAAAACAATAAAATGGTTATATCTCCTAAACTATTGGTCTGCGATGGTCATTTTATGCACCAGAAAAAAAAAATTCAAAACACTAAAATGGCTATATCTCCTAAACAAGGGGTCTGCGAGGGTCTTTTTATGCACCAGAAAAAAAAATTTCAAAACACTAAAATGGTTATATCTCCTAAGCTAGGCGTCTGCGGCGGTCATATTATGCATCAGAAAAAAAAAATTCAAAACACTAAAAGTGCTATATCTCCTAAACTGGTCGTCTGTGGGCTCATATTATGCACCAGAAGAAAATATTCAATCTGGCTATATCTCCTAAACTAGGGGTCTGCGGGGGTCCTATGATGCAGCAGAAAAAAAACACTCAAAACAATAAAATGGCTATATCTCTTAAACTAGGGGTTTGCGGGGGTCATTTTATGCAGCAAAAAAAAAATTCACAATTCGGTCATTTTATGCACCTGAAAAAAAATAATACAAAACACTAAAACGGCTATATCTCCTAGACTAGTCGTCTGCGAGGTTCATATTAAGCACCGAAAAAAAACATCCAAAACACTAAAATGGCTATATCTCCTAAACAAGGGGTCTGCGAGGTCATTTTATAGACCAGAAAAAAAACATTCAAAACACTAAAATGGCTGTATCGCCTCAACTAGTGGTCTGCTGGGGTTATATTATGCATCAGAAAAAAAATATTTAAAACACTGAAATGGCTATATCCCCTAAATTAGGCGTCTGCAGGAGTCATTTTATGCACCAGAAAAAAAAAATCCAAACACTAAAATGCCTATATCTCCTTAGCTAGGCGTCTGCGTGGGCCATATTATGCACCAGAAAAAAAACATTCAAAACACTAAAATGGCTACATCTCCTCAACTAGGGGTCTGCTGGGGTCATATTATGCACCAGAAAAAAAACATTCAAAACACTAAAATGGCTACATCTCCTAAACTAGGGGTTTGCGGAGGTCAATTTATGCACCACAAAAAAAAAATTCACATCACCAAATGGGCTATATTTCCTAAACTAGTCGTCTGCGGGTGTCAGAAAAAAAACATTCAAAACACTAAAACGGCTATATCCCCTAAAATAGGCGCCTGCGGGGGTCATTTTATGCACCAGAAAGAAAAAATCCAAACACTAAAATGGCTATATCTCCTTAGCTAGGCGTCTGCGTGGCCCATATTATGCACCAGAAAAAAAACATTCAAAACACTAAAATGGCTACATCTCCTCAACTAGCGGTCTGCATGGGTCATTTTATGCACCCGAAAAAAAAAATTTCAAAATCAGAAAGAAAAAAATCCAACCACTAAAATGGCTATATCTCCTTAGCTAGGCGTCTGCGGGGGTCATTTTATGCACCAGAAAAAAAAATTCAAAACACTAAAATGGCTATACCTCCCAAACTAGGCGTCTGCACGGGCCATATAATGCACCAGAAAAAAAACATTCAAAACACTAAAATGGCCTTATCTCTTAAACTATTGGTCTGCGGGGTCATTTTATGCATCAGAAAAGAAATTTTCAAAACACTAAAATGGCTATATCTCCTAAACAAGGGGTCTGCTAGGGTCTTTTTATGCACCAGAAAAAAAAATTTCGAAACACTAAAATGGTTATATCTCCTAAGCTAGGCGTCTGTGGGGGTCACTTTATGAAGCAGGAAAAAAAAATACAAAAATGGCTATATCTCCAAAACTAGGCGTCTGCGGGGGTCATTTTATGTACCAGAAAAAAAATTCAAACCACTAAAATGACTATATCTCCTAAACTAGGGGTCTGCTGGGGTCATTTTATGCATCAGAAAAAAAAATTCAAAACACTAAAATATCTATATCTCCTAAACTAGTCGTCTGCGGGTGTCATATTATGCACCAGAAAAAAAATTCAAAACACTAAAATGGCTATATCTCCTAAACTAGCGGTCTGCTGTGGTCATTTTATGCATCAGAAGAAAAAACCCAAAACACTAAAATATATATGTCTCCTAAACTAGTCGTCTGCGGGGGTTATTATGCACCAGAAAAAAAAATTCAAAACACTAAAATGGGTATATCTCCTAAACTAGGCGTCTGCAGGAGTCATTTTATGCATCAGAAAAAAAAACTCAAAACACTAAAATGTCAATGTCTCCTAAACTAGAGGTCTGCTGGGGTCATTTTATGCACCACAAAAAAAAATTCACAACTCTAAATGGGCTGTATTTCCTAAACTAGTCGTCTGCGGGGGTCAGAAAAAAAACATTCAAAACACTAAAATGGCTATATCCCCTAAAATAGGCGCCTGCGGGGGTCATTTTATGCATTAGAAAAAAAAATACAAAACACCAAAATATCTATATCTCCTGAACTGGTGGTCTCCGGGAGTCATATAATGCACCAGAAAAAAAAACATTCAAAACACTAAAATGGCTATATATTCTCAACTAGGGGTCTGCTGAGGTTATATTATGCACCAGAAAAAAAACATTCAAAACACTAAAAGGGCTATATCTCCTAAACTAGTCGTCTGCGCGGGTCATTTTATGCACCAGTAAAAAAATTCAAAACACTAAAATGGCTATATCTCCTAAGCTAGGGGTCTGCTGGGGTCATTTTATGCATCAGAAAAAAAAACTCAAAACACTAAAATATCTATATCTCCTAAACTAGTCGTCTGCGGGGGTCATTTTATGCACCAGAAAAAAAATTCAAAACACTAAAATGACTAAATCTCCTAAACTAGGCGTCTGCCAGGGCCATATAATGCACCAGAAAAAAACACTCAATACAATAAAATGGCTATATCTCTCCAACTAGGGGTCTGCGGGGGTCATTTTATGCAGCAAAAAAAAATTCAAAATTCAGTCATATTATGCACCAGAAAAAAAATAATACGAAACACTAAAACGGCTATATCTCCTAGACTAGTCGTCTGCGAGGGTCATATTAAGCACCGAAAAAAAAAATTCAAAACACTAAAATGGTTATATCTCCTAAACTAGGCGTCTGCGGCGGTCATATTATGCATCAGAAAAAAAAAATTCAAAACACTAACATTGCTATATCTCCTAAACTGGTCGTCTGTGGGCTCATATTATGCACCAGAAAAAAATATTCAATCTGGCTATATCTCCTAAGCTAGGGGTCTGCGGGGGTCATATGATGCAGCAAAAAAAAAAACTTCAAAACACTAAAACGGCTATATCTCCTAAACTAGTCGTCTGCGGGTGTCATTTTAAGCACCTGAAAAAAAAATTTCAATACACTAAAATGGCTATATCTCCTAAACTAGGCGTCTGCCAGGGCCATATAATGCACCAGAAAAAAACACTCAATACAATAAAATGGCTATATCTCTTAAACTAGGGGTCTGCGGGGGTCATTTTATGCAGCAAAAAAAAATTCAAAATTCAGTCATATTATGCACCAGAAAAAAAATAATACGAAACACTAAAACGGCTATATCTCCTAGACTAGTCGTCTGCGAGGGTCATATTAAGCACCGAAAAAAAACATCCAAAACACTAAAATGGCTATATCTCCTAAACAAGGGGTCTGCGAGATATTTTATGCACCAGAAAAAAAACATCCAAAACATTAAAATGGCTATATCTCCTAAGCTAGGCGTCTGCGTGGTCATATTATGCACCAGAAAAAAAACATTCAAAACACTAAAATGGCTATATCGCCTCAACTAGTGGTCTGCTGGTGTTATATTATGCATCAGAAAAAAAACATTTAAAACACTAAAATGGCTATATCCCCTAAACTAGGCGTCTGCAGGAGTCATTTTATGCACCAGAAAAAAAAAATCCAAACACTAAAATGGCTATATCTCCTTAGCTTGGCGTCTGCGTGGGCCATATTATGCACCAGAAAAAAAACATTCAAAACACTGAGGCTACATCTCCTCAACTAGGGGTCTGCTGGGGTCATATTATGCACCAGAAAAAAAACATTCAAAACACTAAAATGGCTATATCCCCTAAACTAGCGGTCTGCGGGGGTCATTTTATGCACCCGAAAAAAAAATTTTCAAAATCAGAAAGAAAAAAATCCAACCACTAAAATGGCTATATCTCCTTAGCTATCCGTCTGCGGGGGTCATTTTATGCACCAGAAAAAAAAATTCAAAACACTAAAATGGCTATATCTTCTAATCTAGGCGTCTGCAAGGGCCATATAATGCACCAGAAAAAAAACATTCAAAACAATAAAATGGTTATATCTCCTAAACTATTGGTCTGCGATGGTCATTTTATGCACCAGAAAAAAAAAATTCAAAACACTAAAATGGCTATATCTCCTAAACAAGGGGTCTGCGAGGGTCTTTTTATGCACCAGAAAAAAAAATTTCAAAACACTAAAATGGTTATATTTCCTAAGCTAGGCGTCTGCGGCGGTCATATTATGCATCAGAAAAAAAAAATTCAAAACACTAAAAGTGCTATATCTCCTAAACTGGTCGTCTGTGGGCTCATATTATGCACCAGAAGAAAATATTCAATCTGGCTATATCTCCTAAACTAAGGGTCTGCGGGGGTCCTATGATGCAGCAGAAAAAAAACACTCAAAACAATAAAATGGCTATATCTCTTAAACTAGGGGTTTGCGGGGGTCATTTTATGCAGCAAAAAAAAAATTCACAATTCGGTCATTTTATGCACCTGAAAAAAAATAATACAAAACACTAAAACGGCTATATCTCCTAGACTAGTCGTCTGCGAGGTTCATATTAAGCACCGAAAAAAAACATCCAAAACACTAAAATGGCTATATCTCCTAAACAAGGGGTCTGCGAGGTCATTTTATAGACCAGAAAAAAAACATTCAAAACACTAAAATGGCTGTATCGCCTCAACTAGTGGTCTGCTGGGGTTATATTATGCATCAGAAAAAAAATATTTAAAACACTGAAATGGCTATATCCCCTAAATTAGGCGTCTGCAGGAGTCATTTTATGCACCAGAAAAAAAAAATCCAAACACTAAAATGCCTATATCTCCTTAGCTAGGCGTCTGCGTGGGCCATATTATGCACCAGAAAAAAAACATTCAAAACACTAAAATGGCTACATCTCCTCAACTAGGGGTCTGCTGGGGTCATATTATGCACCAGAAAAAAAACATTCAAAACACTAAAATGGCTACATCTCCTAAACTAGGGGTTTGCGGAGGTCAATTTATGCACCACAAAAAAAAATTCACAACACCAAATGGGCTATATTTCCTAAACTAGTCGTCTGCGGGGGTCAGAAAAAAAACATTCAAAACACTAAAACGGCTATATCCCCTAAAATAGGCGCCTGCGGGGGTCATTTTATGCACCAGAAAGAAAAAATCCAAACACTAAAATGGCTATATCTCCTTAGCTAGGCGTCTGCGTGGCCCATATTATGCACCAGAAAAAAAACATTCAAAACACTAAAATGGCTACATCTCCTCAACTAGCGGTCTGCATGGGTCATTTTATGCACCCGAAAAAAAAAATTTCAAAATCAGAAAGAAAAAAATCCAACCACTAAAATGGCTATATCTCCTTAGCTAGGCGTCTGCGGGGGTCATTTTATGCACCAGAAAAAAAAATTCAAAACACTAAAATGGCTATACCTCCCAAACTAGGCGTCTGCACGGGCCATATAATGCACCAGAAAAAAAACATTCAAAACACTAAAATGGCCTTATCTCTTAAACTATTGGTCTGCGGGGTCATTTTATGCATCAGAAAAGAAATTTTCAAAACACTAAAATGGCTATATCTCCTAAACAAGGGGTCTGCTAGGGTCTTTTTATGCACCAGAAAAAAAAATTTCGAAACACTAAAATGGTTATATCTCCTAAGCTAGGCGTCTGTGGGGGTCACTTTATGAAGCAGGAAAAAAAAATACAAAAATGGCTATATCTCCAAAACTAGGCGTCTGCAAGGGCCATATAATGCACCAGAAAAAAAACACTCAAAACAATAAAATGGCTATATCTCTTAAACTAGGGTTCTGCGGGGGTCATTTTATGCAGCAAAAAAAAAATTCAAAATTCAGTCATATTATGCACCAGAAAAAAATAATACAAAACACTAAAACGGCTATATCTCCTAGACTAGTCGTCTGCGAGGGTCATATTAAGCACCGAAAAAAAACATTCAAAACACTAAAAGGGCTATATCTCCTAAACTAGTCATCTGCGGGGGTCATTTTATGTACCAGAAAAAAAATTCAAACCACTAAAATGACTATATCTCCTAAACTAGGGGTCTGCTGGGGTCATTTTATGCATCAGAAAAAAAAATTCAAAACACTAAAATATCTATATCTCCTAAACTAGTCGTCTGCGGGTGTCATATTATGCACCAGAAAAAAAATTCAAAACACTAAAATGGCTATATCTCCTAAACTAGCGGTCTACTGTGGTCATTTTATGCATCAGAAGAAAAAACCCAAAACACTAAAATATATATGTCTCCTAAACTAGTCGTCTGCGGGGGTTATTATGCACCAGAAAAAAAAATTCAAAACACTAAAATGGGTATATCTCCTAAACTAGGCGTCTGCAAGGGCCATATAATGCAACAGAAAAAAAATTTTCAAAACACTAAAATGGCCATATCTTTTAAACTATTGGTCTGCGGGGGTCATTTTATGCATCAGAAAAAAAATTTTCAAAACACTAAAATGGCTATATCTCCTAAACAAGTGGTATACGAGGGTCTTTTTATGCACCAGAAAAAAAAAATTTCAAAACACTAAAATGGTTATATCTCCTAAGCTAGGCGTCTGCGGGGGTCACTTTATGCAGCAGGAAAAAAAATACAAAAATGGCTATATCTCTAAAACTAGTCTTCTTCGTTGGTCATATAATGCACCAGCCAAAAAAAAAATTCAAAACACTAAAATGGTTATATCTCCTAAACTAGGCGTCTGCCAGGGCCATATAATGCACCAGAAAAAAACACTCAATACAATAAAATGGCAATATCTCTTAAACTAGGGGTCTGCGGGGGTCATTTTATGCAGCAAAAAAAAATTCAAAATTCAGTCATATTATGCACCAGAAAAAAAATAATACAAAACACTAAAACGGCCATATCTCCTAGACCAGTCGTCTGCGAGGGTCATATTAAGCACCGAAAAAAAACATCCAAAACACTAAAATGGCTATATCTCTTAAACAAGGGGTCTGCGAGGTATTTTATGCACCAGAAAAAAAACATCCAAAACACTAAAATGGCTATATCTCCTAAGCTAGGCGTCTGCGTGGTCATATTATGCACCAGAAAAAAAACATTCAAAACACTAAAATGGCTATATCGCCTCAACTAGTGGTCTGCTGGGGTTATATTATGCATCAGAAAAAAAAACATTTAAAACACTAAAATGGCTATATCCCCTAAACTAGGCGTCTGCAGGAGTCATTTTATGCACCAGAAAAAAAAAATCCAAACACTAAAATGGCTATATCTCCTTAGCTTGGCGTCTGCGTGGGCCATATTATGCACCAGAAAAAAAACATTCAAAACACTAAAATGGCTACATCTCCTCAACTAGGGGTCTGCTGGTGTCATATTATGCACCAGAAAAAAAACATTCAAAACACTAAAATGGCTATATCCCCTAAACTAGCGGTCTGCGGGGGTCATTTTATGCACCCGAAAAAAAAATTTTCAAAATCAGAAAGAAAAAAATCCAACCACTAAAATGGCTATATCTCCTTAGCTATCCGTCTGCGTGGGTCATTTTATGCACCAGAAAAAAAAATTCAAAACACTAAAATGGCTATATCTCCTAAACTAATCGTCTGCGTTCGTCATATTATGCACCAGAAAAAAAAAATTCAAAACACTAAAATGGCTATATCTTGTAAACTAGGCGTCTGCAAGGGCCATATAATGCACCAGAAAAAAAACATTCAAAACAATAAAATAATCATATCTCCTAAACTATTGGTCTGCGGGGGTCACTTTATGCATCACAAAAAAAAATTCAAAACACTAAAATGGCTATATCTCCTAAACTAGGCGTCTGCAAGGGCCATATAATGCACCAGAAAAAAAACATTCAAAACAATAAAATGGTTATATCTCCTAAACTATTGGTCTGCGGGGGTCATTTTATGCACCAGAAAAAAAAATTCAAAACACTAAAATGGCTATATCTCCTAATCAAGGGGTCTGCGAGGGTCTTTTTATGCACCAGAAAAAAAAATTTCAAAACACTAAAATGGTTATATCTCCTAAGCTAGGCGTCTGCGGCTGTCACTTTATGCAGCAGGAAAAAAAAATACAAAAATATCTATATCTCTAAAACTATTCGTCTTCGTTGGTTATATTATGCAATAGCAAAAAAAAAATTCAAAACACTAAAACGGCTATATCTCCTAAACTAGACGTCTGCGGGTGTCATTTTATACACCCGAAAAAAAAATTTCAAAACACTAAAATGGCTATATCTCCTAAACTATTGGTCTGCGGGGATCATTTTATGCATCAGAAAAAAAATTTCAAAACACTAAAATGGCTATATCTCCTAAACTATTCGTCTGCAAGGGCCATATAATGCACCAGAAAAAAAACATTCAAAACACTAAAATGGTATCTCCTAAACTATTGGTCTGCTGGGGTCATATTATGCACCAGAAAAAAAACATTCAAAACACTAAAATGGCTACATCTCCTAAACTAGGGGTTTGCGGAGGTCAATTTATGCACCACAAAAAAAAATTCACAACACCAAATGGGCTATATTTCCTAAACTAGTCGTCTGCGGGGGTCAGAAAAAAAACATTCAAAACACTAAAACGGCTATATCCCCTAAAATAGGCGCCTGCGGGGGTCATTTTATGCACCAGAAAGAAAAAATCCAAACACTAAAATGGCTATATCTCCTTAGCTAGGCGTCTGCGTGGCCCATATTATGCACCAGAAAAAAAACATTCAAAACACTAAAATGGCTACATCTCCTCAACTAGCGGTCTGCATGGGTCATTTTATGCACCCGAAAAAAAAAATTTCAAAATCAGAAAGAAAAAAATCCAACCACTAAAATGGCTATATCTCCTTAGCTAGGCGTCTGCGGGGGTCATTTTATGCACCAGAAAAAAAAATTCAAAACACTAAAATGGCTATACCTCCCAAACTAGGCGTCTGCACGGGCCATATAATGCACCAGAAAAAAAACATTCAAAACACTAAAATGGCCTTATCTCTTAAATTATTGGTCTGCGGGGTCATTTTATGCATCAGAAAAGAAATTTTCAAAACACTAAAATGGCTATATCTCCTAAACAAGGGGTCTGCTAGGGTCTTTTTATGCACCAGAAAAAAAAATTTCGAAACACTAAAATGGTTATATCTCCTAAGCTAGGCGTCTGTGGGGGTCACTTTATGAAGCAGGAAAAAAAAATACAAAAATGGCTATATCTCCAAAACTAGGCGTCTGCAAGGGCCATATAATGCACCAGAAAAAAAACACTCAAAACAATAAAATGGCTATATCTCTTAAACTAGGGTTCTGCGGGGGTCATTTTATGCAGCAAAAAAAAATTCAAAATTCAGTCATATTATGCACCAGAAAAAAATAATACAAAACACTAAAACGGCTATATCTCCTAGACTAGTCGTCTGCGAGGGTCATATTAAGCACCGAAAAAAAACATTCAAAACACTAAAATGGCTATATCTCCTAAACAAGGGGTCTGCGAGGTCATTTTATGCACCAGAAAAAAACATCCAAAACACTAAAATGGCTATTTCGCTTCAACTAGTGGTCTGTTGGGGTTATATTAAGCATCAGAAAAAAAACATTCAAAACACTAAAAGGGCTATATCTCCTAAACTAGTCATCTGCGGGGGTCATTTTATGTACCAGAAAAAAAATTCAAACCACTAAAATGACTATATCTCCTAAACTAGGGGTCTGCTGGGGTCATTTTATGCATCAGAAAAAAAAATTCAAAACACTAAAATATCTATATCTCCTAAACTAGTCGTCTGCGGGTGTCATATTATGCACCAGAAAAAAAATTCAAAACACTAAAATGGCTATATCTCCTAAACTAGCGGTCTGCTGTGGTCATTTTATGCATCAGAAGAAAAAACCCAAAACACTAAAATATATATGTCTCCTAAACTAGTCGTCTGCGGGGGTTATTATGCACCAGAAAAAAAAATTCAAAACACTAAAATGGGTATATCTCCTTAACTAGGCGTCTGCAAGGGCCATATAATGCAACAGAAAAAAAATATTCAAAACACTAAAATGGCCATATCTCTTAAACTATTGGTCTGCGGGGGTCATTTTATGCATCAGAAAAAAAATTTTCAAAACACTAAAATGGCTATATCTCCTAAACAAGTGGTATACGAGGGTCTTTTTATGCACCAGAAAAAAAAAATTTCAAAACACTAAAATGGTTATATCTCCTAAGCTAGGCGTCTGCGGGGGTCACTTTATGCAGCAGGAAAAAAAATACAAAAATGGCTATATCTCTAAAACTAGTCGTCTTCGTTGGTCATATAATGCACCAGCCAAAAAAAAAATTCAAAACACTAAAATGGTTATATCTCCTAAACTAGGCGTCTGCCAGGGCCATATAATGCACCAGAAAAAAAAACTCAATACAATAAAATGGCAATATCTCTTAAACTAGGGGTCTGCGGGGGTCATTTTATGCAGCAAAAAAAAATTCAAAATTCAGTCATATTATGCACCAGAAAAAAAATAATACAAAACACTAAAACGGCCATATCTCCTAGACCAGTCGTCTGCGAGGGTCATATTAAGCACCGAAAAAAAACATCCAAAACACTAAAATGGCTATATCTCTTAAACAAGGGGTCTGCGAGGTATTTTATGCACCAGAAAAAAAACATCCAAAACACTAAAATGGCTATATCTCCTAAGCTAGGCGTCTGCGTGGTCATATTATGCACCAGAAAAAAAACATTCAAAACACTAAAATGGCTATATCGCCTCAACTAGTGGTCTGCTGGGGTTATATTATGCATCAGAAAAAAAAACATTTAAAACACTAAAATGGCTATATCCCCTAAACTAGGCGTCTGCAGGAGTCATTTTATGCACCAGAAAAAAAAAATCCAAACACTAAAATGGCTATATCTCCTTAGCTTGGCGTCTGCGTGGGCCATATTATGCACCAGAAAAAAAACATTCAAAACACTAAAATGGCTACATCTCCTCAACTAGGGGTCTGCTGGTGTCATATTATGCACCAGAAAAAAAACATTCAAAACACTAAAATGGCTATATCCCCTAAACTAGCGGTCTGCGGGGGTCATTTTATGCACCCGAAAAAAAAATTTTCAAAATCAGAAAGAAAAAAATCCAACCACTAAAATGGCTATATCTCCTTAGCTATCCGTCTGCGTGGGTCATTTTATGCACCAGAAAAAAAAATTCAAAACACTAAAATGGCTATATCTCCTAAACTAATCGTCTGCGTTCGTCATATTATGCACCAGAAAAAAAAAATTCAAAACACTAAAATGGCTATATCTTGTAAACTAGGCGTCTGCAAGGGCCATATAATGCACCAGAAAAAAAACATTCAAAACACTAAAATGGCTATATCTCCTAAACAAGGGGTCTGCAGCGGTCATATTATGCATCAAAAAAAAAAAAATTCAAAACACTAAAAGTGCTATATCTCCTAAACTGGTCGTCTGTGGGCTCATATTATGCACCAGAAGAAAATATTCAATCTGGCTATATTTCATAAACTAGGGGTCTGCGGGGGTCCTATTATGCACCAGAAAAAAAAATCCAAACACTAAAATGGCTATATCTCCTTAGCTAGGCGTCTGCGTGGGCCATATTATGCACCAGAAAAAAAACATTCAAAACACTAAAATGGCTACATCTCCTAAACTAGGGGTCTGCTGGGGTCATTTTATGCACCACAAAAAACAAATTCACAACTCTAAATGGGCTATATTTCCTAAACTAGTCGTCTGCGGGGGTCAGAAAAAAAAATTCAAAACACCAAAATATTTATATCTCCTAAACTGGTGGTATCCGGGAGTCATATAATGCACCAGAAAAAAAAACATTCAAAACACTAAAATGGCTATATATTCTCAACTAGGGGTCTGCTGGGGTTATATTATGCACCAGAAAAAAAAACATTCAAAACACTAAATGGGCTATATCTCCTAAACTAGTCGTCTGCGCGGGTCATTTTATGCACCAGTAAAAAACTTCAAAACACTAAAATGACTATATCTCCTAAGCTAGGGGTCTGCTGGGGTCATTTTATGCATCAGAAAAAAAAACTCAAAACACTAAAATATCTATATCTCCTAAACTAGTCGTCTGCGGGGGTCATTTTATGCACCAGAAAAAAAATTCAAAACTCTAAAATGACTATATCTCCTAAACTAGGGGTCTGCTGGGGTCATTTTATGCATCAGAAAAAAAAACTCAAAACATTAAAATATCTATATCTCCTAAACTAGTCGTCTGCGGGTGTCATATTATGCACCAGAAAAAAACTTCAAAACACTAAAATGGCTATATCTCCTAAACTAGCGGTCTGCTGTGGACATTTTATGCATCAGAAAAAAAAACTCAAAACACTAAAATATATATGTCTCCTAAACTAGTCGTCTGCGGGGGTTATATTATGCACCAGAAAAAAATATTCAAAACACTAAAATGGCTATATCCCCTAAACTAGCGGTCTGCGGGGGTCATTTTATGCACACGAAAAAAAAAATTTCAAAATCAGAAAGAAAAAAATCCAACCACTAAAATGGCTATATCTCCTTAGCTAGGCGTCGGCGGGGGTCATTTTATGCACCAGAAAAAAAAATTCAAAACACTAAAATGGGTATATCTCCTACACTAGGCGTCTGCGTTCGTCATATAATGCACCAGAAAAAAAATATTCAAAACACTAAAATGGCCATATCTCCTAAACTATTGGTCTGCGGGGGTCATTTTATGCATCAGAAAAAAAATTTTCAAAACACTAAAATGGCTATATCTCCTAAACAAGTGGTCTGCGAGGGTCTTTTTATGCACCAGAAAAAAAGAATTTCAAAACACTAAAATGGTTATATCTCCTAAACTAGTCGTCTGCGAGGGTCATATTAAGCACCGAAAAAAAACATCCAAAACACTAAAATGGCTATATCTCCTAAACAAGGGGTCTGCGAGGTATTTTATGCACCAGAAAAAAAAACATCCAAAACACTAAAATGGCTATATCTCCTAAGCTAGGCGTCTGCGTGGTCATATTATGCACCAGAAAAAAAAACATTCAAAACACTAAAATGGCTATATCGCCTCAACTAGTGGTCTGCTGGGGTTATATTATGCATCAGAAAAAAAACATTTAAAACACTAAAATGGCTATATCCCCTAAACTAGGCGTCTGCAGGAGTCATTTTATGCACCCGAAAAAAAAATTTTCAAAATCAAAAAGAAAAAAATCCAACCACTAAAATGGCTATATCTCCTTAGCTATCCGTCTGCGGGGGTCATTTTATGCACCAGAAAAAAAAATTCAAAACACTAAAATGGCTATATCTCCTAAACTAATCGTCTGCGTTCGTCATATTATGCACCAGAAAAAAAAAATTCAAAACACTAAAATGGTTATATCTTGTAAACTAGGCGTCTGCAAGGGCCATATAATGCACCAGAAAAAAAACATTCAAAACAATAAAATGGTTATATCTCCTAAACTATTGGTCTGCGGAGGTCATTTTATGCATCAGAAAAAAAAATTCAAAACACTAAAATGGCTATATCTCCTAAACTAGGCGTCTGCAAGGGCCATATAATGCACCAGAAAAAAAACATTCAAAACAATAAAATGGTTATATCTCCTAAACTATTGGTCTGCGGGGGTCATTTTATGCACCAGAAAAAAAAAATTCAAAACACTAAAATGGCTATATCTCCTAAACAAGGGGTCTGCGAGGGTCTTTTTATGCACCAGAAAAAAAAATTTCAAAACACTAAAATGGTTATATCTCCTAAGCTAGGCGTCTGCGGCTGTCACTTTATGCAGCAGGAAAAAAAAAATACAAAAATATCTATATCTCTAAAACTATTCGTCTTCGTTGGTTATATTATGCAATAGCAAAAAATAAAATTCAAAACACTAAAACGGCTATATCTCCTAAACTAGACGTCTGCGGGTGTCATTTTATACAACCGAAAAAAAAATTTCAAAACACTAAAAGTGCTATATCTCCTAAACTGGTCGTCTGTGTTCTCATATTATGCACCAGAAAAAAATATTCAATCTGGCTATATCTCCTAAACTAGGGGTCTGCGGGGATCATTTTATGCCTCAGAAAAAAAATTTCAAAACACTAAAATGGCTATATCTCCTAAACTACTCGTCTGCAAGGGCCATATAATGCACCAGAAAAAAAACATTCAAAACAATAAAATGGTTATATCTCCTAAACTATTGGTCTGCGGGGGTCATTTTGTGCATCAGGAAAAAAAATTCAAAACACTAAAATGGCTATATCTCCTAAACTAGGCGTCTGCAAGGGCCATATAATGAACCAGAAAAAAAACATTCAAAACAATAAAATGGTTATATCTCCTAAACTATTGGTCTGCGGGGGTCATTTTATGCACCAGAAAAAAAAAATTCAAAACACTAAAATGGCTATATCTCCTAAACAAGGGGTCTGCGAGGGTCTTTTTATGCACCAGAAAAAAAAATTTCAAAACACTAAAATGGTTATATCTCCTGAGCTAGGCGTCTGCGGCTGTCATTTTATGCAGCAGGAAAAAAAAATACAAAAATATCTATATCTCTAAAACTATTCGTCTTCGTTGGTTATGTTATGCAATAGCAAAAAATAAAATTCAAAACACTAAAACGGCTATATCTCCTAAACTAGACGTCTGCGGGTGTCATTTTATACACCGGAAAAAAAAATTTCAAAACACTAAAAGTGCTATATCTCCTAAACTGGTCGTCTGTGGGCTCATATTATGCACCAGAAGAAAATATTCAATCTGGCTATATCTCCTAAACTAGGGGTCTGCGTGGTCATATTATGCACCAGAAAAAAAACATTCAAAACACTAAAATGGCTATATCTCCTAAACTATTGGTCTGCGGGGGTCATTTTATGCACCAGAAAAAAAACATCCAAAACACTAAAATGGCTATATCTCCTAAGCTAGGCGTCTGCGTGGTCATATTATGCACCAGAAAAAAAACATTCAAAACACTAAAATGGCTATATCGCCTCAACTAGTGGTCTGCTGGGGTTATAAAAAAACATTTAAAACACTAAAATGGCTACATCTCCTAAACTAGGGGTCTGCTGGGGTCATTTTGTGCATCAGAAAAAAGACATTCAAAACACTAAAATGGCTATATATTCTCAACTAGTGGTCTGCTGGGGTTATATTATGCAAAAGAAAAAAAATTTTCAAAACACTAAAATGGCCATATCCCCTAAACTAAGCGTATGCGGGGGTCATTTTTTGCAGCAGGAAAAAGACAATTCAAAACTATAAAACGACAATATCTCCTAAACCAGTCGTCTGCGGGTGTCATTTCATGCACCAGAAAAAAAATTCAAAACACTAAAATATTTATATCTCCTAAACTGGTGGTCTCCGGGAGTCATATAATGCACCAGAAAAAAAAACATTCAAAACACTAAAATGGCTATATATTCTCAACTAGGGTCTGCTGGGGATATATTATGCACCAGAAAAAAAACATTCAAAACACTAAATGGGCAATATTTCCTAAACTAGTCGTCTGCGGGGGTCAGAAAAAAAACATTTAAAACACTAAAATGGCTATATCCCCTAAACTAGGCGTCTGCAGGAGTCATTTTATGCCCCAGAAAAAAAAAATCCAAACACTAAAATGGCTATATCTGCTTAGCTTGGCGTCTGCGTGGGCCATATTATGCACCAGAAAAAAAACATTCAAAACACTAAAATGGCTACATCTCCTCAACTAGGGGTCTGCTGGGGTCATATTATGCACCAGAAAAAAAACATTCAAAACACTAAAATGGCTATATCCCCTAAACTAGCGGTCTGCGGGGGTCATTTTATGCACCCGAAAAAAAATTTTTCAAAATCAGAAAGAAAAAAATCCAACCACTAAAATGGCTATATCTCCTTAGTTAGGCGTCTGCGGGGGTCATTTTATGCACCAGAAAAAAAACTTTCAAACCACTAAAATGGCTATATCCCCTAAACTAGCGGTCTGCGGGGTCATTTTATGCACCCGAAAGAAAAAATTTCAAAATCAGAAAGAAAAAAATCCAACCACTAAAATGGCTATATCTCCTTAGCTATCCGTCTGCGGGGGTCATTTTATGCACCAGAAAAAAAAATTCAAAACACTAAAATATCTATATCTCCTAAACTAGTCGTCTGCGGGGGTCATTTTATGCACCAGAAAAAAAATTCAAAACACTAAAATGGCTATATCTCCTAAACTAGGGGTCTGCTGGGGTCATTTTATGCATCAGAAAAAAAGCTCAAAACACTAAAATATTTATGTCTCCTAAATTAGTCGTCTGCGGGGGTCATATTATGCACCAGAAAAAAGACATTCAAAACACTAAAATGGCTATATATTCTCAACTAGGAGTCTGCTGGGGTTATATTATGCAAAAGAAAAAAAACTTTCAAAACACTAAAATGGCCATATCCCCTAAACTAAGCGTCTGCGGGGGTCATTTTTTGCAGCAGGAAAAAGACAATTCAAAACCCTAAAACGACAATATCTCCTAAACCAGACGTCTGCGGGTGTCATTTCATGCACCAGAAAAAAAAATTCAAAACACTAAAATATCTATATCTCCTAAACTGGTGGTCTCCGGGAGTCATATAATGCACCAGAAAAAAAAAACCTTCAAATCACTAAAATGGCTATATATCCTAAGCTAGGGGTCTGCTGGGGTCATTTTATGCATCAGAAAAAAAAAACTCAATACACTAAAATATCTATATCTCCTAAACTAGTCGTCTGCGGGGGTCAATTTAAGCACCAGAAAAAAAATTCAAAACACTAAAATGGCTATGTGTCCTAAACTTGTGATCTGCGTGGGTCATATTATGCATCAGAAAAAAAAAAAAAAACACTAAAATATCTATATCTCCTAAACTAGTCGTCTGCGGGGTCATATTATGCACCAAAAAAAAAGACATTCAAAACACTAAAATGGCTATGTATTCTCAACTAGTGGTCTGCTGGGGTTATATTATGCATCAGAAAAAAAAACTCAAAACACTAAAATATCTATATCTCCTAAACTAGTCGTCTGCGGGGGTCATTTTATGCACCAGAAAAAAAATTCAAAACACTAAAATGGCTATATCTCCTAAACTAGTGGTCTGCTGGGGTCATTTTATGCACCAGAAAAAAAACATTCAAAACTCTAAAATGGCTATATATTTTCAACTAGGGGTCTGCTGGGGTTATATTATGCAAAAGAAAAAAAACGTTCAAAACACTAAAATGGCCATATCCCCTAAACAAAGCGTCTGCGGGAGTCATTTTTTGCAGCACTAAAAAGACAATTCAAAACCCTAAAACGACAATATCTCCTAAACCAGCCGTCTGCGGGTGTCATTTCATGCACCAGAAAAAAAAATTCGAAACACTAAAATGGCTATATCCCCTAAACTGGTGGTCTGCGGGGGTCATTTTATGCATCAGAAAAAAAAAATTAAAAACGCTAAAATCTATATCTCCTAAACTAGTCGTCTGCGTGAGTCACATTAAGCACCAGAGAAAAAACATTCAAAACACTAAAATGGCTATATCTCCTAAACTGGTGGTCTGCGGGGGTCATTTTATGCATCAGAAAAAAAAATTCAAAACACTAAAATTTCTATATCCATTAAACTAGGCGTCTGCGGGGGTCATTTTTTGCAGCAGGAAAAAAACAATTCAAAATCCTAAAACGGCAATATCTCCCAAACCAGTCGTCTGCGGGTGTCATTTCATGCACCAGAAAAAAAAAATTCAAAACACTAAAATGGCTATATCCCCTAAACTAGGCGTCTGCGTGAGTCATATTATGCACCAGAAAAAAATATTCAAAACACTAAAATGGCTATATCTCTTAAACTAGGAGTCTACGGGGGTCATTTTATGCAGCAGGAAAAAAAAATTCAAAACACTAAAACGGCTATATCTCCTAAACTAGGCGTCTGCGGGGGTCACTTTATGCAGCAGGAAAAAAAAATACAAAAATGGCTATATCTCTAAAACTAGTCGTCTTCGTTGGTCATATTATGCTCCAGCAAAAAAAAAAATTCAAAACACTAAAATGGTTATATCTCCTAAGCTAGGCGTCTGCAAGGGCCATATACTGCACCAGAAAAAAAACACTCAAAACAATAAAATGGCTATATCTCCTAAACTAGGCGTCTGCGGGGGTCACTTTATGCAGCAGGAAAAAAAAATACAAAACACTAAAACGGCTATATCTCCTAAACTAGTCGTCTGCGGGTATCTTTTCATGCACTAGAAAAAAAAAACTCAAAACACTAAAATATCTATATCTCCTAAACTAGTCGTCTGCGGGGGTCATATTATGAACCAGAAAAAGGCATTCAAAACACTAAAATGGCTATATATTCTCAACTAGGGGTCTGCTGGGGTTATATATTATGCAAAAGAAAAAAAACATTCAAAACACGAAAATGGCCATATACCCTAAACTAGGCGTCTGCGGGAGTCATTTTGTGCACCAGAAAAGAAAAAAATTCAAAACACTAAAATGGCTATATCTCCTAAACTAGGCGTCTGCGGGGGTCACTTTATGCAGCAGGAAAAAAAAATACAAAAATGGCTATATCTCTAAAACTAGTCGTCTTCGTTGGTCATATTATGCTCCAGCAAAAAAAAAAATTCAAAACACTAAAATGGTTATATCTCCTAAGCTAGGCGTCTGCAAGGGCCATATACTGCACCAGAAAAAAAACACTCAAAACAATAAAATGGCTATATCTCTTAAACTAGGGGTCTGCGGGGGTCATTTTATGCAGCAAAAAAAAAATTCAAAATTCAGTCATATTATGCACCAGAAAAAAAATAATACAAAACACTAAAACGGCAATATCTCCTAGACTAGTCGTCTGCGAGGGTCATACTAAGCACCGAAAAAAAACATCCAAAACATTAAAATGGCTATATCTCCTAAACAAGGGGTCTGCGAGGTCATTTTATGCACCAGAAAAAAAACATCCAAAACACTAAAATGGCTATATCTCCTAAGCTAGGCGTCTGCGTGGTTTTATTATGCACCAGAAAAAAAACATTCAAAATACTAAAATGGCTATATCGCCTCAACTAGTGGTCTGCTGGGGTTATATTATGCATCAGAAAAAAAACATTTAAAACACTAAAATGGCTACATCTCCTAAACTAGGCGTCTGCAGGAGTCATTTTAAGCATCAGAAAAAAAAACTCAAAACACTAAAATAGCTACATCTCCTAAACTAGGGGTCTGTTGGGTCATTTTATGCACCACAAAAAAAAATTCACATCACTAAATGGGCTATATTTCCTAAACTGGTGGTCTCCGGGAGTCATATAATGCACCAGAAAAAAAAATTCAAAACACTAAAATGGCTATATCCCCTAAACTAGGCGTCTGCGTTAGTCACATTAAGCACCAGAGAAAAAACATTCAAAACACTAAAATGGCTATATATTCTCAACAAGGGGTCTGCGGGGGTCATAATATGCACCAGAAAAAAAAATTCAAAACACTAAAATGGCTATATCCCCTAAACTAGGCGTCTGCGTTAGTCACATTAAGCACCAGAGAAAAAACATTCAAAACACTAAAATGGCTATATATTCTCAACTAGGGGTCTGCGGGGGTCATATTATGCACCAGAAAAAAAAATTCAAAACACTAAAATGGCTATATATTCTCAACTAGAGGTCTGCTTAGGTTATATTATGCAAAAGAAAAAAAACATTCAAAACACTAAAATGGCCATGTCCCCGAAACTAGGCGTCTGAGTGAGTCACATTAAGCACCAGAGAAAAAACATTCAAAACACTAAAATGGCTATATATTCTCAACTAGGGGTCTGCGGGGGTCATATTATGCACCAGAAAAAAAAAATCAAAACACTAAAATGGCCATGTCCCCTAAACTAGGCGTCTGAGTGAGTCACATTAAGCACCAGAGAAAAAACATTCAAAACACTAAAATGGCTATATATTCTCAACTAGGGGTCTGCGGGGGTCATATTATGCACCAGAAAAAAAAAATCAAAACACTAAAATGGCTATATCCCCTAAACTAGGCGTCTGCGTGAGTCATATTATGCACCAGAAAAAAATATTCAAAACACTAAAATATCTATATCTCCTAAACTGGTGGTCTCCGGGAGTCACATAATGCACCAGAAAAAAAAACATTCGAAACACTCAAATGGCTATATATTCTCAACTGGGGGTCTGCGGGGGTCATATTATGCACCAGAAAAAAAATTCAAAACACTAAAATGGCTATATCCCCTAAACTAGGCGTCTGCGTGAGTCACATTAAGCACCAGAGAAAAAACATTCAAAACACTAAAATGGCTATATATTCTCAACTAGGGGTCTGCTGGGGTTATATTATGCACCAGAAAAAAAACATTCAAAACACTAAAAGGGCTATATCTCCTAAACTATTCGTCTGCGGGGGTCATTTTATGCACCAGTAAAAAAATTCAAAACACTGAAATGGCTATAGCTCCTAAGCTAGGGGTCTGCTGGGGTCATTTTATGCATCAGAAAAAAAAACTCAAAACAGTAAAATATCTATATCTCCTAAACTAGTCGTCTGCGGGGGTCATTTTATGCACCAGCAAAAAAATTCAAAACACTAAAATGGCTATATCTCCTAAACTAGGGGTCTGCTGGTGTCATTTTATGCATCAGAAAAAAAAACTCAAAACACTAAATCGGCTATTTCTCCTAAACTAGTCGTCTGCGGGTGTCATTTCATGCACCAGAAAAAAAAATTCAAAACACTAAATTGGCTATATCCCCTAAACTAGGTGTCTACGTGAGTCATATTATGCACCAGAAAAAATATTCAAAATACTAAAATGGCAATATCTCTTAAACTAGGCGTCTACGGGGGTCATTTTATGCAGCAGGAAAAAAAAATTCAAAACACTAAAACGGCTATATCTAAAAAAAAATTCAAAACACTGAAATGGCTATAGCTCCTAAGCTAGGGGTCTGCTGGGGTCATTTTATGCATCAGAAAAAAAAACTCAAAACAGTAAAATATCTATATCTCCTAAACTACGGGTCTGTTGGGTCATTTTATGCACCACAAAAAAAAAATTCACAACACTAAATGGGCTATATTTCCTAAACTAGTCGTCTGCGGGGGTCAGAAAAAAAACATTCAAAACACTAAAAGGGCTATATCTCCTAAACTGGTGGTCTCCGGGAGTCATATAATGCACCAGAAAAAAAAACATTCGAAACACTCAAATGGCTATATATTCTCAACTAGGGGTCTGCTGGGGTTATATTATGCACCAGAAAAAAAACATTCAAAACACTAAAAGGGCTATATCTCCTAAACTAGTCGTCTGCGGGGGTCATTTTATGCACCAGTAAAAAAATTCAAAACACTAAAATGGCTATAGCTCCTGAGCTAGGGGTCTGCTGGGGTTATTTTATCCATCAGAAAAAAAAACTCAAAACACTAAAATATCTATTTCTCCTAAACTAGTCGTCTGCGGGGGTCATATTATGCACCAGAAAAAAGACATTCAAAACACTAAAATGGCTATATATTCTCTACTAGGGGTCTGATGGGGTTATATTATGCAAAAGAAAAAAAACATTCAAAACACTAAAATGGCCATATCCCCTAAACTATGCGTCTGCGGGAGTCATTTTGTGCACCAGAAAAGAAAAAAATTCAAAACACTAAAATGACTATATCTCCTAAACTTGGGATCTGCGTGGGTCATATTATGAACCAGAAAAAAATATTCAGAACACTAAATTTTCTAAATCTCCTAAACTAGGCGTCTGCGGGGGTCCTTTCATGCACCAGAAAATAAATTGCAAAACACTAAAATGGTTATATCCCTTAAACTAGGCGTTTGCGGGGGTCATTTTTTGCAGCAGGAAAAAAACCATTCAAAACCCTAAAACGACAATATCTCCTAAACCAGTCGTCTGCGGGTGTCATTTCATGCACCAGAAAAAAAAATTCAAAACACTAAAATGGCTATATCCCCTAAACTAGGCGGATGCGTGAGTCACATTAAGGACCAGAGAAAAAACATTCAAAACACTAAAATGTGTATATATTCTCAACTGGGGGTCTGCGGGGGTCATATTATGCACCAGAAAAAAAAATTCAAAACACTAAAATGGCTATATCCCCTAAACTAGGCGTCTGCGTGAGTCATATTATGCACCAGAAAAAAATATTCAAAACACTAAAATATCTATATCTCCTAAACTGGTGGTCTCCGGGAGTCATATAATGCACCAGAAAAAAAAACATTCGAAACACTAAAATGGCTATATATTCTCAACTAGGGGTCTGCTGGGGTTATATTATGCACCAGAAAAAAAACATTCAAAACACTAAAAGGGCTATATCTCCTAAACTAGTCGTCTGCGGGGGTCATTTTATGCACCAGTAAAAAAATTCAAAACACTAAAATGGCTATAGCTCCTAAGCTAGGGGTCTGCTGGGGTCTTTTTATGCACCAGAAAAAAAAACTCAAAACATTAAAATATCTATATCTCCTAAACTAGTCGTCTGCGGGGGTCATTTTATGCACCAGAAAAAAAATTCAAAACATTAAAATGGCTATATCTCCTAAACTAGGGGTCTGCTGGGGTCATTTTATGTATCAGAAAAAAAAACTCAAAACACTAAAACGGCTATATCTCCTAAACTAGTCGTCTGCGGGTGTCATTTCATGCACCAGAAAAAAAAATTCAAAACACTAAATTGGCTATATCCCCTAAACTAGGCGTCTGCGTGAGTCATTTTATGCAGCAGGAAAAAAAATTCAAAACACTAAAACGGCTATATCTCCTAAACTAGTCGTCTGCGGGGGTCATATTATGCACCAGAAAAAAAACATTCCAAACACTAAAATGGCTATATATTCTCAACTGGAGGTCTGCGGGTGTCATTTTATGCATCAGATAAAACACTCAAAACACCAAAATGGCTATATCGCCAAAACTAGGGGTCTACAGGGTTCATACTATGCACCAGAAAAAAATATTCAAAACACTAAATTGGCTAAATCTCCTAAACTAGGCGTCTGCGGGGGTCATTTCATGCACCAGAAAAAAAAATTCAAAACACTAAAATGGCTATATCCCTTAAACTAGGCGTCTGCGGGGGCCATTTTTTGCAGCAGGAAAAAAACTATTCAAAACCCTAAAACGGCAATATCTCCTAAACCAGTCGTCTGCGGGTGTCATTTCATGCACCAGAAAAAAAAAATTCAAAACACTAAAATGGCTATATCCCCTAAACTAGGCGTCTGCGTGAGTCATATTATGCACCAGGAAAAAATATTCAAAACACTAAAATGGCAATATCTCTTAAACTAGGCGTCTACGGGGGTCATTTTATGCAGCAGGAAAAAAAAATTCAAAACACTAAAACGGCTATATCTCCTAAACTAGTCGTATGCGGGTGTCATTTCATGCACTAGAAAAAAAAAACTCAAAACACTAAAATGGCTATATCCCCCAAACTAGGGGTCTGCAGGGGTCATATGATGCATCAGCAAAAAAAACTCAAAACACTAAAATATGTATATCTCCTAAACTAGCCGTTTGCGGGGTCATATTATGCACCAGAAAAAAGACATTCAAAACACTAAAATGGCTATATATTCTCAACTAGGGTTCTGCTGGGGTTATATTATGCACCAGAAAAAAAACATTCAAAACACTAAAAGGGCTATATCTCCTACACTAGTCGTCTGCTGGGGTCATTTTATGCACCAGAAAAAAAATTCAAAACACTAAAATGGCCATATCCCTTAAACTAGGCATCTGCTGGGGTCATTTTTTGCAGCAGGAAAAACACAATTCAAAACACTAAAATGGCTATATATTCTCAACTAGGGGTCTGCTGGGGTTATATTATGCACCAGAAAAAAAACATTCAAAACACTGAAATTTCTATATCTCCTCAACTATGGGTCTGCGGGGGTTATTTTATGCCCCAGAAAAAAAAAATTCAAAACACTTAAATGGCTATATCCCCTAAACTAGGCATCTGAGTGAGTCATTTTGTGCACCAGAAAAGAAAAAAATTCAAAACACTAAAATGGCTATATCTTCTAAACTAGGGGTCTGCGGGGGTCATTTTATGCATCAGGAAAAAAAATTCAAAACACTAAAAAGGCTATATCTTCTAAACTAGGGGTCTGCTGGGGTCATTTTGTGCACCACAAAAAAAAATATTCACAACACTTAAAGGGCTATATTTCCTAAACTAGTCGTCTGCGGGGGTCAGAAAAAAAACATTCAAAACACTAAAATGGCTATCCTCATAACTAGGCGTCTGCGGGGGTCATTTTATGCATTAGAAAAAAAAATTCAAAACACTAAAATGGCTATATCCCTTAAACTAGGCGTCTGCGGGGGTCATTTTTTGCAGCAGGAAAAAAACAATTCAAAACCCTAAAACGGCAATATCTCCTAAACCAGTCGTCTGCGGGTGTCATTTCATGCACCAGAAAAAAAAATTCAAAACACTAAAATGGCTATATCCCCTAAACTAGGCGTCTGCGTGAGTCATATTATGCACCAGAAAAAAATATTCAAAACACTAAAATGGCTATATCTCTTAAACTAGGCGTCTACGGGGGTCATTTTATGCAGCAGGAAAAAAAAATTCAAAACACTAAAACGGCTATATCTCCTAAACTAGTCGTCTGCGAGGGTCATATTAAGCACCAGAAAAAAAACATTCAAAACTCTAAAATGGCTTTATCTCCTAAACTATGGGTCTGCGGGGGTTATTTTATGCCCCAGAAAAAAAAAATTCCAACCACTTAAATGGCTATGTCCCCTAATCTAGGCATCTGCGGGAGTCATTTTGTCCACCAGAAAAAAAAATTCAAAACACCAAAATGGCTACATCTCCTAAACTAGTGGTCTGCGGAGGTCATGTAATGCATCAGAAAAAAAAATTCAAAACACTAAAAGGGCTATATCTCCTAAACTAGGGGTCTGCTTTGGTCATTTTTTGCACCACAAAAAAAAAAAATTCACAACACTAAAAGGGCAATATTTCCTAAACTAGTCGTCTGCGGGGGTCAGAAAAAAAGCATTCAAAACACTAAAATGGCTATATCCTCTAAACTAGGCGTCTGCGGAAGTTATTTTATGCATTAGAAAAAAAAATTCAAAACACTAATATATCTATATCTCCTAAACTGGTGGTCTCCGGCGGTCATATTATGCACCAGAAAAAAAACATTCAAAACACTAAAAGGGCTATATCTCCTAAACTAGTCGTCTGCGGTGATCATTTTATGCACCAGAAAAAAAATTCAAAACACTAAAAGGGCTATATTTCCTAAGCTAGTCGTCTGCGGGGGTCAGAAAAAACACATTCAAAACACTAAAATGGCTATATCCCCTAAACTAGGCGTCTGCGGGGGTCATTTTATGCATTAGAAAAAAAAATTCAAAACACTAAAATATCTATATCTCCTAAACTAGCCGTCTGCGGGGGTCATATTATGCACCAGAAAAAAACATTCAAAACACCAAAATGGCTATATCTCCTAAGCTAGGGGTCTGCGGGGGTCATTTTATGCACCAGAAAAAAACATTCAAAACACCAAATTTTCTATATCTCCTAAACTAGGGGCCTGCGGGGTCATATATGCACCAGAAAAAAAAGATTCAAAACACTAAAATGGCTATATCTCCTAAACTAGGGGTCTGCGGGGGTCATTTTATGCACCAGAAAAAAAAAATTCAAAACACTAAAATCGCTATATCTCCTAAACTAGCAGTCTGCGTGGGCCATATTATGCACCAGAAAAAAAATATTCAAAACACTAAATTGGCTATATCTCCTCAACTAGGGGTCTGCTGGGGTTATATTATGCACCAGAAAAAACAAAATCAAAACACTAAAATGGCTATATCTCCTAAATTGGGGGTCTGCTTGGGTCATTTTATGCACCAGAGAAAAAAATCAAAACACTTAAATGGCTATATCTCCTAAACTAGTCGTCTGCGGGGGTCATATTGTGCACCAGAAAAAACACATTCAAAACACTAAAATGGCTATATCTCCTAAACTAGTCGTCTGCGGGGGTCATTTTATGCGCAATAAAAAAAACATTCAAAACTCTAAAATGGCTATGTCCCCTAAACTAGGCGTCTGCGGGAGTCATTTGGAGTTTGATATCCCCATTTTGGAGTTCTCATCCTTTATCAGAACTGCAGATGGTCGGCAACAGCCCATCATAGGCAGGATTAACACCGAAGTTGTTTTCAACAATCTAAGAGAGTCGTTAGACTTCTACCTCATTCCATCGTTGTCTCAATCCCTTTATTTAGGTATAGACTTCTGGCATAAATTTAGAATTGCACCCAACATCGTAAGTGAATTAGACGAAGCTCTGAAACCGGAAATAAATAAGATTGCAAAGGACAAATTAGAGCTGAACTTGAGTTACATTGACGCTGAACGACTTCGTCACATTGTAGCAAAATTTTCCTCTTTTTCTGATCAAGGTTTGGATAAAACGTCACTAGAGATGCATGTCATTGACATAGGCAATGCAGAGCCGGTAAAACAGCGTCATTATCCTGTCTCACCACCAATTCAAGAAATGATCTACCACGAATTAGATAGGATGCTTTCCTTAGGAGTGATTGAAGAGAGTAAGAGTTCATGGAGTTCACCAATCGTTCTTACCAGGAAACCCGGTAAGAACCGACTTTGTTTAGACTCTCGGAAAGTGAACTCACTCACAAAGAAAGACGCCTATCCTCTTCCTCATATAGAAGTTTGTTGAGCCGTCTCAAAGATACACATTTCATTAGTAGTGTGGATCTTAAGGACGCGTTTTGGCAAATTCCTTTGGAGAAAGAGTCCAGAGAGAAAACGGCCTTCACTGTGCCAGGAAGACCGCTTTATCAATTTACCGTGATGCCATTTTAATTGTGTAATGCTGCCCAAAGGATGTGCCGGTTAATGGATAAAGTGATCCCCAGCGCACTTAGAGAACAAGTTTTTGTATATCTCGATGATTTGTTGGTCATTTCCAAGGATTTTGCTAACCACCTAGAGATCTTAGAAAGAGTTGCGGAGTGTTTGCGAATAGCAAACTTAACAATAAACGTGGAAAAATCTCGTTTTTGTTTCAAAGAGTTGAAGTACCTAGGGTATATCGTGGGAGGTGGTCATATTAAACCAGATCCAAACAAAGTGTCAGCAATTAAAGATTTCCCAGTGCCAAAATCGGTGAAGCAGGTACGAAGATTTCTTGGCCTTTGGGGATGGTAACGAAGATTTATACGGAATTTCGCTGCGACACTCTGAAAAAGAATAAGCTATTTGCTATGACTCCCGATGCCCTAGAATCCTTCGAAACCTTGAAAACAGCCCTTATTTCTGCTCCCCTTTTATCTAACCCTGACTTTTCAAAACGCTTTATTATCCAATGTGACTCGTCCAATTATGGAATAGGCGGCGCTCTCTTTCAATATGATGATGAAAATAATGAAAAGCCCATAGCATTCTTTTCTGAAAAACTTAACGATTGTCAACGCAACTATAGCGTGACAGAACAAGAATGCTATGCGGCGGTACAAGCAGTCAAAAAGTTTCGACCATACGTAGAACTTTCACCTTTTACCATTGTGACTGATCACGCCAGCCTTAAGTGGCTGATGAGTCTTAAAGATCTTAGCGGAAGACTAGCACGTTGGTCACTTAAACTTCAGGCGTTCTCTTTCGACATCCAACATAGAAAAGGAGCGCAGAATATTGTACCTGATGCACTTTCTCGGGCGTTCAATGAAGAACTTTCCATTGTTCCAACTGATTCCTATTGCATCGATATCGACTCTACTGAGTTCAATACCCCTGAGTACCGAGATCTGATAACAAAAATCGAAGAAAATCGAAATAACTTACCTGAACTAGACATACGAAATGGAATCGTTTATAAGAAAGTAACTCAGAAAGATGGCAAAAACTTGTTCTCAGAATTCCAGTGGAAATTGTGGGTACCCGAATGTTTAACACAATCTGCCATAAAAATGTGTCACCAACCTCCACATTGTGCACACGGAGGGATGCTGAAAACACTTTCAAAAGTACAAGAACTCTACTATTGGCCAAATATGACGAAACAGGTGTACAACTTCATTCGCAAATGTACAAAATTCAAAGAAAATAAATCGTGTAATTTTTCATTAAGACCTCCAATGGGATCTCATCATGAAGTTCTTCGCCCTTTTCAAAAACTTTATGTAGATTTCATGGGACCCTATCCAAGATCGAAGCGAGGTAACGCGTTTGTTTTTGTCGTATTAGATGGTTTCTCTAAGTTTGTTCTGCTGAAAGTAATGCGCAAAGCCAACACTAGCGCAGTTATAGAATATCTTGAGCAAAACGTTTTCCACCAATTCGGTGTGCCAGAGTTCATCCATAGTGATAATGCTCAACAATTTATTTCAAAAGATTTTCAGCAATTTCTAACCAAATACGGATGTGTTCATATCCACAATGCCATTTACTCCCCGCAAGCAAACGCATCGGAACGAGCAAATCAGTCCATTTTGACTGGAATAAGGATGTACCTCAGTAAAGACCAAAAAGAGTGGGATAAACATCTATCCGAAATTCAGCAGGCTTTGTGTACCTCAGTTCATCAATCCACAGGCACCACTCCTTATTTCTGCCTTTGCGGCCAACACATGAGTACACTAATTTTTACGAAATCTGAATTCTTTTGAAGATGGATACATACAATATTTACCAACAGGCAATAAATTAGATCTAATACGAGCAAAAGTAAAGGATAATATCAAACTAGCGTATGAAATAAATGCGAAAACTTACAATCTGCGCAGCTCCAAGAGATTATTTAGCATCGGAGAAGTTTTATATAGAAGGAACTTTACGTTGCGTAGTGCATCAAAGCATGTTAATTCGAAGTTTTGTCCAAAATTCATAAGGTGCATAATAGTCAAATCGGTTGGAAACTCGATGTATGAAGTCGAAAATCTAGATGGGAAAATAATTGTTGTTTACCACGCCAAAGACTTACGGAAGTAATTTTGAAACACTCTTTCGGTACTTAGTACGCATTTTGCAGGGTCATGGGTCGATTTGTTTGAGAGCAGAGGATTGTAGGATTAACGTTTTTCATGCCTTTCAAAGCCAATAAATGACTTTGAAATTCACGATTGTGTAGCGTGATCCATTAATCCAATAATTGTTAGTCGAATCTGTTTCCTTTTTTTTATTTCTGAACTCGCTTTTTTCCAAAAATATAGCAATCGACTAAAATACCGAACACTCAAACCTAATTGATTAGCTTGAACTCAACCATTACCCCAATCGCCATATTAAGTTTTAACCGATTCAAATTGGCTCAATTTCCATACGACACTCCAGGTTATATAAGGCAGTGCAATTGCTCATATCTTTCTTTTTACTCGGCTTTGCACCCACTTGTAGATTCGGTCCGGAAGTGAGGCAATTTTGGCGGACATATTTAAAACCATATTGTAGCTTAAACGACGTAGTGCGTGAATTCAACTTTTTATTTCGGGTTTAGTTTTTTTCAAGATTCGTTTTCCTTTTCGCGGCACAGTGATAGCAAGAATACAATAAACTGTTTCTGCATCGTACTGTTTGTGCCATCAAAAAAAAACAGAAAGAAACCACAAGGTAAGACATTTTGCTTAGCATGCGAACAAAATGGTGACAATATACTTTCAAGCTAGGTGATGAATTTAGTGGAGAATGTCCTAGTGCTCCACTTACGTCCAGTTCACCTATGGAAAAGGGGTGATAATGTGCACCTTGGGAATGACCTATCAATTAATTCACCACCGTTACGACCAAAAGTCCCACGCCAAAATTGTTGAGCAAGCGGCCCACATAACCTCAATAGCCACAGATATATATACCATATACCAGCAAAATCAAGTCGAGTGTACAGCCAGCCTTTACCTCAAACTTAACTTGAATCAAAAAAAAAAAAAAACTATACGTATACCTGTAAATTCCTACATACAAAATTTTCTGTACATATACATGTATATGCATATATGGATATATGTGCATATACATCTACATATACATATATATATATATTTAAATATTTCGATTCCTTTTTTTTTGTATTGTTGTATTGTTAATTAATCCACAATCCACAGAAAATATTGTCAAACATAAAGGCCAGAGAAACATTATACATTTATATTAACACATATTATAACAGAGGTAACATTGGATCATATCGGCTGAAATTTGTGCACAAAATTCAACTGGATCATCGAGTAAAATCGTGAGTACAAAAGTTCATTTAAATTTCCTTAGACATTCTATGTATAAATTTTCTCGAGTCTTATATCAAACGTGCTTTTCGGACATACATATATCTTAATTACTACATTATCTAAATTTGAAATATAAAATTTAATAAATATCAACTGTTAACTATTTGGAATACACATACAACAAAACAATAATTAGTACCTACATATACTTGTATACTTAATCTATTAAAGTTCTAAAATATTACACATGCAATAACCCCTAGCTATTTCAATATGTATACATATGTACATATATATTTATATGTATGTATATATATAAACATACACACCTTTTCTTATCTATCTTATAATCTATATACATATGTACTGAAGTCAGCTTAATCCAATTATTCTTAGTATTATCCATACAAATTAATATACATATATATATTTCATATAATTCATATTTACCATACATTGAAATAAACCTGTACGCAATGAAGTGAACTAAAACAGTAGCGTTTATGATTTTTACCAATATCTACGTTTGTGATAAATGACTTTTTTTTACTGGTTCCCTTGAAATGGCAGAGTGCTAAGACCGTGTAGAACGTTGAAATGATCGCGTAGAAAAGAGTTCGATAATTTTACTAGTTAGGGACTATTCCAACAGAAACTAGGAAGTGGTAGTCATGGTGCGAATGGCTATGCCAATTGCCGTGGGTGGGTTCCCTCAGGTGTTATAACATCTACAACACCACCTCAAGTTTAAGTCAAGTTCATGTGCGTTTCTTCTTTTGTATTAACCCAACACAATAGACCATACGTTTTCATACTCAATTTTTTTATTGGCACGATAAATTTAGTAAGCTTCGGTAAAAAAATAGCAGCAAGATCCTACCCCTCCGACGAGCAAACGCCGTGCAACCGCAAGCGTGCCACCCGCTGCTGGCAAACAAGTGTTACATCTCCATCCACACACACCGAAACATCTTACAATTGTACAATATGTAAGTTAAATTTTAAGTGTTCCGGTGTGTACTTACTAGTTTTCTGTTAGTGGTTTGTTTGAATTTGTTGGCAGAGGGCAAATTTTCGTTATAGGTCGTTTGATTTCTCCCTGTTGTGTTTTCAGCTTTGCGACTCTTGTGAGGTTGTCCGCGCCAGGGTATGTCTTCACAATACGGCCTAAACTCCATTTTGATGGGGGAAGGCGTTCATCCTTTATCAAGGACAGGTTTCCTACCTCTAGTTGTGGCTGTGGCTTCAACCATTTTGGTCGCTGTTGTAATCGCGACAAGTAGTCTTGGTGCCACTAGTGGGTGTGTGTAATTTCTGTGATATAGCAGGGCTAATGACTCTAGGTTGTGTGTACGTGTGTGTGTGTGCGTGTGTTTGAGTGGTCTAAAGGGTTGTAGAATCTAGTGTTAGAGGCCGTTGGTTGTGGATTCGGTTTGAACTTTATACGTGTGTATGAGTTTGTATCTAGATATCGTGGACTGTAGATCGAATGGGTGATGTTTTTGAGCTATGGGTATATGTGGATACTGTGCATGGGTGACGCACTCCTTGTTTGGGTGAACGTTTGGTTACGCTGGTAGGTACTTCTGTAAAATTAATAAACGCTCGAATTGCAAGCTATTGATGTTCGAAGGTTGCCAATTTATTTTTTGGATTTTGGATAGACTTAAAATTTTTTTTTTGAGTAGTTTGTGATTGTACAATATGTAAGGTAAATTTTAAGTGTTCCGGTTTGTACTTACTAGTTTTCTGTTAGTGGATTGTTTGCGTTAGTTGGCAGATGGCAGAGTTTCGTTATAGGTCGTTTGATTTCTCCCTATTGTGATTTCAGCTTTACGACTCTTGTGATGTTGTCTGTTCCAGGGTATGTCCTCACAATATGGCCTAAACTAGATTGTGTGTACGTGTGTGTGTGTGCGTGTGTTTGTGTGGTCCAAAGGGTTGTAGACTCTAGTGTTAGAGGCCGTTGGTTGTGGATTCGGTTTGAACTTTATACGTGGGTATGAGTATGTATCTAGATATCGTAGACTGTAGATCGAATGGGTGGTGTTTTTGAGCTATGGGTATATGTGGATACTGTGCATGGGTGACGCACTCCTTGTTTGGGTGAACGTTTGGTTACGCTGGTAAGTACTTCTTAAAATGAATAAACGCTCGAATTGCAAGCTATTGATGTTCGAAGGTTGCCAATTTAGTTTTTGGATTTTGATTAGATTTTAAATTTTTTTTTGAGTAGCTTGTGATTGTACAATATGTAAGTTAAATTTTAAGTGTTCCGGTGTGTACTTACTAGTTTTCTGTTAGTGGGTTGTTTGCGTTAGTTGGCAGATGGCAGAGTTTCGTTATAGGTCGTTTGATTTCTCCCTATTGTGATTTCAGCTTTACGACTCTTGTGATGTTGTCTGTTCCAGGGTATGTCCTCACAATATGGCCTAAACTAGATTGTGTGTACGTGTGTGTGTGTGCGTGTGTTTGTGTGGTCCAAAGGGTTGTAGACTCTAGTGTTAGAGGCCGTTGGTTGTGGATTCGGTTTGAACTTTATACGTGGGTATGAGTTTGTATCTAGATATCGTGGACTGTAGATCGAATGGGTGATGTTTTTGAGCTATGGGTATATGTGGATACTGTGCATGGGTGACGCACTCCTTGTTTGGGTGAACGTTTGGTTACGCTGGTAGGTACTTCTGTAAACTGAATAGACGCTCGAATTGCAAGCTATTGATGTTCGAATGTTGCCAATTTATTTTTTGGATTTTGGTTAGATTTAAAATTTTTTTTTGAGTAGATTGTGATTGTACAATATGTAAGTTAAATTTTAAGTGTTCCGGTATGTACTTATAGTTTTCTGTTAGTGGTTTGTTTGAATTAGTTGGCAAAGGGCAAAGTTTCGTTATAGGTCGTTTGATTTATCTCTGTTGTGTTTTCAGCTTTACGACTCTTGTGATGTTGTCTGTTCCAGGGTATGTCTTCATAATACGGCCTAAACTCCATTTTGATGGGGGAAGACGTTCATCCTTTATCAAGGTCAGGTCTTCTACCTCTAGTTGTGGCTGCGGCTTCAACCATTTTGGTCGCTGTTGTAATCGCGACAAGTAATCTTGGTGCCACTAGGGGGTGTGTGTAATTTCTGAGATATAGCTGGGCTATTGACTCTAGGTTGTGTGCACGTGTGTGTGTGTGCGTGTGTTTGTGTGGTCCAAAGGGTTGTGGCCATTGGTTGTGGATTCAGTTTGAACTTTACACGTGGGTGTGAGTATGTACCTAGACATCGTGGACTGTATATCGAATGGGTGGTGTTTTTGAGCTATGGGTATATGTGGATACTGTGCATTTGTGACGCACTCCTTGTTTGGGTGAACGTTTGGTTACGCTGGTAGGTACTTCTGTAAAATGAATGGACGCTCGAATTGCAAGCTATTGATGTTCGAAGGTTGCCAATTTATTTTTTAGATTTTGGTTAGATTTTGAATTTTTTTTGAGTAGATTGTGATTGTACAATATGTAAGTTAAATGTTACGGGTTCCGGTGTGTACTTACTAGTTTTCTGTTAGTGGTTTTTTTGAATTAGTTGGCAGAGTGCAAAGTTTCGTTATAGGTCGTTTGATTTCTCCCTGTTGTGTTTTCAGCTTTACAACTCTTGTGATGTTTTCTGATCCAGGGTATGTCTTCACAATACGGCCTAAACTCCATTTTGATGGGGGAAGACGTTCATCCTTTATCAAGGACAGGTCTCCTACCTTTAGTTGTGGCAGCGGCTTCAACCATTTTGGTCGCTGTTGTAATCGCGACAAGTAATCTTGGTGCTACTAGTGGGTGTGTGTAATTTCAGTGATATAGCAGGACTATTGACTCTAGGTTGTGTGTACGTGTGTGTGTGCGTGTGTTTGTGTTGTCCGAATTGTTGTAGACTCTAGCGTTAGAGGCCGTTGGTTGCGGATTCGGTTTGAACTTTACACGAGGGTGTGAGTATGTATCTAGATATCGTGGACTGTAGATCGAATGGGTGGTGTCTTTGAGCTATGGGTATATGTGGATACTGTGCATGGGTGACGCACTCCTTGTTTGGGTGAACGATTGGTTACGCTGGTATGTACTTCTGTAAAATGAATAAACGCTCGAATTGGAAGCTATTGATGTTCGAAGGTTGCCAATTTATTTTTTGGATTTTGGTTAGATTTAAAATTTTTTTTTTCAGTAGTTTGTGATTGTACAATATATAAGTTAGATTTTAAGTGTTCCGGTGTGTACTTACTAGTTTTCTGTTAGTGGTTTGTTTGAATTAGATGGCAGAGGGCAAAGTTTCGTTATAGGTCGTTTGATTTCTCCCTGTTGTGTTTTCAGCTCTACGACTCTTGTGATGTTGTCTGTTCCAGCTTATGTCTTCACAATACGGCCTAAACTCCATTGTGATGGTGGAAAACGTTCATCCTTTATCAAGGACAGGTCTCCTACCTCTAGTTGTGGCTGTGGCTTCAACCATTTTGGTCGCTGTTGTAATCGCGACAAGTAATCTTGGTGCCACTAGTGGGTGTGTGTAATTTCTGTGATATAGCAGGGCTATTGACTCTAGGTTGTGTGTACGTGTAGGTGGGTGCGTGTGTTTGTGTGGTCCAAAGTGTTGGAGACTCTAGTGTTAGAGGCCGTTGGTTGTGGATAAGGTTTGAACTTTACACGTGGGTGTGAATATGTATCTAGATATCGTGGACTGTAGATCGAATGGGTGGTGTTTTTGAGCTATGGGTATTTGTGGATACTGTGCATGGGCGACGCACTCCTTGTTTCGGTGAACGTTTGTTTACGCTGGTATGTACTTCTGTAAAATGAATAAACGCTATGGATTTTTGAAGGTTGCCAATTTATGTTTTGGATTTTGGTTAGATTTTAAATTTTTTTTTCGAATAGTTTGTGATTGTACAATATGTAAGTAAAATTTTAAGTGTTCCGGTATGTACTTACTAGTTTTCTGTTAGTGGTTTGTTTGAATTAGTTGGCAGAGTGCAAAGTTTCGTTATAGGTCGTTTGATTTCTCCCTGTTGTGTTTTCAGCTTTACAACTCTTGTGATGTTTTCTGATCCAGGGTATGTCCTCACAATACGGCCTAAACTCCATTTTGATGTGGGAAGACGTCCATCCTTTATCAGGGACAGGTCTCCTACCTTTAGTTGTAGCTGTGTCTTCAAACATTTTGGTCGCTGTTGTAATCGCGACAAGTAATCTTGGTGCCACTAGGGGGTGTGTGTAATTTCTGAGATATAGCTGGGCTATTGACTCTAGGTTGTGTGCACGTGTGTGTGTGTGCGTGTGTTTGTGTGGTCCAAAGGGTTGTGGCCATTGGTTGTGGATTCAGTTTGAACTTTACACGTGGGTGTGAGTATGTACCTAGACATCGTGGACTGTATATCGAATGGGTGGTGATTTTGAGCAATGGGTATATGTGGATACTGTGCATTTGTGACGCACTCCTTGTTTGGGTGAACGATTGGTTACGCTGGTATGTACTTCTGTAAAATGAATAAACGCTCGAATTGGAAGCTATTGATGTTCGAAGGTTGCCAATTTATTTTTTGGATTTTGTTTAGATCTTAAATTTTTTTTTGAGTAGTTTCTGATTGTACAATATGTAAGTTAAATTTTAAGTGTTCCGGTATGTACTTACTAGTTTTCTGTTAGTGGTTTTTTTGAATAAGTTGGCAGAGGGCAAAGTTTCGTTATAGGTCGTTTGATTTCTCCCTATTGTGTTTTCAGCTTTACGACTCTTGTGATGTTGTATTTTCCATGATATGTCTTCATAATACGCCCTAAACTCCATTTTGATGGGGGAAGACGTTCACTCTTTATCAAGGACAGGTCTCCTACCTCTAGTTGTGGCTGTGGCTTCAACCATTTTGGTCGCTGTTGTAATCACGACAAGTAATCTTGGTGCCAGTAGTGGGTGTGTGTAATTTCTGTGATATAGCAGGGCTATTGACTCTAAGTTGTGTGTACGTGTGTGTGTGTGCGTGTGTTTGTGTGGTCCAAAGGGTTGGAGACTCTAGTGCTAGAGGCCGTTGGTTGAGGATTCGGTTTGAACTTTACACGTGGGTGTGAGTATGCATCTAGATATCGTGGACTGTAGATCGAAAGGGAGGTGTGTTTGAGCTATGGGTATATGTGGATACTGTGCATGGGTGACGCACTCCTTGTTTGGGTGAACGTTTGGTAAAGCTGGTAGGTACTTCTGTAAAATGAATGGACGCTCGAATTGCAAGCTATTGATGTTCGAAGGTTGAAAATTTATTTTTTGGATTTTGGTTAGATTTAAAATTTTTTTTTGAGTAGTTTGTGATTGTACAATATGTAAGTTAAATTTTCCGGGTTGTACTTACTAGTTTTCTGTTAGTGGTTTGTTTGAATTAGTTGGCAGAGGGCAAAGTTTCGTTATAGGTCGTTTGATTTCTCCCTGTTGTGTTTTCAGCTTTACAACTCTTGTGATGTTTTCTGATCCAGAGTATGTCCTCACAATACGGCCTAAACTCCATTTTGACGTGGGAAGACGTCCATCCTTTATCAGGGACAGGTCTCCTACCTTTAGTTGTAGCTGTGTCTTCAAACATTTTGGTCGCTGTTGTAATCGCGACAAGTAATCTTGGTGCCACTAGTGGGTGTGTGTAATTTCTGTGATATAGCAGGGCTGTTGACTCTAGGTTGTGTGTACGTGTAGGTGGGTGCGTGTGTTTGTGTGGTCCAAAGTGTTGGAGACTCTAGTGTTAGAGGCCGTTGGTTGTGGATAAGGTTTGAACTTTACACGTGGGTGTGAATATGTATCTAGATATCGTGGACTGTAGATCGAATGGGTGGTGTTTTTGAGCTATGGGTATTTGTGGATACTGTGCATGGGTGACGCACTCCTTGTTTCGGTGAACGTTTGTTTACGCTGGTATGTACTTCTGTAAAATGAATAAACGCTATGGATTTTTGAAGGTTGCCAATTTATGTTTTGGATTTTGGTTAGATTTAAAATTTTTTTTTCGAGTAGTTTGTGATTGTACAATATGTAAGTAAAATTTTAAGTGTTCCGGTATGTACTTACTAGTTTTCTGTTAGTGGTTTGTTTGAATTAGTTGGCAGAGTGCAAAGTTTCGTTATAGGTCGTTTGATTTCTCCCTGTTGTGTTTTCAGCTTTACAACTCTTGTGATGTTTTCTGATCCAGGGTATGTCCTCACAATACGGCCTAAACTCCATTTTGATGTGGGAAGACGTCCATCCTTTATCAGGGACAGGTCTCCTACCTTTAGTTGTTGCTGTGTCTTCAAACATTTTGGTCGCTGTTGTAATCGCGACAAGTAATCTTGGTGCCACTAGGGGGTGTGTGTAATTTCTGAGATATAGCTGGGCTATTGACTCTAGGTTGTGTGCACGTGTGTGTGTGTGCGTGTGTTTGTGTGGTCCAAAGGGTTGTGGCCATTGGTTGTGGATTCAGTTTGAACTTTACACGTGGGTGTGAGTATGTACCTAGACATCGTGGACTGTATATCGAATGGGTGGTGTTTTTGAGCTATGGGTATATGTGGATACTGTGCATTTGTGACGCACTCCTTGTTTGGGTGAACGATTGGTTACGCTGGTATGTACTTCTGTAAAATGAATAAACGCTCGAATTGGAAGCTATTGATGTTCGAAGGTTGCCAATTTATTTTTTGGATTTTGGTTAGATCTTAAATTTTTTTTTGAGTAGTTTCTGATTGTACAATATGTAAGTTAAATTTTAAGTGTTCCGGTATGTACTTACTAGTTTTCTGTTAGTGGTTTTTTTGAATAAGTTGGCAGAGGGCAAAGTTTCGTTATAGGTCGTTTGATTTCTCCCTATTGTGTTTTCAGCTTTACGACTCTTGTGATGTTGTATTTTCCATGATATGTCTTCATAATACGCCCTAAACTCCATTTTGATGGGGGAAGACGTTCACTCTTTATCAAGGACAGGTCTCCTACCTCTAGTTATGCCTGTGGCTTCAACCATTTTGGTCACTGTTGTAATCGCGACAAGTACTCTTGGTGCCACTAGTGGGTGTGTGTAATTTCTGAGATATAGCAGGTCTATTGACTCTAGGTTGTGTGTACGTGTATGTGTGTGCGTTTGTTTGTGTGGTCTAAAATGTTGTAGACTCTCTGAGTAAATGTGCACTCCTTGTTTGGGTGAACGATTGGTTACGCTGGTATGTACTTCTGTAAAATGAATAAACGCTCGAATTGGAAGCTATTGATGTTCGAAGGTTGTAAATTTATTTTTTGGATTTTGGTTAGATTTAAAATTTTTTTTTTCAGTAGTTTGTGATTGTACAATATATAAGTTAGATTTTAAGTGTTCCGGTGTGTACTTACTAGTTTTCTGTTAGTGGTTTGTTTTGAATTAGTTGGCAGAGGGCAAAGTTTCGTTATAGGTCGTTTGATTTCTCCCTGTTGTGTTTTCAGCTTTACGACTCTTGTGATGTTTTCTGTTCCAGGGTATGTCTTCACAATACGGCCTAAACTCCATTTTGATGGGGGAAGACGTTCATCCTTTATCAAGGACAGGTCTCCTACCTCTAGTTGTGGCTGTGGATTCAACCATTTTGGTCGCTGTTGTAATCACGACAAGTAATCTTGGTGCCAGTAGTGGGTGTGTGTAATTTCTGTGATATAGCAGGGCTATTGACTCTAGGTTGTGTGTACGTGTGTGTGTGTGCGTGTGTTTGTGTGGTCCAAAGGGTTGGAGACTCTAGTGCTAGAGGCCGTTGGTTGAGGATTCGGTTTGAACTTTACACGTGGGTGTGAGTATGCATCTAGATATCGTGGACTGTAGATCGAATGGGAGGTGTGTTTGAGCTATGGGTATATGTGGATACTGTGCATGGGTGACGCACTCCTTGTTTGGGTGAACGTTTGGTAAAGCTGGTAGGTACTTCTGTAAAATGAATGGACGCTCGAATTGCAAGCTATTGATGTTCGAAGGTTGAAAATTTATTTTTTGGATTTTGGTTAGATTTAAAATTTTTTTTTGATTAGTTTGTGATTGTACAATATGTAAGTTAAATTTTAAGTGTTCCGGTATGTACTTACTAGTTTTCTGTTAGTGGTTTGTTTGAATTAGTTGGCAGAGGGCAAAGTTTCGTTATAGGTCGTTTGATTTCTCCCTGTTGTGTTTTCAGCTTTAGGACTCTTGTGATGTTGTCTGTTCCTGGGTATGTCTTCACAATACGGCCTAAACTCCATTTTGATGGGGGAAGACGTTCATCCTTTATCAAGGACAGGTCTCCTACCTCTAGTTGTGGCTGTGGCTTCAACCATTTTGGTCGCTGTTGTAATCGCGACAAGTAATCTTGGTGCCACTAGTGGGTGTGTGTAATTTCAGTGATATAGCAGGACTATTGACTCTAGGTTGTGTGTACGTGTGTGTGTGCGTATGTTTGTGTGGTCCAAAGGGTTGGAGACTCTAGTGTTAGAGGCCGTTGGTTGTGGATTCGGTTTGAACTTTACACGTGGGTGTGAGTATGCATCTAGATATCGTGGACTGTAGATCGAATGGGAGGTGTGTTTGAGCTATGGGTATATGTGGATACTGTGCATGGGTGACGCACTCCTTGTTTGGGTGAACGTTTGGTTACGCTGGTAGGTACTTCTGTAAAATGAATGGACGCTCGAATTGCAAGCTATTGATGTTCGAAGGTTGCCAATTTATTTTTTAGATTTTGGTTAGATTTTAAATTTTTTTTGTGTAGATTGTGATTGTACAATATGTAAGTTAAATGTTAAGGGTTCCGGTGTGTACTTACTAGTTTTCTGTTAGTGGTTTTTTTGAATTAGTTGGCAGAGGGCAAAGTTTCGTTATAGGTCGTTTGATTTCTCCCTTTTGTGTTTTCAGCTTTACGACTCTTGTGATCTTTTCTGTTCCAGGGTATGTCTTCACAATACGGCCTATACTCCATTTTGATGGGGGAAGACGTTCATCCTTTATCAAGGACAGGTCTCCTACCTTTAGTTGTGGCAGTGGCTTCACCCATTTTGGTCGCTGTTGTAATCGCGACAAGTAATCTTGGTGCCACTAGTGGGTGTGTGTAATTTCAGTGATATAGCAGGACTATTGACTCTAGGTTGTGTGTACGTGTGTGTGTGCGTGTGTTTGTGTGGTCCGAATTGTTGTAGACTCTAGCGTTAGAGGCCGTTGGTTGCGGATTCGGTTTGAACTTTACACGTGGGTGTGAGTATGTATCTAGATATCGTGGACTGTTGATCGAATGGGTGGTGTCTTTGAGCTATGGGTATATGTGGATACTGTGCATGGGTGACGCACTAGTTGTTTGGGTGAACGATTGGTTACGCTGGTACGTACTTCTGTAAAATGAATAAACGCTCGAATTGGAAGCTATTGATGTTCGAAGGTTGCCAATTTATTTTTTGGATTTTGGTTAGATTTAAAATTGTTTTTTGAGTAGTTTGGGATTGTACAATATGTAAGTTAAATTTTAAGTGTTCCGGTATGTACTTACTAGTTTTCTGTTAGTGGTTTTTTTGAATAAGTTGGCAGAGGGCAAAGTTTCGTTATAGGTCGTTTGATTTCTCCCTATTGTGTTTTCAGCTTTACGACTCTTGTGATGTTGTATGTTCCAGGATATGTCTTCATAATATGCCCTAAACTCCATTTTGATGGGGGAAGACGTTCATTCTTTATCAAGGACAGGTCTCCTACTTCTAGTTGTGCCTGTGGATTCAACCATTTTGGTCACTGTTGTAATCGCGACAAGTACTCTTGGTGCCACTAGTGGGTGTGTGTAATTTCTGAGATATAGCAGGTCTATTGACTCTAGGTTGTGTGTACGTGTATGTGTGTGCGTTTGTTTGTGTGGTCCAAAGGGTTGTAGACTCTCTGAGTATATGTGCACTCCTTGTTTGGGTGAACGTTTGGTTACGCTGGTATGTACTTCTGTAAAATGAATAAACGCTCGAATTGGAAGCTATTGATGTTAGAAGGTTGCCAATTTATTTTTTGGATATTGGTTACATTTAAAATTTTTTTTTTCAGTAGTTTGTGATTGTACAATATATAAGTTAGATTTTAAGTGTTCCGGTGTGAACTTACTAGTTTTCTGTAAGTGGTTGGTTTGAATTAGTTGGCAGAGGGCAAAGTTTCGTTATAGGTCGTTTGATTTCTCCCTGTTGTGTTTTCAGCTTTACGACTCTTGTGATGTTGTCTGTTCTTGGGTATGTCTTCACAATACGGCCTAAACTCCATTTTGATGGGGGAAGACGTTCATCCTTTATCAAGGACAGGTCTCCTACCTCTAGTTGTGGCTGTGGATTCAACCATTTTGTTCGCTGTTGTAATCGCGACAAGTAATCTTGGTGCCAGTAGTGGGTGTGTGTAATTTCTGTGATATAGCAGGGCTATTGACTCTAGGTTGTGTGTACGTGTGTGTGTGTGCGTGTGTTTGTGTGGTCCAAAGGGTTGTAGACTCTCTGAGTATATGTGCACTCCTTGTTTGTGTGAACGTTTGGTTACGCTGGTATGTACTTCTGTAAAATGAATAAACGCTCGAATTGGAAGCTGTTGATGTTCGAAGGTTGCCAATTTATTTTTTGGATTTTGGTTAGATTTAAAATTTTTTTTTGAGTAGTTTGTGATTGTACAATATGTAAGTTAAATTTTAAGTGTTCCGGTATGTACTTACTAGTTTTCTGTTAGTGGTTTGTTTGAATTAGTTGGCAGAGGGCAAAGTTTCGTCATAGGTCGTTTGATTTCTCCCTGTTGTGTTTTCAGCTTTACGACTCTTGTGATGTTGTCTGTTCCTGGGTATGTCTTCACAATACGGTCTAAACTCCATTTTGATGGGGGAAGACGTTCATCCTTTATCAAGGACAGGTCTCCTACCTCTAGTTGTGGCTGTGGCTTCAACCATTTTGGTCGCTGTTGTAATCGCGACAAGTAATCTTGGTGCCACTAGTGGGTGTGTGTAATTTCTGTGATATAGCAGTGCTATTGACTCTAGGTTGTGTGTACGTGTGCGTGTGTGCGTGTGTTTGTGTGGTCCAAAGGGTTGGAGACTCTAGTGCTAGAGGCCGTTGGTTGAGGATTCGGTTTGAACTTTACACGTGGGTGTGAGTATGCATCTAGATATCGTGGACTGTAGATCGAATGGGTGGAGTGTTTGAGCTATGATTGTATGTGGATACTGTGCATGGGTGACGCACTCCTTGTTTGGGTGAACGTTTGGTTACCCTGGTAGGTACTTCTGTAAAATGAATGGACGCTCGAATTGCAAGCTATTGATGTTCGAAGGTTGCCAATTTATTTTTTAGATTTTGGTTAGATTTTAAATTTTTTTTGAGTAGATTGTGATTGTACAATATGTAAGTTAAATGTTAGGGGTTCCGGTGTGTACTTACTAGTTTTCTGTTAGTGGTTTTTTTGAATTAGTTGGCAGAGGGCAAAGTTTCGTTATAGGTCGTTTGATTTCTCCCTTTTGTGTTTTCAGCTTTACGACTCTTGTGATGTTTTCTGTTCCAGGGTATGTCTTCACAATACGGCCTATACTCCATTTTGATGGGGGAAGACGTTCATCCTTTATCAAGGACAGGTCTCCTACCTTTAGTTGTGGCAGTGGCTTCAACCATTTTGGTCGCTGTTGTAATCGCGACAAGTAATCTTGGTGCCACTAGTGGGTGTGTGTAATTTCAGTGATATAGCAGGACTATTGACTCTAGGTTGTGTGTACGTGTGTGTGTGCGTGTGTTTGTGTGGTCCAAAGGGTTGTAGACTCTAGCGTTAGAGGAAATTGGTTGCGGATTCGGTTTGAACTTTACACGTGGGTGTGAGTATGCATCTAGATATCGTGGACTGTAGATCGAATGGGTGGAGTGTTTGAGCTATGGGTATATGTGGATACTGTGCATGGGTGACGCACTCCTTGTTTGGGTGAACGTTTGGTTACGCTGGTAGGTACTTCTGTAAACTGAATAGACGCTCGAATTGCAAGCTATTGATGTTCGAAGGTTGCCAATTTATTTTTTGGATTTTGGTTAGATTTAAAATTTTGTTTTGAGTAGTTTGTGATTGTACAATATGTAAGTTAAATTTTAAGTGTTCCGGTATGTACTTACTAGTTTTCTGTTAGTGGTTTGTTCGAATTAGATGGCAGAGGGCAAAGTTTCGTTATAGGTCGTTAGATTTCTCCCTGTTGTGTTTTCAGATTTACGACTCTTGTGATATGGTCTGTTCCAGGGTATGTCTTCACAATACGGCTTAAACTCCATGTTGAAGGGGGAAGACGTTCACCCTTTATCAAGGACAGGTCTCCTACCTCTAGTTGGAACTGTGGCTTCAACCATTTTGGTCGGTGTTGTAATCTTGGTGCAACTAGTTGGTGTATGTAATTTCTGAGATATAGCAGGTCTATTGACTCTAGGTTGTGTGTACGTGTGTGTGTGTGCGTGTGTGCGTGTGTTTGTGTGGTCCAAAGGGTTGTAGACTCTCTGAGTATATGTGGATACTATGCACTCCTTGTTTGGTTGAACGTTTGGTTGCGCTGGTATGTACTTCGGTAAAATGAATAAATGCTCGAATTGGAAGCTGTTGATGTTCGAAGGTTGCCAATTTATTTTTTGGATTTTGGTTAGATTTAAAATTTTTTTTTGAGTAGTTTGTGATTGTACAATATGTAAGTTAGATTTTAAGTGTTCCGGTGTGTACTTACTAGTTTTCTGTTAGTGGTTTGTTTGAATTAGTTGGCAGAGGGCAAAGTTTCGTTATAGGTCGTTTGATTTCTCCCTGTTGTGTTTTCAGCTTTACGACTCTTGTGATGTTGTCTGTTCCTGGGTATGTCTTCACAATACGGCCTAAACTCGATTTTGATGGGGGAAGACGTTCATCCTTTATCAAGGACAGGCCTCCTACCTCTAGTTGTGGCTGTGGCTTCAACTATTTTGGTCGCTGTTGTAATCGCGACAAGTAATCTTGGTGCCAGTAGTGGGTGTGTGCAATTTCTGTGATATAGCAGGGCTATTGACTCTAGGTTGTGTGTACGTGTGCGTGTGTGCGTGTGTTTGTGTGGTCCAAAGGGTTGGAGACTCTAGTGCTAGAGGCCGTTGGTTGAGGATTCGGTTTGAACTTTACACGTGGGTGTGAGTATGCATCTAGATATCGTGGACTGTAGATCGAACGGGTGGAGTGTTTGAGCTATGGGTATATGTGGATACTGTGCATGGGTGACGCACTCCTTGTTTGGGTGAACGTTTGGTTACCCTGGTAGGTACTTCTGTAAAATGAATGGACGCTCGAATTGCAAGCTATTGATGTTCGAAGGTTGCCAATTTATTTTTTAGATTTTGGTTAGATTTTAAATTTTTTTTGAGTAGATTGTGATTGTACAATATGTAAGTTAAATGTTAGGGGTTCCGGTGTGTACTTACTAGTTTTCTGTTAGTGGTTTTTTTGAATTAGTTGGCAGAGGGCAAAGTTTCGTTATAGGTCGTTTGATTTCTCCCTTTTGTGTTTTCAGATTTACGACTCTTGTGATGTTTTCTGTTCCAGGGTATGTCTTCACAATACGGCCTAAACTCCATTTTGATGGGGGAAGACGTTCATCCTTTAGCAAGGACAGGTCTCCTACCTCTAGTTGTGGCTGTGGCTTCAACCATTTTGGTCGCTGTTGTAATCGCGACAAGTAATCTTAGTGCCACTAGTGGGTGTGTGTAATTTCTGTGATATAGCAGTGCTATTGACTCTAGATTGTGTGTACGTGTGTGTGTGTGCGTGTGTTTATGTGGTCCAAAGGGTTGGAGACTCTAGTGTTAGAGGCCGTTGGTTGTGGATTCGGTTTGAACTTTACACGTGGGTGTGAGTATGCATCTAGATATCGTGGACTGTAGATCGAATGGGTGGTGTGTTTGAGCTATGGGTATATGTGGATACTGTGCATGGGTGACGCACTCCTTGTTTGGGAGAACGTTTGGTTACGCTGGTAGGTACTTCTGTAAACTGAATAGACGCTCGAATTGCAAGCTATTGATGTTCGAAGGTTGCCAATTTATTTTTTAGATTTTGGTTAGATTTTAATTTTTCTTGAGTAGATTGTGATTGTACAATATGTTAGTTAAATGTTAAGGGTTCCGGTGTGTACTTACTAGTTTTCTGTTAGTGGTTTGTTTGAATTAGTTGGCAGGGGGCAAAGTTTCGTTATAGGTCGTTTGATTTCTGCCTGTTGTGTTTTCAGCTTTACGACTCATGTGATGTTGTCTGTTCCAGGGTATGTCTTCACAATACGCCCTAAACTCCATTTTGATGGGGGAAGACGTTCATCCTTTATCAAGGACAGGTCTCCTACCTCTAGTTGTGGCTGTGGCTTCAACCATTTTGGTCGCTGTTGTAATCGCGACAAGTAATCTTGGTGCCACTAGTGGGTGTGTGTAATTTCAGTGATATAGCAGGACTATTGACTCTAGGTTGTGTGTACGTGTGTGTGTGCGTGTGTTTGTGTGGTCCAAATTGTTGTAGACTCTAGCGTTAAAGGAAATTGGTTGCGGATTCGGTTTGAACTTTACACGTGGGTGTGAGTATGCATCTAGATATCGTGGACTGTAGATCGAATGGGTGGAGTGTTTGAGCTATGGGTATATGTGGATACTGTGCATGGGTGACGCACTCCTTGTTTGGGTGAACGTTTGGTTACGCTGGTATGTACTTCTGTAAAATGAATAAACCCTCGAATTGCAAGCTATTGATGTTCGAAGGTTGAAAATTTATTTTTTGGATTTTGGTTAGATTTAAAATTTTTTTTTGATTAGTTTGTGATTGTACAATATGTAAGTTAAATTTTAAGTGTTCCGGTATGTACTTACTAGTTTTCTGTTAGTGGTTTGTTTGAATTAGTTGGCAGAGGGCAAAGTTTCGTTATAGGTCGTTTGATTTCTCCCTGTTGTGTTTTCAGCTTTAGGACTCTTGTGATGTTGTCTGTTCCTGGGTATGTCTTCACAATACGGCCTAAACTCCATTTTGATGGGGGAAGACGTTCATCCTTTATCAAGGACAGGTCTCCTACCTCTAGTTGTGGCTGTGGCTTCAACCATTTTGGTCGCTGTTGTAATCGCGACAAGTAATCTTGGTGCCACTAGTGGGTGTGTGTAATTTCAGTGATATAGCAGGACTATTGACTCTAGGTTGTGTGTACGTGTGTGTGTGCGTATGTTTGTGTGGTCCAAAGGGTTGGAGACTCTAGCGTTAGAGGAAATTGGTTGCGGATTCGGTTTGAACTTTACACGTGGGTGTGAGTATGCATCTAGATATCGTGGACTGTAGATCGAATGGGTGGAGTGTTTGAGCTATGGGTATATGTGGATACTGTGCATGGGTGACGCACTCCTTGTTTGGGTGAACGTTTGGTTACGCTGGTAGGTACTTCTGTAAACTGAATAGACGCTCGAATTGCAAGCTATTGATGTTCGAAGGTTGCCAATTTATTTTTTGGATTTTGGTTAGATTTAAAATTTTGTTTTGAGTAGTTTGTGATTGTACAATATGTAAGTTAAATTTTAAGTGTTCCGGTATGTACTTACTAGTTTTCTGTTAGTGGTTTGTTCGAATTAGATGGCAGAGGGCAAAGTTTCGTTATAGGTCGTTAGATTTCTCCCTGTTGTGTTTTCAGATTTACGACTCTTGTGATATGGTCTGTTCCAGGGTATGTCTTCACAATACGGCTTAAACTCCATGTTGAAGGGGGAAGACGTTCACCCTTTATCAAGGACAGGTCTCCTACCTCTAGTTGGGGCTGTGGCTTCAACCATTTTGGTCGGTGTTGTAATCTTGGTGCAACTAGTTGGTGTATGTAATTTCTGAGATGTAGCAGGTCTATTGACTCTAGGTTGTGTGTACGTGTGTGTGTGTGCGTGTGTGCGTGTGTTTGTGTGGTCCAAAGGGTTGTAGACTCTCTGAGTATATGTGGATACTATGCACTCCTTGTTTGGTTGAACGTTTGGTTGCGCTGGTATGTACTTCGGTAAAATGAATAAATGCTCGAATTGGAAGCTGTTGATGTTCGAAGGTTGCCAATTTATTTTTTGGATTTTGGTTAGATTTAAAATTTTTTTTTGAGTAGTTTGTGATTGTACAATATGTAAGTTAGATTTTAAGTGTTCCGGTGTGTACTTACTAGTTTTCTGTTAGTGGTTTGTTTGAATTAGTTGGCAGAGGGCAAAGTTTCGTTATAGGTCGTTTGATTTCTCCCTGTTGTGTTTTCAGCTTTACGACTCTTGTGATGTTGTCTGTTCCTGGGTATGTCTTCACAATACGGCCTAAACTCGATTTTGATGGGGGAAGACGTTCATCCTTTATCAAGGACAGGCCTCCTACCTCTAGTTGTGGCTGTGGCTTCAACTATTTTGGTCGCTGTTGTAATCGCGACAAGTAATCTTGGTGCCAGTAGTGGGTGTGTGCAATTTCTGTGATATAGCAGGGCTATTGACTCTAGGTTGTGTGTACGTGTGCGTGTGTGCGTGTGTTTGTGTGGTCCAAAGGGTTGGAGACTCTAGTGCTAGAGGCCGTTGGTTGAGGATTCGGTTTGAACTTTACACGTGGGTGTGAGTATGCATCTAGATATCGTGGACTGTAGATCGAACGGGTGGAGTGTTTGAGCTATGGGTATATGTGGATACTGTGCATGGGTGACGCACTCCTTGTTTGGGTGAACGTTTGGTTACCCTGGTAGGTACTTCTGTAAAATGAATGGACGCTCGAATTGCAAGCTATTGATGTTCGAAGGTTGCCAATTTATTTTTTAGATTTTGGTTAGATTTTAAATTTTTTTTGAGTAGATTGTGATTGTACAATATGTAAGTTAAATGTTAGGGGTTCCGGTGTGTACTTACTAGTTTTCTGTTAGTGGTTTTTTTGAATTAGTTGGCAGAGGGCAAAGTTTCGTTATAGGTCGTTTGATTTCTCCCTTTTGTGTTTTCAGATTTACGACTCTTGTGATGTTTTCTGTTCCAGGGTATGTCTTCACAATACGGCCTAAACTCCATTTTGATGGGGGAAGACGTTCATCCTTTAGCAAGGACAGGTCTCCTACCTCTAGTTGTGGCTGTGGCTTCAACCATTTTGGTCGCTGTTGTAATCGCGACAAGTAATCTTAGTGCCACTAGTGGGTGTGTGTAATTTCTGTGATATAGCAGTGCTATTGACTCTAGATTGTGTGTACGTGTGTGTGTGTGCGTGTGTTTATGTGGTCCAAAGGGTTGGAGACTCTAGTGTTAGAGGCCGTTGGTTGTGGATTCGGTTTGAACTTTACACGTGGGTGTGAGTATGCATCTAGATATCGTGGACTGTAGATCGAATGGGTGGTGTGTTTGAGCTATGGGTATATGTGGATACTGTGCATGGGTGACGCACTCCTTGTTTGGGAGAACGTTTGGTTACGCTGGTAGGTACTTCTGTAAACTGAATAGACGCTCGAATTGCAAGCTATTGATGTTCGAAGGTTGCCAATTTATTTTTTAGATTTTGGTTAGATTTTAATTTTTCTTGAGTAGATTGTGATTGTACAATATGTTAGTTAAATGTTAAGGGTTCCGGTGTGTACTTACTAGTTTTCTGTTAGTGGTTTGTTTGAATTAGTTGGCAGGGGGCAAAGTTTCGTTATAGGTCGTTTGATTTCTGCCTGTTGTGTTTTCAGCTTTACGACTCATGTGATGTTGTCTGTTCCAGGGTATGTCTTCACAATACGCCCTAAACTCCATTTTGATGGGGGAAGACGTTCATCCTTTATCAAGGACAGGTCTCCTACCTCTAGTTGTGGCTGTGGCTTCAACCATTTTGGTCGCTGTTGTAATCGCGACAAGTAATCTTGGTGCCACTAGTGGGTGTGTGTAATTTCAGTGATATAGCAGGACTATTGACTCTAGGTTGTGTGTACGTGTGTGTGTGCGTGTGTTTGTGTGGTCCAAATTGTTGTAGACTCTAGCGTTAAAGGAAATTGGTTGCGGATTCGGTTTGAACTTTACACGTGTGTGTGAGTATGCATCTAGATATCGTGGACTGTAGATCGAATGGGTGGAGTGTTTGAGCTATGGGTATATGTGGATACTGTGCATGGGTGACGCACTCCTTGTTTGGGTGAACGTTTGGTTACGCTGGTATGTACTTCTGTAAAATGAATAAACCCTCGAATTGCAAGCTATTGATGTTCGAAGGTTGAAAATTTATTTTTTGGATTTTGGTTAGATTTAAAATTTTTTTTTGATTAGTTTGTGATTGTACAATATGTAAGTTAAATTTTAAGTGTTCCGGTATGTACTTACTAGTTTTCTGTTAGTGGTTTGTTTGAATTAGTTGGCAGAGGGCAAAGTTTCGTTATAGGTCGTTTGATTTCTCCCTGTTGTGTTTTCAGCTTTAGGACTCTTGTGATGTTGTCTGTTCCTGGGTATGTCTTCACAATACGGCCTAAACTCCATTTTGATGGGGGAAGACGTTCATCCTTTATCAAGGACAGGTCTCCTACCTCTAGTTGTGGCTGTGGCTTCAACCATTTTGGTCGCTGTTGTAATCGCGACAAGTAATCTTGGTGCCACTAGTGGGTGTGTGTAATTTCAGTGATATAGCAGGACTATTGACTCTAGGTTGTGTGTACGTGTGTGTGTGCGTATGTTTGTGTGGTCCAAAGGGTTGGAGACTCTAGTGTTAGAGGCCGTTGGTTGTGGATTCGGTTTGAACTTTACACGTGGGTGTGAGTATGCATCTAGATATCGTGGACTGTAGATCGAATGGGAGGTGTGTTTGAGCTATGGGTATATGTGGATACTGTGCATGGGTGACGCACTCCTTGTTTGGGTGAACGTTTGGTTACGCTGGTAGGTACTTCTGTAAAATGAATGGACGCTCGAATTGCAAGCTATTGATGTTCGAAGGTTGCCAATTTATTTTTTAGATTTTGGTTAGATTTTAAATTTTTTTTGTGTAGATTGTGATTGTACAATATGTAAGTTAAATGTTAAGGGTTCCGGTGTGTACTTACTAGTTTTCTGTTAGTGGTTTTTTTGAATTAGTTGGCAGAGGGCAAAGTTTCGTTATAGGTCGTTTGATTTCTCCCTTTTGTGTTTTCAGCTTTACGACTCTTGTGATGTTTTCTGTTCCAGGGTATGTCTTCACAATACGGCCTATACTCCATTTTGATGGGGGAAGACGTTCATCCTTTATCAAGGACAGGTCTCCTACCTTTAGTTGTGGCAGTGGCTTCAACCATTTTGGTCGCTGTTGTAATCGCGACAAGTAATCTTGGTGCCACTAGTGGGTGTGTGTAATTTCAGTGATATAGCAGGACTATTGACTCTAGGTTGTGTGTACGTGTGTGTGTGCGTGTGTTTGTGTGGTCCGAATTGTTGTAGACTCTAGCGTTAGAGGCCGTTGGTTGCGGATTCGGTTTGAACTTTACACGTGGGTGTGAGTATGTATCTAGATATCGTGGACTGTTGATCGAATGGGTGGTGTCTTTGAGCTATGGGTATATGTGGATACTGTGCATGGGTGACGCACTAGTTGTTTGGGTGAACGATTGGTTACGCTGGTACGTACTTCTGTAAAATGAATAAACGCTCGAATTGGAAGCTATTGATGTTCGAAGGTTGCCAATTTATTTTTTGGATTTTGGTTAGATTTAAAATTGTTTTTTGAGTAGTTTGGGATTGTACAATATGTAAGTTAAATTTTAAGTGTTCCGGTATGTACTTACTAGTTTTCTGTTAGTGGTTTTTTTGAATAAGTTGGCAGAGGGCAAAGTTTCGTTATAGGTCGTTTGATTTCTCCCTATTGTGTTTTCAGCTTTACGACTCTTGTGATGTTGTATGTTCCAGGATATGTCTTCATAATATGCCCTAAACTCCATTTTGATGGGGGAAGACGTTCATTCTTTATCAAGGACAGGTCTCCTACTTCTAGTTGTGCCTGTGGATTCAACCATTTTGGTCACTGTTGTAATCGCGACAAGTACTCTTGGTGCCACTAGTGGGTGTGTGTAATTTCTGAGATATAGCAGGTCTATTGACTCTAGGTTGTGTGTACGTGTATGTGTGTGCGTTTGTTTGTGTGGTCCAAAGGGTTGTAGACTCTCTGAGTATATGTGCACTCCTTGTTTGGGTGAACGTTTGGTTACGCTGGTATGTACTTCTGTAAAATGAATAAACGCTCGAATTGGAAGCTATTGATGTTAGAAGGTTGCCAATTTATTTTTTGGATATTGGTTACATTTAAAATTTTTTTTTTCAGTAGTTTGTGATTGTACAATATATAAGTTAGATTTTAAGTGTTCCGGTGTGAACTTACTAGTTTTCTGTAAGTGGTTGGTTTGAATTAGTTGGCAGAGGGCAAAGTTTCGTTATAGGTCGTTTGATTTCTCCCTGTTGTGTTTTCAGCTTTACGACTCTTGTGATGTTGTCTGTTCTTGGGTATGTCTTCACAATACGGCCTAAACTCCATTTTGATGGGGGAAGACGTTCATCCTTTATCAAGGACAGGTCTCCTACCTCTAGTTGTGGCTGTGGATTCAACCATTTTGTTCGCTGTTGTAATCGCGACAAGTAATCTTGGTGCCAGTAGTGGGTGTGTGTAATTTCTGTGATATAGCAGGGCTATTGACTCTAGGTTGTGTGTACGTGTGTGTGTGTGCGTGTGTTTGTGTGGTCCAAAGGGTTGTAGACTCTCTGAGTATATGTGCACTCCTTGTTTGTGTGAACGTTTGGTTACGCTGGTATGTACTTCTGTAAAATGAATAAACGCTCGAATTGGAAGCTGTTGATGTTCGAAGGTTGCCAATTTATTTTTTGGATTTTGGTTAGATTTAAAATTTTTTTTTGAGTAGTTTGTGATTGTACAATATGTAAGTTAAATTTTAAGTGTTCCGGTATGTACTTACTAGTTTTCTGTTAGTGGTTTGTTTGAATTAGTTGGCAGAGGGCAAAGTTTCGTCATAGGTCGTTTGATTTCTCCCTGTTGTGTTTTCAGCTTTACGACTCTTGTGATGTTGTCTGTTCCTGGGTATGTCTTCACAATACGGTCTAAACTCCATTTTGATGGGGGAAGACGTTCATCCTTTATCAAGGACAGGTCTCCTACCTCTAGTTGTGGCTGTGGCTTCAACCATTTTGGTCGCTGTTGTAATCGCGACAAGTAATCTTGGTGCCACTAGTGGGTGTGTGTAATTTCTGTGATATAGCAGTGCTATTGACTCTAGGTTGTGTGTACGTGTGCGTGTGTGCGTGTGTTTGTGTGGTCCAAAGGGTTGGAGACTCTAGTGCTAGAGGCCGTTGGTTGAGGATTCGGTTTGAACTTTACACGTGGGTGTGAGTATGCATCTAGATATCGTGGACTGTAGATCGAATGGGTGGAGTGTTTGAGCTATGATTGTATGTGGATACTGTGCATGGGTGACGCACTCCTTGTTTGGGTGAACGTTTGGTTACCCTGGTAGGTACTTCTGTAAAATGAATGGACGCTCGAATTGCAAGCTATTGATGTTCGAAGGTTGCCAATTTATTTTTTAGATTTTGGTTAGATTTTAAATTTTTTTTGAGTAGATTGTGATTGTACAATATGTAAGTTAAATGTTAGGGGTTCCGGTGTGTACTTACTAGTTTTCTGTTAGTGGTTTTTTTGAATTAGTTGGCAGAGGGCAAAGTTTCGTTATAGGTCGTTTGATTTCTCCCTTTTGTGTTTTCAGCTTTACGACTCTTGTGATGTTTTCTGTTCCAGGGTATGTCTTCACAATACGGCCTATACTCCATTTTGATGGGGGAAGACGTTCATCCTTTATCAAGGACAGGTCTCCTACCTTTAGTTGTGGCAGTGGCTTCAACCATTTTGGTCGCTGTTGTAATCGCGACAAGTAATCTTGGTGCCACTAGTGGGTGTGTGTAATTTCAGTGATATAGCAGGACTATTGACTCTAGGTTGTGTGTACGTGTGTGTGTGCGTGTGTTTGTGTGGTCCAAAGGGTTGTAGACTCTAGCGTTAGAGGAAATTGGTTGCGGATTCGGTTTGAACTTTACACGTGGGTGTGAGTATGCATCTAGATATCGTGGACTGTAGATCGAATGGGTGGAGTGTTTGAGCTATGGGTATATGTGGATACTGTGCATGGGTGACGCACTCCTTGTTTGGGTGAACGTTTGGTTACGCTGGTAGGTACTTCTGTAAACTGAATAGACGCTCGAATTGCAAGCTATTGATGTTCGAAGGTTGCCAATTTATTTTTTGGATTTTGGTTAGATTTAAAATTTTGTTTTGAGTAGTTTGTGATTGTACAATATGTAAGTTAAATTTTAAGTGTTCCGGTATGTACTTACTAGTTTTCTGTTAGTGGTTTGTTCGAATTAGATGGCAGAGGGCAAAGTTTCGTTATAGGTCGTTAGATTTCTCCCTGTTGTGTTTTCAGATTTACGACTCTTGTGATATGGTCTGTTCCAGGGTATGTCTTCACAATACGGCTTAAACTCCATGTTGAAGGGGGAAGACGTTCACCCTTTATCAAGGACAGGTCTCCTACCTCTAGTTGGAACTGTGGCTTCAACCATTTTGGTCGGTGTTGTAATCTTGGTGCAACTAGTTGGTGTATGTAATTTCTGAGATATAGCAGGTCTATTGACTCTAGGTTGTGTGTACGTGTGTGTGTGTGCGTGTGTGCGTGTGTTTGTGTGGTCCAAAGGGTTGTAGACTCTCTGAGTATATGTGGATACTATGCACTCCTTGTTTGGTTGAACGTTTGGTTGCGCTGGTATGTACTTCGGTAAAATGAATAAATGCTCGAATTGGAAGCTGTTGATGTTCGAAGGTTGCCAATTTATTTTTTGGATTTTGGTTAGATTTAAAATTTTTTTTTGAGTAGTTTGTGATTGTACAATATGTAAGTTAGATTTTAAGTGTTCCGGTGTGTACTTACTAGTTTTCTGTTAGTGGTTTGTTTGAATTAGTTGGCAGAGGGCAAAGTTTCGTTATAGGTCGTTTGATTTCTCCCTGTTGTGTTTTCAGCTTTACGACTCTTGTGATGTTGTCTGTTCCTGGGTATGTCTTCACAATACGGCCTAAACTCGATTTTGATGGGGGAAGACGTTCATCCTTTATCAAGGACAGGCCTCCTACCTCTAGTTGTGGCTGTGGCTTCAACTATTTTGGTCGCTGTTGTAATCGCGACAAGTAATCTTGGTGCCAGTAGTGGGTGTGTGCAATTTCTGTGATATAGCAGGGCTATTGACTCTAGGTTGTGTGTACGTGTGCGTGTGTGCGTGTGTTTGTGTGGTCCAAAGGGTTGGAGACTCTAGTGCTAGAGGCCGTTGGTTGAGGATTCGGTTTGAACTTTACACGTGGGTGTGAGTATGCATCTAGATATCGTGGACTGTAGATCGAACGGGTGGAGTGTTTGAGCTATGGGTATATGTGGATACTGTGCATGGGTGACGCACTCCTTGTTTGGGTGAACGTTTGGTTACCCTGGTAGGTACTTCTGTAAAATGAATGGACGCTCGAATTGCAAGCTATTGATGTTCGAAGGTTGCCAATTTATTTTTTAGATTTTGGTTAGATTTTAAATTTTTTTTGAGTAGATTGTGATTGTACAATATGTAAGTTAAATGTTAGGGGTTCCGGTGTGTACTTACTAGTTTTCTGTTAGTGGTTTTTTTGAATTAGTTGGCAGAGGGCAAAGTTTCGTTATAGGTCGTTTGATTTCTCCCTTTTGTGTTTTCAGATTTACGACTCTTGTGATGTTTTCTGTTCCAGGGTATGTCTTCACAATACGGCCTAAACTCCATTTTGATGGGGGAAGACGTTCATCCTTTAGCAAGGACAGGTCTCCTACCTCTAGTTGTGGCTGTGGCTTCAACCATTTTGGTCGCTGTTGTAATCGCGACAAGTAATCTTAGTGCCACTAGTGGGTGTGTGTAATTTCTGTGATATAGCAGTGCTATTGACTCTAGATTGTGTGTACGTGTGTGTGTGTGCGTGTGTTTATGTGGTCCAAAGGGTTGGAGACTCTAGTGTTAGAGGCCGTTGGTTGTGGATTCGGTTTGAACTTTACACGTGGGTGTGAGTATGCATCTAGATATCGTGGACTGTAGATCGAATGGGTGGTGTGTTTGAGCTATGGGTATATGTGGATACTGTGCATGGGTGACGCACTCCTTGTTTGGGAGAACGTTTGGTTACGCTGGTAGGTACTTCTGTAAACTGAATAGACGCTCGAATTGCAAGCTATTGATGTTCGAAGGTTGCCAATTTATTTTTTAGATTTTGGTTAGATTTTAATTTTTCTTGAGTAGATTGTGATTGTACAATATGTTAGTTAAATGTTAAGGGTTCCGGTGTGTACTTACTAGTTTTCTGTTAGTGGTTTGTTTGAATTAGTTGGCAGGGGGCAAAGTTTCGTTATAGGTCGTTTGATTTCTGCCTGTTGTGTTTTCAGCTTTACGACTCATGTGATGTTGTCTGTTCCAGGGTATGTCTTCACAATACGCCCTAAACTCCATTTTGATGGGGGAAGACGTTCATCCTTTATCAAGGACAGGTCTCCTACCTCTAGTTGTGGCTGTGGCTTCAACCATTTTGGTCGCTGTTGTAATCGCGACAAGTAATCTTGGTGCCACTAGTGGGTGTGTGTAATTTCAGTGATATAGCAGGACTATTGACTCTAGGTTGTGTGTACGTGTGTGTGTGCGTGTGTTTGTGTGGTCCAAATTGTTGTAGACTCTAGCGTTAAAGGAAATTGGTTGCGGATTCGGTTTGAACTTTACACGTGGGTGTGAGTATGCATCTAGATATCGTGGACTGTAGATCGAATGGGTGGAGTGTTTGAGCTATGGGTATATGTGGATACTGTGCATGGGTGACGCACTCCTTGTTTGGGTGAACGTTTGGTTACGCTGGTATGTACTTCTGTAAAATGAATAAACCCTCGAATTGCAAGCTATTGATGTTCGAAGGTTGAAAATTTATTTTTTGGATTTTGGTTAGATTTAAAATTTTTTTTTGATTAGTTTGTGATTGTACAATATGTAAGTTAAATTTTAAGTGTTCCGGTATGTACTTACTAGTTTTCTGTTAGTGGTTTGTTCGAATTAGATGGCAGAGGGCAAAGTTTCGTTATAGGTCGTTAGATTTCTCCCTGTTGTGTTTTCAGATTTACGACTCTTGTGATATGGTCTGTTCCAGGGTATGTCTTCACAATACGGCTTAAACTCCATGTTGAAGGGGGAAGACGTTCACCCTTTATCAAGGACAGGTCTCCTACCTCTAGTTGGGGCTGTGGCTTCAACCATTTTGGTCGGTGTTGTAATCTTGGTGCAACTAGTTGGTGTATGTAATTTCTGAGATGTAGCAGGTCTATTGACTCTAGGTTGTGTGTACGTGTGTGTGTGTGCGTGTGTGCGTGTGTTTGTGTGGTCCAAAGGGTTGTAGACTCTCTGAGTATATGTGGATACTATGCACTCCTTGTTTGGTTGAACGTTTGGTTGCGCTGGTATGTACTTCGGTAAAATGAATAAATGCTCGAATTGGAAGCTGTTGATGTTCGAAGGTTGCCAATTTATTTTTTGGATTTTGGTTAGATTTAAAATTTTTTTTTGAGTAGTTTGTGATTGTACAATATGTAAGTTAGATTTTAAGTGTTCCGGTGTGTACTTACTAGTTTTCTGTTAGTGGTTTGTTTGAATTAGTTGGCAGAGGGCAAAGTTTCGTTATAGGTCGTTTGATTTCTCCCTGTTGTGTTTTCAGCTTTACGACTCTTGTGATGTTGTCTGTTCCTGGGTATGTCTTCACAATACGGCCTAAACTCGATTTTGATGGGGGAAGACGTTCATCCTTTATCAAGGACAGGCCTCCTACCTCTAGTTGTGGCTGTGGCTTCAACTATTTTGGTCGCTGTTGTAATCGCGACAAGTAATCTTGGTGCCAGTAGTGGGTGTGTGCAATTTCTGTGATATAGCAGGGCTATTGACTCTAGGTTGTGTGTACGTGTGCGTGTGTGCGTGTGTTTGTGTGGTCCAAAGGGTTGGAGACTCTAGTGCTAGAGGCCGTTGGTTGAGGATTCGGTTTGAACTTTACACGTGGGTGTGAGTATGCATCTAGATATCGTGGACTGTAGATCGAACGGGTGGAGTGTTTGAGCTATGGGTATATGTGGATACTGTGCATGGGTGACGCACTCCTTGTTTGGGTGAACGTTTGGTTACCCTGGTAGGTACTTCTGTAAAATGAATGGACGCTCGAATTGCAAGCTATTGATGTTCGAAGGTTGCCAATTTATTTTTTAGATTTTGGTTAGATTTTAAATTTTTTTTGAGTAGATTGTGATTGTACAATATGTAAGTTAAATGTTAGGGGTTCCGGTGTGTACTTACTAGTTTTCTGTTAGTGGTTTTTTTGAATTAGTTGGCAGAGGGCAAAGTTTCGTTATAGGTCGTTTGATTTCTCCCTTTTGTGTTTTCAGATTTACGACTCTTGTGATGTTTTCTGTTCCAGGGTATGTCTTCACAATACGGCCTAAACTCCATTTTGATGGGGGAAGACGTTCATCCTTTAGCAAGGACAGGTCTCCTACCTCTAGTTGTGGCTGTGGCTTCAACCATTTTGGTCGCTGTTGTAATCGCGACAAGTAATCTTAGTGCCACTAGTGGGTGTGTGTAATTTCTGTGATATAGCAGTGCTATTGACTCTAGATTGTGTGTACGTGTGTGTGTGTGCGTGTGTTTATGTGGTCCAAAGGGTTGGAGACTCTAGTGTTAGAGGCCGTTGGTTGTGGATTCGGTTTGAACTTTACACGTGGGTGTGAGTATGCATCTAGATATCGTGGACTGTAGATCGAATGGGTGGTGTGTTTGAGCTATGGGTATATGTGGATACTGTGCATGGGTGACGCACTCCTTGTTTGGGAGAACGTTTGGTTACGCTGGTAGGTACTTCTGTAAACTGAATAGACGCTCGAATTGCAAGCTATTGATGTTCGAAGGTTGCCAATTTATTTTTTAGATTTTGGTTAGATTTTAATTTTTCTTGAGTAGATTGTGATTGTACAATATGTTAGTTAAATGTTAAGGGTTCCGGTGTGTACTTACTAGTTTTCTGTTAGTGGTTTGTTTGAATTAGTTGGCAGGGGGCAAAGTTTCGTTATAGGTCGTTTGATTTCTGCCTGTTGTGTTTTCAGCTTTACGACTCATGTGATGTTGTCTGTTCCAGGGTATGTCTTCACAATACGCCCTAAACTCCATTTTGATGGGGGAAGACGTTCATCCTTTATCAAGGACAGGTCTCCTACCTCTAGTTGTGGCTGTGGCTTCAACCATTTTGGTCGCTGTTGTAATCGCGACAAGTAATCTTGGTGCCACTAGTGGGTGTGTGTAATTTCAGTGATATAGCAGGACTATTGACTCTAGGTTGTGTGTACGTGTGTGTGTGCGTGTGTTTGTGTGGTCCAAATTGTTGTAGACTCTAGCGTTAAAGGAAATTGGTTGCGGATTCGGTTTGAACTTTACACGTGTGTGTGAGTATGCATCTAGATATCGTGGACTGTAGATCGAATGGGTGGAGTGTTTGAGCTATGGGTATATGTGGATACTGTGCATGGGTGACGCACTCCTTGTTTGGGTGAACGTTTGGTTACGCTGGTATGTACTTCTGTAAAATGAATAAACCCTCGAATTGCAAGCTATTGATGTTCGAAGGTTGAAAATTTATTTTTTGGATTTTGGTTAGATTTAAAATTTTTTTTTGATTAGTTTGTGATTGTACAATATGTAAGTTAAATTTTAAGTGTTCCGGTATGTACTTACTAGTTTTCTGTTAGTGGTTTGTTTGAATTAGTTGGCAGAGGGCAAAGTTTCGTTATAGGTCGTTTGATTTCTCCCTGTTGTGTTTTCAGCTTTAGGACTCTTGGGATGTTGTCTGTTCCTGGGTATGTCTTCACAATACGGCCTAAACTCCATTTTGATGGGGGAAGACGTTCATCCTTTATCAAGGACAGGTCTCCTACCTCTAGTTGTGGCTGTGGCTTCAACCATTTTGGTCGCTGTTGTAATCGCGACAAGTAATCTTGGTGCCACTAGTGGGTGTGTGTAATTTCAGTGATATAGCAGGACTATTGACTCTAGGTTGTGTGTACGTGTGTGTGTGCGTATGTTTGTGTGGTCCAAAGGGTTGGAGACTCTAGTGTTAGAGGCCGTTGGTTGTGGATTCGGTTTGAACTTTACACGTGGGTGTGAGTATGCATCTAGATATCGTGGACTGTAGATCGAATGGGAGGTGTGTTTGAGCTATGGGTATATGTGGATACTGTGCATGGGTGACGCACTCCTTGTTTGGGTGAACGTTTGGTTACGCTGGTAGGTACTTCTGTAAAATGAATGGACGCTCGAATTGCAAGCTATTGATGTTCGAAGGTTGCCAATTTATTTTTTAGATTTTGGTTAGATTTTAAATTTTTTTTGTGTAGATTGTGATTGTACAATATGTAAGTTAAATGTTAAGGGTTCCGGTGTGTACTTACTAGTTTTCTGTTAGTGGTTTTTTTGAATTAGTTGGCAGAGGGCAAAGTTTCGTTATAGGTCGTTTGATTTCTCCCTTTTGTGTTTTCAGCTTTACGACTCTTGTGATGTTTTCTGTTCCAGGGTATGTCTTCACAATACGGCCTATACTCCATTTTGATGGGGGAAGACGTTCATCCTTTATCAAGGACAGGTCTCCTACCTTTAGTTGTGGCAGTGGCTTCAACCATTTTGGTCGCTGTTGTAATCGCGACAAGTAATCTTGGTGCCACTAGTGGGTGTGTGTAATTTCAGTGATATAGCAGGACTATTGACTCTAGGTTGTGTGTACGTGTGTGTGTGCGTGTGTTTGTGTGGTCCGAATTGTTGTAGACTCTAGCGTTAGAGGCCGTTGGTTGCGGATTCGGTTTGAACTTTACACGTGGGTGTGAGTATGTATCTAGATATCGTGGACTGTTGATCGAATGGGTGGTGTCTTTGAGCTATGGGTATATGTGGATACTGTGCATGGGTGACGCACTAGTTGTTTGGGTGAACGATTGGTTACGCTGGTACGTACTTCTGTAAAATGAATAAACGCTCGAATTGGAAGCTATTGATGTTCGAAGGTTGCCAATTTATTTTTTGGATTTTGGTTAGATTTAAAATTGTTTTTTGAGTAGTTTGGGATTGTACAATATGTAAGTTAAATTTTAAGTGTTCCGGTATGTACTTACTAGTTTTCTGTTAGTGGTTTTTTTGAATAAGTTGGCAGAGGGCAAAGTTTCGTTATAGGTCGTTTGATTTCTCCCTATTGTGTTTTCAGCTTTACGACTCTTGTGATGTTGTATGTTCCAGGATATGTCTTCATAATATGCCCTAAACTCCATTTTGATGGGGGAAGACGTTCATTCTTTATCAAGGACAGGTCTCCTACTTCTAGTTGTGCCTGTGGATTCAACCATTTTGGTCACTGTTGTAATCGCGACAAGTACTCTTGGTGCCACTAGTGGGTGTGTGTAATTTCTGAGATATAGCAGGTCTATTGACTCTAGGTTGTGTGTACGTGTATGTGTGTGCGTTTGTTTGTGTGGTCCAAAGGGTTGTAGACTCTCTGAGTATATGTGCACTCCTTGTTTGGGTGAACGTTTGGTTACGCTGGTATGTACTTCTGTAAAATGAATAAACGCTCGAATTGGAAGCTATTGATGTTAGAAGGTTGCCAATTTATTTTTTGGATATTGGTTAGATTTAAAATTTTTTTTTTCAGTAGTTTGTGATTGTACAATATATAAGTTAGATTTTAAGTGTTCCGGTGTGAACTTACTAGTTTTCTGTAAGTGGTTTGTTTGAATTAGTTGGCAGAGGGCAAAGTTTCGTTATAGGTCGTTTGATTTCTCCCTGTTGTGTTTTCAGCTTTACGACTCTTGTGATGTTGTCTGTTCTTGGGTATGTCTTCACAATACGGCCTAAACTCCATTTTGATGGGGGAAGACGTTCATCCTTTATCAAGGACAGGTCTCCTACCTCTAGTTGTGGCTGTGGATTCAACCATTTTGTTCGCTGTTGTAATCGCGACAAGTAATCTTGGTGCCAGTAGTGGGTGTGTGTAATTTCTGTGATATAGCAGGGCTATTGACTCTAGGTTGTGTGTACGTGTGTGTGTGTGCGTGTGTTTGTGTGGTCCAAAGGGTTGTAGACTCTCTGAGTATATGTGCACTCCTTGTTTATGTGAACGTTTGGTTACGCTGGTATGTACTTCTGTAAAATGAATAAACGCTCGAATTGGAAGCTGTTGATGTTCGAAGGTTCCCAATTTATTTTTTGGATTTTGGTTAGATTTAAAATTTTTTTTTGAGTAGTTTGTGATTGTACAATATGTAAGTTAAATTTTAAGTGTTCCGGTATGTACTTACTAGTTTTCTGTTAGTGGTTTGTTTGAATTAGTTGGCAGAGGGCAAAGTTTCGTCATAGGTCGTTTGATTTCTCCCTGTTGTGTTTTCAGCTTTACGACTCTTGTGATGTTGTCTGTTCCTGGGTATGTCTTCACAATACGGTCTAAACTCCATTTTGATGGGGGAAGACGTTCATCCTTTATCAAGGACAGGTCTCCTACCTCTAGTTGTGGCTGTGGCTTCAACCATTTTGGTCGCTGTTGTAATCGCGACAAGTAATCTTGGTGCCACTAGTGGGTGTGTGTAATTTCTGTGATATAGTAGTGCTATTGACTCTAGGTTGTGTGTACGTGTGCGTGTGTGCGTGTGTTTGTGTGGTCCAAAGGGTTGGAGACTCTAGTGCTAGAGGCCGTTGGTTGAGGATTCGGTTTGAACTTTACACGTGGGTGTGAGTATGCATCTAGATATCGTGGACTGTAGATCGAACGGGTGGAGTGTTTGAGCTATGGGTATATGTGGATACTGTGCATGGGTGACGCACTCCTTGTTTGGGTGAACGTTTGGTTACCCTGGTAGGTACTTCTGTAAAATGAATGGACGCTCGAATTGCAAGCTATTGATGTTCGAAGGTTGCCAATTTATTTTTTAGATTTTGGTTAGATTTTAAATTTTTTTTGAGTAGATTGTGATTGTACAATATGTAAGTTAAATGTTAGGGGTTCCGGTGTGTACTTACTAGTTTTCTGTTAGTGGTTTTTTTGAATTAGTTGGCAGAGGGCAAAGTTTCGTTATAGGTGGTTTGATTTCTCCCTTTTGTGTTTTCAGATTTACGACTCTTGTGATGTTTTCTGTTCCAGGGTATGTCTTCACAATACGGCCTAAACTCCATTTTGATGGGGGAAGACGTTCATCCTTTAGCAAGGACAGGTCTCCTACCTCTAGTTGTGGCTGTGGCTTCAACCATTTTGGTCGCTGTTGTAATCGCGACAAGTAATCTCAGTGCCACTAGTGGGTGTGTGTAATTTCTGTGATATAGCAGTGCTATTGACTCTAGATTGTGTGTACGTGTGTGTGTGTGCGTGTGTTTATGTGGTCCAAAGGGTTGGAGACTCTAGTGTTAGAGGCCGTTGGTTGTGGATTCGGTTTGAACTTTACACGTGGGTGTGAGTATGCATCTAGATATCGTGGACTGTAGATCGAATGGGTGGTGTGTTTGAGCTATGGGTATATGTGGATACTGTGCATGGGTGACGCACTCCTTGTTTGGGTGAACGTTTGGTTACGCTGGTAGGTACTTCTGTAAACTGAATAGACGCTCGAATTGCAAGCTATTGATGTTCGAAGGTTGCCAATTTATTTTTTAGATTTTGGTTAGATTTTAATTTTTTTTGAGTAGATTGTGATTGTACAATATGTTAGTTAAATGTTAAGGGTTCCGGTGTGTACTTACTAGTTTTCTGTTAGTGGTTTGTTTGAATTAGTTGGCAGGGGGCAAAGTTTCGTTATAGGTCGTTTGATTTCTGCCTGTTGTGTTTTCAGCTTTACGACTCTTGTGATGTTGTCTGTTCCAGGGTATGTCTTCACAATACGCCCTAAACTCCATTTTGATGGGGGAAGACGTTCATCCTTTATCAAGGACAGGTCTCCTACCTCTAGTTGTGGCTGTGGCTTCAACCATTTTGGTCGCTGTTGTAATCGCGACAAGTAATCTTGGTGCCACTAGTGGGTGTGTGTAATTTCAGTGATATAGCAGGACTATTGACTCTAGGTTGTGTGTACGTGTGTGTGTGCGTGTGTTTGTGTGGTCCAAATTGTTGTAGACTCTAGCGTTAGAGGAAATTGGTTGCGGATTCGGTTTGAACTTTACACGTGGGTGTGAGTATGCATCTAGATATCGTGGACTGTAGATCGAATGGGTGGAGTGTTTGAGCTATGGGTATATGTGGATACTGTGCATGGGTGACGCACTCCTTGTTTGGGTGAACGTTTGGTTACGCTGGTATGTACTTCTGTAAAATGAATAAACCCTCGAATTGCAAGCTATTGATGTTCGAAGGTTGAAAATTTATTTTTTGGATTTTGGTTAGATTTAAAATTTTTTTTTTGAGTAGTTTGTGATTGTACAATATGTAAGTTAAATTTTAGGTGTTCCGGGTTGTACTTACTAGTTTTCTGTTAGTGGTTTGTTTGAATTAGTTGGCAGAGGGCAAAGTTTCGTTATAGGTCGTTTGATTTCTCCCTGTTGTGTTTTCAGCTTTATGACTCTTGTGATGTTGTCTGTTCCTGGGTATGTCTTCACAATACGGCCTAAACTCCATTTTGATGATGGAAGACGGTCATCCTTTATCAAGGACAGGTCTCCTACCTCTAGTTGTGGCTGTGGCTTCAACCATTTTGGTCGCTGTTGTAATCGCGACAAGTAATCTTGGTGCCACTAGTGGGTGTGTGTAATTTCTGTGATATAGCAGGGCTATTGACTCTAGGTTGTGTGTACGTGTGAGTGTGTGCGTGTGTTTGTGTGGTCCAAAGGGTTGGAGACTCTAGTGTTAGAGGCCGTTGGTTGAGGATTCGGTTTGAACTTTACACGTGGGTGTGAGTATGCATCTAGATATCGTGGACTGTAGATCGAATGTGTGGAGTGTTGGAGCTATGGGTATATGTGGACACTGTGCATGGGTGACGCACTCCTTGTTTGGGTGATCGTTTGGTTACGCTGGTATGTACTTCTGTAAAATGAATAAACGCTCGAATTGGAAGCTGTTGATGTTCGAAGGTTGCCAATTTATTTTTTGGATTTTGGTTAGATTTAAAATTTTTTTTTGAGTAGTTTGTGATTGTACAATATGTAAGTTAAATTTTAAGTGTTCCGGTATGTACTTACTAGTTTTCTGTTAGTGGTTTGTTTGAATTAGTTGGCAGAGGGCAAAGTTTCGTTATAGGTCGTTTGATTTCTCCCTGTTGTGTTTTCAGCTTTACGACTCTTGTGATGTTGTCTGTTCCTGGGTATGTCTTCACAATACGGCCTAAACTCCATTTTGATGGGGGAAGACGTTCACTCTTTATCAAGGACAGGTCTCCTACCTCTAGTTATGAATGTGGCTTCAACCATTTTGGTCACTGTTGTAATCGCGACAAGTACTCTTGGTGCCACTAGTGGGTGTGTGTAATTTCTGAGATATAGCAGGTCTATTGACTCTAGGTTGTGTGTACGTGTATGTGTGTGCGTTTGTTTGTGTGGTCTAAAGGGTTGTAGACTCTCTGAGTATATGTGCACTCCTTGTTTGGGTGAACGTTTGGTTAAGCTGGTATGTACTTCTGTAAAATGAATAAACGCTCGAATTGGAAGCTATTGATGTTCGAAGGTTGTAAATTTATTTTTTGGATTTTGGTTAGATTTAAAATTTTTTTTTTCAGTAGTTTCTGATTGTACAATATATAAGTTAGATTTTAAGTGTTCCGGTGTGTACTTACTAGTTTTCTGTTAGTGGTTTGTTTGAATTAGTTGGCAGAGGGCAAAGTTTCGTTATAGGTCGTTTGATTTCTCCCTGTTGTGTTTTCAGCTTTACGACTCTTGTGATGTTTTCTGTTCCAGGGTATGTCTTCACAATACGGCCTAAACTCCATTTTGATGGGGGAAGACCTTCATCCTTTATCAAGGACAGGTCTCCTACCTCTAGTTGTGGCTGTGGATTCAACCATTTTGGTCGCTGTTGTAATCACGACAAGTAATCTTGGTGCCAGTAGTGGGTGTGTGTAATTTCTGTGATATAGCAGGGCTATTGACTCTAGGTTGTGTGTACGTGTGTGTGTGTGCGTGTGTTTGTGTGGTCCAAAGGGTTGGAGACTCTAGTGCTAGAGGCCGTTGGTTGAGGATTCGGTTTGAACTTTACACGTGGGTGTGAGTATGCATCTAGATATCGTGGACTGTAGATCGAATGGGAGGTGTGTTTGAGCTATGGGTATATGTGGATACTGTGCATGGGTGACGCACTCCTTGTTTGGGTGAACGTTTGGTAAAGCTGGTAGGTACTTCTGTAAAATGAATGGACGCTCGAATTGCAAGCTATTGATGTTCGAAGGTTGAAAATTTATTTTTTGGATTTTGGTAAGATTTAAAATTTTTTTTTGATTAGTTTGTGATTGTACAATATGTAAGTTAAATTTTAAGTGTTCCGGTATGTACTTACTAGTTTTCTGTTAGTGGTTTGTTTGAATTAGTTGGCAGAGGGCAAAGTTTCGTTATAGGTCGTTTGATTTCTCCCTGTTGTGTTTTCAGCTTTAGGACTCTTGTGATGTTGTCTGTTCCTGGGTATGTCTTCACAATACGGCCTAAACTCCATTTTGATGGGGGAAGACGTTCATCCTTTATCAAGGACAGGTCTCCTACCTCTAGTTGTGGCTGTGGCTTCAACCATTTTGGTCGCTGTTGTAATCGCGACAAGTAATCTTGGTGCCACTAGTGGGTGTGTGTAATTTCAGTGATATAGCAGGACTATTGACTCTAGGTTGTGTGTACGTGTGTGTGTGCGTATGTTTGTGTGGTCCAAAGGGTTGGAGACTCTAGTGTTAGAGGCCGTTGGTTGTGGATTCGGTTTGAACTTTACACGTGGGTGTGAGTATGCATCTAGATATCGTGGACTGTAGATCGAATGGGAGGTGTGTTTGAGCTATGGGTATATGTGGATACTGTGCATGGGTGACGCACTCCTTGTTTGGGTGAACGTTTGGTTACGCTGGTAGGTACTTCTGTAAAATGAATGGACGCTCGAATTGCAAGCTATTGATGTTCGAAGGTTGCCAATTTATTTTTTAGATTTTGGTTAGATTTTAAATTTTTTTTGTGTAGATTGTGATTGTACAATATGTAAGTTAAATGTTAAGGGTTCCGGTGTGTACTTACTAGTTTTCTGTTAGTGGTTTTTTTGAATTAGTTGGCAGAGGGCAAAGTTTCGTTATAGGTCGTTTGATTTCTCCCTTTTGTGTTTTCAGCTTTACGACTCTTGTGATGTTTTCTGTTCCAGGGTATGTCTTCACAATACGGCCTATACTCCATTTTGATGGGGGAAGACGTTCATCCTTTATCAAGGACAGGTCTCCTACCTTTAGTTGTGGCAGTGGCTTCAACCATTTTGGTCGCTGTTGTAATCGCGACAAGTAATCTTGGTGCCACTAGTGGGTGTGTGTAATTTCAGTGATATAGCAGGACTATTGACTCTAGGTTGTGTGTACGTGTGTGTGTGCGTGTGTTTGTGTGGTCCGAATTGTTGTAGACTCTAGCGTTAGAGGCCGTTGGTTGCGGATTCGGTTTGAACTTTACACGTGGGTGTGAGTATGTATCTAGATATCGTGGACTGTTGATCGAATGGGTGGTGTCTTTGAGCTATGGGTATATGTGGATACTGTGCATGGGTGACGCACTAGTTGTTTGGGTGAACGATTGGTTACGCTGGTACGTACTTCTGTAAAATGAATAAACGCTCGAATTGGAAGCTATTGATGTTCGAAGGTTGCCAATTTATTTTTTGGATTTTGGTTAGATTTAAAATTGTTTTTTGAGTAGTTTGGGATTGTACAATATGTAAGTTAAATTTTAAGTGTTCCGGTATGTACTTACTAGTTTTCTGTTAGTGGTTTTTTCGAATAAGTTGGCAGAGGGCAAAGTTTCGTTATAGGTCGTTTGATTTCTCCCTATTGTGTTTTCAGCTTTACGACTCTTGTGATGTTGTATGTTCCAGGATATGTCTTCATAATATGCCCTAAACTCCATTTTGATGGGGGAAGACGTTCATTCTTTATCAAGGACAGGTCTCCTACTTCTAGTTGTGCCTGTGGATTCAACCATTTTGGTCACTGTTGTAATCGCGACAAGTACTCTTGGTGCCACTAGTGGGTGTGTGTAATTTCTGAGATATAGCAGGTCTATTGACTCTAGGTTGTGTGTACGTGTATGTGTGTGCGTTTGTTTGTGTGGTCCAAAGGGTTGTAGACTCTCTGAGTATATGTGCACTCCTTGTTTGGGTGAACGTTTGGTTACGCTGGTATGTACTTCTGTAAAATGAATAAACGCTCGAATTGGAAGCTATTGATGTTAGAAGGTTGCCAATTTATTTTTTGGATATTGGTTAGATTTAAAATTTTTTTTTTCAGTAGTTTGTGATTGTACAATATATAAGTTAGATTTTAAGTGTTCCGGTGTGAACTTACTAGTTTTCTGTTAGTGGTTTGTTTGAATTAGTTGGCAGAGGGCAAAGTTTCGTTATAGGTCGTTTGATTTCTCCCTGTTGTGTTTTCAGCTTTACGACTTTTGTGATGTTGTCTGTTCTTGGGTATGTCTTCACAATACGGCCTAAACTCCATTTTGATGGGATAAGACGTTCATCCTTTATCAAGGACAGGTCTCCTACCTCTAGTTGTGGCTGTGGATTCAACCATTTTGTTCGCTGTTGTAATCGCGACAAGTAATCTTGGTGCCAGTAGTGGGTGTGTGTAATTTCTGTGATATAGCAGGGCTATTGACTCTAGGTTGTGTGTACGTGTGTGTGTGTGCGTGTGTTTGTGTGGTCCAAAGGGTTGTAGACTCTCTGAGTATATGTGCACTCCTTGTTTGTGTGAACGTTTGGTTACGCTGGTATGTACTTCTGTAAAATGAATAAACGCTCGAATTGGAAGCTGTTGATGTTCGAAGGTTGCCAATTTATTTTTTGGATTTTGGTTAGATTTAAAATTTTTTTTTGAGTAGTTTGTGATTGTACAATATGTAAGTTAGATTTTAAGTGTTCCGGTGTGTACTTACTAGTTTTCTGTTAGTGGTTTGTTTGAATTAGTTGGCAGAGGGCAAAGTTTCGTTATAGGTCGTTTGATTTCTCCCTGTTGTGTTTTCAGCTTTACGACTCTTGTGATGTTTTCTGTTCCAGGGTATGTCTTCACAATACGGCCTAAACTCCATTTTGATGGGGGAAGACGTTCATCCTTTATCAAGGACAGGTCTCCTACCTTTAGTTGTGGCAGTGGCTTCAACCATTTTGGTCGCTGTTGTAATCGCGACAAGTAATCTTGGTGCCACTAGTGGGTGTGTGTAATTTCAGTGATATAGCAGGACTATTGACTCTAGGTTGTGTGTACGTGTGTGTGTGCGTGTGTTTGTGTGGTCCAAAGGGTTGTAGACTCTAGCGTTAGAGGAAATTGGTTGCGGATTCGGTTTGAACTTTACACGTGGGTGTGAGTATGCATCTAGATATCGTGGACTGTAGATCGAATGGGTGGAGTGTTTGAGCTATGATTGTATGTGGATACTGTGCATGGGTGACGCACTCCTTGTTTGGGTGAACGTTTGGTTACCCTGGTAGGTACTTCTGTAAAATGAATGGACGCTCGAATTGCAAGCTATTGATGTTCGAAGGTTGCCAATTTATTTTTTAGATTTTGGTTAGATTTTAAATTTTTTTTGAGTAGATTGTGATTGTACAATATGTAAGTTAAATGTTAGGGGTTCCGGTGTGTACTTACTAGTTTTCTGTTAGTGGTTTTTTTGAATTAGTTGGCAGAGGGCAAAGTTTCGTTATAGGTCGTTTGATTTCTCCCTTTTGTGTTTTCAGCTTTACGACTCTTGTGATGTTTTCTGTTCCAGGGTATGTCTTCACAATACGGCCTAAACTCCATTTTGATGGGGGAAGACGTTCATCCTTTATCAAGGACAGGTCTCCTACCTTTAGTTGTGGCAGTGGCTTCAACCATTTTGGTCGCTGTTGTAATCGCGACAAGTAATCTTGGTGCCACTAGTGGGTGTGTGTAATTTCAGTGATATAGCAGGACTATTGACTCTAGGTTGTGTGTACGTGTGTGTGTGCGTGTGTTTGTGTGGTCCAAAGGGTTGTAGACTCTAGCGTTAGAGGAAATTGGTTGCGGATTCGGTTTGAACTTTACACGTGGGTGTGAGTATGCATCTAGATATCGTGGACTGTAGATCGAATGGGTGGAGTGTTTGAGCTATGGGTATATGTGGATACTGTGCATGGGTGACGCACTCCTTGTTTGGGTGAACGTTTGGTTACGCTGGTAGGTACTTCTGTAAACTGAATAGACGCTCGAATTGCAAGCTATTGATGTTCGAAGGTTGCCAATTTATTTTTTGGATTTTGGTTAGATTTAAAATTTTGTTTAGAGTAGTTTGTGATTGTACAATATGTAAGTTAAATTTTAAGTGTTCCGGTATGTACTTACTAGTTTTCTGTTAGTGGTTTGTTTGAATTAGATGGCAGAGGGCAAAGTTTCGTTATAGGTCGTTAGATTTCTCCCTGTTGTGTTTTCAGATTTACGACTCTTGTGATATGGTCTGTTCCAGGGTATGTCTTCACAATACGGCTTAAACTCCATGTTGAAGGGGGAAGACGTTCACCCTTTATCAAGGACAGGTCTCCTACCTCTAGTTGGGGCTGTGGCTTCAACCATTTTGGTCGGTGTTGTAATCTTGGTGCAACTAGTTGGTGTATGTAATTTCTGAGATATAGCAGGTCTATTGACTCTAGGTTGTGTGTACGTGTGTGTGTGTGCGTGTGTGCGTGTGTTTGTGTGGTCCAAAGGGTTGTAGACTCTCTGAGTATATGTGGATACTATGCACTCCTTGTTTGGTTGAACGTTTGGTTGCGCTGGTATGTACTTCGGTAAAATGAATAAATGCTCGAATTGGAAGCTGTTGATGTTCGAAGGTTGCCAATTTATTTTTTGGATTTTGGTTAGATTTAAAATTTTTTTTTGAGTAGTTTGTGATTGTACAATATGTAAGTTAAATTTTAGGTGTTCCGGGTTGTACTTACTAGTTTTCTGTTAGTGGTTTGTTTGAATTAGTTGGCAGAGGGCAAAGTTTCGTTATAGGTCGTTTGATTTCTCCCTGTTGTGTTTTCAGCTTTACGACTCTTGTGATGTTGTCTGTTCCTGGGTATGTCTTCACAATACGGCCTAAACTCCATTTTGATGGGGGAAGACGTTCATCCTTTATCAAGGACAGGCCTCCTACCTCTAGTTGTGGCTGTGGCTTCAACTATTTTGGTCGCTGTTGTAATCGCGACAAGTAATCTTGGTGCCAGTAGTGGGTGTGTGTAATTTCTGTGATATAGCAGGGCTATTGACTCTAGGTTGTGTGTACGTGTGCGTGTGTTTGTGTGGTCCAAAGGGTTGGAGACTCTAGTGCTAGAGGCCGTTGGTTGAGGATTCGGTTTGAACTTTACACGTGGGTGTGAGTATGCATCTAGATATCGTGGACTGTAGATCGAATGGGTGGAGTGTTTGAGCTATGGGTATATGTGGATACTGTGCATGGGTGACGCACTCCTTGTTTGGGTGAACGTTTGGTTACCCTGGTAGGTACTTCTGTAAAATGAATGGACGCTCGAATTGCAAGCTATTGATGTTCGAAGGTTGCCAATTTATTTTTTAGATTTTGGTTAGATTTTAAATTTTTTTTGAGTAGATTGTGATTGTACAATATGTAAGTTAAATGTTAGGGGTTCCGGTGTGTACTTACTAGTTTTCTGTTAGTGGTTTTTTTGAATTAGTTGGCAGAGGGCAAAGTTTCGTTATAGGTGGTTTGATTTCTCCCTTTTGTGTTTTCAGATTTACGACTCTTGTGATGTTTTCTGTTCCAGGGTATGTCTTCACAATACGGCCTAAACTCCATTTTGATGGGGGAAGACGTTCATCCTTTAGCAAGGACAGGTCTCCTACCTCTAGTTGTGGCTGTGGCTTCAACCATTTTGGTCGCTGTTGTAATCGCGACAAGTAATCTTAGTGCCACTAGTGGGTGTGTGTAATTTCTGTGATATAGCAGTGCTATTGACTCTAGATTGTGTGTACGTGTGTGTGTGTGCGTGTGTTTATGTGGTCCAAAGGGTTGGAGACTCTAGTGTTAGAGGCCGTTGGTTGTGGATTCGGTTTGAACTTTACACGTGGGTGTGAGTATGCATCTAGATATCGTGGACTGTAGATCGAATGGGTGGTGTGTTTGAGCTATGGGTATATGTGGATACTGTGCATGGGTGACGCACTCCTTGTTTGGGTGAACGTTTGGTTACGCTGGTAGGTACTTCTGTAAACTGAATAGACGCTCGAATCGCAAGCTATTGATGTTCGAAGGTTGCCAATTTATTTTTTAGATTTTGGTTAGATTTAAAATTTTTTTTTTGAGTAGTTTGTGATTGTACAATATGTAAGTTAAATTTTAAGTGTTCCGGGTTGTACTTACTAGTTTTCTGTTAGTGGTTTGTTTGAATTAGTTGGCAGAGGGCAAAGTTTCGTTATAGGTCGTTTGATTTCTCCCTGTTGTGTTTTCAGCTTTATGACTCTTGTGATGTTGTCTGTTCCTGGGTATGTCTTCACAATACGGCCTAAACTCCATTTTGATGATGGAAGACGGTCATCCTTTATCAAGGACAGGTCTCCTACCTCTAGTTGTGGCTGTGGCTTCAACCATTTTGGTCGCTGTTGTAATCGCGACAAGTAATCTTAGTGCCACTAGTGGGTGTGTGTAATTTCTGTGATATAGCAGTGCTATTGACTCTAGATTGTGTGTACGTGTGTGTGTGTGCGTGTGTTTATGTGGTCCAAAGGGTTGGAGACTCTAGTGTTAGAGGCCGTTGGTTGTGGATTCGGTTTGAACTTTACACGTGGGTGTGAGTATGCATCTAGATATCGTGGACTGTAGATCGAATGGGTGGAGTGTTTGAGCTATGGGTATATGTGGATACTGTGCATGGGTGACGCACTCCTTGTTTGGGTGAACGTTTGGTTACGCTGGTATGTACTTCTGTAAAATGAATAAACCCTCGAATTGCAAGCTATTGATGTTCGAAGGTTGAAAATTTATTTTTTGGATTTTGGTTAGATTTAAAATTTTTTTTTTGAGTAGTTTGTGATTGTACAATATGTAAGTTAAATTTTAAGTGTTCCGGGTTGTACTTACTAGTTTTCTGTTAGTGGTTTGTTTGAATTAGTTGGCAGAGGGCAAAGTTTCGTTATAGGTCGTTTGATTTCTCCCTGTTGTGTTTTCAGCTTTATGACTCTTGTGATGTTGTCTGTTCCTGGGTATGTCTTCACAATACGGCCTAAACTCCATTTTGATGATGGAAGACGGTCATCCTTTATCAAGGACAGGTCTCCTACCTCTAGTTGTGGCTGTGGCTTCAACCATTTTGGTCGCTGTTGTAATCGCGACAAGTAATCTTGGTGCCACTAGTGGGTGTGTGTAATTTCTGTGATATAGCAGAGCTATTGACTCTAGGTTGTGTGTACGTGTGAGTGTGTGCGTGTGTTTGTGTGGTCCAAAGGGTTGGAGACTCTAGTGTTAGAGGCCGTTGGTTGAGGATTCGGTTTGAACTTTACACGTGGGTGTGAGTATGCATCTAGATATCGTGGACTGTAGATCGAATGGGTGGAGTGTTGGAGCTATGGGTATATGTGGATACTGTGCATGGGTGACGCACTCCTTGTTTGGGTGATCGTTTGGTTACGCTGGTATGTACTTCTGTAAAATGAATAAACGCTCGAATTGGAAGCTGTTGATGTTCGAAGGTTGCCAATTTATTTTTTGGATTTTGGTTAGATTTAAAATTTTTTTTTGAGTAGTTTGTGATTGTACAATATGTAAGTTAAATTTTAAGTGTTCCGGTATGTACTTACTAGTTTTCTGTTAGTGGTTTGTTTGAATTAGATGGCAGAGGGCAAAGTTTCGTTATAGGTCGTTAGATTTCTCCCTGTTGTGTTTTCAGATTTACGACTCTTGTGATATGGTCTGTTCCAGGGTATGTCTTCACAATACGGCCTAAACTCCATTTTGATGGGGGAAGACGTTCATCCTTTATCAAGGACAGGTCTCCTACCTTTAGTTGTGGCAGTGGCTTCAACCATTTTGGTCGCTGTTGTAATCGCGACAAGTAATCTTGGTGCCACTAGTGGGTGTGTGTAATTTCAGTGATATAGCAGGACTATTGACTCTAGGTTGTGTGTACGTGTGAGTGTGTGCGTGTGTTTGTGTGGTCCAAAGGGTTGGAGACTCTAGTGTTAGAGGCCGTTGGTTGAGGATTCGGTTTGAACTTTACACGTGGGTGTGAGTATGCTTCTAGATATCGTGGACTGTAGATCGAATGGGTGGAGTGTTTGAGCTATGGGTATATGTGGATACTGTGCATGGGTGACGCACTCCTTGTTTGGGTGAACGTTTGGTTGCGCTGGTATGTACTTCGGTAAAATGAATAAATGCTCGAATTGGAAGCTGTTGATGTTCGAAGGTTGCCAATTTATTTTTTGGATTTTGGTTAGATTTAAAATTGTTTTTTGAGTAGTTTGTGATTGTACAATATGTAAGTTAAATTTTAAGTGTTCCGGTATGTACTTACTAGTTTTCTGTTAGTGGTTTGTTTGAATTAGATGGCAGAGGGCAAAGTTTCGTTATAGGTCGTTAGATTTCTCCCTGTTGTGTTTTCAGATTTACGACTCTTGTGATATGGTCTGTTCCAGGGTATGTCTTCACAATACGGCTTAAACTCCATTTTGAAGGCGGAAGACGTTCACCCTTTATCAAGGACAGGTCTCCTACCTCTAGTTGGGGCTGTGGCTTCAACCATTTTGGTCGGTGTTGTAATCTTGGTGCAACTAGTGGGTGTATGTAATTTCTGCGATATAGCAGGTCTATTGACTTTAGGTTGTGTGTACGTGTGTGTGTGTGCGTGTGTTTGTGTGGTCCAAAGGGTTGTAGACTCTAGCGTTAGAGGAAATTGGTTGCGGATTCGGTTTGAACTTTACACGTGGGTGTGAGTATGCATCTAGATATCGTGGACTGTAGATCGAATGGGTGGAGTGTTTGAGCTATGGGTATATGTGGATACTGTGCATGGGTGACGCACTCCTTGTTTGGGTGAACGTTTGGTTACGCTGGTAAGTACTTCTGTAAACTGAATAGACGCTCGAATTGCAAGCTATTGATGTTCGAAGGTTGCCAATTTATTTTTTAGATTTTGGTTAGATTTTAATTTTTTTTGAGTAGATTGTGATTGTACAATATGTAAGTTAAATGTTAAGTGTTCCGGTGTGTACTTACTAGTTTTCTGTTAGTGGTTTGGTTGAATTAGTTGGCAGAGGGCAAAGTTTCGTTATAAGTCATTTGATTTCTCCCTGTTGCGTTTTCAGCTTTACGACTCTTGTGATGTTGTCTGTTCCAGGGTATGTCTTCACAATACGGCCTAAACTCCATTTTGATGGGGGAAGACGTTCATCCTTTAGCAAGGACAGGTCTCCTACCTCTAGTTGTGGCTGTGGCTTCAACCATTTTGGTCGCTGTTGTAATCGCGACAAGTAATCTTAGTGCCACTAGTGGGTGTGTGTAATTTCTGTGATATAGCAGGGCTATTGACTCTAGGTTGTGTGAACGTGTGTGTGTGTGCGTGTGTTTATGTGGTCCAAAGGGTTGGAGCCTCTAGTGTTAGAGGCCGTTGGTTGTGGATTCGGTTTGAACTTTACACGTGGGTGTGAGTATGCATCTAGATATCGTGGACTGTAGATCGAATGGGTGGTGTGTTTGAGCTATGGGTATATGTGGATACTGTGCATGGGTGACGCACTCCTTGTTTGGGTGAACGTTTGGTTACGCTGGTAGGTACTTCTGTAAAATGAATGGACGCTCGAATTGCAAGCTATTGATGTTCGAAGGTTGCCAATTTATTTTTTAGATTTTGGTTAGATTTAAAATTTTTTTGGTGTAGATTGTGATTGTACAATATGTAAGTTAAATGTTAAGGGTTCCGGTGTGTACTTACTAGGTTTCTGTTAGTGGTTTTTTTGAATTAGTTGGCAGAGGGCAAAGTTTCGTTATAGGTCGTTTGATTTCTCCCTTTTGTGTTTTCAGATTTACGACTCTTGTGATGTTTTCTGTTCCAGGGTATGTCTTCACAATACGGCCTAAACTCCATTTTGATGGGGGAAGACGTTCATCCTTTATCAAGGACAGGTCTCCTACCTCTAGTTGTGGCTGTGGCTTCAACCATTTTGGTCGCTGTTGTAATCGCGACAAGTAATCTTGGTGCCACTAGTGGGTGTGTGTAATTTCTGTGATATAGCAGGACTCTCGGTGGTGTGTACGTGTGTGTGTGTGCGTGTGTTTGTGTGGTCCAAAGGGTTGGAGACTCTAGTGTTAGAGGCCGTTGGTTGTGGATTCGGTTTGAACTTTACACGTGGGTGTGAGTATGCATCTAGATATCGTGGACTGTAGATCGAATGGGTGGTGTGTTTGAGCTATGGGTATATGTGGATACTGTGCATGGGTGACGCACTCCTTGTTTGGGTGAACGTTTTTTTACGCTGGTAGGTACTTCTGTAAAATGAATGGACGCTCGAATTGCAAGCTATTGATGTTCGAAGGTTGCCAATTTATTTTTTAGATTTTGGTTAGATTTAAAATTTTTTTGGTGTAGATTGTGATTGTACAATATGTAAGTTAAATGTTAAGGGTTCCGGTGTGTACTTACTAGGTTTCTGTTAGTGGTTTTTTTGAATTAGTTGGCAGAGGGCAAAGTTTCGTTATAGGTCGTTTGATTTCTCCCTTTTGTGTTTTCAGATTTACGACTCTTGTGATGTTTTCTGTTCCAGGGTATGTCTTCACAATACGGCCTAAACTCCATTTTGATGGGGGAAGTCGTTCATCCTTTATCAAGGACAGGTCTCCTACCTTTAGTTGTGGCAGTGGCTTCAACCATTTTGGTCGCTGTTGTAATCGCGACAAGTAATCTTGGTGCAAGTAGTGGGTGTGTGTAATTTCTGTGTTATAGCAGGGCTATTGACTCTAGGTTGTGTGTACGTGTTAGTGTGTGCGTGTGTTTGTGTGGTCCAAAGGGTTGGAGACTCTAGTGTTAGAGGCCGTTGGTTGTGGATTCGGTTTGAACTTTACACGTGGGTGTGAGTATGCATCTAGATATCGTGGACTGTAGATCGAATGGGTGGAGTGTTTGAGCTATGGGTATATGTGGATACTGTGCATGGGTGACGCACTCCTTGTTTGGGTGAACGTTTGGTTACGCTGGTATGTACTTCTGTAAAATGAATAAACCCTCGAATTGCAAGCTATTGATGTTCGAAGGTTGAAAATTTATTTTTTGGATTTTGGTTAGATTTAATTTTTTTTTTTTGAGTAGTTTGTGATTGTACAATATGTAAGTTAAATTTTAAGTGTTCCGGGTTGTACTTACTAGTTTTCTGTTAGTGGTTTGTTTGAATTAGTTGGCAGAGGGCAAAGTTTCGTTATAGGTCGTTTGATTTCTCCCTGTTGTGTTTTCAGCTTTATGACTCTTGTGATGTTGTCTGTTCCTGGGTATGTCTTCACAATACGGCCTAAACTCCATTTTGATGATGGAAGACGGTCATCCTTTATCAAGGACAGGTCTCCTACCTCTAGTTGTGGCTGTGGCTTCAACCATTTTGGTCGCTGTTGTAATCGCGACAAGTAATCTTGGTGCCACTAGTGGGTGTGTGTAATTTCTGTGATATAGCAGAGCTATTGACTCTAGGTTGTGTGTACGTGTGAGTGTGTGCGTGTGTTTGTGTGGTCCAAAGGGTTGGAGACTCTAGTGTTAGAGGCCGTTGGTTGAGGATTCGGTTTGAACTTTACACGTGGGTGTGAGTATGCATCTAGATATCGTGGACTGTAGATCGAATGGGTGGAGTGTTGGAGCTATGGGTATATGTGGATACTGTGCATGGGTGACGCACTCCTTGTTTGGGTGATCGTTTGGTTACGCTGGTATGTACTTCTGTAAAATGAATAAACGCTCGAATTGGAAGCTGTTGATGTTCGAAGGTTGCCAATTTATTTTTTGGATTTTGGTTAGATTTAAAATTTTTTTTTGAGTAGTTTGTGATTGTACAATATGTAAGTTAAATTTTAAGTGTTCCGGTATGTACTTACTAGTTTTCTGTTAGTGGTTTGTTTGAATTAGTTGGCAGAGGGCAAAGTTTCGTTATAGGTCGTTTGATTTCTCCCTGTTGTGTTTTCAGCTTTACGACTCTTGTGATGTTGTCTGTTCCTGGGTATGTCTTCACAATACGGCCTAAACTCCATTTTGATGAGGGAAGACGTTCATCCTTTATCAAGGACAGGTCTCCTACCTCTAGTTGTGGCTGTGGATTCAACCATTTTGGTCGCTGTTGTAATCGCGACAAGTAATCTTGGTGCCACTAGTGGGTGTGTGTAATTTCTGTGATATAGCAGGGCTATTGACTCTAGGTTGTGTGTACGTGTGTGTGTGCGCGTGTGTTCGTGTGGTCTAAAGGGTTGGAGACTCTAGTGCTAGAGGCCGTTGGTTGAGGATTCGGTTTGAACTTTACACGTGGGTGTGAGTATGCATCTAGATATCGTGGACTGTAGATCGAATGGGTGGAGTGTTTGAGCTATGGGTATATGTGGATACTGTGCATGGGTGACGCACTCCTTGTTTGGGTGAACGTTTGGTTACCCTGGTAGGTACTTCTGTAAAATGAATGGACGATCGAATTGCAAGCTATTAATGTTAGAAGGTTGCCAATTTATTTTTTAGATTTTGGTTAGATTTTAAATTTTTTTTGAGTAGATTGTGATTGTACAATATGTAAGTTAAATGTTAGGGGTTCCGGTGTGTACTTACTAGTTTTCTGTTAGATGTTTTTTTGAATTAGTTGGCAGAGGGCAAAGTTTCGTTATAGGTCGTTTGATTTCTCCCTTTTGTGTTTTCAGCTTTACGACTCTTGTGATGTTTTCTGTTCCAGGGTATGTCTTCACAATACGGCCTAAACTCCATTTTGATGGGGGAAGACGTTCATCCTTTATCAAGGACAGGTCTCCTACCTTTAGTTGTGGCAGTGGCTTCAACCATTTTGGTCGCTGTTGTAATCGCGACAAGTAATCTTGGTGCCACTAGTGGGTGTGTGTAATTTCAGTGATATAGCAGGACTATTGACTCTAGGTTGTGTGTACGTGTGAGTGTGTGCGTGTGTTTGTGTGGTCCAAAGGGTTGGAGACTCTAGTGTTAGAGGCCGTTGGTTGAGGATTCGGTTTGAACTTTACACGTGGGTGTGAGTATGCTTCTAGATATCGTGGACTGTAGATCGAATGGGTGGAGTGTTTGAGCTATGGGTATATGTGGATACTGTGCATGGGTGACGCACTCCTTGTTTGGGTGAACGTTTGGTTGCGCTGGTATGTACTTCGGTAAAATGAATAAATGCTCGAATTGGAAGCTGTTGATGTTCGAAGGTTGCCAATTTATTTTTTGGATTTTGGTTAGATTTAAAATTGTTTTTTGAGTAGTTTGTGATTGTACAATATGTAAGTTAAATTTTAAGTGTTCCGGTATGTACTTACTAGTTTTCTGTTAGTGGTTTGTTTGAATTAGATGGCAGAGGGCAAAGTTTCGTTATAGGTCGTTAGATTTCTCCCTGTTGTGTTTTCAGATTTACGACTCTTGTGATATGGTCTGTTCCAGGGTATGTCTTCACAATACGGCTTAAACTCCATTTTGAAGGCGGAAGACGTTCACCCTTTATCAAGGACAGGTCTCCTACCTCTAGTTGGGGCTGTGGCTTCAACCATTTTGGTCGGTGTTGTAATCTTGGTGCAACTAGTGGGTGTATGTAATTTCTGCGATATAGCAGGTCTATTGACTTTAGGTTGTGTGTACGTGTGTGTGTGTGCGTGTGTTTGTGTGGTCCAAAGGGTTGTAGACTCTAGCGTTAGAGGAAATTGGTTGCGGATTCGGTTTGAACTTTACACGTGGGTGTGAGTATGCATCTAGATATCGTGGACTGTAGATCGAATGGGTGGAGTGTTTGAGCTATGGGTATATGTGGATACTGTGCATGGGTGACGCACTCCTTGTTTGGGTGAACGTTTGGTTACGCTGGTAAGTACTTCTGTAAACTGAATAGACGCTCGAATTGCAAGCTATTGATGTTCGAAGGTTGCCAATTTATTTTTTAGATTTTGGTTAGATTTTAATTTTTTTTGAGTAGATTGTGATTGTACAATATGTAAGTTAAATGTTAAGTGTTCCGGTGTGTACTTACTAGTTTTCTGTTAGTGGTTTGGTTGAATTAGTTGGCAGAGGGCAAAGTTTCGTTATAAGTCATTTGATTTCTCCCTGTTGCGTTTTCAGCTTTACGACTCTTGTGATGTTGTCTGTTCCAGGGTATGTCTTCACAATACGGCCTAAACTCCATTTTGATGGGGGAAGACGTTCATCCTTTAGCAAGGACAGGTCTCCTACCTCTAGTTGTGGCTGTGGCTTCAACCATTTTGGTCGCTGTTGTAATCGCGACAAGTAATCTTAGTGCCACTAGTGGGTGTGTGTAATTTCTGTGATATAGCAGGGCTATTGACTCTAGGTTGTGTGAACGTGTGTGTGTGTGCGTGTGTTTATGTGGTCCAAAGGGTTGGAGACTCTAGTGTTAGAGGCCGTTGGTTGTGGATTCGGTTTGAACTTTACACGTGGGTGTGAGTATGCATCTAGATATCGTGGACTGTAGATCGAATGGGTGGTGTGTTTGAGCTATGGGTATATGTGGATACTGTGCATGGGTGACGCACTCCTTGTTTGGGTGAACGTTTGGTTACGCTGGTAGGTACTTCTGTAAAATGAATGGACGCTCGAATTGCAAGCTATTGATGTTCGAAGGTTGCCAATTTATTTTTTAGATTTTGGTTAGATTTAAAATTTTTTTGGTGTAGATTGTGATTGTACAATATGTAAGTTAAATGTTAAGGGTTCCGGTGTGTACTTACTAGGTTTCTGTTAGTGGTTTTTTTGAATTAGTTGGCAGAGGGCAAAGTTTCGTTATAGGTCGTTTGATTTCTCCCTTTTGTGTTTTCAGATTTACGACTCTTGTGATGTTTTCTGTTCCAGGGTATGTCTTCACAATACGGCCTAAACTCCATTTTGATGGGGGAAGACGTTCATCCTTTATCAAGGACAGGTCTCCTACCTCTAGTTGTGGCTGTGGCTTCAACCATTTTGGTCGCTGTTGTAATCGCGACAAGTAATCTTGGTGCCACTAGTGGGTGTGTGTAATTTCTGTGATATAGCAGGACTCTCGGTGGTGTGTACGTGTGTGTGTGTGCGTGTGTTTGTGTGGTCCAAAGGGTTGGAGACTCTAGTGTTAGAGGCCGTTGGTTGTGGATTCGGTTTGAACTTTACACGTGGGTGTGAGTATGCATCTAGATATCGTGGACTGTAGATCGAATGGGTGGTGTGTTTGAGCTATGGGTATATGTGGATACTGTGCATGGGTGACGCACTCCTTGTTTGGGTGAACGTTTTTTTACGCTGGTAGGTACTTCTGTAAAATGAATGGACGCTCGAATTGCAAGCTATTGATGTTCGAAGGTTGCCAATTTATTTTTTAGATTTTGGTTAGATTTAAAATTTTTTTGGTGTAGATTGTGATTGTACAATATGTAAGTTAAATGTTAAGGGTTCCGGTGTGTACTTACTAGGTTTCTGTTAGTGGTTTTTTTGAATTAGTTGGCAGAGGGCAAAGTTTCGTTATAGGTCGTTTGATTTCTCCCTTTTGTGTTTTCAGATTTACGACTCTTGTGATGTTTTCTGTTCCAGGGTATGTCTTCACAATACGGCCTAAACTCCATTTTGATGGGGGAAGTCGTTCATCCTTTATCAAGGACAGGTCTCCTACCTTTAGTTGTGGCAGTGGCTTCAACCATTTTGGTCGCTGTTGTAATCGCGACAAGTAATCTTGGTGCAAGTAGTGGGTGTGTGTAATTTCTGTGTTATAGCAGGGCTATTGACTCTAGGTTGTGTGTACGTGTTAGTGTGTGCGTGTGTTTGTGTGGTCCAAAAGGTTGGAGACTCTAGTGTTAGAGGCCGTTGGTTGTGGATTCGGTTTGAACTTTACACGTGGGTGTGAGTATGTATCTAGATATCGTGGACTGTAGATCGAATGGGTGGTGTCTTTGAGCTATGGGTATATGTGGATACTGTGCATGGGTGACGCACTCCTTGTTTGGATGAACGATTGGTTACGCTGGTATGTACTTCTGTAAAATGAATAAACGCTCGAATTGGAAGCTATTGATGTGCGAAGGTTGCCAATTTATTTTTTGGACTTTGGTTAGATTTTAAATTTTTTTTTGGGTAGATTGTGATTGTACAATATGCAAGTTAAATTTTAAGTGTTCCGGTATGTACTTACTAGTTTTCTGTTAGTGGTTTTTTTGAATAAGTTGGCAGAGGGCAAAGTTTCGTTATAGGTCGTTTGATTTCTCCCTATTGTGTTTTCAGCTTTACGACTCTTGTGATGTTGTATGTTCCAGGATATGTCTTCATAATACGCCCTAAACTCCATTTTGATGGGGGAAGACGTTCATTCTTTATCAAGGACAGGTCTCCTACCTCTAGTTGTGGCTGTGGCTTCAACCATTTTGGTCACTGTTGTAATCGCGACAAGTACTCTTGGTGCCACTAGTGGGTGAGTGTAATTTCTGAGATATAGCAGGTCTATTGACTTTAGGTTGTGTGTGTGCGTGTGTTTGTGTGGTCCAAAGGGTTGTAGACTGTCTGAGTATATGTGCACTCCTTGTTTGGGTGAACGTTTGGTTACGCTGGTATGTACTTCTGTAAAATGAATAAACGCTCGAATTGGAAGCTATTGATGTGCGAAGGTTGCCAATTTATTTTTTGGATTTTGGTTAGATTTTAAATCTTTTTTTGAGTAGTTTCTGATTGTACAATATGTAAGTTAAATTTTAAGTGTTCCGGTATGTACTTACTAGTTTTCTGTTAGTGGTTTTTTTGAATAAGTTGGCAGAGGGCAAAGTTTCGTTATAAGTCGTTTGATTTCTCCCTATTGTGTTTTCAGCTTTACGACTCTTGTGATGTTGTATGTTCCAGGATATGTCTTCATAATACGCCCTAAACTCCATTTTGATGGGGGAAGACGTTCATTCTTTATCAAGGACAGGTCTCCTACCTCTAGTTGTGGCTGTGGCTTCAACCATTTTGGTCACTGTTGTAATCGCGACAAGTACTCTTGGTGCCACTAGTGGGTGTGTGTAATTTCTGAGATATAGCAGGGCTATTGACTCTAGGTTGTGTGTACGTGTTAGTGTGTGCGTGTGTTTGTGTGGTCCAAAAGGTTGGAGACTCTAGTGTTAGAGGCCGTTGGTTGTGGATTCGGTTTGAACTTTACACGTGGGTGTGAGTATGTATCTAGATATCGTGGACTGTAGATCGAATGGGTGGTGTCTTTGAGCTATGGGTATATGTGGATACTGTGCATAGGTGACGCACTCCTTGTTTGGATGAACGATTGGTTACGCTGGTATGTACTTCTGTAAGATGAATAAACGCTCGAATTGGAATCTATTGATGTGCGAAGGTTGCCAATTTATTTTTTGGATTTTGGTTAGATTTTAAATTTTTTTTTGAGTAGTTTCTGATTGTACAATATGTAAGTTAAATTTTAAGTGTTCCGGTATGTACTTACTAGTTTTCTGTTAGTGGTTTTTTTGAATAAGTTGGCAGAGGGCAAAGTTTCGTTATAGGTCGTTTGATTTCTCCCTATTGTGTTTTCAGCTTTACGACTCTTGTGATGTTGTATGTTCCAGGATATGTCTTCATAATACGCCCTAAACTCCATTTTGATGGGGGAAGACGTTCATTCTTTATCAAGGACAGGTCTCCTACCTCTAGTTGTGGCTGTGGCTTCAACCATTTTGGTCGCTGTTGTAATCGCGACAAGTAATCTTGGTGCCACTAGGGGGTGTGTGTAATTTCTGAGATATAGCTGGGCTATTGACTCTAGGTTGTGTGCACGTGTGTGTGTGTGCGTGTGTTTGTGTGGTCCAAAGGGTTGTGGCCATTGGTTGTGGATTCAGTTTGAACTTTACACGTGGGTGTGAGTATGTACCTAGACATCGTGGACTATATATCGAATGGGTGGTGTTTTTGAGCTATGGGTATATGTGGATACTGTGCATTTGTGACGCACTCCTTGTTTGGGTGAACGTTTGGTTACGCTGGTAGGTACTTCTGTAAAATGAATGGACGCTCGAATTGCAAGCTATTGATGTTCGAAGGTTGCCAATTTATTTTTTAGATTTTGGTTAGATTTTGAATTTTTTTTTGAGTTGATTGTGATTGTACAATATGTAAGTTAAATGTTACGGGTTCCGGTGTGTACTTACTAGTTTTCTGTTAGTGGTTTTTTTGAATTAGTTGGCAGTGTGCAAAGTTTCGTTATAGGTCGTTTGATTTCTCCCTGTTGTGTTTTCAGCTTTACAACTCTTGTGATGTTTTCTGATCCAGGGTATGTCTTCACAATACGGCCTAAACTCCCTTTTGATGGGGGAAGACGTTCATCCTTTATCAAGGACAGGTCTCCTACCTTTAGTTGTGGCAGTGGTTTCAACCATTTTGGTCGCTGTTGTAATCGCGACAAGTAATCTTGGTGCTACTAGTGGGTGTGTGTAATTTCAGTGATATAGCAGGACTATTGACTCTAGGTTGTGTGTACGTGTGTGTGTGCGTGTGTTTGTGTGGTCCGAATTGTTGTAGACTCTAGCGTTAGAGGCCGTTGGTTGCAGATTCGGTTTGAACTTTACACGAGGGTGTGAGTATGTATCTAGATATCGTGGACTGTAGATCGAATGGGTGGTGTCTTTGAGCTATGGGTATATGTGGATACTGTGCATGGGTGACGCACTCCTTGTTTGGGTGAACGATTGGTTGCGCTGGTATGTACTTCTGTAAAATGAATAAACGCTCGAATTGGAAGCTATTGATGTTCGAAGGTTGCCAATTTATTTTTTGGATTTTGGTTAGATTTTAAATTTTTTTTTGAGTAGTTTCTGATTGTACAATATGTAAGTTAAATTTTAAGTGTTCCGGTATGTACTTACTAGTTTTCTGTTAGTGGTTTTTTTGAATAAGTTGGCAGAGGGCAAAGTTTCGTTAAAGGTCGTTTGATTTCTCCCTATTGTGTTTTCAGCTTTACGACTCTTGTGATGTTGTATTTTCCATGATATGTCTTCATAATACGCCCTAAACTCCATTTTGATGGGGGAAGACGTTCATCCTTTATCAAGGACAGGTCTCCTACCTCAAGTTGTGCCTGTGGCTTCAACCATTTTGGTCACTGTTGTAATCGCGACAAGTACTCTTGGTGCCACTAGTGGGTGTGTGTAATTTCTGAGATATAGCAGGTCTATTGACTCTAGGTTGTGTGTACGTGTATGTGTGTGCGTTTGTTTGTGTGGTCCAAAGGGTTGTAGACTCTCTGAGTATATGTGCACTCCTTGTTTGGGTGAACGTTTGGTTACGCTGGTATGTACTTCTGTAAAATGATTGAACGCTCGAATTGGAAGCTATTGATGTTCGAAGGTTGCCAATTTATTTTTTGGATTTTGGTTAGATTAAAAATTTTTTTTTGAGTAGTTTGTGATTGTGCAATATATAAGTTAGATTTTAAGTGTTCCGGTGTGTACTTACTAGTTTTCTGTTAGTGGTTTGTTTGAATTAGTTGGCAGAGGGCAAAGTTTCGTTATAGGTCGTTTGATTTCTCCCTGTTGTGTTTTCAGCTTTACGACTCTTGTGATGTTTTCTGTTCCAGGGTATGTCTTCACAATACGGCCTAAACTCCATTTTGATGGGGGAAGACGTTCATCCTTTATCAAGGACAGGTCTCCTACCTCTAGCTGTGGCTGTGGATTCAACCATTTTGGTCGCTGTTGTAATCGCGACAAGTAATCTTGGTGCCACTAGTGGGTGTGTGTAATTTCTGTGATATAGCAGGTCTATTGACTCTAGGTTGTGTGTACGTGTGTGTGTGTGCGTGTGTTTGTGTGGTCCAAAGGGTTGGAGACTCTAGTGCTAGAGGCCGTTGGTTGAGGATTCGGTTTGAACTTTACACGTGGGTGAGAGTATGCATCTAGATATCGTGGACTGTAGATCGAATGGGTGGAGTGTTTGAACTATGGGTATATGTGGATACTGTGCATGGGTGACGCACGCCTTGTTTGGGTGAACGTTTGGTTGCGCTGGTATGTACTTCGGTAAAATGAATAAATGCTCGAATTGGAAGCTATTGATGTTCGAAGGTTGCCAATTTTTTTTTAAGATTTTGGTTAGATTTTAAATTTTTTTTGAGTAGATTGTGATTGTACAATATGTAAGTTAAATGTTAGGGGTTCCGGTGTGTACTTACTAGTTTTCTGTTAGTGGTTTTTTTGAATTAGTTGGCAGAGGGCAAAGTTTCGTTATTGGTCGTTTGATTTCTCCCTGTTGTGTTTTCAGCTTTACGACTCTTGTGATGTTTTCTGTTCCAGGGTATGTCTTCACAATACGGCCTAAACTCCATTTTGATGGGGGAAGACGTTCATCCTTTATCAAGGACAGGTCTCCTACCTTTAGTTGTGGCAGTGGCTTCAACCATTTTGGTCGCTGTTGTAATCGCGACAAGTAATCTTGGTGCCACTAGTGGGTGTGTGTAATTTCTGTGATATAGCAGGGCTATTGACTCTAGGTTGTGTGTACGTGTGTGTGTGTGCGTGTGTTTGTGTGGTCCAAAGGGTTGGAGACTCTAGTGCTAGAGGCCGTTGGTTGAGGATTCGGTTTGAACTTTACACGTGGGTGTGAGTATGCATCTAGATATCGTGGACTGTAGATCGAATGGGTGGAGTGTTTGAGCTATGGGTATATGTGGATACTGTGCATGGGTGACGCACTCCTTGTTTGGGTGAACGTTTGGTTACGCTGGTATGTACTTCTGTAAAATGAATAAACGCTCGAATTGCAAGCTATTGATGTTCGAAGGTTGAAAATTTATTTTTTGGATTTTGGTTAGATTTAAAATTTTTTTTTTGAGTAGTTTGTGATTGTACAATATGTAAGTTAAATTTTAAGTGTTCCGGTATGTACTTACTAGTTTTCTGTTAGTGGTTTGTTTGAATTAGTTGGCAGAGGGCAAAGTTTCGTTATAGGTCGTTTGATTTCTCCCTGTTGTGTTTTCAGCTTTACGACTCTTGTGATGTTGTCTGTTCCTGGGTATGTCTTCACAATACGGCCTAAACTCCATTTTGATGGAGGAAGACGTTCATCCTTTATCAAGGACAGGTCTCCAACCTCTAGTTGTGGCTGTGGCTTCAACCATTTTGGTCGCTGATGTAATCGCGACAAGTAATCTTGGTGCCACTAGTGGGTGTGTGTAATTTCAGTGATATAGTAGGACTATTGACTCTAGGTTGTGTGTACGTGTGTGTGTGCGTGTGTTTGTGTGCTCCAAAGGGTTGGAGACTCTAGTGTTAGAGGCCGTTGGTTGTGGATTCGGTTTGAACTTTACACGTGGGTGTGAGTATGCATCTAGATATCGTGGACTGTAGATCGAATGGGTGGAGTGTTTGAGCTATGGGTATATGTGGATACTGTGCATGGGTGACGCACTCCTTGTTTGGGTGAACGTTTGGTTACGCTGGTAGGTACTTCTGTATACTGAATAGACGCTCGAATTGCAAGCTATTGATGTTCGAAGGTTGCCAATTTATTTTTTGGATTTTGGTTAGATTTAAAATTTTTTTTGAGTAGATTGTGATTGTACAATATGTAAGTTAAATTTTAAGTGTTCCGGTATGTACTTACTAGTTTTCTGTTAGTGGTTTGTTTGAATTAGTTGGCAGAGGGCAAAGTTTCGTTATAGGTCGTTAGATTTCTCCCTGTTGTGTTTTCAGATTCTTGTGATATGGTCTGTTCCAGGGTATGTCTTCACAATACGGCTTAAACTCCATGTTGAAGGGGGAAGACGTTCACCCTTTATCAAGGACAGGTCTCCTACCTCTAGTTGGGGCTGTGGTTTCAACCATTTTGGTCGGTGTTGTAATCGCGACAAGTAATCTTGGTGCCACTAGTGGGTGTGTGTAATTTCAGTGATATAGCAGGACTATTGACTCTAGGTTGTGTGTACGTGTGTGTGTGTGCGTGTGTTTGTGTGGTCCAAAGGGTTGTAGACTCTCTGAGTATATGTGCACTCTTTGTTTGGGTGAACGTTTGGTTACGCTGGTATGTACTTCTGTAAAATGAATAAACGCTCGAATTGGAAGCTGTTGATGTTCGAAGGCTGCCAATTTATTTTTTGGATTTTGGTTAGATTTAAAATTTTTTTTTGAGTAGTTTGTGATTGTACAATATGTAAGTTAAATTTTAAGTGTTCCGGTATGTACTTACTAGTTTTCTGTTAGTGGTTTGTTTGAATTAGTTGGCAGAGGGCAAAGTTTCGTTATAGGTCGTTTGATTTCTCCCTGTTGTGTTTTCAGCTTTACGACTCTTTTGATGTTGTCTGTTCCTGGGTATGTCTTCACAATACGGCCTAAACTCCATTTTGATGGGGGAAGACGTTCATCCTTTATCAAGGACAGGTCTCCTACCTCTAGTTGTGGCTGTGGATTCAACCATTTTGGTCGCTGTTGTAATCGCGACAAGTAATCTTGGTGCCACTAGTGGGTGTGTGTAATTTCTGTGATATAGCAGGGCTATTGACTCTAGGTTGTGTGTACGTGTGCGTGTGTGCGTGTGTTTGTGTGGTCCAAAGGGTTGGAGACTCTAGTGCTAGAGGCCGTTGGTTGAGGATTCGGTTTGAACTTTACACGTGGGTGTGAGTATGCATCTAGATATCGTGGACTGTAGATCGAATGGGTGGAGTGTTTGAGCTATGGGTATATGTGGATACTGTGCATGGGTGACGCACTCCTTGTTTGGGTGAACGTTTGGTTACCCTGGTAGGTACTTCTGTAAAATGAATAAACGCTCGAATTGCAAGCTATTGATGTTCGAAGGTTGCCAATTTATTTTTTAGATTTTGGTTAGATTTTAAATTTTTTTTGAGTAGATTGTGATTGTACAATATGTAAGTTAAATGTTAGGGGTTCCGGTGTGTACTTACTAGTTTTCTGTTAGTGGTTTTTTTGAATTAGTTGGCAGAGGGCAAAGTTTCGTTATAGGCCGTTTGATTTCTCCCTTTTGTGTTTTCAGCTTTACGACTCTTGTGATGTTTTCTGTTCCAGGGTATGTCTTCACAATACGGCCTAAACTCCATTCTGATGGGGGAAGACGTTCATCCTTTATCAAGGACAGGTCTCCTACCTTTAGTTGTGGCAGTGGTTTCAACCATTTTGGTCGCTGTTGTAATCGCGACAAGTAATCTTGGTGCCACTAGTGGGTGTGTGTAATTTCAGCGATATAGCAGGACTATTGACTCTAGGTTGTGTGTACGTGTGTGTGTGCGTGTGTTTGTGTGGTCCAAAGGGTTGTAGACTCTAGCGTTAGAGGAAATTGGTTGCGGATTCGGTTTGAACTTTACACGTGGGTGTGAGTATGCATCTAGATATCGTGGACTGTAGATCGAATGGGTGGAGTGTTTGCGCTATGGGTATATGTGGATACTGTGCATGGGTGACGCACTCCTTGTTTGGGTGAACGTTTGGTTACGCTGGTAGGTACTTCTGTAAACTGAATAGACGCTCGAATTGCAAGCTATTGATGTTCGAAAGTTGCCGATTTATTTTTTGGATTTTGGTTAGATTTAAAATTTTTTTTGAGTAGATTGTGATTGTACAATATGTAAGTTAAATTTTAAGTGTTCCGGTATGTACTTACTAGTTTTCTGTTAGTGGTTTGTTTGAATTAGTTGGCAGAGGGCAAAGTTTCGTTATAGGTCGTTTGATTTCTCCCTGTTGTGTTTTCAGCTTTATGACTCTTGTGATGTTGTCTGTTCCTGGGAATGTCTTCACAATACGGCCTAAACTCCATTTTGATGGGGGAAGACGGTCATCCTTTATCAAGGACAGGTCTCCTACCTCTAGTTGTGGCTGTGGATTCAACCATTTTGGTCGCTGTTGTAATCGCGACAAGTAATCTTGGTGCCAGTAGTGGGTGTGTGTAATTTCTGTGATATAGCAGGGCTATTGACTCTAGGTTGTGTGTACGTGTGTGTGTGTGCGTGTGTTTGTGTGGTCCAAAGGGTTGTAGACTCTAGTGTTAGAGGCCGTTTTTTGTGGATTCGGTTTGAACTTTACACGTGGGTGTGAGTATGCATCTAGATATCGTGGACTGTAGATCGAATGGGTGGTGTGTTTGAGCTATGGGTATATGTGGATACTGTGCATGGGTGACGCACTCCTTGTTTGGTTGAACGTTTGGTTGCGCTGGTATGTACTTCGGTAAAATGAATAAATGCTCGAATTGGAAGCTGTTGATGTTCGAAGGTTGCCAATTTATTTTTTGGATTTTGGTTAGATTTAAAATTGTTTTTTGAGTAGTTTGTGATTGTACAATATGTAAGTTAAATTTTAAGTGTTCCGGTATGTACTTACTAGTTTTCTGTTAGTGGTTTGTTTGAATTAGATGGCAGAGGGCAAAGTTTCGTTATAGGTCGTTAGATTTCTCCCTGTTGTGTTTTCAGATTCTTGTGATATGGTCTGTTCCAGGGTATGTCTTCACAATACGGCTTAAACTCCATGTTGAAGGGGGAAGACGTTCACCCTTTATCAAGGACAGGTCTCCTACCTCTAGTTGGGGCTGTGGTTTCAACCATTTTGGTCGGTGTTGTAATCTTGGTGCAACTAGTTGGTTTATGTAATTTCTGAGATATAGCAGGTCTATTGACTCTAGGTTGTGTGTACGTGTGTGTGTGTGCGTGTGTGCGTGTGTTTGTGTGGTCCAAAGGGTTGTAGACTCTCTGAGTATATGTGGATACTGTGCACTCCTTGTTTGGTTGAACGTTTGGTTGCGCTGGTATGTACTTCGGTAAAATGAATAAACGCTCGAATTGGAAGCTATTGATGTTAGAAGGTTGCCAATTTATTTTTTGGATATTGGTTAGATTTAAAATTTTTTTTTTCAGTAGTTTGTGATTGTACAATATATAAGTTAGATTTTACGTGTTCCGGTGTGTACTTACTAGTTTTCTGTTAGTGGTTTGTTTGAATTAGTTAGCAGAGGGCAAAGTTTCGTTATAGGTCGTTTGATTTCTCCCTGTTGTGTTTTCAGCTTTACGACTCTTGTGATGTTGTCTGTTCCTGGGTATGTCTTCACAATACGGCCTAAACTCCATTTTGATGGGGGAAGACGTTCATCCTTTATCAAGGACAGGTCTCCTACCTCTAGTTGTGGCTGTGGATTCAACCATTTTGGTCGCTGTTGTAATCGCGACAAGTAATCTTGGTGCCAGTAGTGGGTGTGTGTAATTTCTGTGATATAGCAGGGCTATTGACTCTAGGTTGTGTGTACGTGTGTGTGTGTGCGTGTGTTTGTGTGGTCCAAAGGGTTGTAGACTCTCTGAGTATATGTGCACTCCTTGTTTGGGTGAACGTTTGGTTACGCTGGTATGTACTTCTGTAAAATGAATAAACGCTCGAATTGGAAGCTGTTGATGTTCGAAGGCTGCCAATTTATTTTTTGGATTTTGGTTAGATTTAAAATTTTTTTTTGAGTAGTTTGTGATTGTACAATATGTAAGTTAAATTTTAAGTGTTCCGGTATGTACCTACTAGTTTTCTGTTAGTGGTTTGTTTGAATTAGTTGGCGGAGGGCAAAGTTTCGTTATAGGTCGTTTGATTTCTCCCTGTTGTGTTTTCTGCTTTACGACTCTTGTGATGTTGTCTGTTCCTGGGTATGTCTTCACAATACGGTCTAAACTCCATTTTGATGGGGGAAGACGTTCATCCTTTATCAAGGACAGGTCTCCTACCTCTAGTTGTGGCTGTGGCTTCAACCATTTTGGTCGCTGTTGTAATCGCGACAAGTAATCTTGGTGCCACTAGTGGGTGTGTGTAATTTCTGTGATATAGCAGGGCTATTGACTCTAGGTTGTGTGTACGTGTGCGTGTGTGCGTGTGTTTGTGTGGTCCAAAAGGTTGGAGACTCTAGTGCTAGAGGCCGTTGGTTGAGGATTCGGTTTGAACTTTACACGTGGGTGTGAGTATGCATCTAGATATCGTGGACTGTAGATCGAATGGGTGGAGTGTTTGAGCTATGGGTATATGTGGATACTGTGCATGGGTGACGCACTCCTTGTTTGGGTGAACGTTTGGTTACCCTGGTAGGTACTTCTGTAAAATGAATAAACGCTCGAATTGCAAGCTATTGATGTTCGAAGGTTGCCAATTTATTTTTTAGATTTTGGTTAGATTTTAAATTTTTTTTGAGTAGATTGTGATTGTACAATATGTAAGTTAAATGTTAGGGGTTCCGGTGTGTACTTACTAGTTTTCTGTTAGTGGTTTTTTTGAATTAGTTGGCAGAGGGCAAAGTTTCGTTATAGGCCGTTTGATTTCTCCCTTTTGTGTTTTCAGCTTTACGACTCTTGTGATGTTGTATGTTCCAGGGTATGTCTTCACAATACGGCCTAAACTCCATTTTGATGGGGGAAGACGTTCATCCTTTATCAAGGACAGGTCTCCTACCTTTAGTTGTGGCAGTGGCTTCAACCATTTTGGTCGCTGTTGTAATCGCGACAAGTAATCTTGGTGCCACTAGTGGGTGTGTGTAATTTCAGTGATATAGCAGGACTATTGACTCTAGGTTGTGTGTACGTGTGTGTGTGCGTGTGTTTGTGTGGTCCAAAGGGTTGTAGACTCTAGCGTTAGAGGAAATTGGTAGCGGATTCGGTTTGAACTTTACACGTGGGTGTGAGTATGCATCTAGATATCGTGGACTGTAGATCGAATGGGTGGAGTGTTTGAGCTATGGGTATATGTGGATACTGTGCATGGGTGACGCACTCCTTGTTTGGGTGAACGTTTGGTTACGCTGGTAGGTACTTCTGTAAACTGAATAGACGCTCGAATTGCAAGCTATTGATGTTCGAAGGTTGATAATTTATTTTTTGGATTTTGGTTAGATTTAAAATTTTTTTTTGAGTAGATTGTGATTGTACAATATGTAAGTTAAATTTTAAGTGTTCCGGTATGTACTTACTAGTTTTCTGTTAGTGGTTTGTTCGAATTAGTTGGCAGAGGGCAAAGATTCGTTATAGGTCGTTTGATTTCTCCCTGTTGTGTTTTCAGCTTTATGACTCTTGTGATGTTGTCTGTTCCTGGGTATGTCTTCACAATACGGCCTAAACTCCATTTTGATGGGGGAAGACGGTCATCCTTTATCAAGGACAGGTCTCCTACCTCTAGTTGTGGCTGTGGATTCAACCATTTTGGTCGCTGTTGTAATCGCGACAAGTAATCTTGGTGCCAGTAGTGGGTGTGTGTAATTTCTGTGATATAGCAGGGTTATTGACTCTAGGTTGTGTGTACGTGTGTGTGTGTGCGTGTGTTTGTGTGGTCCAAAGGGTTGTAGACTCTAGCGCTAGAGGAAATTGGTTGCGGATTCGGTTTGAACTTTACACGTGGGTGTGAGTATGCATCTAGATATCGTGGACTGTAGATCGAATGGGTGGAGTGTTTGAGCTATGGGTATATGTGGATACTGTGCATGGGTGACGCACTCCTTGTTTGGTTGAACGTTTGGTTGCGCTGGTATGTACTTCGGTAAAATGAATAAATGCTCGAATTGGAAGCTGTTGATGTTCGAAGGTTGCCAATTTATTTTTTGGATTTTGGTTAGATTTAAAATTGTTTTTTGAGTAGTTTGTGATTGCACAATATGTAAGTTAAATTTTAAGTGCTCCGGTATGTACTTACTAGTTTTCTGTTAGTGGTTTGTTTGAATTAGATGGCAGAGGGCAAAGTTTCGTTATAGGTCGTTAGATTTCTCCCTGTTGTGTTTTCAGATTCTTGTGATATGGTCTGTTCCAGGGTATGTCTTCACAATACGGCTTAAACTCCATGTTGAAGGGGGAAGACGTTCACCCTTTATCAAGGACAGGCCTCCTACCTCTAGTTGGGGCTGTGGTTTCAACCATTTTGGCCGGTGTTGTAATCTTTGTGCAACTAGTTGGTGTATGTAATTTCTGAGATATAGCAGGTCTATTGACTCTAGGTTGTGTGTACGTGTGTGTGTGTGTGCGTGTGTGCGTGTGTGCGTGTGTTTGTGTGGTCCAAAGGGTTGTAGACTCTCTGAGTATATGTGGATACTGTGCACTCCTTGTTTGGTTGAACGTTTGGTTGCGCTGGTATGTACTTCGGTAAAATGAATAAACGCTCGAATTGGAAGCTATTGATGTTAGAAGGTTGCCAATTTATTTTTTGGATTTTGGTTAGATGTAAAATTTTTTTTTTTCAGTAGTTTGTGATTGTACAATATATAAGTTAGATTTTAAGTGTTCCGGTGTGTACTTACTAGTTTTCTGTTAGTGGTTTGTTTGAACTAGTTGGCAGAGGGCAAAGTTTCGTTATAGGTCGTTTGATTTCTCCCTGTTGTGTTTTCAGATTTACGACTCTTGTGATGTTGTCTGTTCCTGGGTATGTCTTCACAATACTGCCTAAACTCCATTTTGATGGGGGAAGACGTTCATCCTTTATCAAGGACAGGTCTCCTACCTCTAGTTGTGGCTGTGGCTTCAACCATTTTGGTCGCTGTTGTAATCGCGACAAGTAATCTTGGTGCCAGTAGTGGGTGTGTGTAATTTCTGTGATATAGCAGGGCTATTGACTCTAGGTGGTGTGTACGTGTGTGTGTGTGCGTGTGTTTGTGTGGTCCAAAGGGTTGTAGACTCTCTGAGTATATGTGCACTCCTTGTTTGGGTGAACGTTTGGTTACGCTGGTATGTACTTCTGTAAAATGAATAAACGCTCGAATTGGAAGCTATTGATGTTAGAAGGTTGCCAATTTATTTTTTGGATTTTGGTTAGATTTAAAATTTTTTTTTTCAGTAGTTTGTGATTGTACAATATATAAGTTAGATTTTAAGTGTTCCGGTGTGTACTTACTAGTTTTCTGTTAGTGGTTTGTTTGAACTAGTTGGCAGAGGGCAAAGTTTCGTTATAGGTCGTTTGATTTCTCCCTGTTGTGTTTTCAGATTTACGACTCTTGTGATGTTGTCTGTTCCTGGGTATGTCTTCACAATACGGCCTAAACTCCATTTTGATGGGGGAAGACGTTCATCCTTTATCAAGGACAGGTCACCTACCTCTAGTTGTGGCTGTGGATTCAACCATTTTGGTCGCTGTTGTAATCGCGACAAGTAACCTTGGTGCCACTAGTGGGTGTGTGTAATTTCTGTGATATAGCAGGGCTATTGACTCTAGGTTGTGTGTACGTGTGCGTGTGTGCGTGTGTTTGTGTGGTCCAAAGGGTTGGAGACTCTAGTGCTAGAGGCCGTTGGTTGAGGATTCGGTTTGAACTTTACACGTGGGTGTGAGTATGCATCTAGATATCGTGGACTGTAGATCGAATGGGTGGATTGTTTGAGCTATGGGTATATGTGGATACTGTGCATGGGTGACGCACTCCTTGTTTGGGTGAACGTTTGGTTACCCTGGTAGGTACTTCTGTAAAATGAATGGACGCTCGAATTGCAAGCTATTGATGTTCGAAGGTCGCCAATTTATTTTTTAGATTTTGGTTAGATTTTAAATTTTTTTTGAGTAGATTGTGATTGTACAATATGTAAGTTAAATGTTAGGGGTTCCGGTGTGTACTTACTAGTTTTCTGTTAGTGGTTTTTTTGAATTAGTTGGCAGAGGGCAAAGTTTCGTTATAGGTCGTTTGATTTCTCCCTTTTGTGTTTTCAGCTTTACGACTCTTGTGATGTTGTCTGTTCCTGGGTATGTCTTCACAATACGGCCTAAACTCCATTTTGATGGGGGAAGACGTTCATCCATTATCAAGGGCAGGTCTCCTACCTCTAGTTGTGGCTGTGGCTTCAACCATTTTGGTCGCTGTTGTAATCGCGACAAGTAATCTTGGTGCCAGTAGTGGGCGTGTGTAATTTCTGTGATATAGCAGGGCTATTGACTCTAGGTTGTGTGTACGTGTGTGTGTGTGCGTGTGTTTGTGTGGTCCAAAGGGTTGTAGACTCTCTGAGTATATGTGCACTCCTTGTTTGGGTGAACGTTTGGTTACGCTGGTATGTACTTCTGTAAAATGAATAAACGCTCGAATTAGAAGCTATTGATGTTAGAAGGTTGCCAATTTATTTTTTGGATATTGGTTAGATTTAAAATTTTTTTTTTCAGTAGTTTGTGATTGTACAATATATAAGTTAGATTTTAAGTGTTCCGGTGTGTACTTACTAGTTTTCTGTTAGTGGTTTGTTTGAATTAGTTGGCAGAGGGCAAAGTTTCGTTATAGGTCGTTTGATTTCTCCCTGTTGTGTTTTCAGCTTTACGACTCTTGTGATGTTGTCTGTTCCTGGGTATGTCTCCACAATACGGCCTAAACTCCATTTTGATGGGGGAAAACGTTCATCCTTTATCAAGGACAGGTCTCCTACCTCTAGTTGTGGCTGTGGATTCAACCATTTTGGTCGCTGTTGTAATCGCGACAAGTAATCTTGGTGCCAGTAGTGGGTGTGTGTAATTTCTGTGACATAGCAGGGCTATTGACTCTAGGTTGTGTGTACGTGTGTGTGTGTGCGTGTGTTTGTGTGGTCCAAAGGGTTGTAGACTCTCTGAGTATATGTGCACTCCTTGTTTGGGTGAACGTTTGGTTACGCTGGTATGTACTTCTGTAAAATGAATAAACGCTCGAATTGGAAGCTGTTGATGTTCGAAGGTTGCCAATTTATTTTTTGAATTTTGGTTAGATTTAACATTTTTTTTTGAGTAGTTTGTGATTGTACAATATGTAAGTTAAATTTTAAGTGTTCCAGTATGTACTTACTAGTTTTCTGTTAGTGGTTTGTTTGAATTAGTTGGCAGGGGGCAAAGTTTCGTTATAGGTCGTTTGATTTCTCCCTGTTGTGTTTTCAGCTTTACGACTCTTGTGATGTTGTCTGTTCCTGGGTATGTCTTCACAATACGGTCTAAACTCCATTTTGATGGGGGAAGACGTTCATCCTTTATCAAGGACAGGTCTCCTACCTCTAGTTGTGGCTGTGGCTTCAACCATTTTGGTCGCTGTTGTAATCGCGACAAGTAATCTTGGTGCCACTAGTGGGTGTGTGTAATTTCTGTGATATAGCAGGACTATTGACTCTAGGTTGTGTGTACGTGTGCGTGTGTGCGTGTGTTTGTGTGGTCCAAAGGGTTGGAGACTCTAGTGCTAGAGGCCGTTGGTTGAGGATTCGGTTTGAACGTTACACGTGAGTGTGAGTATGCATCTAGATATCGTGGACTGTAGATCGAATGGGTGGAGTGTTTGAGCTATGGGTATATGTGGATACTGTGCATGGGTGACGCACTCCTTGTTTGGGTGAACGTTTGGTTACCCTGGTAGGTACTTCTGTAAAATGAATGGACGCTCGAATTGCAAGCTATTGATGTTCGAAGGTTGCCAATTTATTTTTTAGATTTTGGTTAGATTTTAAATTTTTTTTGAGTAGATTGTGATTGTACAATATGTAAGTTAAATGTTAGGGGTTCCGGTGTGTACTTACTAGTTTTCTGTTAGTGGTTTTTTTGAATTAGTTGGCAGAGGGCAAAGTTTCGTTATAGGTCGTTTGATTTCTCCCTTTTGTGTTTTCAGCTTTACGACTCTTGTGATGTTTTCTGTTCCAGGGTATGTCTTCACAATACGGCCTAAACTCCATTTTGATGGGGGAAGACGTTCATCCTTTATCAAGGACAGGTCTCCTACCTTTAGTTGTGGCTGTGACTTCAACCATTTTGGTCGCTGTTGTAATCGCGACAAGTAATCTTGGTGCCACTAGTGGGTGTGTGTAATTTCAGTGATATAGCAGGACTATTGACTCTAGGTTGTGTGTACGTGTGTGTGTGCGTGTGTTTGTGTGGTCCAAAGGGTTGTAGACTCTAGCGTTAGAGGAAATTGGTTGCGGATTCGGTTTGAACTTTACACGTGGGTGTGAGTATGCATCTAGATATCGTGGACTGTAGATCGAATGGGTGGAGTGTTTGAGCTATGGGTATATGTGGATACTGTGCATGGGTGACGCACTCCTTGTTTGGGTGAACGTTTGGTTACGCTGGTAGGTACTTCTGTAAACTGAATAGACGCTCGAATTGCAAGCTATTGATGTTCGAAGGTTGCCAATTTATTTTTTGGATTTTGGTTAGATTTAAAATTTTTTTTTGAGTAGATTGTGATTGTACAATATGTAAGTTAAATTTTAAGTGTTCCGGTATGTACTTACTAGTTTTCTGTTAGTGGTTTGTTTGAGTTAGTTGGCAGAGGGCAAAGTTTCGTTATAGGTCGTTTGATTTCTCCCTGTTGTGTTTTCAGCTTTACGACTCTTGTGATGTTGTCTGTTCCTGGGTATGTCTTCACAATACGGTCTAAACTCCATTTTGATGGGGGAAGACGTTCATCCTTTATCAAGGACAGGTTTCCTACCTTTAGTTGTGGCAGTGGCTTCAACCATTTTGGTCGCTGTTGTAATCGCGACAAGTAATCTTGGTGCCACTAGTGGGTGTGTGTAATTTCAGTGATATAGCAGGACTATTGACTCTAGGTTGTGTGTACGTGTATGTGTGTGCGTTTGTTTGTGTGGTCCAAAGGGTTGTAGACTCTCTGAGTATATGTGCACTCCTTGTTTGGGTGAACGTTTGGTTACGCTGGTATGTACTTCTGTAAAATGAATAAACGCTCGAATTGGAAGCTATTGATGTTAGAAGGTTGCCAATTTATTTTTTGGATATTGGTTAGATTTTAAATTTTTTTTTTCAGTAGTTTGTGATTGTACAATATGTAAGTTAGATTTTAAGTGTTCCGGTGAGTACTTACTAGTTTTCTGTTAGTGGTTTGTTTGAATTAGTTGGCAGAGGGCAAAGTTTCGTTATAGGTCGTTTGATTTCTCCCTGTTGTGTTTTCAGCTTTACGACTCTTGTGATGTTGTCTGTTCCTGGGTATGTCTCCACAATACGGCCTAAACTCCATTTTGATGGGGGAAGACGTTCATCCTTTATCAAGGACAGGTCTCCTACCTCTAGTTGTGGCTGTGGATTCAACCATTTTGGTCGCTGTTGTAATCGCGACAAGTAATCTTGGTGCCAGTAGTGGGTGTGTGTAATTTCTGTGACATAGCAGGGCTATTGACTCTAGGTTGTGTGTACGTGTGTGTGTGTGCGTGTGTTTGTGTGGTCCAAAGGGTTGTAGACTCTCTGAGTATATGTGCACTCCTTGTTTGGGTTAACGTTTGGTTACGCTGGTATGTACTTCTGTAAAATGAATAAACGCTCGAATTGGAAGCTGTTGATGTTCGAAGGTTGCCAATTTATTTTTTTGGATTTTGGTTAGATTTAAAATTTTTTTTTGAGTAGTTTGTGATTGTACAATATGTAAGTTAAATTTTAAGTGTTCCGGTATGTACTTACTAGTTTTCTGTTAGTGGTTTGTTTGAATTAGTTGGCAGAGGGCAAAGTTTCGTTATAGGTCGTTTGATTTCTCCCTGTTGTGTTTTCAGCTTTACGACTCTTGTGATGTTGTCTGTTCCTGGGTATGTCTTCACAATACGGTCTAAACTCCATTTTGATGGGGGAAGACGTTCATCCTTTATCAAGGACAGGTCTCCTACCTCTAGTTGTGGCTGTGGCTTCAACCATTTTGGTCGCTGTTGTAATCGCGACAAGTAATCTTGGTGCCACTAGTGGGTGTGTGTAATTTCTGTGATATAGCAGGGCTATTGACTCTAGGTTGTGTGTACGTGTGCGTGTGTGCGTGTGTGCGTGTGTTTGTGTGGTCCAAAGGGTTGGAGACTCTAGTGCTAGAGGCCGTTGGTTGAGGATTCGGTTTGAACTTTACACGTGAGTGTGAGTATGCATCTAGATATCGTGGACTGTAGATCGAATGGGTGGAGTGTTTGAGCTATGGGTATATGTGGATACTGTGCATGGGTGACGCACTCCTTGTTTGGGTGAACGTTTGGTTACCCTGGTATGTACTTCTGTAAAATGAATAAACGCTCGAATTGGAAGCTATTGATGTTCGAAGGTTGCCAATTTATTTTTTAGATTTTGGTTAGATTTTAAATTTTTTTTGAGTAGATTGTGATTGTACAATATGTAAGTTAAATGTTAGGGGTTCCGGTGTGTACTTACTAGTTTTCTGTTAGTGGTTTTTTTGAATTAGTTGGCAGAGGGCAAAGTTTCGTTATAGGTCGTTTGATTTCTCCCTTTTGTGTTTTCAGCTTTACGACTCTTGTGATGTTTTCTGTTCCAGGGTATGTCTTCACAATACGGCCTAAACTCCATTTTGATGGGGGAAGACGTTCATCCTTTATCAAGGACAGGTCTCCTACCTTTAGTTGTGGCTGTGGCTTCAACCATTTTGGTCGCTGCTGTAATCGCGACAAGTAATCTTGGTGCCACTAGTGGGTGTGTGTAATTTCAGTGATATAGCAGGACTATTGACTCTAGGTTGTGTGTACGTGTGTGTGTGCGTGTGTTTGTGTGGTCCAAAGGGTTGTAGACTCTAGCGTTAGAGGAAATTGGTTGCGGATTCGGTTTGAACTTTACACGTGGGTGTGAGTATGCATCTAGATATCGTGGACTGTAGATCGAATGGGTGGAGTGTTTGAGCTATGGGTATATGTGGATACTGTGCATGGGTGACGCACTCCTTGTTTGGGTGAACGTTTGGTTACGCTGGTAGGTACTTCTGTAAACTGAATAGACGCTCGAATTGCAAGCTATTGATGTTCGAAGGTTGCCAATTTATTTTTTGGATTTTGGTTAGATTTAAAATTTTTTTTTGAGTAGATTGTGATTGTACAATATGTAAGTTAAATGTTAGGGGTTCCGGTGTGTACTTACTAGTTTTCTGTTAGTGGTTTTTTTGAATTAGTTGGCAGAGGGCAAAGTTTCGTTATAGGTCGTTTGATTTCTCCCTTTTGTGTTTTCAGCTTTACGACTCTTGTGATGTTTTCTGTTCCAGGGTATGTCTTCACAATACGGCCTAAACTCCATTTTGATGGGGGAAGACGTTCATCCTTTATCAAGGACAGGTCTCCTACCTCTAGTTGTGGCTGTGGATTCAACCATTTTGGTCGCTGTTGTAATCGCGACAAGTAATCTTGGTGCCAGTAGTGGGTGTGTGTAATTTCTGTGACATAGCAGGGCTATTGACTCTTGGTTGTGTGTACGTGTGTGTGTGTGCGTGTGTTTGTGTGGTCCAAAGGGTTGTAGACTCTCTGAGTATATGTGCACTCCTTGTTTGGGTGAACGTTTGGTTACGCTGGTATGTACTTCTGTAAAATGAATAAACGCTCGAATTGGAAGCTGTTGATGTTCGAAGGTTGCCAATTTATTTTTTTGGATTTTGGTTAGATTTAAAATTTTTTTTTGAGTAGTTTGTGATTGTACAATATGTAAGTTAAATTTTAAGTGTTCCGGTATGTGCTTACTAGTTTTCTGTTAGTGGTTTGTTTGAATTAGTTGGCAGAGGGCAAAGTTTCGTTATAGGTCGTTTGATTTCTCCCTGTTGTGTTTTCAGCTTTACGACTCTTGTGATGTTGTCTGTTCCTGGGTATGTCTTCACAATACGGTCTAAACTCCATTTTGATGGGGGAAGACGTTCATCCTTTATCAAGGACAGGTCTCCTACCTCTAGTTGTGGCTGTGGCTTCAACCATTTTGGTCGCTGTTGTAATCGCGACAAGTAATCTTGGTGCCACTAGTGGGTGTGTGTAATTTCTGTGATATAGCAGGGCTATTGACTCTAGGTTGTGTGTACGTGTGCGTGTGTGCGTGTGTTTGTGTGGTCCAAAGGGTTGGAGACTCTAGTGCTAGAGGCCGTTGGTTGAGGATTCGGTTTGAACTTTACACGTGAGTGTGAGTATGCATCTAGATATCGTGGACTGTAGATCGAATGGGTGGAGTGTTTGAGCTATGGGTATATGTGGATACTGTGCATGGGTGACGCACTCCTTGTTTGGGTGAACGTTTGGTTACCCTGGTATGTACTTCTGTAAAATGAATAAACGCTCGAATTGGAAGCTATTGATGTTCGAAGGTTGCCAATTTATTTTTTAGATTTTGGTTAGATTTTAAATTTTTTTTGAGTAGATTGTGATTGTACAATATGTAAGTTAAATGTTAGGGGTTCCGGTGTGTACTTACTAGTTTTCTGTTAGTGGTTTTTTTGAATTAGTTGGCAGAGGGCAAAGTTTCGTTATAGGTCGTTTGATTTCTCCCTTTTGTGTTTTCAGCTTTACGACTCTTGTGATGTTTTCTGTTCCAGGGTATGTCTTCACAATACGGCCTAAACTCCATTTTGATGGGGGAAGACGTTCATCCTTTATCAAGGACAGGTCTCCTACCTTTAGTTGTGGCTGTGGCTTCAACCATTTTGGTCGCTGCTGTAATCGCGACAAGTAATCTTGGTGCCACTAGTGGGTGTGTGTAATTTCAGTGATATAGCAGGACTATTGACTCTAGGTTGTGTGTACGTGTGTGTGTGCGTGTGTTTGTGTGGTCCAAAGGGTTGTAGACTCTAGCGTTAGAGGAAATTGGTTGCGGATTCGGTTTGAACTTTACACGTGGGTGTGAGTATGCATCTAGATATCGTGGACTGTAGATCGAATGGGTGGAGTGTTTGAGCTATGGGTATATGTGGATACTGTGCATGGGTGACGCACTCCTTGTTTGGGTGAACGTTTGGTTACGCTGGTAGGTACTTCTGTAAACTGAATAGACGCTCGAATTGCAAGCTATTGATGTTCGAAGGTTGCCAATTTATTTTTTGGATTTTGGTTAGATTTAAAATTTTTTTTTGAGTAGATTGTGATTGTACAATATGTAAGTTAAATTTTAAGTGTTCCGGTATGTACTTATAGTTTTCTGTTAGTGGTTTGTTTGAGTTAGTTGGCAGAGGGCAAAGTTTCGTTATAGGTCGTTTGATTTCTCCCTGTTGTGTTTTCAGCTTTACGACTCTTGTGATGTTGTCTGTTCCTGGGTATGTCTTCACAATACGGTCTAAACTCCATTTTGATGGGGGAAGACGTTCATCCTTTATCAAGGACAGGTCTCCTACCTTTAGTTGTGGCAGTGGCTTCAACCATTTTGGTCGCTGTTGTAATCGCGACAAGTAATCTTGGTGCCACTAGTGGGTGTGTGTAATTTCAGTGATATAGCAGGACTATTGACTCTAGGTTGTGTGTACGTGTATGTGTGTGCGTTTGTTTGTGTGGTCCAAAGGGTTGTAGACTCTCTGAGTATATGTGCACTCCTTGTTTGGGTGAACGTTTGGTTACGCTGGTATGTACTTCTGTAAAATGAATAAACGCTCGAATTGGAAGCTATTGATGTTAGAAGGTTGCCAATTTATTTTTTGGATATTGGTTAGATTTAAAATTTTTTTTTTCAGTAGTTTGTGATTGTACAATATGTAAGTTAGATTTTAAGTGTTCCGGTGTGTACTTACTAGTTTTCTGTTAGTGGTTTGTTTGAATTATTTGGCAGAGGGCAAAGTTTCGTTATAGGTCGTTTGATTTCTCCCTGTTGTGTTTTCAGCTTTACGACTCTTGTGATGTTGTCTGTTCCTGGGTATGTCTCCACAATACGGCCTAAACTCCATTTTGATGGGGGAAGACGTTCATCCTTTATCAAGGACAGGTCTCCTACCTCTAGTTGTGGCTGTGGATTCAACCATTTTGGTCGCTGTTGTAATCGCGACAAGTAATCTTGGTGCCAGTAGTGGGTGTGTGTAATTTCTGTGACATAGCAGGGCTATTGACTCTAGGTTGTGTGTACGTGTGTGTGTGTGCGTGTGTTTGTGTGGTCCAAAGGGTTGTAGACTCTCTGAGTATATGTGCACTCCTTGTTTGGGTGAACGTTTGGTTACGCTGGTATGTACTTCTGTAAAATGAATAAACGCTCGAATTGGAAGCTGTTGATGTTCGAAGGTTGCCAATTTATTTTTTGGATTTTGGTTAGATTTAAAATTTTTTTTTGAGTAGTTTGTGATTGTACAATATGTAAGTTAAATTTTAAGTGTTCCGGTATGTACTTACTAGTTTTCTGTTAGTGGTTTGTTTGAATTAGTTGGCAGAGGGCAAAGTTTCGTTATAGGTCGTTTGATTTCTCCCTGTTGTGTTTTCAGCTTTACGACTCTTGTGATGTTGTCTGTTCCTGGGTATGTCTTCACAATACGGTCTAAACTCCATTTTGATGGGGGAAGACGTTCATCCTTTATCAAGGACAGGTCTCCTACCTCTAGTTGTGGCTGTGGCTTCAACCATTTTGGTCGCTGTTGTAATCGCGACAAGTAATCTTGGTGCCACTAGTGGGTGTGTGTAATTTCTGTGATATAGCAGGGCTATTGACTCTAGGTTGTGTGTACGTGTGCGTGTGTGCGTGTGTTTGTGTGGTCCAAAGGGTTGGAGACTCTAGTGCTAGAGGCCGTTGGTTGAGGATTCGGTTTGAACTTTACACGTGAGTGTGAGTATGCATCTAGATATCGTGGACTGTAGATCGAATGGGTGGAGTGTTCGAGCTATGGGTATATGTGGATACTGTGCATGGGTGACGCACTCCTTGTTTGTGTGAACGTTTGGTTACCCTGGTAGGTACTTCTGTAAAATGAATGGACGCTCGAATTGCAAGCTATTGATGTTCGAAGGTTGCCAATTTATTTTTTAGATTTTGGTTAGATTTTAAATTTTTTTTGAGTAGATTGTGATTGTACAATATGTAAGTTAAATGTTAGGGGTTCCGGTGTGTACTTACTAGTTTTCTGTTAGTGGTTTTTTTGAATTAGTTGGCAGAGGGCAAAGTTTCGTTATAGGTCGTTTGATTTCTCCCTTTTGTGTTTTCAGCTTTACGACTCTTGTGATGTTTTCTGTTCCAGGGTATGTCTTCACAATACGGCCTAAACTCCATTTTGATGGGGGAAGACGTTCATCCTTTATCAAGGACAGGTCTCCTACCTTTAGTTGTGGCTGTGGCTTCAACCATTTTGGTCGCTGTTGTAATCGCGACAAGTAATCTTGGTGCCACTAGTGGGTGTGTGTAATTTCAGTGATATAGCAGGACTATTGACTCTAGGTTGTGTGTACGTGTGTGTGTGCGTGTGTTTGTGTGGTCCAAAGGGTTGTAGACTCTAGCGTTAGAGGAAATTGGTTGCGGATTCGGTTTGAACTTTACACGTGGGTGTGAGTATGCATCTAGATATCGTGGACTGTAGATCGAATGGGTGGAGTGTTTGAGCTATGGGTATATGTGGATACTGTGCATGGGTGACGCACTCCTTGTTTGGGTGAACGTTTGGTTACGCTGGTAGGTACTTCTGTAAACTGAATAGACGCTCGAATTGCAAGCTATTGATGTTCGAAGGTTGCCAATTTATTTTTTGGATTTTGGTTAGATTTAAAATTTTTTTTTGAGTAGATTGTGATTGTACAATATGTAAGTTAAATTTTAAGTGTTCCGGTATGTACTTACTAGTTTTCTGTTAGTGGTTTGTTTGAGTTAGTTGGCAGAGGGCAAAGTTTCGTTATAGGTCATTTGATTTCTCCCTGTTGTGTTTTCAACTTTACGACTCTTTTGATGTTGTCTGTTCCTGGGTATGTCTTCACAATACGGCCTAAACTCCATTTTGATGGTGGAAGACGTTCATCCTTTATCAAGGACAGGTCTCCTACCTCTAGTTGTGGCTGTGGATTCAACCATTTTGGTCGCTGTTGTAATCGCGACAAGTAATCTTGGTGCCAGTAGTGGGTGTGTGTAATTTCTGTGATATAGCAGGGCTATTGACTCTAGGTTGTGTGTACGTGTGTGTGTGTGCGTGTGTTTGTGTGGTCCAAAGGGTTGTAGACTCTAGTGTTAGAGGCCGTTGGTTGTGGATTCGGTTTGAACTTTACACGTGGGTGTGAGTATGCATCTAGATATCGTGGACTGTAGATCGAATGGGTGGTGTGTTTGAGCTAAGGGTATATGTGGATACTGTGCATGGGTGACGCACTCCTTGTTTGGTTGCGCTGGTATGTACTTCGGTAAAATGAATAAATGCTCGAATTGGAAGCTGTTGATGTTCGAAGGTTGCCAATTTATTTTTTGGATTTTGGTTAGATTTAAAATTGTTTTTTGAGTAGTTTGTGATTGTACAATATGTAAGTTAAATTTTAAGTGTTCCGGTATGTACTTACTAGTTTTCTGTTAGTGGTTTGTTTGAATTAGATGGCAGAGGGCAAAGTTTCGTTATAGGTCGTTAGATTTCTCCCTGTTGTGTTTTCAGATTTACGACTCTTGTGATATGGTCTGTTCCACGGTATGTCTTCACAATACGGCTTAAACTCCATTTTGAAGGGGGAAGACGTTCACCCTTTATCAAGGACAGGTCTCCTACCTCTAGTTGGGGCTGTGGCTTCAACCATTTTGGTCGGTGTTGTAATCTTGGTGCAACTAGTTGGTGTATGTAATTTCTGAGATATTGCAGGTCTATTGACTCTAGGTTGAGTGTACGTGTGTGTGTGTGCGTGTGTGCGTGTGTGCGTGTGTGCGTGTGTGCGTGTGTGCGTGTGTTTGTGTGGTCCAAAGGGTTGTAGACTCTCTGAGTATATGTGGATACTGTGCACTCCTTGTTTGGTTGAACGTTTGGTTGCGCTGGTATGTACTTCGGTAAAATGAATAAATGCTCGAATTGGAAGCTGTTGATGTTCGAAGGTTGCCAATTTATTTTTTGGATTTTGGTTAGATTTAAAATTTTTTTTTGAGTAGTTTGTGATTGTACAATATGTAAGTTAAATTTTAAGTCTTCCGGTATGTACTTACTAGTTTTCTGTTAGTGGTTTGTTTGAATTAGTTGGCAGAGGGCAAAGTTTCGTTATAGGTCGCTTGATTTCTCCCTGTTGTGTTTTCAGCTTTACGACTCTTGTGATGTTGTCTGTTCCTGGGTATGTCTTCACAATACGGCCTAAACTCCATTTTGAGGGGGGAAGACGTTCATTCTTTATCAAGGACAGGTCTCCTACTTCTAGTTGTGCCTGTGGATTCAACCATTTTGGTCACTGTTGTAATCGCGACAAGTAATCTTGGTGCCAGTAGTGGGTGTGTGTAATTTCTGTGATATTGCAGGGCTATTGACTCTAGGTTGTGTGTACGTGTGTGTGTGTGCGTGTGTGTGTGTGCGTGTGTTTGTGTGGTCCAAAGGGTTGTAGACTCTCTGAGTATATGTGCACTCCTTGTTTGGGTGAACGTTTGGTTACGCTGGTATGTACTTCTGTAAAATGAATAAACGCTCGAATTGGAAGCTGTTGATGTTCGAAGGTTGCCAATTTTTTTTTTGGATTTTGGTTAGATTTAAAATTTTTTTTTGAGTAGTTTGTGATTGTACAATATGTAAGTTAAATTTTAAGTGTTCCGGTATGTACTTACTAGTTTTCTGTTAGTGGTTTGTTTGAATTAGTTGGCAGAGGGCAAAGTTTCGTTATAGGTCGTTTGATTTCTCCCTGTTGTGTTTTCAGCTTTACGACTCTTGTGATGTTGTCTGTTCCTGGGTATGTCTTCACAATACGGTCTAAACTCCATTTTGATGGGGGAAGACGTTCATCCTTTATCAAGGACAGGTCTCCTACCTTTAGTTGTGGCTGTGGCTTCAACCATTTTGGTCGCTGTTGTAATCGCGACAAGTAATCTTGGTGCCACTAGTGGGTGTGTGTAATTTCTGTGATATAGCAGGGCTATTGACTCTAGGTTGTGTGTACGTGTGAGTGTGTGTGCGTGTGTTTGTGTGGTCCAAAGGCTTGGAGACTCCAGTGCTAGAGGCCGTTGGTTGAGGATTCGGTTTGAACTTTACACGTGAGTGTGAGTATGCATCTAGATATCGTGGACTGTAGATCGAATGGGTGGAGTGTTTGAGCTATGGGTATATGTGGATACTGTGCATGGGTGACGCACTCCTTGTTTGGGTGAACGTTTGGTTACCCTGGTAGGTACTTCTGTAAAATGAATGGACGCTCGAATTGCAAGCTATTGATGTTCGAAGGTTGCCAATTTATTTTTTAGATTTTGGTTAGATTTTAAATTTTTTTTGAGTAGATTGTGATTGTACAATATGTAAGTTAAATGTTAGGGGTTCCGGTGTGTACTTACTAGTTTTCTGTTAGTGGTTTTTTTGAATTAGTTGGCAGAGGGCAAAGTTTCGTTATAGGTCGTTTGATTTCTCCCTTTTGTGTTTTCAGCTTTACGACTCTTGTGATGTTTTCTGTTCCAGGGTATGTCTTCACAATACGGCCTAAACTCCATTTTGATGGGGGAAGACGTTCATCCTTTATCAAGGACAGGTCTCCTACCTTTAGTTGTGGCAGTGGCTTCAACCATTTTGGTCGCTGTTGTAATCGCGACAAGTAATCTTGGTGCCACTAGTGGGTGTGTGTAATTTCTGTGATATAGCAGGACTATTGACTCTAGGTTGTGTGTACGTGTGTGTGTGCGTGTGTTTGTGTGGTCCAAAGGGTTGTAGACTCTAGCGTTAGAGGAAATTGGTTGCGAATTCGGTTTGAACTTTACACGTGGGTGTGAGTATGCATCTAGATATCGTGGACTGTAGATCGAATGGGTGGAGTGTTTGAGCTATGGGTATATGTGGATACTGTGCATGGGTGACGCACTCCTTGTTTGGGTGAACGTTTGGTTACGCTGGTAGGTACTTCTGTAAACTGAATAGACGCTCGAATTGCAAGCTATTGATGTTCGAAGGTTGCCAATTTATTTTTTGGATTTTGGTTAGATTTAAAATTTTTTTTTGAGTAGATTGTGATTGTACAATATGTAAGTTAAATTTTAAGTGTTCCGGTATGTACTTACTAGTTTTCTGTTAGTGGTTTGTTTGAATTAGATGGCAGAGGGCAAAGTTTCGTTATAGGTCGTTAGATTTCTCCCTGTTGTGTTTTCAGATTTACGACTCTTGTGATATGGTCTGTTCCAGGGTATGTCTTCACAATACGGCTTAAACTCCATGTTGAAGGGGGAAGACGTTCACCCTTTATCAAGGACAGGTCTCCTACCTCTAGTTGGGGCTGTGGCTTCAACCATTTTGGTCGGTGTTGTAATCTTGGTGCAACTAGTTGGTGTATGTAATTTCTGAGATATTGCAGGTCTATTGACTCTAGGTTGTGTGTACGTGTGTGTGTGTGCGTGTGTGCGTGTGTTTGTGTGGTCCAAAGGGTTGTAGACTCTCTGAGTATATGTGGATACTGTGCACTCCTTGTTTGGTTGAACGTTTGGTTGCGCTGGTATGTACTTCGGTAAAATGAATAAATGCTCGAATTGGAAGCTGTTGATGTTCGAAGGTTGCCAATTTATTTTTTGGATTTTGGTTAGATTTAAAATTTTTTTTTGAGTAGTTTGTGATTGTACAATATGTAAGTTAAATTTTAAGTGTTCCGGTATGTACTTACTAGTTTTCTGTTAGTGGTTTGTTTGAATTAGTTGGCAGAGGGCAAAGTTTCGTTATAGGTCGTTTGATTTCTCCCTGTTGTGTTTTCAGCTTTACGACTCTTGTGATGTTGTCTGTTCCTGGGTATATCTTCACAATACGGCCTAAACTCCATTTTGATGGGGGAAGACGTTCATTCTTTACCAAGGACAGGTCTCCTACTTCTAGTTGTGCCTGTGGATTCAACCATTTTGGTCACTGTTGTAATCGCGACAAGTACTCTTGGTGCCACTAGTGGGTGTGTGTAATTTCTGAGATATAGCAGGTCTATTGATTCTAGGTTGTGTGTACGTGTGTGTGTGTGCGTGTGTTTGTGTGGTCCAAAGGGTTGTAGACTCTCTGAGTATATGTGCACTCCTTGTTTGGGTGAACGTTTGGTTACGCTGGTATGTACTTCTGTAAAATGAATAAACGCTCGAATTGGAAGCTATTGATGTTAGAAGGTTGCCAATTTATTTTTTGGATATTGGTTAGATTTAAAATTTTTTTTTTCAGTAGTTTGTGATTGTACAATATATAAGTTAGATTTTAAGTGTTCCGGTGTGTACTTACTAGTTTTCTGTTAGTGGTTTGTTTGAATTAGTTGGCAGAGGGCAAAGTTTCGTTATAGGTCGTTTGATTTCTCCCTGTTGTGTTTTCAGCTTTACGACTCTTGTGATGTTGTCTGTTCCTGGGTATGTCTTCACAATACGGCCTAAACTCCATTTTGATGTTGGAAGACGTTCATCCTTTATCAAGGACAGGTCTCCTACCTCTAGTTGTGGCTGTGGCTTCAACCATTTTGGTCGCTGTTGTAATCGCGACAAGTAATCTTGGTGCCAGTAGTGGGTGTGTGTAATTTCTGTGGTATTGCAGGGCTATTGACTCTAGGTTGTGTGTACGTGTGTGTGTGTGCGTGTGTTTGTGTGGTCCAAAGGGTTGTAGACTCTCTGAGTATATGTGCACTCCTTGTTTGGGTGAACGTTTGGTTACGCTGGTATGTACTTCTGTAAAATGAATAAACGCTCGAATTGGAAGCTATTGATGTTAGAAGGTTGCCAATTTATTTTTTGGATATTGGTTATATTTAAAATTTTTTTTTTCAGTAGTTTGTGATTGTACAATATATAAGTTAGATTTTAAGTGTTCCGGGTTGTACTTACTAGTTTTCTGTTAGTGGTTTGTTTGAATTAGTTGGCAGAGGGCAAAGTTTCGTTATAGGTCGTTTGATTTCTCCCTATTGTGTTTTCAGCTTTACGACTCTTGTGATGTTGTCTGTTCCTGGGTATGTCTTCACAATACGGCCTAAACTCCATTTTGATGGGGGAAGACGTTCATCCTTTATCAAGGACAGGTCTCCTACCTCTAGTTGTGGCTGTGGCTTCAACCATTTTGGTCGCTGTTGTAATCGCGACAAGTAATCTTGGTGCCACTAGTGGGTGTGTGTAATTTCTGTGATATAGCAGGGCTATTGACTCTAGGTTGTGTGTACGTGTGCGTGTGTGCGTGTGTTTGTGTGGTCCAAAGGGCTGGAGACTCTAGTGCTAGAGGCCGTTGGTTGAGGATTCGGTTTGAACTTTACTCGTGGGTGTGAGTATGCATCTAGATATCGTGGACTGTAGATCGAATGGGTGGAGTGTTTGAGCTATGGGTATATGTGGATACTGTGCATGGGTGACGCACTCCTTGTTTGGGTGAACGCTTGGTTACCCTGGTAGGTACTTCTGTAAAATGAATGGACGCTCGAATTGCAAGCTATTGATGTTCGAAGGTTGCCAATTTATTTTTTAGATTTTGGTTAGATTTTAAATTTTTTTTGAGTAGATTGTGATTGTACAATATGTAAGTTAAATGTTAGGGGTTCCGGTGTGTACTTACTAGTTTTCTGTTAGTGGTTTTTTTGAATTAGTTGGCAGAGGGCAAAGTTTCGTTATAGGTCGTTTGATTTCTCCCTTTTGTGTTTTCAGCTTTACGACTCTTGTGATGTTTTCTGTTCCAGGGTATGTCTTCACAATACGGCCTAAACTCCATTTTGATGGGGGAAGACGTTCATCCTTTATCAAGGACAGGTCTCCTACCTTTAGTTGTGGCAGTGGCTTCAACCATTTTGGTCGCTGTTGTAATCGCGACAAGTAATCTTGGTGCCACTAGTGGGTGTGTGTAATTTCAGTGATATAGCAGGACTATTGACTCTAGGTTGTGTGTACGTGTGTGTGTGCGTGTGTTTGTGTGGTCCAAAGGGTTGTAGACTCTAGCGTTAGAGGAAATTGGTTGCGGATTCGGTTTGAACTTTACACGTGTGTGTGAGTATGCATCTAGATATCGTGGACTGTAGATCGAATGGGTGGAGTGTTTGAGCTGTGGGTATATGTGGATACTGTGCATGGGTGACGCACTCCTTGTTTGGGTGAACGTTTGGTTACGCTGGTAGGTACTTCTGTAAACTGAATAGACGCTCGAATTGCAAGCTATTGATGTTCGAAGGTTGCCAATATATTTTTTGGATTTTGGTTAGATTTAAAATTTTTTTTTGAGTAGATTGTGATTGTACAATATGTAAGTTAAATTTTAAGTGTTCCGGTATGTACTTACTAGTTTTCTGTTAGTGGTTTGTTTGAGTTAGTTGGCAGAGGGCAAAGTTTCGTTATAGGTCGTTTGATTTCTCCCTGTTGTGTTTTCAGCTTTACGACTCTTTTGATGTTGTCTGTTCCTGGGTATGTCTTCACAATACGGCCTAAACTCCATTTTGATGGGGGAAGACGTTCATCCTTTATCAAGGACAGGTCTCCTACCTCTAGTTGTGGCTGTGGATTCAACCATTTTGGTCGCTGTTGTAATCGCGACAAGTAATCTTGGTGCCAGTAGTGGGTGTGTGTAATTTCTGTGATATAGCAGGGCTATTGACTCTAGGTTGTGTGTACGTGTGTGTGTGTGCGTGTGCCTGTGTGGTCCAAAGGGTTGTAGACTCTAGTGTTAGAGGCCGTTGGTTGTGGATTCGGTTTGAACTTTACACGTGGGTGTGAGTATGCATCTAGATATCGTGGACTGTAGATCGAATGGGTGGTGTGTTTGAGCTATGTGTATATGTGGATACTGTGCATGGGTGACGCACTTCTTGTTTGGTTGAACGTTTGGTTGCGCTGGTATGTACTTCGGTAAAATGAATAAATGCTCGAATTGGAAGCTGTTGATGTTCGAAGGTTGCCAATTTAGTTTTTGGATTTTGGTTAGATTTAAAATTGTTTTTTGAGTAGTTTGTGATTGTACAATATGTATGTTAAATTTTAAGTGTTCCGGAATGTACTTACTAGTTTTCTGTTAGTGGTTTGTTTGAATTAGATGGCAGAGGGCAAAGTTTCGTTATAGGTCGTTAGATTTCTCCCTGTTGTGTTTTCAGATTTACGACTCTTGTGATATGGTCTGTTCCAGGGTATGTCTTCACAATACGGCTTAAACTCCATTTTGAAGGAGGAAGACGTTCACCCTTTATCAAGGACAGGTCTCCTAACTCTAGTTGGGGCTGTGGCTTCAACCATTTTGGTCGGTGTTGCAATCTTGGTGCAACTAGTGGGTGTATGTAATTTCTGAGATATAGCAGGTCTATTGACTCTAGGTTGTGTGTACGTGTGTGTGTGTGTATGTGTGCGTGTGTTTGTGTGGTCCAAAGGGTTGTAGACTCTCTGAGTATATGTGGATACTGTGCACTCCTTGTTTGGGTGAACGTTTGGTTACGCTGGTATGTACTTCTGTAAAATGAATAAACCCTCGAATTGCAAGCTATTGATGTTCGAAGGTTGAAAATTTATTTTTTGGATTTTGGTTAGATTTAAAATTTTTTTTTTGAGTAGTTTGTGATTGTACAATATGTAAGTTAAATTTTAAGTGTTCCGGGTTGTACTTACTAGTTTTCTGTTAGTGGTTTGTTTGAATTAGTTGGCAGAGGGCAAAGTTTCGTTATAGGTCGTTTGATTTCTCCCTGTTGTGTTTTCAGCTTTATGACTCTTGTGAAGTTGTCTGTTCCTGGGTATGTCTTCACAATACGGCCTAAACTCCATTTTGATGGGGGAAGACGGTCATCCTTTATCAAGGACAGGTCTCCTTGGTCGCTGTTGTAATCGCGACAAGTAATCTTGGTGCCACTAGTGGGTGTGTGTAATTTCAGTGATATAGCAGGACTATTGACTCTAGGTTGTGTGTACGTGTGAGTGTGTGCGTTTGTTTGTGTGGTCCAAAGGGTTGGAGACTCTAGTGTTAGAGGCCGTTGGTTGAGGATTCGGTTTGAACTTTACACGTGGGTGTGAGTATGCATCTAGATATCGTGGACTGTAGATCGAATGGGTGGAGCGTTTGAGCTATGGGTATATGTGGATACTGTGCATGGGTGACGCACTCCTTGTTTGGTTGAACGTTTGGTTGCGCTGGTATGTACTTCGGTAAAATGAATAAATGCTCGAATTGGAAGCTGTTGATGTTCGAAGGTTGCCAATTTATTTTTTGGATTTTGATTAGATTTAAAATTGTTTTTTGAGTAGTTTGTGATTGTACAATATGTAAGTTAAATTTTAAGTGTTCCGGTATGTACTTACTAGTTTTCTGTTAGTGGTTTGTTTGAATTAGATGGCAGAGGGCAAAGTTTCGTTATAGGTCGTTAGATTTCTCCCTGTTGTGTTTTCAGATTTACGACTCTTGTGATATGGTCTGTTCCAGGGTATGTCTTCACAATACGGCTTAAACTCCATTTTGAAGGCGGAAGACGTTCACCCTTTATCACGGACAGGTCTCCTACCTCTAGTTGGGGCTGTGGCTTCAACCATTTTGGTCGGTGTTGTAATCTTGGTGCAACTAGTGGGTGTATGTAATTTCTGAGATATAGCAGGTCTATTGACTTTAGGTTGTGTGTACGTGTGTGTGTGTGCGTGTGTGCGTGTGTTTGTGTGGTCCTAAGGGTTGTAGACTCTCTGAGTATATGTGGATACTGTGCACTCCTAGTTTGGGTGAACGTTTGGTTACGCTGGTATGTACTTCTGTAAAATGAATAAACGCTCGAATTGCAAGCTATTGATGTTCGAAGGTTAAAAGTTTATTTTTTGGATTTTGGTTAGATTTAAAAATTTTTTTTTGAGTAGTTTGTGATTGTACAATATGTAAGTTAAATTTTAAGTGTTCCGGGTTGTACTTACTAGTTTTCTGTTAGTGGTTTGTTTGAATTAGTTGGCAGAGGGCAAAGTTTCGTTATAGGTCGTTTGATATCTCCCTGTTGTGTTTTCAGCTTTATGACTCTTGTGATGTTGTCTGTTCCTGGGTATGTCTTCACAATACGGCCTAAACTCCATTTTGATGGGGGAAGACGGTCATCCTTTATCAAGGACAGGTCTCCTACCTCTAGTTGTGGCTGTGGCTTCAACCATTTTGGTCGCTGTTGTAATCGCGACAAGTAATCTTGGTGCCACTAGTGGGTGTGTGTAATTTCTATGATATAGCAGGGCTATTGACTCTAGGTTGTGTGTACGTGTGTGTGTGCGCGTGTGTTTGTGTGGTCTAAAGGGTTGGAGACTCTAGTGCTAGAGGCCGTTGGTTGAGGATTCGGTTTGAACTTTACACGTGGGTGTGAGTATGCATCTAGATATCGTGGACTGTAGATCGAATGGGTGGAGTGTTTGAGCTATGGGTATATGTGGATACTGTGCATGGGTGACGCACTCCTTGTTTGGGTGAACGTTTGGTTACCCTGGTAGGTACTTCTGTAAAATGAATGGACGATCGAATTGCAAGCTATTGATGTTAGAAGGTTGCCAATTTATTTTTTAGATTTTGGTTAGATTTTAAATTTTTTTTGAGTAGATTGTGATTGTACAATATGTAAGTTAAATGTTAGGGGTTCCGGTGTGTACTTACTAGTTTTCTGTTAGTGGTTTTTTTGAATTAGTTGGCAGAGGGCAAAGTTTCGTTATAGGTCGTTTGATTTCTCCCTTTTGTGTTTTCAGCTTTACGACTCTTGTGATGTTTTCTGTTCCAGGGTATGTCTTCACAATACGGCCTAAACTCCATTTTGATGGGGGAAGACGTTCATCCTTTATCAAGGACAGGTCTCCTACCTTTAGTTGTGGCAGTGGCTTCAACCATTTTGGTCGCTGTTGTAATCGCGACAAGTAATCTTGGTGCCACTAGTGGGTGTGTGTAATTTCAGTGATATAGCAGGACTATTGACTCTAGGTTGTGTGTACGTGTGAGTGTGTGCGTGTGTTTGTGTGGTCCAAAGGGTTGGAGACTCTAGTGTTAGAGGCCGTTGGTTGAGGATTCGGTTTGAACTTTACACGTGGGTGTGAGTATGCATCTAGATATCGTGGACTGTAGATCGAATGGGTGGAGTGTTTGAGCTATGGGTATATGTGGATACTGTGCATGGGTGACGCACTCCTTGTTTGGTTGAACGATTGGTTGCGCTGGTATGTACTTCGGTAAAATGAATAAATGCTCGAATTGGAAGCTGTTGATGTTCGAAGGTTGCCAATTTATTTTTTGGATTTTGGTTAGATTTAAAATTTTTTTTTGAGTAGATTGTGATTGTACAATATGTAAGTTAAATTTTAAGTGTTCCGGTATGTACTTACTAGTTTTCTGTTAGTGGTTTGTTTGAATTAGATGGCAGAGGGCAAAGTTTCGTTAAGGTCGTTAGATTTCTCCCTGTTGTGTTTTCAGATTTACGACTCTTGTGATATGGTCTGTTCCAGGGTATGTCTTCACAATACGGCTTAAACTCCATTTTGAAGGCGGAAGACGTTCACCCTTTATAAAGGACAGGTCTCCTACCTCTAGTTGGGGCTGTGGCTTCAACCATTTTGGTCGGTGTTGTAATCTTGGTGCAACTAGTGGGTGTATGTAATTTCTGAGATATAGCAGGTCTATTGACTTTAGGTTGTGTGTACGTGTGTGTGTGTGCGTGTGTGCGTGTGTTTGTGTGGTCCAAAGGGTTGTAGACTCTCTGAGTATATGTGGATACTGTGCACTCCTTGTTTGGGTGAACGTTTGGTTACGCTGGTATGTACTTCTGTAAAATGAATAAACGCTCGAATTGCAAGCTATTGATGTTCGAAGGTTAAAAGTTTATTTTTTGGATTTTGGTTAGATTTAAAAATTTTTTTTTGAGTAGTTTGTGATTGTACAATATGTAAGTTAAATTTTAAGTGTTCCTTGTTGTACTTACTAGTTTTCTGTTAGTGGTTTGTTTGAATTAGTTGGCAGAGGGCAAAGTTTCGTTATAGGTCGTTTGATTTCTCCCTGTTGTGTTTTCAGCTTTATGACTCTTGTGATGTTGTCTGTTCCTGGGTATGTCTTCACAATACGGCCTAAACTCCATTTTGATGGGGGAAGACGGTCATCCTTTATCAAGGACAGGTCTCCTACCTCTAGTTGTGGCTGTGGCTTCAACCATTTTGGTCGCTGTTGTAATCGCGACAAGTAATCTTGGTGCCACTAGTGGGTGTGTGTAATTTCTATGATATAGCAGGGCTATTGACTCTAGGTTGTGTGTACGTGTGAGTGTGTGCGTGTGTTTGTGTGGTCCAAAGTGTTGGAGACTCTAGTGTTAGAGGCCGTTGGTTGCGGATTCGGTTTGAACTTTACACGTGGGTGTGAGTATGCATCTAGATATCGTGGACTGTAGATCGAATGGGTGGAGTGTTTGAGCTATGGGTATATGTGGATACAGTGCATATGTGACGCACTCCTTGTTTGGGTGAACGTTTGGTTACCCTGGTAGGTACTTCTGTAGAATGAATGGACGCTCGAATTGCAAGCTATTGATGTTCGAAGGTTGCCAATTTATTTTTTGGATTTTGGTTAGATTTAAAATTTTTTTTTGAGTAGTTTGTGATTGTACAATATGTAAGTTAAATTTTAAGTGTTCCGGTATGTACTTACTAGTTTTCTGTTAGTGGTTTCTTTGAATTAGTTGGCAGAGGGCAAAGTTTCGTTACAGGTCGTTTGATTTCTCCCTGTTGTGTTTTCAGCTTTACGACTCTTGTGATGTTGTCTGTTCCAGGGTATGTCTTCAGAATACGGCCTAAACTCCATTTTGATGGGGGAAGACGTTCATCCTTTATCAAGGACAGGTCTCCTACCTCTAGTTGTGGCTGTGGCTTCAACCATTTTGGTCGCTGTTGTAATCGCGACAAGTAATCTTGGTGCCACTAGTGGGTGTGTGTAATTTCTGTGATATAGCAGGGCTATTGACTCTAGGTTGTGTGTACGTGTGTGTGTGCGCGTGTGTTTGTGTGGTCTAAAGGGTTGGAGACTCTAGTGCTAGAGGCCGTTGGTTGAGGATTCGGTTTGAACTTTACACGTGGGTGTGAGTATGCATCTAGATATCGTGGACTGTAGATCGAATGGGTGGAGTGTTTGAGCTATGGGTATATGTGGATACTGTGCATGGGTGACGCACTCCTTGTTTGGGTGAACGTTTGGTTACCCTGGTAGGTACTTCTGTAAAATGAATGGACGATCGAATTGCAAGCTATTGATGTTAGAAGGTTGCCAATTTATTTTTTAGATTTTGGTTAGATTTTAAATTTTTTTTGAGTAGATTGTGATTGTACAATATGCAAGTTAAATGTTAGGGGTTCCCGTGTGTACTTACTAGTTTTCTGTTAGTGGTTTTTTTGAATTAGTTGGCAGGGGGCAAAGTTTCGTTATAGGTCGTTTGATTTCTCCCTTTTGTGTTTTCAGCTTTACGACTCTTGTGATGTTTTCTGTTCCAGGGTATGTCTTCACAATACGGCCTAAACTCCATTTTGATGGGGGAAGACGTTCATCCTTTATCAAGGACAGGTCTCCTACCTTTAGTTGTGGCAGTGGCTTCAACCATTTTGGTCGCTGTTGTAATCGCGACAAGTAATCTTGGTGCCACTAGTGGGTGTGTGTAATTTCAGTGATATAGCAGGACTATTGACTCTAGGTTGTGTGTACGTGTGAGTGTGTGCGTGTGTTTGTGTGGTCCAAAGGGTTGGAGACTCTAGTGTTAGAGGCCGTTGGTTGAGGATTCGGTTTGAACTTTACATGTGGGTGTGAGTATGCATCTAGATATCGTGGACTGTAGATCGAATGGGTGGAGTGTTTGAGCTATGGGTATATGTGGATACTGTGCATGGGTGACGCACTCCTTGTTCGGTTGAACGTTTGGTTGCGCTGGTATGTACTTCGGTAAAATGAATAAATGCTCGAATTGGAAGCTGTTGATGTTCGAAGGTTGCCAATTTATTTTTTGGATTTTGGTTAGATTTAAAATTGTTTTTTGAGTAGTTTGTGATTGTACAATATGTAAGTTAAATTTTAAGTGTTCCGGTATGTACTTACTAGTTTTCTGTTAGTGGTTTGTTTGAATTAGATGGCAGAGGGCAAAGTTTCGTTATAGGTCGTTAGATTTCTCAATGTTGTGTTTTCAGATTTACGACTCTTGTGATATGGTCTGTTCCTGGGTATGTCTTCACAATACGGCCTAAACTCCATTTTGATGGGGGAAGACGTTCATCCTTTATCAAGGACAGGTCTCCTACCTTTAGTTGTGGCAGTGGCTTCAACCATTTTGGTCGCTGTTGTAATCGCGACAAGTAATCTTGGTGCCACTAGTGGGTGTGTGTAATTTCTATGATATAGCAGGGCTATTGACTCTAGGTTGTGTGTACGTGTGAGTGTGTGCGTGTGTTTGTGTGGTCCAAAGTGTTGGAGACTCTAGTGTTAGAGGCCGTTGGTTGAGGATCTGGTTTGAACTTTACACGTGGGTGTGAGTATGCATCTAGATATCGTGGAATGTAGATCGAATGGGTGGAGTGTTTGAGCTATGGGTATATGTGGATACAGTGCATGGGTGACGCACTCCTTGTTTGGGTGAACGTTTGGTTACCCTGGTAGGTACTTCTGTAAAATGAATGGACGCTCGAATTGCAAGCTATTGATGTTCGAAGGTTGCCAATTTATTTTTTGGATTTTGGTTAGATTTAAAATTTTTTTTTGAGTAGTTTGTGATTGTACAATATGTAAGTTAAATTTTAAGTGTTCCGGTATGTACTTACTAGTTTTCTGTTAGTGGTTTGTTTGAATTAGTTGGAAGAGGGCAAAGTTTCGTTATAGGTCGTTTGATTTCTCCCTGTTGTGTTTTCAGTTTTACGACTCTTGTGATGTTGTCTGTTCCTGGGTATGTCTTCAGAATACGGCCTAAACTCCATTTTGATGGGGGAAGACGTTCATCCTTTATCAAGGACAGGTCTCCTACCTCTAGTTGTAACTGTGGCTTCAACCATTTTGGTCGCTGTTGTAATCGCGACAAGTAATCTTGGTGCCACTAGTGGGTGTGTGTAATTTCTGTGATATAGCAGGGCTATTGACTCTAGGTTGTGTGTACGTGTGTGTGTGCGCGTGTGTTTGTGTGGTCTAAAGGGTTGGAGACTCTAGTGCTAGAGGCCGTTGGTTGAGGATTCGGTTTGAACTTTACATGTGGGTGTGAGTATGCATCTAGATATCGTGGACTGTAGATCGAATGGGTGGAGTGTTTGAGCTATGGGTATATGTGGATACTGTGCATGGGTGACGCACTCCTTGTTTGGTTGAACGTTTGGTTACCCTGGTAGGTACTTCTGTAAAATGAATGGACGATCGAATTGCAAGCTATTGATGTTAGAAGGATGCCAATTTATTTTTTAGATTTTGGTTAGATTTTAAATTTTTTTTGAGTAGATTGTGATTGTACAATATGTAAGTTAAATGTTAGGGGTTCCGGTGTGTACTTACTAGTTTTCTGTTAGTGGTTTTTTTGAATTAGTTGGCAGAGGGCAAAGTTTCGTTATAGGTCGTTTGATTTCTCCCTTTTGTGTTTTCAGCTTTACGACTCTTGTGATGTTTTCTGTTCCAGGGTATGTCTTCACAATACGGCCTAAACTCCATTTTGATGGGGGAAGACGTTCATCCTTTATCAAGGACAGGTCTCCTACCTTTAGTTGTGGCAGTGGCTTCAACCATTTTGGTCGCTGTTGTAATCGCGACAAGTAATCTTGGTGCCACTAGTGGGTGTGTGTAATTTCAGTGATATAGCAGGACTATTGACTCTAGGTTGTGTGTACGTGTGAGTGTGTGCGTGTGTGTGTGAGGTCCAAAGGGTTGGAGACTCTAGTGGTAGAGGCCGTTGGTTGAGGATTCGGTTTGAACTTTACACGTGGGTGTGAGTATGCATCTAGATATCGTGGACTGTAGATCGAATGGGTGGAGTGTTTGAGCTATGGGTATATGTGGATACTGTGCATGGGTGACGCACTCCTTGTTTGGTTGAACGTTTGGTTGCGCTGGTATGTACTTCGGTAAAATGAATAAATGCTCGAATTGGAAGCTGTTGATGTTCGAAGGTTGCCAATTTATTTTTTGGATTTTGGTTAGATTTAAAATTGTTTTTTGAGTAGTTTGTGATTGTACAATATGTAAGTTAAATTTTAAGTGTTCCGGTATGTACTTACTAGTTTTCTGTTAGTGGTTTGTTTGAATTAGATGGCAGAGGGCAAAGTTTCGTTATAGGTCGTTAGATTTCTCCCTGTTGTGTTTTCAGATTTACGACTCTTGTGATGTTGTCTGTTCCAGGGTATGTCTTCACAATACGGCCTAAACTCCATTTTGATGGGGGAAGACGTTCATCCTTTATCAAGGACAGGTCTCCTACCTTTAGTTGTGGCAGTGGCTTCAACCATTTTGGTCGCTGTTGTAATCGCGACAAGTAATCTTGGTGCCACTAGTGGGTGTGTGTAATTTCAGTGATATAGCAGGACTATTGACTCTAGGTCGTGTGTACGTGTGTGTGTGCGTGTGTTTGTGTGGTCCAAAGGGTTGTAGACTCTAGCGTTAGAGGAAATTGGTTGCGGATTCGGTTTGAACTTTACACGTGGGTGTGAGTATGCATCTAGATATCGTGGACTGTAGATCGAATGGGTGGAGTGTTTGAGCTTTGGGTATATGTGGATACTGTGCATGGGTGACGCACTCCTTGTTTGGGTGAACGTTTGGTTACACTGGTAGGTACTTCTTTAAACTGAATAGACGCTCGAATTGCAAGCTATTGATGTTCGAAGGTTGCCAATATATTTTTTGGATTTTGGTTAGATTTAAAATTTTTTTTTGAGTAGATTGTGATTGTACAATATGTAAGTTAAATTTTAAGTGTTCCGGTATGTACTTACTAGTTTTCTGTTAGTGGTTTGTTTGAGTTAGTTGGCAGAGGGCAAAGTTTCGTTATAGGTCGTTTGATTTCTCCCTGTTGTGTTTTCAGCTTTACGACTCTTTTGATGTTGTCTGTTCCTGGGTATGTCTTCACAATACGGCCTAAACTCCATTTTGATGGGGGAAGACGTTCATCCTTTATCAAGGACAGGTCTCCTACCTCTAGTTGTGGCTGTGGATTCAACCATTTTGGTCGCTGTTGTAATCGCGACAAGTAATCTTTGTGCCAGTAGTGGGTGTGTGTAATTTCTGTGATATAGCAGGGCTATTGACTATAGGTTGTGTGTACGTGTGTGTGTGTGCGTGTGTTTGTGTGGTCCAAAGGGTTGTAGACTCTAGTGTTAGAGGCCGTTGGTTGTGGATTCGGTTTGAACTTTACACGTGGGTGTGAGTATGCATCTAGATATCGTGGACTGTAGATCGAATGGGTGGTGTGTTTGAGCTATGGGTATATGTGGATACTGTGCATGGGTGACGCACTCCTTGTTTGGTTGAACGTTTGGTTGCGCTGGTATGTACTTCGTTAAAATGAATAAATGCTCGAATTGGAAGCTGTTGATGTTCGAAGGTTGCCAATTTATTTTTTGGATTTTGGTTAGATTTAAAATTGTTTTTTGAGTAGTTTGTGATTGTACAATATGTATGTTAAATTTTAAGTGTTCCGGTATGTACTTACTAGTTTTCTGTTAGTGGTTTGTTTGAATTAGATGGCAGAGGGCAAAGTTTCGTTGTAGGTCGTTAGATTTCTCCCTGTTGTGTTTTCAGATTTACGACTCTTGTGATATGGTCTGTTCCAGGGTATGTCTTCACAATACGGCTTAAACTCCATTTTGAAGGGGGAAGACGTTCACCCTTTATCAAGGACAGGTCTCCTAACTCTAGTTGGGGCTGTGGCTTCAACCATTTTGGTCGGTGTTGTAATCTGGGTGCAACTAGTGGGTGTATGTAATTTCTGAGATATAGCAAGTCTATTGACTCTAGGTTGCGTGTACGTGTGTGTGTGTGTGTGTGCGTGTGTTTGTGTGGTCCAAAGGGTTGTAGACTCTCTGAGTATATGTGGATACTGTGCACTCCTTGTTTGGGTGAACGTTTGGTTACGCTGGTATGTACTTCTGTAAAATGAATAAACCCTCGAATTGCAAGCTATTGATGTTCGAAGGTTGAAAATTTATTTTTTGGATTTTGGTTAGATTTAAAATTTTTTTTTTGAGTAGTTTGTGATTGTACAATATGTAAGTTAAATTTTAAGTTTTCCGGGTTGTACTTACTAGTTTTCTGTTAGTGGTTTGTTTGAATTAGTTGGCAGAGGGCAAAGTTTCGTTATAGGTCGTTTGATTTCTCCCTGTTGTGTTTTCAGCTTTATGACTCTTGTGATGTTGTCTGTTCCTGGGTATGTCTTCACAATACGGCCTAAACTCCATTTTGATGGGGGAAGACGTTCATCCTTTATCAAGGACAGGTCTCCTACCTTTAGTTGTGGCAGTGGCTTCAACCATTTTGGTCGCTGTTGTAATCGCGACAAGTAATCTTGGTGCCACTAGTGGGTGTGTGTAATTTCAGTGATATAGCAGGACTATTGACTCTAGGTTGTGTGTACGTGTGAGTGTGTGCGTGTGTTTGTGTGGTCCAAAGGGTTGGAGACTCTAGTGTTAGAGGCCGTTGGTTGAGGATTCGGTTTGAACTTTACACGTGGGTGTGAGTATGCATCTAGATATCGTGGCCTGTAGATCGAATAGGTGGAGTGTTTGAGCTATGGGTATATGTGGATACTGTGCATGGGTGACGCACTCCTTGTTTGGTTGAACGTTTGGTTGCGCTGGTATGTACTTCGGTAAAATGAATAAATGCTCGAATTGGAAGCTGTTGATGTTCGAAGGTTGCCAATTTATTTTTTGGATTTTGGTTAGATTTAAAATTGTTTTTTGAGTAGTTTGTGATTGTACAATATGTAAGTTAAATTTTAAGTGTTCCGGTATGTACTTACTAGTTTTCTGTTAGTGGTTTGTTTGAATTAGATGGCAGAGGGCAAAGTTTCGTTATAGGTCGTTAGATTTCTCCCTTTTGTGTTTTCAGCTTTACGACTCTTGTGATGTTTTCTGTTCCAGGGTATGTCTTCACAATACGGCCTAAACTCTACTACTTCGGTAAAATGAATAAATGCTCGAATTGGAAGCTGTTGATGTTCGAAAGTTGCCAATTTATTTTTTGGATTTTGGTTAGATTTAAAATTGTTTTTTGAGTAGTTTGTGATTGTACAATATGTAAGTTAAATTTGAAGTGTTCCGGTATGTACTTACTAGTTTTCTGTTAGTGGTTTGTTTGAATTAGATGGCAGAGGGCAAAGTTTCGTTATAGGTCGTTAGATTTCTCCCTGTTGTGTTTTCAGATTTACGACTCTTGTGATATGGTCTGTTCCAGGGTATGTCTTCACAATACGGCTTAAACTCCATTTTGAAGGCGGAAGACGTTCACCCTTTATCAAGGACAGGTCTCCTACCTCTAGTTGGGCCTGTGGCTTCAACCATTTTGGTCGGTGTTGTAATCTTGGTGCAACTAGTGGGTGTATGTAATTTCTGAGATATAGCAGGTCTATTGACTTTAGGTTGTGTGTACGTGTGTGTTTGTGCGTGTGTGCGTGTGTTTGTGTGGTCCAAAGGGTTGTAGACTCTCTGAGTATATGTGGATACTGTGCACTCCTTGTTTGGGTGAACGTTTGGTTACGCTGGTATGTACTTCTGTAAAATGAATAAACGCTCGAAATGCAAGCTATTGATGTTCGAAGGTTAAAAGTTTATTTTTTGGATTTTGGTTAGATTTAAAAATTTTTTTTTGAGTAGTTTGTGATTGTACAATATGTAAGTTAAATTTTAAGTGTTCCGGGTTGTACTTACTAGTTTTCTGTTAGTGGTTTGTTTGAATTAGTTGGCAGAGGGCAAAGTTTCGTTATAGGTCGTTTGATTTCTCCCTGTTGTGTTTTCAGCTTTATGACTCTTGTGATGTTGTCTGTTCCTGGGTATGTCTTCACAATACGGCCTAAACTCCATTTTGATGGGGGAAGACGGTCATCCTTTATCAGGGACAGGTCTCCTACCTCTAGTTGTGGCTGTGGCTTCAACCATTTTGGTCGCTGTTGTAATCGCGACAAGTAATCTTGGTGCCACTAGTGGGTGTGTGTAATTTCTGTGATATAGCAGGGCTATTGACTCTAGGTTGTGTGTACGTGTGAGTGTGTGCGTGTGTTTGTGTGGTCCAAAGTGTTGGAGACTCTAGTGTTAGAGGCCGTTGGTTGAGGATTCGGTTTGAACTTTACACGTGGGTGTGAGTATGCATCTAGATATCGTGGACTGTAGATCGAATGGGTGGAGTGTTTGAGCTATGGGTATATGTGGATACAGTGCATGGGTGACGCACTCCTTGTTTGGGTGAACGTTTGGTTACCCTGGTAGGTACTTCTGTAAAATGAATGGACGCTCGAATTGCAAGCTAATGATGTTCGAAGGTTGCCAATTTATTTTTTGGATTTTGGTTAGATTTAACATTTTTTTTTGAGTAGTTTGTGATTGTACAATATGTAAGTTAAATTTTAAGTGTTCCGGTATGTACTTACTAGTTTTCTGTTAGTGGTTTGTTTGAATTAGTTGGGAGAGGGCAAAGTTTCGTTATAGGTCGTTTGATTTCTCCCTGTTGTGTTTTCAGCTTTACGACTCTTGTGATGTTGTCTGTTCCTGGGTATGTCTTCAGAATACGGCCTAAACTCCATTTTGATGGGGGAAGACGTTCATCCTTTATCAAGGACAGGTCTCCTACCTCTAGTTGTGGCTGTGGCTTCAACCATTTTGGTCGCTGTTGTAATCGCGACAAGTAATCTTGGTGCCACTAGTGGGTGTGAGTAATTTCTGTGATATAGCATGGCTATTGACTCTAGGTTGTGTGTACGTGTGTGTGTGCGCGTGTGTTTGTGTGGTCTAAAGGGTTGGAGACTCTAGTGCTAGAGGCCGTTGGTTGAGGATTCGGTTTGAACTTTACACGTGGGTGTGAGTATGCATCTAGATATCGTGGACTGTAGATCGAATGGGTGGAGTGTTTGAGCTATGGGTATATGTGGATACAGTGCATGGGTGACGCACTCCTTGTTTGGGTGAACGTTTGGTTACCCTGGTAGGTACTTCTGTAAAATGAATGGACTCTCGAATTGCAAGCTATTGATGTTCGAAGGTTGCCAATTTATTTTTTGGATTTTGGTTAGATTTAAAATTTTTTTTTGAGTAGTTTGTGATTGTACAATATGTAAGTTAAATTTTAAGTGTTCCGGTATGTACTTACTAGTTTTCTGTTAGTGGTTTGTTTGAATTAGTTGGCAGAGGGCAAAGTTTCGTTATAGGTCGTTTGATTTCTCCCTTTTGTGTTTTCAGCTTTACGACTCTTGTGATGTTTTCTGTTCCAGGGTATGTCTTCACAATACGGCCTAAACTCCATTTTGATGGGGGAAGGCGTTCATCCTTTATCAAGGACAGGTCTCCTACCTTTAGTTGTGGCAGTGGCTTCAACCATTTTGGTCGCTGTTGTAATCGCGACAAGTAATCTTGGTGCCACTAGTGGGTGTGTGTAATTTCAGTGATATAGCAGGACTATTGACTCTAGGTTGTGTGTACGTGTGAGTGTGTGCGTGTGTTTGTGTGGTCCAAAGGGTTGGAGACTCTAGTGTTAGAGGCCGTTGGTTGAGGATTCGGTTTGAACTTTACACGTGGGTGTGAGTATGCATCTAGATATCGTGGACTGTAGATCGAATGGGTGGAGTGTTTGAGCTATGGGTATATGTGGATACTGTGCATGGGTGACGCACTCCTTGTTTGGTTGAACGTTTGGTTGCGCTGGTATGTACTTCGGTAAAATGAATAAATGCTCGAATTGGAAGCTGTTGATGTTCGAAGGTTGCCAATTTATTTTTTGGATTTTGGTTAGATTTAAAATTATTTTTTGAGTAGTTTGTGATTGTACAATATGTGAGTTAAATTTTAAGTGTTCCGGTATGTACTTACTAGTTTTCTGTTAGTGGTTTGTTTGAATTAGATGGCAGAGGGCAAAGTTTCGTTATAGGTCGTTAGATTTCTCCCTGTTGTGTTTTCAGATTTACGACTCTTGTGATATGGTCTGTTCCAGGGTATGTCTTCACAATACGGCTTAAACTCCATTTTGAAGGCGGAAGACGTTCACCCTTTATCAAGGACAGGTCTCCTACCTCTAGTTGGGGCTGTGGCTTCAACCATTTTGGTCGCTGTTGTAATCGCGACAAGTAATCTTGGTGCCACTAGTGGGTGTGTGTAATTTCAGTGATATAGCAGGACTATTGACTCTAGGTTGTGTGTACGTGTGAGTGTGTGCGTGTGTTTGTGTGGTCCAAAGGGTTGGAGACTCTAGTGTTAGAGGCCGTTGGTTGCGGATTCGGTTTGAACTTTACACGTGGGTGTGAGTATGCATCTAGATATCGTGGACTGTAAATCGAATGGGTGGAGTGTTTGAGCTATGGGTATATGTGGATACTGTGCATGGGTGACGCACTCCTTGGTTGGGTGAACGTTTGGTTACCCTGGTAGGTACTTCTGTAAAATGAATGGACGATCGAATTGCAAGCTATTGGTGTTAGAAGGTTGCCAATTTATTTTTTAGATTTTGGTTAGATTTTAAATTTTTTTTGAGTAGATTGTGATTGTACAATATGTAAGTTAAATGTTAGGGGTTCCGGTGTGTACTTACTAGTTTTCTGTTAGTGGTTTTTTTGAATTAGTTGGCAGAGGGCAAAGTTTCGTTATAGGTCGTTTGATTTCTCCCTGTTGTGTTTTCAGCTTTACGACTCTTTTGATGTTGTCTGTTCCTGGGTATGTCTTCACAATACGGCCTAAACTCCATTTTGATGGGGGAAGACGTTCATCCTTTATCAAGGACAGGTCTCCTACCTCTAGTTGTGGCTGTGTATTCAACCATTTTGGTCGCTGTTGTAATCGCGACAAGTAATCTTGGTGCCAGTAGTGGGTGTGTGTAATTTCTGTGATATAGCAGGGCTATTGACTCTAGGTTGTGTGTACGTGTGTGTGTGTGCGTGTGTTTGTGTGGTCCAAAGGGTTGTAGACTCTAGTGTTAGAGGCCGTTGGTTGTGGATTCGGTTTGAACTTTACACGTGGGTGTGAGTATGCATCTAGATATCGTGGACTGTAGATCGAATGGGTGGTGTGTTTGAGCTATGGGTATATGTGGATACTGTGCATGGGTGACGCACTCTTTGTTTGGTTGAACGTTTGGTTGCGCTGGTATGTACTTCGGTAAAATGAATAAATGCTCGAATTGGAAGCTGTTGATGTTCGAAGGTTGCCAATATATTTTTTGGATTTTGGTTAGATTTAAAATTGTGTTTTGAGTAGTTTGTGATTGTACAATATGTAAGTTAAATTTTAAGTGTTCCGGTATGTACTTACTAGTTTTCTGTTAGTGGTTTGTTTGAATTAGATGGCAGAGGGCAAAGTTTCATTATAGGTCGTTAGATTTCTCCCTGTTGTATTTTCAGATTTACGACTCTTGTGATATGGTCTGTTCCAGGGTATGTCTTCACAATACGGCTTAAACTCCATTTTGAAGGGGGAAGACGTTCACCCTTTATCAAGGACAGGTCTCCTAACTCTAGTTGGGGCTGTGGCTTCAACCATTTTGGTCGGTGTTGTAATCTTGGTGCAACTAGTGGCTGTATGTAATTTCTGAGATATAGCAGGTCTATTGACTCTAGGTTGTGTGTACGTGTGTGTGTGTGTGTGTGTGTGTGTGTGTGTGTGTGTGTTTGTGTGGTCCAAAGGGTTGTAGACTCTCTGAGTATATGTGGATACTGTGCACTCCTTGTTTGGGTGAACGTTTGGTTACGCTGGTATGTACTTCTGTAAAATGAATAAACCCTCGAATTGCAAGCTATTGATGTTCGAAGGTTAAAAGTTTATTTTTTGGATTTTGGTTAGATTTAAAAATTTTTTTTTGAGTAGTTTGTGATTGTACAATATGTAAGTTAAATTTTAAGTGTTCCGGGTTGTACTTACTAGTTTTCTGTTAGTGGTTTGTTTGAATTAGTTGGCAGAGGGCAAAGTTTCGTTATAGGTCGTTTGATTTCTCCCTGTTGTGTTTTCAGCTTTATGACTCTTGTGATGTTGTCTGTTCCTGGGTATGTCTTCACAATACGGCCTAAACTCCATTTTGATGGGGGAAGACGGTCATCCTTTATCAAGGACAGGTCTCCTACCTCTAGTTGTGGCTGTGGCTTCAACCATTTTGGTCGCTGTTGTAATCGCGACAAGTAATCTTGGTGCCACTAGTGGGTGTGTGTAATTTCTATGATATAGCAGGGCTATTGACTCTAGGTTGTGTGTACGTGTGAGTGTGTGCGTGTGTTTGTGTGGTCCAAAGTGTTGGAGACTCTAGTGTTAGAGGCCGTTGGTTGAGGATTCGGTTTGAACTTTACACGTGGGTGTGAGTATGCATCTAGATATCGTGGACTGTAGATCGAATGGGTGGAGTGTTTGAGCTATGGGTATATGTGGATACAGTGCATGGGTGACGCACTCCTTGTTTGGGTGAACGTTTGGTTACCCTGGTAGGTACTTCTGTAAAATGAATGGACGCTCGAATTGGAAGCTGTTGATGTTCGAAGGTTGCCAATATATTTTTTGGATTTTGGTTAGATTTAAAATTGTGTTTTGAGTAGTTTGTGATTGTACAATATGTAAGTTAAATTTTAAGTGTTCCGGTATGTACTTACTAGTTTTCTGTTAGTGGTTTGTTTGAATTAGTTGGCAGAGGGCAAAGTTTCGTTATAGGTCGTTTGATTTCTCCCTGTTGTGTTTTCAGCTTTACGACTCTTGTGATGTTGTCTGTTCCTGGGTATGTCTTCAGAATACGGCCTAAACTCCATTTTGATGGGGGAAGACGTTCATCCTTTATCAAGGACAGGTCTCCTACCTCTAGTTGTGGCTGTGGCTTCAACCATTTTGGTCGCTGTTGTAATCGCGACAAGTAATCTTGGTGCCACTAGTGGGTGTGTGTAATTTCTGTGATATAGCAGGGCTATTGACTCTAGGTTGTGTGTACGTGTGTGTGTGCGCGTGTGTTTGTGTGGTCTAAAGGGTTGGAGACTCTAGTGCTAGAGGCCGTTGGTTGAGGATTCGGTTTGAACTTTACACGTGGGTGTGAGTATGCATCTAGGTATCGTGGACTGTAGATCGAATGGGTGGAGTGTTTGAGCTATGGGTATATGTGGATACTGTGCATGGGTGACGCACTCCTTGTTTGGGTGAACGTTTGGTTACCCTGGTAGGTACTTCTGTAAAATGAATGGACTCTCGAATTGCAAGCTATTGATGTTAGAAGGTTGCCAATTTATTTTTTAGATTTTGGTTAGATTTTAAATTTTTTTTGAGTAGATTGTGATTGTACAATATGTAAGTTAAATGTTAGGGGTTCCGGTGTGTACTTACTAGTTTTCTGTTAGTGGTTTTTTTGAATTAGTTGGCAGAGGGCAAAGTTTCGTTATAGGTCGTTTGATTTCTCCCTTTTGTGTTTTCAGCTTTACGACTCTTGTGATGTTTTCTGTTCCAGGGTATGTCTTCACAATACGGCCTAAACTCCATTTTGATGGGGGAAGACGTTCATCCTTTATCAAGGACAGGTCTCCTACTTTTAGTTGTGGCAGTGGCTTCAACCATTTTGGTCGCTGTTGTAATCGCGACAAGTAATCTTGGTGCCACTAGTGGGTGTGTGTAATTTCAGTGATATAGCAGGACTATTGACTCTAGGTTGTGTGTACGTGTGAGTGTGTGCGTGTGTTTGTGTGGTCCAAAGGGTTGTAGACTCTAGCGTTAGAGGAAATTGGTTGCGGATTCGGTTTGAACTTTACACGTGGGTGTGAGTATGCATCTAGATATCGTGGACTGTAGATCGAATGGGTGGAGTGTTTGAGCTATGGGTATATGTGGATACTGTGCATGGGTGACGCACTCCTTGTTTGGGTGAACGTTTGGTTACCCTGGTAGGTACTTCTGTAAACTGAATAGACGCTCGAATTGCAAGCTATTGATGTTCGAAGGTTGCCAATATATTTTTTGGATTTTGGTTAGATTTAAAATTTTTTTTTGAGTAGATTGTGATTGTACAATATGTAAGTTAAATGTTAGGGGTTCCGGTGTGTACTTACTAGTTTTCTGTTAGTGGTTTTTTTGAATTAGTTGGCAGAGGGCAAAGTTTCGTTATAGGTCGTTTGATTTCTCCCTGTTGTGTTTTCAGCTTTATGACTCTTGTGATGTTGTCTGTTCCTGGGTATGTCTTCACAATACGGCCTAAACTCCATTTTGATGGGGGAAGACGGTCATCCTTTATCAAGGACAGGTCTCCTACCTCTAGTTGTGGCTGTGGCTTCAACCATTTTGGTCGCTGTTGTAATCGCGACAAGTAATCTTGGTGCCACTAGTGGGTGTGTGTAATTTCTATGATATAGCAGGGCTATTGACTCTAGGTTGTGTGTACGTGTGAGTGTGTGCGTGTGTTTGTGTGGTCCAAAGTGTTGGAGACTCTAGTGTTAGAGGCCGTTGGTTGAGGATTCGGTTTGAACTTTACACGTGGGTGTGAGTATGCATCTAGATATCGTGGACTGTAGATCGAATGGGTGGAGTGTTTGAGCTATGGGTATATGTGGATACTGTGCATGGGTGACGCACTCCTTGTTTGGTTGAACGTTTGGTTGCGCTGGTATGTACTTCGGTAAAATGAATAAATGCTCGAATTGGAAGCTGTTGATGTTCGAAGGTTGCCAATTTATTTTTTGGATTTTGGTTAGATTTAAAATTGTTTTTTGAGTAGTTTGTGATTGTACAATATGTAAGTTAAATTTTAAGTGTTCCGGTATGTACTTACTAGTTTTCTGTTAGTGGTTTGTTTGAATTAGATGGCAGAGGGCAAAGTTTCGTTATAGGTCGTTAGATTTCTCCCTGTTGTGTTTTCAGATTTACGACTCTTGTGATATGGTCTGTTCCTGGGTATGTCTTCACAATACGGCCTAAACTCCATTTTGATATGGGAAGACGTTCATCCTTTATCAAGGACAGGTCTCCTACCTTTAGTTGTGGCAGTGGCTTCAACCATTTTGGTCGCTGTTGTAATCGCGACAAGTAATCTTGGTGCCACTAGTGGGTGTGTGTAATTTCTGTGATATAGCAGGACTATTGACTCTAGGTTGTGTGTACGTGTGTGTGTGCGTGTGTTTGTGTGGTCCAAAGGGTTGTAGACTCTAGCGTTAGAGGAAATTGGTTGCGGATTCGGTTTGAACTTTACACGTGGGTGTGAGTATGCATCTAGATATCGTGGACTGTAGATCGAATGGGTGGAGTGTTTGAGCTATGGGTATATGTGGATACTGTGCATGGGTGACGCACTCCTTGTTTGGGTGAACGTTTGGTTACCCTGGTAGGTACTTCTGTAAACTGAATAGACGCTCGAATTGCAAGCTATTGATGTTCGAAGGTTGCCAATATATTTTTTGGATTTTGGTTAGATTTAAAATTTTTTTTTGAGTAGATTGTGATTGTACAATATGTAAGTTAAATTTTAAGTGTTCCGGTATGTACTTACTAGTTTTCTGTTAGTGGTTTGTTTGAGTTAGTTGGCAGAGGGCAAAGTTTCGTTATAGGTCGTTTGATTTCTCCCTGTTGTGTTTTCAGCTTTACGACTCTTTTGATGTTGTCTGTTCCTGGGTATGTCTTCACAATACGGCCTAAACTCCATTTTGATGGGGGAAGACGTTCATCCTTTATCAAGGACAGGTCTCCTACCTCTAGTTGTGGCTGTGGATTCAACCATTTTGGTCGCTGTTGTAATCGCGACAAGTAATCTTGGTGCCAGTAGTGGGTGTGTGTAATTTCTGTGATATAGCAGGGCTATTGACTCTAGGTTGTGTGTACGTGTGTGTGTGTGCGTGTGTTTGTGTGGTCCAAAGGGTTGTAGACTCTAGTGTTAGAGGCCGTTGGTTGTGGATTCGGTTTGAACTTTACACGTGGGTATGAGTATGCATCTAGATATCGTGGACTGTAGATCGAATGGGTGGTGTGTTTGAGCTATGGGTATATGTGGATACTGTGCATGGGTGACGCACTCCTTGTTTGGTTGAACGTTTGGTTGCGCTGGTATGTACTTCGGTAAAATGAATAAATGCTCGAATTGGAAGCTGTTGATGTTCGAAGGTTGCCAATTTATTTTTTGGATTTTGGTTAGATTTAAAATTGTTTTTTGAGTAGTTTGTGATTGTACAATATGTAAGTTAAATTTTAAGTGTTCCGGTATGTACTTACTAGTTTTCTGTTAGTGGTTTGTTTGAATTAGATGGCAGAGGGCAAAGTTTCGTTATAGGTTGTTAGATTTCTCCCTGTTGTGTTTTCAGATTTACGACTCTTGTGATATGGTCTGTTCCAGGGTATGTCTTCACAATACGGCTTAAACTCCATTTTGAAGGGGGAAGACGTTCACCCTTTATCAAGGACAGGTCTCCTAACTCTAGTTGGGGCTGTGGCTTCAACCATTTTGGTCGGTGTTGTAATCTTGGTGCAACTAGTGGGTGTATGTAATTTCTGAGATATAGCAGGTCTATTGACTCTAGGTTGTGTGTACGTGTGTGTGTGTGTATGTGTGCGTGTGTTTGTGTGGTCCAAAGGGTTGTAGACTCTCTGAGTATATGTGGATACTGTGCACTCCTTGTTTGGGTGAACGTTTGGTTACGCTGGTATGTACTTCTGTAAAATGAATAAACCCTCGAATTGCAAGCTATTGATGTTCGAAGGTTGAAAATTTATTTTTTGGATTTTGGTTAGATTTAAAATTTTTTTTTTGAATAGTTTGTGATTGTACAATATGTAAGTTAAATTTTAAGTGTTCCGGGTTGTACTTACTAGTTTTCTGTTAGTGGTTTGTTTGAATTAGTTGGCAGAGGGCAAAGTTTCGTTATAGGTCGTTTGATTTCTCCCTGTTGTGTTTTCAGCTTTATGACTCTTGTGATGTTGTCTGTTCCTGGGTATGTCTTCACAATACGGCCTAAACTCCATTTTGATGGGGGAAGACGGTCATCCTTTATCAAGGACAGGTCTCCTACCTCTAGTTGTGGCTGTGGCTTCAACCATTTTGGTCGCTGTTGTAATCGCGACAAGTAATCTTGGTGCCACTAGTGGGTGTGTGTAATTTTTGTGATATAGCAGGGCTATTGACTCTAGGTTGTGTGTACATGTGAGTGTGTGCGTGCGTTTGTGTGGTCCAAAGGGTTGGAGACTCTAGTGTTAGAGGCCGTTGGTTGAGGATTCGGTTTGAACTTTACACGTGGGTGTGAGTATGCATCTAGATATCGTGGACTGTAGATCGAATGGGTGGAGTGTTGGAGCTATGGGTATATGTGGATACTGTGCATGGGTGACGCACTCCTTGTTTGGGTGAACGTTTGGTTACGCTGGTATGTACTTCTGTAAAATGAATAAACGCTCGAATTGGAAGCTGTTGATGTTCGAAGGTTGCCAATTTATTTTTTGGATTTTGGTTAGATTTAAAATTTTTTTTTGAGTAGTTTGTGATTGTACAATATGTAAGTTAAATTTTAAGTGTTCCGGTATGTACTTACTAGTTTTCTGTTAGTGGTTTGTTTGAATTAGTTGGCACAGGGTAAAGTTTCGTTATAGGTCGTTTGATTTCTCCCTGTTGTGTTTTCAGCTTTACGACTCTTGTGATGTTGTCTGTTCCTGGGTATGTCTTCAGAATACGGCCTAAACTCCATTTTGATGGGGGAAGACGTTCATCCTTTATCAAGGACAAGTCTCCTACCTCTAGTTGTGGCTGTGGCTTCAACCATTTTGGTCGCTGTTGTAATCGCGACAAGTAATCTTGGTGCCACTAGTGGGTGTGTGTAATTTCTGTGATATAGCAGGGCTATTGACTCTAGGTTGTGTGTACGTGTGTGTGTGCGCGTGTGTTTGTGTGGTCTAAAGGGTTGGAGACTCTAGTGCCAGAGGCCGTTGGTTGAGGATTCGGTTTGAACTTTACACGTGGGTGTGAGTATGCATCTAGATATCGTGGACTGTAGATCGAATGGGTGGAGTGTTTGAGCTATGGGTATATGTGGATACTGTGCATGGGTGACGCACTCCTTGTTTGGGTGAACGTTTGGTTACCCTGGTAGGTACTTCTGTAAAATGAATGGACTCTCGAATTGCAAGCTATTGATGTTAGAAGGTTGCCAATTTATTTTTTAGATTTTGGTTAGATTTTAAATTTTTTTTGAGTAGATTGTGATTGTACAATATGTAAGTTAAATGTTAGGGGTTCCGGTGTGTACTTACTAGTTTTCTGTTAGTGGTTTTTTTGAATTAGTTGGCAGAGGGCAAAGTTTCGTTAGAGGTCGTTTGATTTCTCCCTTTTGTGTTTTCAGCTTTACGATTCTTGTGATGTTTTCTGTTCCAGGGTATGTCTTCACAATACGGCCTAAACTCCATTTTGATGGGGGAAGACGTTCATCCTTTATCAAGGACAGGTCTCCTACCTTTAGTTGTGGCAGTGGCTTCAACCATTTTGGTCGCTGTTGTAATCGCGACAAGTAATCTTGGTGCCACTAGTGGGTGTGTGTAATTTCAGTGATATAGCAGGACTATTGACTCTAGGTTGTGTGTACGTGTGAGTGTGTGCGTGTGTTTGTGTGGTCCAAAGGGTTGGAGACTCTAGTGTTAGAGGCCGTTGGTTGAGGATTCGGTTTGAACTTTACACGTGGGTGTGAGTATGCATCTAGATATCGTGGACTGTAGATCGAATGGGTGGAGTGTTTGAGCTATGGGTATATGTGGATACTGTGCATGGGTGACGCACTCCTTGTTTGGTTGAACGTTTGCTTGCGCTGGTATGTACTTCGGTAAAATGAATAAATGCTCGAATTGGAAGCTGTTGATGTTCGAAGGTTGCCAATTTTTTTTTTGGATTTTGGTTAGATTTAAAATTGTTTTTTGAGTAGTTTGTGATTGTACAATATGTAAGTTAAATTTTAAGTGTTCCGGTATGTACTTACTAGTTTTCTGTTAGTGGTTTGTTTGAATTAGATGGCAGAGGGCAAAGTTTCGTTATAGGTCGTTAGATTTCTCCCTGTTGTGTTTTCAGATTTACGACTCTTGCGATATGGTCTGTTCCTGGGTATGTCTTCACAATACGGCTTAAACTCCATTTTGAAGGCGGAAGACGTTCACCCTTTATCAAGGACAGGTCTCCTACCTCTAGTTGGGGCTGTGGCTTCAACCATTTTGGTCGGTGTTGTAATCTTGGTGCAACTAGTGGGTGTATGTAATTTCTGAGATATAGCAGGTCTATTGACTTTAGGTTGTGTGTACGTGTGTGTGTGTGCGTGTGTGCGTGTGTTTGTGTGGTCCAAAGGGTTGTAGACTCGCTGAGTATATGTGGATACTGTGCACTCCTTGTTTGGGTGAACGTTTGGTTACGCTGGTATGTACTTCTGTAAAATGAATAAAGGCTCGAATTGCAAGCTATTGATGTTCGAAGGTTAAAAGTTTATTTTTTGGATTTTGGTTAGATTTAAAAATTTTTTTTTGAGTAGTTTGTGTTGTACAATATGTAAGTTAAATTTTAAGTGTTCCGGGTTGTACTTACTAGTTTTATGTTAGTGGTTTGTTTGAATTAGTTGGCAGAGGGCAAAGTTTCGTTATAGGTCGTTTGATTTCTCCCTGTTGTGTTTTCAGCTTTATGACTCTTGTGATGTTGTCTGTTCCTGGGTATGTCTTCACAATACGGCCTAAACTCCATTTTGATGGGGGAAGACGTTCATCCTTTATCAAGGACAGGTCTCCTACCTTTAGTTGTGGCAGTGGCTTCAACCATTTTGGTCGCTGTTGTAATCGCGACAAGTAATCTTGGTGCCACTAGTGGGTGTGTGTAATTTCTATGATATAGCAGGGCTATTGACTCTAGGTTGTGTGTACGTGTGAGTGTGTGCGTGTGTTTGTGTGGTCCAAAGTGTTGGAGACTCTAGTGTTAGAGGCCGTTGGTTGAGGATTCGGTTTGAACTTTACACGTGGGTGTGAGTATGCATCTAGATATCGTGGACTGTAGATCGAATGGGTGGAGTATTTGAGCTATGGGTATATGTGGATACAGTGCATGGGTGACGCACTCCTTGTTTGGGTGAACGTTTGGTTACCCTGGTAGGTACTTCTGTAAAATGAATGGACGCTCGAATTGGAAGCTATTGATGTTCGAAGGTTGCCAATTTATTTTTTAGATTTTGGTTAGATTTTAATTTTTTTTTGAGTAGATTGTGATTGTACAATATGTAAGTTAAATGTTAGGGGTTCCGGTGTGTACTTACTAGTTTTCTGTTAGTGGTTTGGTTGAATTAGTTGGCAGAGGGCAAAGTTTCGTTAAAGGTCGTTTGATTTCTCCCTGTTGCGTTTTCAGCTTTACGACTCTTGTGATGTTGTCTGTTCCAGGGTATGTCTTCACAATACGGCCTAAACTCCATTTTGATAGGGGAAGACGGTCATCCTTTATCAAGGGCAGGTCTCCTACCTCTAGTTGTGGCTGTGGATTCAACCATTTTGGTCGCTGTTGTAATCGCGACAAGTAATCTTGGTGCCACTAGTGGGTGTGTGTTATTTCTGTGATATAGCAGGGCTATTGACTCTAGGTTGTGTGTACGTGTGAGTGTGTGCGTGTGTTTGTGTGGTCCAAAGGGTTGGAGACTCTAGTGTTAGAGGAAATTGGTTGCGGATTCGGTTTGAACTTTACACGTGGGTGTGAGTATGCATCTAGATATCGTGGACTGTAGATCGAATGGGTGGAGTGTTTGAGCTATGGGTATATGTGGATACTGTGCATGGGTGACGCACTCCTTGTTTGGGTGAACGTTTGGTTACGCTGGTAAGTACTTCTGTAAACTGAATAGACGCTCGAATTGCAAGCTATTGATGTTCGAAGGTTGCCAATTTATTTTTTAGATTTTGGTTAGATTTTAATTTTTTTTGAGTAGATTGTGATTGTACAATATGTAAGTTAAATGTTAAGTGTTCCGGTGTGTACTTACTAGTTTTCTGTTAGTGGTTTGGTTGAATTAGTTGGCAGAGGGCAAAGTTTCGTTAAAGGTCGTTTGATTTCTCCCTGTTGCGTTTTCAGCTTTACGACTCTTGTGATGTTGTCTGTTCCAGGGTATGTCTTCACAATACGGCCTAAACTCCATTTTGATAGGGGAAGACGGTCATCCTTTATCAAGGGCAGGTCTCCTACCTCTAGTTGTGGCTGTGGATTCAACCATTTTGGTCGCTGTTGTAATCGCGACAAGTAATCTTGGTGCCACTAGTGGGTGTGTGTTATTTCTGTGATATAGCAGGGCTATTGACTCTAGGTTGTGTGTACGTGTGAGTGTGTGCGTGTGTTTGTGTGGTCCAAAGGGTTGGAGACTCTAGTGTTAGAGGCCGTTGGTTGAGGATTCGGTTTGAACTTTACACGTGGGTGTGAGTATGCATCTAGATATCGTGGACTGTAGATCGAATGGGTGGAGTGTTTGAGCTATGTGTATATGTGGATACTGTGCATGGGTGACGCACTCCTTGTTTGGGTGAACGTTTGGTTACGCTGGTAGGTACTTCTGTAAACTGAATAGACGCTCGAATTGCAAGCTATTGATGTTCGAAGGTTGCCAATTTATTTTTTAGATTTTGGTTAGATTTTAATTTTTTTTGAGTAGATTGTGATTGTACAATATGTAAGTTAAATGTTAAGTGTTCCGGTGTGTACTTACTAGTTTTCTGTTAGTGGTTTGGTTGTATTAGTTGGCTAAGGGCAAAGTTTCGTTATAGGTCGTTTGATTTCTCCCTGTTGCGTTTTCAGCTTTACGACTCTTGTGATGTTGTCTGTTCCAGGGTATGTCTTCACAATACGGCCTAAACTCCATTTTGATGGGGGAAGACGTTCATCCTTTAGCAAGGACAGGTCTCCTACCTCTAGTTGTGGCAGTGGCTTCAACCATTTTGGTCGCTGTTGTAATCGCGACAAGTAATCCTGGTGCAAGTAGTGGGTGTGTGTAATTTCTGTGATATAGCAGGACTCTCGGTGGTGTGTACGTGTGTGTGTGTGCGTGTGTTTGTGTGGTCCAAAGGGTTGGAGACTCTAGTGTTAGAGGCCGTTGGTTGTGGATTCGGTTTGAACTTTACACGTGGGTGTGAGTATGCATCTAGGTATCGTGGACTGTAGATCGAATGGGTGGTGTGTTTGAGCTATGGGTATATGTGGATACTGTGCATGGGTGACGCACTCCTTGTTTGGGTGAACGTTTGGTTACGCTGGTAGGTACTTCTGTAAACTGAATAGACGCTCGAATTGCAAGCTATTGATGTTCGAAGGTTGCCAATTTATTTTTTAGATTTTGGTTAGATTTAAAATTTTTTTGGTGTAGATTGTGATTGTACAATATGTAAGTTAAATGTTAAGGGTTCCGGTGTGTACTTACTAGGTTTCTGTTAGTGGTTTTTTTGAATTAGTTGGCAGAGGACAAAGTTTCGTTATAGGTCGTTTGATTTCTCCCTTTTGTGTTTTCAGCTTTACGACTCTTGTGATGTTTTCCGTTCCAGGGTATGTCTTCACAATACGGCCTAAACTCCATTTTGATGGGGGAAGACGTTCATCCTTTATCAAGGACAGGTCTCCTACCTTTAGTTGTGGCAGTGGCTTCAACCATTTTGGTCGCTGTTGTAATCGCGACAAGTAATCCTGGTGCAAGTAGTGGGTGTGTGTAATTTCTGTGTTATAGCAGGGCTATTGACTCTAGGTTGTGTGTACGTGTTAGTGTGTGCGTGTGTTTGTGTGGTCCAAAAGGTTGGAGACTCTAGTGTTAGAGGCCGTTGGTTGTGGATTCGGTTTGAACTTTACACGTGGGTGTGAGTATGTATCTAGATATCGTGGACTGTAGATCGAATGGGTGGTGTCTTTGAGCTATGGGTATATGTGGATACTGTGCATGGGTGACGCACTCCTTGTTTGGATGAAGGATTGGTTACGCTGGTATGTACTTCTGTAAAATGAATAAACGCTCGAATTGGAAGCTATTGATGTGCGAAGGTTGCCAATTTATTTTTTGGATTTTGGTTAGATTTTAAATTTTTTTTTGAGTAGTTTCTGATTGTACAATATGTAAGTTAAATTTTAAGTGTTCCGGTATGTACTTACTAGTTTTCTGTTAGTGGTTTTTTTGAATAAGTTGGCAGAGGGCAAAGTTTCGTTATAGGTCGTTTGATTTCTCCCTATTGTGTTTTCAGCTTTACGACTCTTGTGATGTTGTATGTTCCAGGATATGTCTTCATAATACGCCCTAAACTCCATTTTGATGGGGGAAGACGTTCATTCTTTATCAAGGACAGGTCTCCTACCTCTAGTTGTGGCTGTGGCTTCAACCATTTTGGTCACTGTTGTAATCGCGACAAGTACTCTTGGTGCCACTAGTGGGTGTGTGTAATTTCTGAGATATAGCAGGTCTATTGACTCTAGGTTGTGTGTACGTGTGTGTGTGTGCGTGTGTTTGTGTGGTCCAAAGGGTTGTAGACTGTCTGAGTATATGTGCACTCCTTGTTTGGGTGAACGTTTGGTTAGGCTGGTATGTACTTCTGTAAAATGAATAAACGCTCAAATTGGAAGCTATTGATGTTCGAAGGTTGCCAATTTATTTTTTGGATTTTGGTTAGATTTTAAATTTTTTTTTGAGTAGTTTCTGATTGTACAATATGTAAGTTAAATTTTAAGTGTTCCGGTATGTACTTACTAGTTTTCTGTTAGTGGTTTGTTTGAATTAGTTGGCAGAAGGCAAAGTTTCGTTATAGGTCGTTTGATTTCTCCCTGTTGTGTTTTCAGCTTTATGACTCTTGTGATGTTGTCTGTTCCTGGGTATGTCTTCACAATACGGCCTAAACTCCATTTTGATAGGGGAAGACGGTCATCCTTTATCAAGGGCAGGTCTCCTACCTCTAGTTGTGGCTGTGGATTCAACCATTTTGGTCGCTGTTGTAATCGCGACAAGTAATCTTGGTGCCACTAGTGGGTGTGTGTAATTTCTGTGATATAGCAGGGCTATTGACTCTAGGTTGTGTGTACGTGTGAGTGTGTGCGTGTGTTTGTGTGGTCCAAAGGGTTGGAGACTCTAGTGTTAGAGGCCGTTGGTTGAGGATTCGGTTTGAACTTTACACGTGGGTGTGAGTATGCATCTAGATATCGTGAACTGTAGATCGAATGGGTGGAGTGTTTGAGCGCTGTGTATATGTGGATACTGTGCATGGGTGACGCACTCCTTGTTTGGGTGAACGTTTGGTTACGCTGGTAGGTACTTCTGTAAACTGAATAGACGCTCGAATTGCAAGCTATTGATGTTCGAAGGTTGCCAATTTATTTTTTAGATTTTGGTTAGATTTTAATTTTTTTTGAGTAGATTGTGATTGTACAATATGTAAGTTAAATGTTAAGTGTTCCGGTGTGTACTTACTAGTTTTCTGTTAGTGGTTTGGTTGAATTAGTTGGCAGAGGGCAAAGTTTCGTTATAGGTCGTTTGATTTCTCCCTGTTGCGTTTTCAGCTTTACGACTCTTGTGATGTTGTCTGTTCCAGGGTATGTCTTCACAATACGGCCTAAACTCCATTTTGATGGGGGAAGACGTTCATCCTTTAGCAAGGACAGGTCTCCTACCTCTAGTTGTGGCTGTGGCTTCAACCATTTTGGTCGCTGTTGTAATCGCGACAAGTAATCTTAGTGCCACTAGTGGGTGTGTGTAATTTCTGTGATATAGTAGGGCTATTGACTCTAGGTTGTGTGTACGTGTGTGTGTGTGCGTGTGTGTGTGCGTGTGTTTATGTGGTCCAAAGGGTTGGAGACTCTAGTGTTAGAGGCCGTTGGTTGTGGATTCGGTTTGAACTTTACACGTGGGTGTAAGTATGCATCTAGATATCGTGGACTGTAGATCGAATGGGTGGTGTGTTTGAGCTATGGGTATATGTGGATACTGTGCATGGGTGACGCACTCCTTGTTTGGGTGAACGTTTCGTTACGCTGGTAGGTACTTCTGTAAACTGAATAGACGCTCGAATTGCAAGCTATTGATGTTCGAAGGTTGCCAATTTATTTTTTAGATTTTGGTTAGATTTTAATTTTTTTTGAGTAGATTGTGATTGTACAATATGTAAGTTAAATGTTAAGGGTTCCGGTGTGTACTTACTAGTTTTCTGTTAGTGGTTTGTTTGAATTAGTTGGCAGGGGGCAAAGTTTCGTTATAGGTCGTTTGATTTCTCCCTGTTGTGTTTTCAGCTTTACGACTCTTGTGATGTTGTCTGTTCCAGGGTATGTCTTCACAATACGCCCTAAACTCCATTTTGATGGGGGAAGACGTTCATCCTTTATCAAGGACAGGTCTCCTACCTCTAGTTGTGGCTGTGGCTTCAACCATTTTGGTCGCTGTTGTAATCGCGACAAGTAATCTTGGTGCCACTAGTGGGTGTGTGTAATTTCTGTGATATAGCAGGACTCTCGGTGGTGTGTACGTGTGTGTGTGTTCGTGTGTTTGTGTGGTCCAAAGGGTTGGAGACTCTAGTGTTAGAGGCCGTTGGTTGTGGATTCGGTTTGAACTTTACACGTGGGTGTGAGTATGCATCTAGATATCGTGGACTGTAGATCGAATGGGTGGTGTGTTTGAGTTAGTTTTTTAGTTTTAAATGCATTTTTATTTTCTAAATCATTAACTCTTACATACTAACAAAAAATGCTTAAATGCTAGCTTAAAATTACTTAACAAACTTATACTAACTTACTGGCCCCACACAGGCACTCTAAGCTACTCTAAACTCTTATATATATGTCTTTCGACTTTGTTTACATTTTATTTATTAATACTTATTTTCTATGCTTAAGGCTAAGAAAAAATTTAACAAAAAACTTAGCATATGGACATAATTTTTTATTTCTTATAAAAACTTAATATCTAACTTAAAATAAACCTTAGTCTACCTAACCTATATACACAATACACACATACACACATATATACATTATACACAATACATACATATACTAGTATATACCTTTATATATACTAATATATATATGTATTCCTTAAATGCTAACCTAAACCTATGCAAGCTGGCCATCGCTATTTACAGAACAAATAGACTGGTCAGCTCTGCCTCATTAGTGAGGCTGGTCTGTAATTGACGGAAACGACGACATAACATCTTCTCCATCATTCAACAACCAGAAATGCTGGTGCTGCTGAACGACATCCCTCTTATCGCGGTTCCCCACCGCCCTACTGAACCCGAGACGATCCACACTGCCGTGTGCGACGTCTCTGTTGTAGTTGGGCCGCCTGTCCCCAGCTTTCCGAGCGACATGGAAGATTAACGGGACCGCTGATCTATCCTGGATCAACCCTATCTGATCTAGGTAGAGGAATGCTTCCGGTGGAACGTAGCCGTCAGAGCGCACTCTCTCGTGGTAAAAGTAGTTGGGGTAGTAAGCCCCATATATCAGGTTATTCGTCGAGTTCATTGCTCTTGCAATGTGCCTTCGAGTCAGCTTAATTACGAAGTTGTCCACTCGTATTAGGTTCGCCCTGTTGTAAAGGACCTCATTACGATAAAATTTTTTGTACTCCGACTCTGGTGTTCTGTACAAGCGAAGGCAAGCCCTCTCAAACACCCGAATCTTTTCCATTAAGCTTGCTCGCACATTGAACCACACGGGACAACCAAATACCAGCATGGGCCTGATAAGGGCCATGTAGCAGATTACCTTTACCCTCGCATGGAGTTGGCTGCTATAAAACAGTCTCTTTGTAAGGGCAAAAGCTCCTTTGGCTCTGGCCAGAGCAGCATCTACATTTTTATCACAATACAGAAACCGATCTAGCCAGATACCAAGGTATCTGACTACATTCCGACAGGCAAGAGGCTGTCCGTGTTGTCCAATGATCGAGAACTTACGCCAATTTTTTCTGGTATCCCTAGAGGCTCCAGACAACGGCGTCCTAAAGAGAATGGTTTCCGACTTCTGAAAGTTGATTTTCAACTTCCAGTCATCGCAAAATCGTCTTATCTTATCGAAGTCACGCTGCAAGAGAGTATTAATGACCTCGATTTTTGGACCTGTTCTGTACGCTATCAAATCGTCTGCGTACGCAATAGTATGGGGAAGTGAACCTATCAAATCGCTTGTATAAATGTTGAATAGGATCGGCGAATTGACCGCGCCTTGCTGAAGACCATTTTTAATTTGAAATATTCCAACAGAAGTCACATCGCCATTTTTCACGATGAACTGTCTGTTGGTTAGCATATTATAAAGAATGTACCAGAGTGGTTTACTGATCCCCAGCCTAGTCAGCTTATAGAAAAGACCCTCTAACCATACGGTGTCGAAGGCCCTCTCCAAGTCAACAAGGCAGGCACCAGTGCATTGGTTTTTGCCTTTATTCCATTGGATATCGGACACCAGTTTAGACGCGGCATGTGAGATATCATGTCCCGCCTTAAAACCGAATTGATTATCCGGAACTATATGTTTGTCTTCAACCCACCTAGACAGAGCTCTATTGATTACTTTTTCAAACACCTTACTGATATTCGGAAGGAGACTTATCGAACGGAGATTCGCCGGATTGGATATATCCTTTCCCTTTTTGGGGATAGGTTGAACCACCGCCGTTTTCCAATGCGCTGGATAATGTGCATTATTCATTGCATTATTAAACAGGGTGGTGTAAATGTCCACCGCTTCTAGAGGAAGATGTCGAAGCACGATGTTCGGAATACCATCGGTCCCCACTGATTTCTTAGCCCTGATTGTGTCGAAGATCTCATGGAGCTCTTCCTTCGAAATGAACGGGGGTAGGTCACCCTCTCTGGTAATGACATTATTTGCCATATTTTCGTCGCTGAACCGGGTGAAACCAGAGCCCTCGGATCGCCAGTTCTCTACTTCATTTCGAATGAAGAAGTTGTGCACCAAGACGCGATTGTCCAGGTCATAATTAGGTCCAATGGTATCAGTGGCCTTGTATATTTCCTGGAAAGTCGCCCCTATGGCCTCAACCTTCTCCTGTGGATCCTGGATCACAAAGAAGTCGTCGTCATCAGCGGCCTCATTTGGATCAATACCTGCTATTGTCAGTAACCGTTCGTTGTCTGTTGTCCGGGCTATTTTAAGACACTGAAGGTCGTTTTGATTTTTTCTCCGAAATAGTTTATTTATTTGCGGGAACATATTCGGGTTGCTGGTGTTTACAGCCCGAACCCTGTTGTTCCAATACGAACTTACAGAAATTCTGTAATTCTCTTTTATTAACGTTTGAATATTTTTAATCGACGACTTCAGTGTCCTAATCTCCGGGTCTTGTCTGTCAGTTAACTGTCTGTACAAGTTTTTGAGTCTTGTCAGAAGTCTACTTTTCTGTCGGTGCAGTGCGTCAATAGTAGGATTGCGGAACAGGTCTTCGTTAGTCGTACGTCGATATCGCGGTATTGTAGCGTCCATAGTTTGTTTAATTGTCTCGTCCATTTGTTCTAGGTAATTGTCGATCTCATCGTTTGACAAATTCCTATTGGACGGTGGACGGTGGAGCGTGTTCGAGACGAGTGCTCTTGTCAATGTTGCGGAGAAGCGTGTCCATCGAGTATTACTGTAGTTGTAAGAATATCTTTCGACAAACTCCTCCAATTCCGCAATTTCGTTGGGAACTGTAATATCGGTGCTAAAACCGCAATGGTCACTGTCATACACAAATGTGCGCAGACAGTTTAGCGTTTGTAAATTCGTACCTGTCAGTCGTATACGTTCGTCGTACAGCAGTAGATCCAAATATGACCCGCCTCTGGGAAACGACGGGTTATCCGTCGCTTTAAGACCGAGTCTGTACATGACATCGTGCTGACCCCACCAATCAAGTAGTAGGTTCCCTCTAGTATTCGGCAAATTATTTCCCCAATCTCTGTGTCTAGCGTTGAAGTCCCCGCCGATTATAAAATAATTCTCCCCCGATTCCAGTCTCAGGAGTCGAAAAAGCGTGTCGAGCTCTGTAATGAATAAAGTGGATTGTGAAGCCTCAGGCGCATAGACAGAGGCCAAGTACAGACGTTTTCCACTGCGGAGCGGGATGTAAATGACGACTGCCTCCAACACCCGGAACCTACGCAACGCTCCCTTGTACACTCTGTGAAATTTTATACCTTGTTTAATGAAGATCGCGACACCGCCTCCACGTTCGGATCCGGGCCTGTTTCTCCTTCTAACAATATAATTATTGTACTCCAGTTTGTGCTTATCGGTTAGCTTGGTTTCGCTAGCGAAAAGCACATCAGGAGATTGGTCTTGTAGCAATTTAAACATCGCGGCTCTTCGTTCGATCCTAATCAGTGAATTAACATTCATCGCAAGGACCTTCAAAGTTTGCTCCACCATGTGCGTACCCAATACGACATGTGTTGCGTTAGGCCCGGCAGCAGCGCGTAGATCTGGTCCACCCGCTTGGCCTGTTCTTGCACCTGCTTTTGCAGCTGAGCCATCTGCCCTTGGATTGCGAGCAAGATGGCCAGCATGTTAGGTGCAGCTTCCGTTGTTCTCGGCATTGGCGCCGGAGAAACAACAGTCGCTTGCTGTATCGTAGCTCCCCTACCTGACGCCATTTGGGCGTAGGAAATTTGGGGCGTGACGGCTGGTGTTTGAAACCTCACAGGTGAACGTTTGACCTCCACCTTCTGCTGCCGAGCCAGTTTTGCTTTTTTAATGTCAGCGAACTTAGGACAACCCCGATAGTTTGCGGTGTGTCCCACGTTCCCACATAACACGCACGAGAGCTGCGCCCTATCGGATACTCCGTCCCTACCCAGAGAACACTCCTCGGAACTGTGGTTCTTTGCGCACTTCACACATCGAGGCTGCATTTGGCAGTTCGACGCGGCGTGCCCGAACCTCTGGCAGCGAACGCATTGTATAACACCTTCGCTCCTTTTTAATTTTTCCCAATGAACCACCTGGTAGTCTAGGACATTGATACTCCTTAGACTATCCAGACGGCTTTCGGGACTGAGCTGCACCAGGAAGAACGGCAGACTCCGTTTCTCCCGCCTGGCTCTAGCTGTAGTAAATGGCTTTACCCCCACAAACTTGAGTCCTTCGCACTCCTTCTCTTTGAGCAGTGCCAGGATCTCCTCAGGATCAGAAGACGGTTCCAACCCCTTCAGCAGCATCGATTGCCGCTTTTCACACTTCGGTGTGAAAGAGAAGTGCTCCGTCGTCGTTTCCTTTAGGAGCTCTTTGACTTTCGCGTAGCCCTCCACTGTATTACAGTGGATGGCATGACGATCGTTCCCCAATCTCTTTATGTTAAAATTATTACCAATGACCAACTTACAAAGGTCCTTGGTAGCATTTACCTCTAGTTTATAGGTGTTGATAGGAGGCACCTTCTCCTTCTTCTTCTGCTGATGCTGCTGTTGTTGTTGTTGTTGTTGCTGCTGCTGTTGTTGTTGTTGTTGCTGCTGCTGCTGCTGTTTTTGCTGTTGCCGTTTTTGTGACTGCTCTTGTTGTTGTTGCTGGTATTTATTAACCTTTTGTTGTTGTAGCACTTGTGCTATTTTATTTGTTTGGTGTTGTTGTTGTGCCTGCTTTTGAGCATGCTGATGTTGTTGGGATTGCTCCTGCTCTTCCCTCTTTCTTCTGACCATTTGCTTTTCTTTTATGGCCAGCACTCTTTGTTGTAGCATTTTGATGCTACTACTAATCGCCTCCATCTCTTCCTCTTCATCATCGGATTCACTTGCTGCCAATGAAGCGAAGTTGTTCCCTTCCCTCACCCCGCCAAGCAGCTTTACAGTGGCTGTTGGTAGGGTGGGACGTTTTTCTAAGTTAGAAGGTGGACTAAGCTTCCTCCTTCTCTTTGTTTTTGGTGTTTGGCTCGAACTACTCGAAGCCTCACCTGATACTTCAGCAGATCCCGCTGTTAACATAGCGGACCGCTCTCCACAATCCATCACGTGGACAACACTTAATACCACTTGTTTTTAAATTTATTTTAAATGAAAATAACAAAAAAAAAAAAAAAAAAAATGTGTAGAGTCCCACTGGGATTCGAACCCACGACCTATGATATGCCGGCCGAGCACACTGCCGCTCTGCTAATTGGAGCCTATACCAATTTCCTCAAATGTCTCTTTCTTATTGTTATCACTGTTATCCAAGCCGAAACACGTGTATTCTCCACGGAGATATGTCAACGACTGTGGTGTGTTTGAGCTATGGGTATATGTGGATACTGTGCATGGGTGACGCACTCCTTGTTTGGGTGAACGTTTTTTTACGCTGGTAGGTACTTCTGTAAAATGAATGGACGCTCGAATTGCAAGCTATTGATGTTCGAAGGTTGCCAATTTATTTTTTAGATTTTGGTTAGATTTAAAATTTTTTTGGTGTAGATTGTGATTGTACAATATGTAAGTTAAATGTTAAGGGTTCCGGTGTGTACTTACTAGGTTTCTGTTAGTGATTTTTTTGAATTAGTTGGCAGAGGACAAAGTTTCGTTATAGGTCGTTTGATTTCTCCCTTTTGTGTTTTCAGCTTTACGACTCTTGTGATGTTTTCCGTTCCAGGGTATGTCTTCACAATACGGCCTAAACTCCATTTTGATGGGGGAAGACGTTCATCCTTTATCAAGGACAGGTCTCCTACCTTTAGTTGTAGCAGTGGCTTCAACCATTTTGGTCGCTGTTGTAATCGCGACAAGTAATCTTGGTGCAAGTAGTGGGTGTGTGTAATTTCTGTGTTATAGCAGGACTATTGACTCTAGGTTGTGTGTACGTGTTAGTGTGTGCGTGTGTTTGTGTGGTCCAAAAGGTTGGAGACTCTAGTGTTAGAGGCCGTTGGTTGTGGATTCGGTTTGAACTTTACACGTGGGTGTGAGTATGTATCTAGATATCGTGGACTGTAGATCGAATGGGTGGTGTCTTTGAGCTATGGGTATATGTGGATACTGTGCATGGGTGACGCACTCCTTGTTTGGATGAACGATTGGTTACGCTGGTATGTACTTCTGTAAAATGAATAAACGCTCGAATTGGAAGCTATTGATGTGCGAAGGTTGCCAATTTATTTTTTGGATTTTGGTTAGATTTAAAATTTTTTTTTGAGTAGTTTCTGATTGTACAATATGTAAGTTAAATTTTAAGTGTTCCGGTATGTACTTACTAGTTTTCTGTTAGTGGTTTTTTTGAATAAGTTGGCAGAGGGCAAAGTTTCGTTATAGGTCGTTTGATTTCTCCCTATTGTGTTTTCAGCTTTACGACTCTTGTGATGTTGTATGTTCCAGGATATGTCTTCATAATACGCCCTAAACTCCATTTTGATATGGGAAGACGTTCATTCTTTATCAAGGACAGGTCTCCTACCTCTAGTTGTGGCTGTGGCTTCAACCATTTTGGTCACTGTTGTAATCGCGACAAGTACTCTTGGTGCCACTAGTGGGTGTGTGTAATTTCTGAGATATAGCAGGTCTATTGACTCTAGGTTGTGTGTACGTGTGTGTGTGTGCGTGTGTTTGTGTGGTCCAAAGGGTTGTAGACTGTCTGAGTATATGTGCAGTTTTAGTTTAGTTTTAAACGCATTTTTATTTTCTAAATCATTAACTCTTACATACTAACAAAAAATGCTTAAATGCTAGCTTAAAATTACTTAACAAACTTATACTAACTTACTGGCCCCACACAGGCACTCTAAGCTACTCTAAACTCTTATATATATGTCTTTCGACTTTGTTTACATTTTATTTATTAATACTTATTTTCTATGCTTAAGGCTAAGAAAAAATTTAACAAAAAACTTAGCATATGGACATAATTTTTTATTTCTTATAAAAACTTAATATCTAACTTAAAATAAACCTTAGTCTACCTAACCTATATACACAATACACACATACACACATATATACATTATACACAATACATACATATACTAGTATATACCTTTATATATACCTTTATATATACTAATATATATATGTATTCCTTAAATGCTAACCTAAACCTATGCAAGCTGGCCATCGCTATTTACAGAACAAATAGACTGGTCAGCTCTGCCTCATTAGTGAGGCTGGTCTGTAATTGACGGAAACGACGACATAACATCTTCTCCATCATTCAACAACCAGAAATGCTGGTGCTGCTGAACGACATCCCTCTTATCGCGGTTCCCCACCGCCCTACTGAACCCGAGACGATCCACACTGCCGTGTGCGACGTCTCTGTTGTAGTTGGGCCGCCTGTCCCCAGCTTTCCGAGCGACATGGAAGATTAACGGGACCGCTGATCTATCCTGGATCAACCCTATCTGATCTAGGTAGAGGAATGCTTCCGGTGGAACGTAGCCGTCAGAGCGCACTCTCTCGTGGTAAAAGTAGTTGGGGTAGTAAGCCCCATATATCAGGTTATTCGTCGAGTTCATTGCTCTTGCAATGTGCCTTCGAGTCAGCTTAATTACGAAGTTGTCCACTCGTATTAGGTTCGCCCTGTTGTAAAGGACCTCATTACGATAAAATTTTTTGTACTCCGACTCTGGTGTTCTGTACAAGCGAAGGCAAGCCCTCTCAAACACCCGAATCTTTTCCATTAAGCTTGCTCGCACATTGAACCACACGGGACAACCAAATACCAGCATGGGCCTGATAAGGGCCATGTAGCAGATTACCTTTACCCTCGCATGGAGTTGGCTGCTATAAAACAGTCTCTTTGTAAGGGCAAAAGCTCCTTTGGCTCTGGCCAGAGCAGCATCTACATTTTTATCACAATACAGAAACCGATCTAGCCAGATACCAAGGTATCTGACTACATTCCGACAGGCAAGAGGCTGTCCGTGTTGTCCAATGATCGAGAACTTACGCCAATTTTTTCTGGTATCCCTAGAGGCTCCAGACAACGGCGTCCTAAAGAGAATGGTTTCCGACTTCTGAAAGTTGATTTTCAACTTCCAGTCATCGCAAAATCGTCTTATCTTATCGAAGTCACGCTGCAAGAGAGTATTAATGACCTCGATTTTTGGACCTGTTCTGTACGCTATCAAATCGTCTGCGTACGCAATAGTATGGGGAAGTGAACCTATCAAATCGCTTGTATAAATGTTGAATAGGATCGGCGAATTGACCGCGCCTTGCTGAAGACCATTTTTAATTTGAAATATTCCAACAGAAGTCACATCGCCATTTTTCACGATGAACTGTCTGTTGGTTAGCATATTATAAAGAATGTACCAGAGTGGTTTACTGATCCCCAGCCTAGTCAGCTTATAGAAAAGACCCTCTAACCATACGGTGTCGAAGGCCTTCTCCAAGTCAACAAGGCAGGCACCAGTGCATTGGTTTTTGCCTTTATTCCATTGGATATCGGACACCAGTTTAGACGCGGCATGTGAGATATCATTTCCCGCCTTAAAACCGAATTGATTATCCGGAACTATATGTTTGTCTTCAACCCACCTAGACAGAGCTCTATTGATTACTTTTTCAAACACCTTACTGATATTCGGAAGGAGACTTATCGAACGGAGATTCGCCGGATTGGATATATCCTTTCCCTTTTTGGGGATTATTAAACAGGGTGGTGTAAATGTCCACCGCTTCTAGAGGAAGATGTCGAAGCACGATGTTCGGAATACCATCGGTCCCCACTGATTTCTTAGCCCTGATTGTGTCGAAGATCTCATGGAGCTCTTCCTTCGAAATGAACGGGGGTAGGTCACCCTCTCTGGTAATGACATTATTTGCCATATTTTCGTCGCTGAACCGGGTGAAACCAGAGCCCTCGGATCGCCAGTTCTCTACTTCATTTCGAATGAAGAAGTTGTGCACCAAGACGCGATTGTCCAGGTCATAATTAGGTCCAATGGTATCAGTGGCCTTGTATATTTCCTGGAAAGTCGCCCCTATGGCCTCAACCTTCTCCTGTGGATCCTGGATCACAAAGAAGTCGTCGTCATCAGCGGCCTCATTTGGATCAATACCTGCTATTGTCAGTAACCGTTCGTTGTCTGTTGTCCGGGCTATTTTAAGACACTGAAGGTCGTTTTGATTTTTTCTCCGAAATAGTTTATTTATTTGCGGGAACATATTCGGGTTGCTGGTGTTTACAGCCCGAACCCTGTTGTTCCAATACGAACTTACAGAAATTCTGTAATTCTCTTTTATTAACGTTTGAATATTTTTAATCGACGACTTCAGTGTCCTAATCTCCGGGTCTTGTCTGTCAGTTAACTGTCTGTACAAGTTTTTGAGTCTTGTCAGAAGTCTACTTTTCTGTCGGTGCAGTGCGTCAATAGTAGGATTGCGGAACAGGTCTTCGTTAGTCGTACGTCGATATCGCGGTATTGTAGCGTCCATAGTTTGTTTAATTGTCTCGTCCATTTGTTTTAGGTAATTGTCGATCTCATCGTTTGACAAATTCCTATTGGACGGTGGACGGTGGAGCGTGTTCGAGACGAGTGCTCTTGTCAATGTTGCGGAGAAGCGTGTCCATCGAGTATTACTGTAGTTGTAAGAATATCTTTCGACAAACTCCTCCAATTCCGCAATTTCGTTGGGAACTGTAATATCGGTGCTAAAACCGCAATGGTCACTGTCATACACAAATGTGCGCAGACAGTTTAGCGTTTGTAAATTCGTACCTGTCAGTCGTATACGTTCGTCGTACAGCAGTAGATCCAAATATGACCCGCCTCTGGGAAACGACGGGTTATCCGTCGCTTTAAGACCGAGTCTGTACATGACATCGTGCTGACCCCACCAATCAAGTAGTAGGTTCCCTCTAGTATTCGGCAAATTATTTCCCCAATCTCTGTGTCTAGCGTTGAAGTCCCCGCCGATTATAAAATAATTCTCCCCCGATTCCAGTCTCAGGAGTCGAAAAAGCGTGTCGAGCTCTGTAATGAATAAAGTGGATTGTGAAGCCTCAGGCGCATAGACAGAGGCCAAGTACAGACGTTTTCCACTGCGGAGCGGGATGTAAATGACGACTGCCTCCAACACCCGGAACCTACGCAACGCTCCCTTGTACACTCTGTGAAATTTTATACCTTGTTTAATGAAGATCGCGACACCGCCTCCACGTTCGGATCCGGGCCTGTTTCTCCTTCTAACAATATAATTATTGTACTCCAGTTTGTGCTTATCGGTTAGCTTGGTTTCGCTAGCGAAAAGCACATCAGGAGATTGGTCTTGTAGGAATTTAAACATCGCGGCTCTTCGTTCGATCCTAATCAGTGAATTAACATTCATCGCAAGGACCTTCAAAGTTTGCTCCACCATGTGCGTACCCATTACGACATGTGTTGCGTTAGGCCCGGCAGCAGCGCGTAGATCTGGTCCACCCGCTTGGCCTGTTCTTGCACCTGCTTTTGCAGCTGAGCCATCTGCCCTTGGATTGCGAGCAAGATGGCCAGCATGTTAGGTGCAGCTTCCGTTGTTCTCGGCATTGGCGCCGGAGAAACAACAGTCGCTTGCTGTATCGTAGCTCCCCTACCTGACGCCATTTGGGCGTAGGAAATTTGGGGCGTGACGGCTGGTGTTTGAAACCTCACAGGTGAACGTTTGACCTCCACCTTCTGCTGCCGAGCCAGTTTTGCTTTTTTAATGTCAGCGAACTTAGGACAACCCCGATAGTTTGCGGTGTGTCCCACGTTCCCACATAACACGCACGAGAGCTGCGCCCTATCGGATACTCCGTCCCTACCCAGAGAACACTCCTCGGAACTGTGGTTCTTTGCGCACTTCACACATCGAGGCTGCATTTGGCAGTTCGACGCGGCGTGCCCGAACCTCTGGCAGCGAACGCATTGTATAACACCTTCGCTCCTTTTTAATTTTTCCCAATGAACCACCTGGTAGTCTAGGACATTGATACTCCTTAGACTATCCAGACGGCTTTCGGGACTGAGCTGCACCAGGAAGAACGGCAGACTCCGTTTCTCCCGCCTGGCTCTAGCTGTAGTAAATGGCTTTACCCCCACAAACTTGAGTCCTTCGCACTCCTTCTCTTTGAGCAGTGCCAGGATCTCCTCAGGATCAGAAGACGGTTCCAACCCCTTCAGCAGCATCGATTGCCGCTTTTCACACTTCGGTGTGAAAGAGAAGTGCTCCGTCGTCGTTTCCTTTAGGAGCTCTTTGACTTTCGCGTAGCCCTCCACTGTATTACAGTGGATGGCATGACGATCGTTCCCCAATCTCTTTATGTTAAAATTATTACCAATGACCAACTTACAAAGGTCCTTGGTAGCATTTACCTCTAGTTTATAGGTGTTGATAGGAGGCACCTTCTCCTTCTTCTTCTGCTGATGCTGCTGTTGTTGTTGTTGTTGTTGCTGCTGCTGTTGTTGTTGTTGTTGCTGCTGCTGCTGCTGTTTTTGCTGTTGCCGTTTTTGTGACTGCTCTTGTTGTTGTTGCTGGTATTTATTAACCTTTTGTTGTTGTAGCACTTGTGCTATTTTATTTGTTTGGTGTTGTTGTTGTGCCTGCTTTTGAGCATGCTGATGTTGTTGGGATTGCTCCTGCTCTTCCCTCTTTCTTCTGACCATTTGCTTTTCTTTTATGGCCAGCACTCTTTGTTGTAGCATTTTGATGCTACTACTAATCGCCTCCATCTCTTCCTCTTCATCATCGGATTCACTTGCTGCCAATGAAGCGAAGTTGTTCCCTTCCCTCACCCCGCCAAGCAGCTTTACAGTGGCTGTTGGTAGGGTGGGACGTTTTTCTAAGTTAGAAGGTGGACTAAGCTTCCTCCTTCTCTTTGTTTTTGGTGTTTGGCTCGAACTACTCGAAGCCTCACCTGATACTTCAGCAGATCCCGCTGTTAACATAGCGGACCGCTCTCCACAATCCATCACGTGGACAACACTTAATACCACTTGTTTTTAAATTTATTTTAAATGAAAATAACAAAAAAAAATGTGTAGAGTCCCACTGGGATTCGAACCCACGACCTATGATATGCCGGCCGAGCACACTGCCGCTCTGCTAATTGGAGCCTATACCAATTTCCTCAAATGTCTCTTTCTTATTGTTATCACTGTTATCCAAGCCGAAACACGTGTATTCTCCACGGAGATATGTCAACGACTGTGGTGTGTTTGAGCTATGGGTATATGTGGATACTGTGCATGGGTGACGCACTCCTTGTTTGGGTGAACGTTTTTTTACGCTGGTAGGTACTTCTGTAAAATGAATGGACGCTCGAATTGCAAGCTATTGATGTTCGAAGGTTGCCAATTTATTTTTTAGATTTTGGTTAGATTTAAAATTTTTTTGGTGTAGATTGTGATTGTACAATATGTAAGTTAAATGTTAAGGGTTCCGGTGTGTACTTACTAGGTTTCTGTTAGTGATTTTTTTGAATTAGTTGGCAGAGGACAAAGTTTCGTTATAGGTCGTTTGATTTCTCCCTTTTGTGTTTTCAGCTTTACGACTCTTGTGATGTTTTCCGTTCCAGGGTATGTCTTCACAATACGGCCTAAACTCCATTTTGATGGGGGAAGACGTTCATCCTTTATCAAGGACAGGTCTCCTACCTTTAGTTGTGGCAGTGGCTTCAACCATTTTGGTCGCTGTTGTAATCGCGACAAGTAATCTTGGTGCAAGTAGTGGGTGTGTGTAATTTCTGTGTTATAGCAGGACTATTGACTCTAGGTTGTGTGTACGTGTTAGTGTGTGCGTGTGTTTGTGTGGTCCAAAAGGTTGGAGACTCTAGTGTTAGAGGCCGTTGGTTGTGGATTCGGTTTGAACTTTACACGTGGGTGTGAGTATGTATCTAGATATCGTGGACTGTAGATCGAATGGGTGGTGTCTTTGAGCTATGGGTATATGTGGATACTGTGCATGGGTGACGCACTCCTTGTTTGGATGAACGATTGGTTACGCTGGTATGTACTTCTGTAAAATGAATAAACGCTCGAATTGCAAGCTATTGATGTTCGAAGGTTGCCAATTTATTTTTTTGGATTTTGGTTAGATTTAAAATTTTTTTTTGAGTAGTTTGTGATTGTTCAATATGTACGCTAAATTTTAAGTGTTCCGGTGTGTACTTACTAGATCTACCTAAGATCTAATCTACTTACATCTAATACATAACATACACATACAAATATATATATATACATGATTATATATACTTAATATATAAATATATGCACATATTTATACTTCTGTTTTTTTGTATTTTTTTTAATTTTTTTATTTTTTTTATTTTTTTATTTTTTATTTTTTTTTTTATACTTAAATCTAACTTAATCCTACCTAAAATTATGTAAGCCGGCCATGGCTAAAAAACCAAAAAGTAGGCTAACCGACTTTGCTTCACATGAAGCTACCTATTGCTGGAGGAATTCGACGACGACGCATCCTCTCTTTCAACAAGCCACCAAAATTGCTGGTGCTGCTGAGCAACATCCCTCCTGTTGCGACTTCCTACCGCCCAACTGAACCGGAGACGCTCCGCACTGCCGTGTGCGACGTCTCTGTCGTAGTTGAGTCGCCTGTCCGCAGCTGTTCGAGCAACGTGGAAGATTAGCGGCACAGCCAATCTGTCCTGGATCAGACCTTTGCTATCAAGGTAGAGGAATGCTTCTGGAGGAACATAGCCGTCAAAGCGAACTCTCTCATGATACATATAATTAGGGTAGTAAGCCCCAGATATCAGGTTGTTCGACGATGTCATTGCTCTTGCAATGTGCCTTCGAGTCAACTTCACGTTGAACCACACGGGACATCCAAATACTAGCATAGGCCGGATACGGGCCATGTAGCAGATCACCTTCACCCTCGCATCGAGTTGGCTGTTGTAAAACAGTGTCCTTGTAAGGGCAGAAGCACCTCTGGCTCTGGCCAGAGCAACATCTATATGATTGTTAAAATACAGATATTGATCTAGCCAGATCCCAAGGTATCTGACTACATTTCGACAAGCAAGTGGCTGTCCATGTTGTCCGATGATAGAGAACTTTCGCCAATTCTTTCTGGTATCCCTAGAGGCCCCAGACAAAGGCGTTCTAAACAGAATGGTTTCCGACTTCTGAAAGTTGATTTCCAACTTCCAGTCATCGCAATATCGTTTAATTTTGTCGAAGTCACGTTGCAAAAGTGTATTAATGACCTCAACCTTTGGACCTGATCTGTACGCGATTAAGTCGTCTGCGTACGCTATGGCATGGTGAAGTGAACCTATCAGATCACTTGTGAAAATGTTGAATAGGATCGGCGAATTTACCGCACCTTGTTGCAGACCGTTTTTAATGTTAAATGTTCCAGCAGAAGTCACATCGCCATTCTTCACGATGAACTGTCTACTGGAGAGCATATCAAAAAGAATATACAGCAGTGGTTTACTAATGCCCAACCTTTCCAACTTGAAAAAGAGTCCTTCTAACCATACGGTATCGAATGCCTTTTCCAAGTCAATCAGGCAGGCACCAGTGCACTGTTTCTTGCCTTTGTTCCATTGGATAGCAGAAACCAGTTTAGACGCAGCATGAATGATATCATGCCCCGCCTTGAAACCGAATTGATTATCCGGAACTATATGTTTGTCCTCAACCCACTTAGTCAGGACTCTATTGATTACCTTCTCGAAAACCTTACTGATGTTTGGAAGAAGACTTATCGAGCGGAGATTCGCCGGATTGGAAGTATCTTTATTCCTTTTGGGAATGGGATGTACCACCGCAGTTTTCCAATGCGCTGGATAATCTGCACTATTCATTGCATTATTAAACAGGGTGGTATAAATGTCCACCGCTTCTAGTGGGAGATGTCGAAGCACAATGTTCGGTATTTCATCGGTTCCCACTGATTTCTTACTTCTAAGCGATTCGAAGATCGTTTGGAGCTCTTCCTTCGAAATGAACGGTGGTAATACCCTTTCGTTGGTGATGACATTATTTGCCATATTCTCGTCACTGAACTGGGTGAAACCCGAGCTCTCGGATCGCCAATTCACAATTTCATTTCGAAGGCAGGTATTGTGCACAAGGACTCGATTTTCCAGGTCGTGGTTAGGGCCAATGATATCACTCGCCTTGTACACTTCCTGGAAAGTCGCTCCTATAGCCTCTATCTTCTCCTGCGGATCCTCGATCGCAAAGAAGTTGTCATCATCAACTGCCTCATTTGGATTAATGCCTGCTGCTACAAGTATTTGTTCGTTGTTCGTCGTTCGGGCGATTTTGAGACATGGAAGGTCGTTTTGATTAATTCTCCGAAATATTTTATTTATTTGCGGGAACATACTCGGGTTGCTGGTATTTACAGCCCGAATTTTATTGTTCCAATACAAACTTACAGAATTTCTGTAATTTTCCTTTATTAATGTTTGGAGGTTTTTAATCGACGACTTCAATGTTATGATCTCCGGGTTATGTCTGTCAGTAAACTGTCTGTACAAGGTTTTTAGTCTTGACAGCAGTCTACTCTTATGTCGGTGCAGTGCGTCAATAGTTGCGTTGCGGAATAAGTCTTCGTTGTCACTGTGTTGATACCGTGGTATCGTTTTGTCCATAGTTCGTTTGATTGTCTCGTCCATTAGTCTTAGATATCTGTCAACCTCCTCGTTTGACAGATTTCTATTGGACGGTGGGTAGAGCGAATTCGAGGAGAGTGCTCTCGTCAGTATTCTTGAGAAGTGTGTCCAACGCACCCTACTATAATTGTAGGAATACCTTTGAACAAACTCTTCCAATTCCGCAGTTTCGTTGGGAACAGTTATTTCGGTGCTGAGACCGCAATGGTCACTGTCATACACGAAAGTTTGTAGACAGTTTGTAGTTTGTTGGTTAGTGCACGTCAGTTGTATTCGTGAGTCGAACAGCAGGAGATCCAAATAGGACCCGTGTCTGGGAAACGACGGAATATCCGTCGCTTTGAGGCCGAGTCGATACATCACACTGTGCTGACCCCACCAATTGAATAGTAGGTTCCCTCTGGTATTTCGTGTATAGTTTCCCCAATCTCTATGTTTGGCGTTGAAATCTCCGCCGATAATAAAATAGTTGTCTTCCAATTCCAGCCTCAGAAATCGAAAAAGTGTCTCGAGCTCTGAGATGAATAAGGTGGATTGAGTAGCCTTAGGTGCATAGACAGACACCATGTATAACCGCTTTCCACTACGGAGAGGGATGTACATGATGCATGCTTCCAGCACCTGAAACCTACGTACCACACGACTGTACACTCTTTTGAAACGCAGTCCCTTTCTTACAAAGATCGCAACACCTCCTCCTTGAATGGAATTGGGTCGGTTTCTTCGTAATATTTCATATCTTCTGTGTCTCATTTTGTGTCTTTTGGTAAGCTTAGTTTCGCTAACCAAAAGCACATCAGGGGCTTGGTCTTTAAGCAACTTAAACAGTGTGGCTCGTCGTTCGAACCTAATCAATGAATTCACATTCACTGCAAGGACCTTCAGGGTTTGCTCCGCCATGTACGTACCCATTACGACTGAAGGTGCGTTAGGCCCGGCAGCAGCGAGTATATTTGATCCACCCGTGTAGCCTGTTCCTGTATTTGACGCTGAAGCTGAGCCATCTGCCCCTGAATAGAGAGCAAGATAGCCAGCATGTCAGGTACAGGTTCTGGTGCTCGAGGCGCTGGGGCCTGAGAGGCTACCTTTGTCTGTTGTACCGTATTTCCCCTACCTGGGTAGGTAACTTGGGGAGTAACGGCTGGTGTTTGTGTTTGCACGGGTGGACGTTTAACTTCCACCTTCTGCTGCCGAGCCAGATTTACTCTTTTTATGTATTAGAATTTAGGACAACCCCGATAATTTGCGGTATGACCCGTGTTCCTACATAAGGCACAAGAGAGTTGGCTTTTTTCCGACGCTCCGTCCTTACCTAGAGCGCATTCCTCTGACTTGTGGTCCTTTCCACACTTCACGTATCGAGGCATTTCGCAGTTCGACGCGGCGTGCCCGAACCTTTGGCAGCGAACACATTGTAAAATGTTTTCGCTCCTCTTTAATTTTTCCCAGTGTACAACCTGGTAGTCTAGGACTTTGATGCTCCTTAGACCATCCAGTTTGCTGTTGGGACTTAGCTGAACCAGGAAGAACGGTAGTTTCCGCTTCTCCCTTTTAGCTCCAGCCGTGACAAACGGCTTAACCCCTACAAATTTGAGCCCTTCGCACTCCTTCTCTTTGAGCAGTACAAGGAGCTCCTCCGGATCAGTCGACGGTTCCAATCCCCTCAGCAGCATTGTTTGCAGCTTTTCACCCTTAGGGGTGTAGGAGAAGAACTCCGTCGTCGAATCCTTCAATAAACTTTTGATTTTGTGGTAGCGCTCCACTGTGTTACAGTGGATCGCATGCCTATCTTCACTTAGTCTTTTAATAAAAAAATTACAGCCTATGGCCGACTTACAGAGTTCGATAGTGTCCTTTAACTCCAATTTAAAGGTGTTAATTGGTGGCACTTTTTGTTTGGTGGCTTTCTGCTCTTGCTTTTGTTGTTGTCTCTGCTGCTGTTGCTTTTGCTTACGTTGTTGTTGATGCTGTTGTTGTTGTTGTTGTTGCTGTTGATGTTGCTGCTGTTGTTGTTGCGGCTTATTCTTCAGTACTTTTTGTTGTTTATGTTTTTGCTGTGCTTGTACAACTGTTTTTATCAATTCTTCTGCAGGTTTCTGTGTTTTTTGTTTTACCAGTGGTTGTTTATGTTGTTGTTGTTGTTGTTGTGAAAGCTCCACGTTTATGTTTGGTTGTCCCTGAGGTTTCTGGAGTAGTTGCTGTTTCTCCATCTTCCTCCTTGCCACTTGCTTTGCTTTTATGGCTAGCACTTTTTTTTGTAGCTGTTTGATGCTACTGTACAGAGCCTCGACCTCCTCCTCTTCGTCATCTGACTCAGATGCAGCGAGGGAGGCAAAGCTGTTGTCTGCTCCCATGTAGTGGCCTTCACTTCCGTCGGATATAAATGGACAGTCGTTATTATCCGACTCTTGTCTCCTTTTATTTTCTGCTGCGCTTGTTGCTATCCTCGCAGCCCTCCCCCGCACTCTCCCGTGCAGCATTTCTAACGAAGCTGAATGCGAGCGCGTAACGATACTTGGAGTCGGCTCCAACTTCCTCCTCCTCTTTGTGCCAGAGTCTGTTGTTGTTGTTGTTATAGGTTTCGAGTGTACTGGCTTAACGGTTTGATCATCAGATAACATCATGCCATCTGCTGACCCCGCTATTGGGATGGCTATATCTCCTAAACTAGGCGTCTGCGGGGGTCATTTTATGCACCAGAAAAAAAAATCAAAACACTAAAATGGCTGTATCTCCTAAACTAGTGGTCTGCGAGGGTCATTTTATGCACCAGAAAAAAAAACAATCAAAACACTAAAATGGCTATATCTCCCCAACTAGGGGTCTGCTGGAGTCATATTATGCACCAGAAAAAAAAACTCAAAACACTAAAATGGCGATATCTCCTAAACTAGGGGTCTGCGGGGGTCATTTAATGCAGCAGGAAAAAAAAATTCAAAACACCAAAATGGCTATATCTCCTAAACTAGGCGTCTGCGGGGGTCATTTTATGCACCAGAAAATAAAATTAAAACACTTAAATGGCTATATCTCCTAAATTAGGCTTCTGCGGGGGTCATTTTATGCACCAGAAAAAAAACATTCAAAACACTAAAATGGCTATATCTCCTAAACTAGTCGTCTGCGGGGGTCATATTATGCACCAGAAAAAAATATTCAAAACACTTAAATGGCTATATCTCCTAAACTCGGGGTCTGCGGGGGTCATATTATGCACCAGAAAAAAAAATCAAAACACTAAAATGGCTATATCTCCTAAACTAGTGGTCTGCGGCAGTCCTTTTATGCACCAGAAAAAAAAACAATCAAAACACTAAAATGGCTATATCTCCTAAACTCGAGGTTTGCGTGGGTAATTTTATGCTTAGCAAAAAAAATTCAAAACACTAATATATCTACATCTCCTAAACTAGTTCTCTGCGGGGGTCATATTATGCACCAGAAAAAAAAATCAAAACACTAAAATGGCTGTATCTCCTAAACTGGGGGTCTGCGGGGGTCATTTTATGCACCAGAAAAAAAACAATCAAAACATTAAAATGGCTATATCTCCTCAACTAGGGGTCTGCTGGTGTCATATTATGCACCAGAAAAAAACATTCAAAACACTAAAATGGCTATATCTCCTAAACTAGGCGTCTGCGGGGGTCATCTTATGCACCAGAAAAAAAATCAAAACACTAAAATGCCTGTATCTCCTAAACTAGTGGTCTGCGGGGGTCATTTTATGCACCAGAAAAAAAACAATCAAAAAAACACTAAAATGGCTATATCTCCTCAACTAGGGGTCTGCTGGTGTCATATTATGCACCAGAAAAAAACATTCAAAACACTAAAATGGCTATATCTCCTAAACTAGTCGTCTGCGGAGGTCATATTACGCACCAGAAAAAAATATTCAAAACACTTAAATGGCTATATCTCATAAACTAGGGGTTTGCGGGGGTCATTTTATGCACCAGAAAAAAAAAATCAAAACACTAAAATGGCTGTATCACCTAACCTAATGGTCTGCGGGGGTCATTTTAAGCACCAGAAAAAAAACAATCAAACATTAAAATGGCTATATCTCCTCAACTAGGGGTCTGCTGGTGTCATATTATGCACCAGAAAAAAACATTCAAAACACTAAAATGGCTATATCCCCTAAACTAGGCGTCTGCGGGGGTCATTTTATGCACCAGAAAAAAAAATCAAAACACTAAGATGGCTGTATCTCCTAAACTAGGGGTCAGCGGGGGTCATTTTATGCTTAGAAAAAAAAAATTCAAAACACTAAAATGGCTATATCTCCTAAACTAGTAGTCTGCGGGGGTCATATTATGCACCAGAAAAAAATATTCAAAACACTTAAATGGCTATATCTCCTAAACTAGGGGTCTGCGGGGGTCATATTATGCACCAGAAAAAAAAATTCAAAACACTAAAATGGCTATATCTCCTAAACTAGGGGTCAGCGGGGGTCATTTTATGCTTAGAAAAAAAAAATTCAAAACACTAAAATGGCTATATCTCCTAAACTAGGGGTCTGCGGGGGTCATATTATGCGCCAGAAAAAAAAAAGTCAAAACACTAAAATGGCTATATCTCCTAAACTAGGGGTCTGCGGGGGTCATATTATGCAGCAGAAAAAAATATTCAAAACACTTAAATGTCTATATCACCGAAACTGGACGTCTGCGGGGGTCATATTATGCACCAGAAAAAAATATTCAAAACACTTAAATGGCAATATCTCCTAAACTAGGAGTCCGCGGGGGTCATATTTTGCACCAGAAAAAAAAATTCAAAACACTGAAATGTCTATATCTCCTAAACTAGACGTCGGCGGGGGTCATTTCAAGCACCAGAAAAAAAACATTCAAAACACTAAAATGGCTATATCTCCTAAACTAGGCGTCTGCGGGCGCCATTTTAAGCACCAGAAAAAAAAATTCAAAACACTAAAATGTCTATATCTCCGAAACTGGACGTCTGCGGGGGTCATTTTATGCACCAGAAAAAAATATTCAAAACACTTAAATGGCAATATCTCCTAAGCTAGGGGTCTGCGGGTGTCATATTATGCACCAGAAAAAAAATTCAAAACACTGAAATGTCTATATCTCCTAAACTAGACGTCTGCGGGGGTCATTTTAAGCACCAGAAAAAAAACATTCAAAACACTAAAATGGCTATATCTCCTAAACTAGGCGTCTGCGGGGGTCATTTTGTGCACCAGAAAAAAAAATCAAAACACTAAAATGGCTGTGTCTCCTAAACTAGTGGTCTGCGGGGGTCATTTTATGCACCAGAAAAAAAACAATCAAAACACTAAAATGGCTATATCTCCTAAACTAGAGGTTTGCGTTGGTAATTTTATGCTTAGAAAAAAAAATTCAAAACACTAATATATCTACATCTCCTAAACTAGTCGACTGCGGGGTCATATTATGCACCAGAAAAAAATATTCAAAACACTTAAATGGCTATATCTCCTAAACTTGGGGCCTGCGGGGGTCATATTATGCACCAGAAAAAAAATTCAGAACACTAAAATGTCTATATCTCCTAAACTAGACGTCGGCGGGGGTCATTTCAAGCACCAGAAAAAAAACATTCAAAACACTAAAATGGCTATATCTCCTAAACTAGGCGTCTGCGGGCGCCATTTTAAGCACCAGAAAAAAAAATTCAAAACACTAAAATGTCTATATCTCCGAAACTGGACGTCTGCGGGGGTCATATTATGCACCAGAAAAAAATATTCAAAACACTTAAATGGCAATATCTCCTAAACTAGGAGTCCGCGGGGGTCATATTTTGCACCAGAAAAAAAAATTCAAAACACTAAAATGTCTATATCTCCGAAACTAGACGTCTGCGGCGGTCCTTTTATGCACCAGAAGAAAAGTATTCAAAACACTAAAATGGCTATATCTCCTAAACTAGTCGTCTGCGGGGCTCATTTTATGCACCAGAAAAAAAAAATCACAACACTAAAATGGCTGAATCTCCTAAACTAGTGGTCTGCGGGGGTCATTTTTTGCACCAGAACAAAAACAATCAAAATACTAAAATGGCTATATCTCCTAAACCAGGGGTCTGCGTGGGTCATTTTATGCTTAGAAAAAAAAAATTCAGAACACTAAAATGTCTATATCTCCTGAACTAGTCGTCTGCGGGGGTCATATTATGCACCAGAAAAAAAAATTCAAAACACTAAAATGGCTATATCTCCTAAACTAGTCGTCTGCGAGGGTCATATTATGAACCAGAAAAAAATATTCAAAACACTTAAATGGCTATATCTCCTAAATTAGGCGTCTGCGGGGGTCATTTTATGCACCCGAAAAAAAAAATTTCAAAATCAGGAAGAAAAAAATCCAACCACTAAAATGGCTATATCTCCTTAGCTAGGCGTCTGCGGGGGTCATATTATGCACCAGAAAAAAATATTCAAAACACTTAAATGGCTTTATCTCATAAACTAAGGGTTTGCGGGGGTCATTTTATGCACCAGAAAAAAAAATCAAAACACTAAAATGGCTGTATCTCCTAAACTAGTGGTCTGCGGGGGTCATTTTATGCACCAGAAAAAAAACAATCAAAACACTAAAATGGCTATATCTCCTCAACTAGGGGTCTGCTGGTGTCATGTTATGCACCAGAAAAAACATTCAACACACTAAAAAGGCTATATCTCCTAAACTAGGCGTCTGCGGGGGTCATTTAATGTAGCAGGAAAAAAAAATCAAAACACTAAAATGTCTGTATCTCCTAAACTAGTGGTCTGCGGGGGTCATTTTATGCACCAGAAAAAAAACAATCAAAACACTAAAATGGCTATATCTCCAAAACCTGGGGTCTACGTGGGTCATTTTATGCTTAGAAAAAAAAATTCATAACACTAAAATGGCCATATCTCCTAAACTATTGGTCTGCGGGGGTCATTTTATACATCAGGAAAAAAAATTCGAAACACTAAAATGGCTATATCTTCTAAACTAGGCGTCTGCAAGGGCCATATAATGCACCAGAAAAAAAACATTCAAAACAATAAAATGGCTATATCTCATAAACTATTGGTCTGCGGGGGTCATTTTATGCACCAGAAAAAAAAAATCAAAACACTAAAATGGCTGTATCTCCTAAACTAGTGGTCTGCGGGGGTCATTTTATGCACCAGAAAAAAAACAATCAAAGCACTAAAATGGCTATATCTCCTCAACTAGGGGTCTGCTGGTGTCATATTATGCACCAGAAAAAAGCATTCAAAACACTAAAATGGCCATATCTCCTAAACTAGGCGTCTGCGGGGGTCATTTTATGCACCCGAAAAAAAATCAAAACACAAAAATGGCTGTATCTCCTAAACTAGTGGTCTGCGGGGGTCATTTTATGCACCAGAAAAAAAACAATCAAAACACTAAAATGGCTATATCTCCTCAACTAGGGGTCTGCTGGTGTCATATTATGCACCAGAAAAAAAACATTCAAAACACTAAAATGGCTATGTCTCCTAAACTGGGGGTCTGCGGAGGTCATTTTTTGCACCACAAAAAAAAATCAAAACACTAAAATGGCTGTATCTCCTCAACTAGTGGTCTGCGGGGGTCATTTTATGCACCCGAAAAAAAAAATTTCAAAATCAGAAAGATAAAAATCCAACCACTAAAATGGCTATATCTCCTTAGCTAGGCGTCTGCGGGGGTCATTTTATGCACCAGAAAAAAAACATTCAAAACACTAAAATGGCTATATCTCCTAAACTAGTCGTCTGCGGGGGTCATATTATGCACCAGAAAAAAATATTCAAAACACTTAAATGGCTATATCTCATAAACTAGAGGTCTGCGGGGGTCATTTTATGCACCAGAAAAAAAACAATCAAAACACTAAAATGGCTGTATGTCCTAAACTAGTGGTCTGCGGGGGTTATTTTATGCACCCGAAAAAAAAAATTTCAAAATCAGAAAGAAAAAAATCCAACCACTAAAATGGCTATATCTCCTTAGCTAGGCGTCTGCGGGAGTCATTTTATGCACCAGAAAAAAAACATTCAAAACACTAAAATGGCTATATCTCCTAAACTAGTCGTCTGCGGGGGTCATATTATGCACCAGAAAAAAATATTCAAAACACTTAAATGGCTATTTCTCATAAACTAGAGGTCTGCGGGGGTCATTTTATGCACCAGAAAAAAAACAATCAAAACACTAAAATGGCTGTATGTCCTAAACTAGTGGTCTGCGGGGGTTATTTTATGCACCCGAAAAAAAAAATTTCAAAATCAGAAAGAAAAAAATCCAACCACTAAAATGGCTATATCTCCTTAGCTAGGCGTCTGCGGGGGTCATTTTATGCACCAGAAAAAAAACATTCAAAACACTAAAATGGCTATTTCTCCTAAACTAGTCGTCTGCGGGGGTCATATTATGCACCAGAAAAAAAAATCAAAACACTAAATTGGCTGTATCTCCTAAACTAGTGGTCTGCGGGGGTCATTTTATGCACCAGAAAAAAAACAATCAAAACACTAAAATGGCTATATCTCCTCAACTAGGGGTCTGCTGGTGTCATATTATGCACCAGAAAAAAACATTCAAAACACTAAAATGGCCATATCTCCTAAACTAGGCGTCTGCGGCGGTCATTTTATGCACCAGAAAAAAAAATCAAAACACTAAAATGGCTGTATCTCCTAAACTAGTGGTCTGCGGGGGTCATTTTATGCACCAGAAAAAAACCAATCAAAACACTAAAATGGCTATATCTCCTCAACTAGGGGTCTGCTGGTGTCATATTATGCACCAGAAAAAAATATTCAAAACACATAAATGGCTATATCTCATAAACTAGAGGTCTGCGGGGGTCATTTTATGCACCAGAAAAAAAATATTCAAAACACTTAAATGGCTATATCTCATAAACTAGAGGTCTGCGGGGGTCATATTATGCACCAGAAAAAAATATTCAAAACACTTAAATGGCTATATCTCCTAAATTAGGCGTCTGCGGGGGTCATTTTATGCACCCGAAAAAAAAATTTCAAAATCAGAAAGAAAAAAATCCAACCACTAAAATGGCTATATCTCCTTAGCTAGGCGTCTGCGGGGGTCATATTATGCACCAGAAAAAAATATTCAAAACACTTAAATGGCTTTATCTCATAAACTAAGGGTCTGCGGGGGTCATTTTATGCACCAGAAAAAAAAATCAAAACACTAAAATGGCTGTATCTCCTAAACTAGTGGTCTGCGGGGGTCATTTTATGCACCAGAAAAAAAACAATCAAAACACTAAAATGGCTATATCTCCTCAACTAGCGGTCTGCTGGTGTCATGTTATGCACCAGAAAGAACATTCAAAACACTAAAATGGCTATATCTCCTAAACTAGGCGTCTGCGGGGGTCATTTAATGTAGCAGGAAAAAAAAATCAAAACACTAAAATGTCTGTATCTCCTAAACTAGTGGTCTGCGGGGGTCATTTTATGCACCAGAAAAAAAACAATCAAAACACTAAAATGGCTATATCTCCTAAACCTGGGGTCTACGTGGGTCATTTTATGCTTAGAAAAAAAAAATTCATAACACTAAAATGGCCATATCTCCTAAACTATTGGTCTGCGGGGGTCATTTTATACATCAGGAAAAAAAAATTCGAAACACTAAAATGGCTATATCTTCTAAACTAGGCGTCTGCAAGGGCCATATAATGCACCAGAAGAAAAACATTCAAAACAATAAAATGGTTATATCTCCTAAACTATTGGTCTGCGGGGGTCATTTTATGCATCAGAAAAAAAATTTTCAAAACACTAAAATGGCTATATCTCATAAACTATTGGTCTGCGGGGGCATTTTATGCACCAGAAAAAAAACAATCAAAACACTAAAATGGCTTTATGTCCTAAACTAGTGGTCTGCGGGGGTTATTTTATGCACCCGAAAAAAAAAATTTCAAAATCAGAAAGAAAAAAATCCAACCACTAAAATGGCTATATCTCCTTAGCTAGGCGTCTGCGGGAGTCATTTTATGCACCAGAAAAAAAACATTCAAAACACTAAAATGGCTATATCTCCTAAACTAGTCGTCTGCGGGGGTCATATCATGCACCAGAAAAAAATATTCAAAACACTTAAATGGCTATTTCTCATAAACTAGAGGTCTGCGGGGGTCATTTTATGCACCAGAAAAAAAACAATCAAAACACTAAAATGGCTGTATGTCCTAAACTAGTGGTCTGCGGGGGTTATTTTATGCACCCGAAAAAAAAAATTTCAAAATCAGAAAGAAAAAAATCCAACCACTAAAATGGCTATATCTCCTTAGCTAGGCGTCTGCGGGGGTCATTTTATGCACCAGAAAAAAAACATTCAAAACACTAAAATGGCTATATCTCCTAAACTAGTCGTCTGCGGGGGTCATATTATGCACCAGAAAAAAAAATCAAAACACTAAATTGGCTGTATCTCCTAAACTAGTGGTCTGCGGGGGTCATTTTATGCACCAGAAAAAAAACAATCAAAACACTAAAATGGCTATATCTCCTCAACTAGGGGTCTGCTGGTGTCATATTATGCACCAGAAAAAAACATTCAAAACACTAAAATGGCCATATCTCCTAAACTAGGCGTCTGCGGGGGTCATTTTATGCACCAGAAAAAAAAATCAAAACACTAAAATGGCTGTATCTCCTAAACTAGTGGTCTGCGGGGGTCATTTTATGCACCAGAAAAAAACCAATCAAAACACTAAAATGGCTATATCTCCTCAACTAGGGGTCTGCTGGTGTCATATTATGCACCAGAAAAAAATATTCAAAACACTTAAATGGCTATATCTCCTTAGCTAGGCGTCTGCGGGGGTCATATTATGCACCAGAAAAAAATATTCAAAACACTTAAATGGCTTTATCTCATAAACTAAGGGTCTGCGGGGGTCATTTTATGCACCAGAAAAAAAAATCAAAACACTAAAATGGCTGTATCTCCTAAACTAGTGGTCTGCGGGGGTCATTTTATGCACCAGAAAAAAAACAATCAAAACACTAAAATGGCTATATCTCCTCAACTAGGGGTCTGCTGGTGTCATGTTATGCACCAGAAAAAACATTCAAAACACTAAAATGGCTATATCTCCTAAACTAGGCGTCTGCGGGGGTCATTTAATGTAGCAGGAAAAAAAAATCAAAACACTAAAATGTCTGTATCTCCTAAACTAGTGGTCTGCGGGGGTCATTTTATGCACCAGAAAAAAAACAATCAAAACACTAAAATGGCTATATCTCCTAAACCTGGGGTCTACGTGGGTCATTTTATGCTTAGAAAAAAAAAATTCATAACACTAAAATGGCCATATCTCCTAAACTATTGGTCTGCGGGGGTCATTTTATACATCAGGAAAAAAAAATTCGAAACACTAAAATGGCTATATCTTCTAAACTAGGCGTCTGCAAGGGCCATATAATGCACCAGAAAAAAAACATTCAAAACAATAAAATGGTTATATCTCCTAAACTATTGGTCTGCGGGGGTCATTTTATGCATCAGAAAAAAAATTTTCAAAACACTAAAATGGCTATATCTCATAAACTATTGGTCTGCGGGGGTCATTTTATGCACCAGAAAAAAAAAATCAAAACACTAAAATGGCTGTATCTCCTAAACTAGTGGTCTGCGGGGGTCATTTTATGCACCAGAAAAAAAACAATCAAAGCACTAAAATGGCTATATCTCCTCAACTAGGGGTCTGCTGGTGTCATATTATGCACCAGAAAAAAGCATTCAAAACACTAAAATGGCCATATCTCCTAAACTAGGCGTCTGCGGGGGTCATTTTATGCACCCGAAAAAAAATCAAAACATAAAAATGGCTGTATCTCCTAAACTAGTTTTCTGCGGGGGTCATTTTATGCACCAGCAAAAAAACAATCAAAACACTAAAATGGCTATATCTCCTCAACTAGGGGTCTGCTGGTGTCATATTATGCACCAGAAAAAAACATTCAAAACACTAAAATGGCTATGTCTCCTAAACTGGGGGTCTGCGGTGGTCATTTTTTGCACCAGAAAAAAAAATCAAAACACTAAAATGGCTGTATCTCCTCAACTAGTGGTCTGCGGGGGTCATTTTATGCACCCGAAAAAAAAAATTTCAAAATCAGAAAGATACAAATCCAACCACTAAAATGGCTATATCTCCTTAGCTAGGCGTCTGCGGGTGTCATTTTATGCACCAGAAAAAAAACATTCAAAACACTAAAATGGCTATATCTCCTAAACTAGTCGTCTGCGGGGGTCATATTATGCACCAGAAAAAAATATTCAAAACACTTAAATGGCTATATCTCATAAACTAGAGGTCTGCGGGGGTCATTTTATGCACCAGAAAAAAAACAATCAAAACACTAAAATGGCTGTATGTCCTAAACTAGTGGTCTGCGGTGGTTATTTTAAGCACCCGAAAAAAAAAATTTCAAAATCAGAAAGAAAAAAATCCAACCACTAAAATGGCTATATCTCCTTAGCTAGGCGTCTGCGGGAGTCATTTTATGCAACAGAAAAAAAACATTCAAAACACTAAAATGGCTATATCTCCTAAACTAGTCGTCTGCGGGGGTCATATTATGCACCAGAAAAAAATATTCAAAACACTTAAATGGCTATTTCTCATAAACTAGAGGTCTGCGGGGGCCATTTTATGCACCAGAAAAAAAACAATCAAAACACTAAAATGGCTGTATGTCCTAAACTAGTGGTCTGCGGGGGTTATTTTATGCACCCGAAAAAAAAAATTTCAAAATCAGAAAGAAAAAAATCCAACCACTAAAATGGCTATATCTCCTTAGCTAGGCGTCTGCGGGGGTCATTTTATGCACCAGAAAAAAAACATTCAAAACACTAAAATGGCTATATCTCCTAAACTAGTCGTCTGCGGGGGTCATATTATGCACCAGAAAAAAAAATCAAAACACTAAATTGGCTGTATCTCCTAAACTAGTGGTCTGCGGGGGTCATTTTATGCACCAGAAAAAAAACAATCAAAACACTAAAATGGCTATATCTCCTCAACTAGGGGTCTGCTGGTGTCATATTATGCACCAGAAAAAAACATTCAAAACACTAAAATGGCCATATCTCCTAAACTAGGCGTCTGCGGGGGTCATTTTATGCACCAGAAAAAAAAATCAAAACACTAAAATGGCTGTATCTCCTAAACTAGTGGTCTGCGGGGGTCATTTTATGCACCAGAAAAAAACCAATCAAAACACTAAAATGGCTATATCTCTTCAACTAGGGGTCTGCTGGTATCATATTATGCACCAGAAAAAAATATTCAAAACACTTAAATGGCTATATCTCATAAACTAGAGGTCTGCGGGGGTCATTTTATGCACCAGAAAAAAAATATTCAAAACACTTAAATGGCTATATCTCATAAACTAGAGGTCTGCGGGGGTCATATTATGCACCAGAAAAAAATATTCAAAACACTTAAATGGCTGTATCTCCTAAACTATTCGACTGCAAGGGCCATATAATGCACCAGAAAAAAAACGTTCAAAACAATAAAATGGTTATATCTCCTAAACTATTGGTCTGCGGGGGTCATTTTATGCACCAGAAAAAAAAAATCAAAACACTAAATTGGCTGTATCTCCTAAACTAGTGGTCTGCGGGGGTCATTTTATGCACCAGAAAAAAATATTCAAAACACTTAAATGGCTATATCTCATAAACTAGGGGTCTGCGGGGGTCATTTTATGCACCAGAAAAAAAAAATCGAAACACTAAATTGGCTGTATCTCCTAAACTAGGGGTTTGCGAGGGTAATTTTAAGCATCAGAAAAAAAATTTCAAAACACTAAAATGGCTATATCTCCTAAACTATTCGTCTGCAAGGGCCATATAAAGCACCAGAAAAAAAACATTCAAAACACTAAAATGGCTATATCTCCTAAACTATTGGTCTGCGGGGGTCATTTTATGCATCAGAAAAAAAATTTTCAAAACACTAAAATGGCTATATCTCCTAAACTATTGGTCTGCGGGGGTCATTTTATGCATCAGAAATAAAATTTCAAAACACTAAAATGGCTATATCTCCTAAACTATTCGTCTGCAAGGGCCATATAATGCACCAGAAAAAAAACATTCAAAACACTAAAATGGCTATATCTCCTAAACTATTGGTCTGCGGGGGTCATTTTATGCATCAGAAATAAAATTTCAAAACACTAAAATGGCTATATCTCCTAAACTATTCGTCTGCAAGGGCCATATAATGCACCAGAAAAAAAAAATTCAAAACACTAAAATGGCTATATCTCCTAAACAAAGGGTCTGCCAGGGTCTTTTTATGCACCTGAAAAAAAAAAATTTTAAAACACTTAAATGGCTATATCTCCTAAACTCGGGGTCTGCGGGGGTCATATTATGCGCCAGAAAAAAAAAATCAAAACACTAAAATGGCTATATCTCTTAAACTAATCGTCTGCGGGGGTCATATTATGCACCAGAAAAAAATATTCAAAACACTAAAATGGCTATATCTCCTAAACTATTCGTCTGCAAGGGCCATATAATGCACCAGAAAAAAAAAATTCAAAACACTAAAATGGCTATATCTCCTAAACAAAGGGTCTGCCAGGGTCTTTTTATGCACCTGAAAAAAAAAAATTTTAAAACACTTAAATGGCTATATCTCCTAAACTCGGGGTCTGCGGGGGTCATATTATGCGCCAGAAAAAAAAATCAAAACACTAAAATGGTTGTATCTAGTAAACTAGGGGTCAGCGGGAGTCATTTTATGCACCAGAAAAAAAACAATCAAAACACTAAAATGGCTATATCTCCTAAAATAGGCGTCTGGAAGGGCCATATAATGCACCAGAAAAAAAACATTCATAACACTAAAATGGCCATATCTCCTAAACTATTGGTCTGCGGGGGTCATTTTATACACCAGAAAAAAAAAAATTCAAAACACTAAAATGGCTATATCTTCTAAACTATTGGTCTGCGGGGGTCATTTTATGCATCAGAAATAAAATTTCAAAACACTAAAATGGCTATATCTCCTAAACTAGGGGTCTGCAAGGCCCATATAATGCACCAGAAAAAAAACATTCAAAACACTAACATGGCTATATCTCCTAAACTATTGGTCTGCGGGGGTCATTTTATGCACCAGAAAAAAAAAATTCAAAACACTAAAATGGCTATATCTCCTAAACAAGTAGGCTGCGAGGGTCTTTTTGTGCACCTGAAAAAAAAAATTTCGAAACACTTAAGTGGCTATATCTCATAAACTCGGGGTTTGCGGGGGTCATATTATGCGCCAGAAAAAAAAAATCAAAACACTAAAATAGCTATATCTCCTAAACTAGTCGTCTGCGGGGGTCATATTATGCACCAAAAAAAAATATTCAAAACACTTAAATGGCTATATCTCATAAACTAGGGGTCTGCGGGGGTCATTTTATGCACCAGAAAAAAATATTCAAAACACTTAAATGGCTATATCTCATAAACTAGGGGTCTGCGGGGGTCATTTTATGCACCAGAAAAAAAAAATCAAAACACTATATTGACTGTATCTCCTAAACTAGGGGTCTGCGAGGGTAATTTTAAGCATCAGAAAAAAAATTTCAAAACACTAAAATGGCTATATCTCCTAAACTATTCGTCTGCAAGGGCCATATAAAGCACCAGAAAAAAAACATTCAAAACACTAAAATGGCTATATCTCCTAAACTATTGGTCTGCGGGGGTCATTTTATGCATCAGAAAAAAAATTTTCAAAACACTAAAATGGCTATATCTCCTAAACTATTGGTCTGCGGGGGTCATTTTATGCATCAGAAATAAAATTTCAAAACACTAAAATGGCTATATCTCCTAAACTATTCGTCTGCAAGGGCCATATAATGCACCAGAAAAAAAACATTCAAAACACTAAAATGGCTATATCTCCTAAACTATTGGTCTGCGGGGGTCAATTTATGCACCAGAAAAAAAAAATCCAAAACACTAAAATGGCTATATCTCCTAAACAAGGGGTCTGCCAGGGTCTTTTTATGCACCTGAAAAAAAAAAAATTTAAAACACTTAAATGGCTATATCTCCTAAACTCGGGGTCTGCGGGGGTCATATTATGCGCCAGAAAAAAAAAATCAAAACACTAAAATGGCTATATCTCTTAAACTAATCGTCTGCGGGGGTCATATTATGCACCAGAAAAAAATATTCAAAACACTTAAATGGCTATATCTCATAAACTAGGGGTCTGCGGGGGTCATTTTATGCACCAGAAAAAAAAAATCAAAACACTAAAATGGTTGTATCTCCTAAACTAGGGGTCAGCGGGGGTCATTTTATGCACCAGAAAAAAAACAATCAAAACACTAAAATGGCAATATCTCCTCAACTAGGGGTCTGCTGGTGTCATATTATGCACCAGAAAAAAACATTCAAAACACTAAAATGGCCATATCTCCTAAACTAGGCGTCTGCGGGGGTCATTTTATGCACCAGAAAAAAATATTCAAAACACTTAAATGGCTATATCTCCTAAACTAGTCGTCTGCGGGGGTCATTTTATGCACCAGAAAAAAAAAATCAAAACACTAAAATGGCTGTATCTCCTAAACTAGTTGTCTGCGGGGGTCATTTTATGCACCAGAAGAAAAAAATCAAAACACTAAAATGGCTATATCTCCTACACTAATCGTCTGCTTTCGTCATATTATGCACCAGAAAAAAAACATTCAAAACACTAAAATGGCTATATCTCCTAAAATAGGCGTCTGCAAGGGCCATATAATGCACCAGAAAAAAAACATTCATAACACTAAAATGGCCATATCTCCTAAACTATTGGTCTGCGGGGGTCATTTTATACACCAGAAAAAAAAAAATTCAAAAGACTAAAATGGCTATATCTTCTAAACTATTGGTCTGCGGGGGTCATTTTATGCATCAGAAATAAAATTTCAAAACACTAAAATGGCTATATCTCCTAAACTAGGGGTCTGCAAGGCCCATATAATGCACCAGAAAAAAAACATTCAAAACACTAACATGGCTATATCTCCTAAACTATTGGTCTGCGGGGGTCATTTTATGCACCAGAAAAAAAAAATTCAAAACACTAAAATGGCTATATCTCCTAAACAAGTAGGCTGCGAGGGGCTTTTTGTGCACCTGAAAAAAAAAATTTCGAAACACTTAAGTGGCTATATCTCATAAACTCGGGGTCTGCGGGGGTCATATTATGCGCCAGAAAAAAAAAATCAAAACACTAAAATAGCTATATCTCCTAAACTAGTCGTCTGCGGGGGTCATATTATGCACCAAAAAAAAATATTCAAAACACTTAAATAGCAATATCAAATAAACTAGGGGTCTGCGGGGGTCATTTTATACACCAGAAAAAAAAAATCAAAACACTAAAATGGCTGTATCTCCCAAACTAGGGGTCTGCGGGGGTCATTTTATGCACCAGAAAAAAAAAATCAAAACACTAAAATGGCTGTATCTCCTAAACTAGGGGTCTGCGGGGGTCATATTATGCACCAGGAAAAAACATTCAAAACACTAAAATGGAAATATCGCCTAAACTAGGCATCTGCGGGGGTCATTTTATGCACCAGAAAAAAATATTCAAAACACTTAAATGGCTATATCTCCTAAACTGGTGGTCTGCGGGGGTCATATTCTGCACCAGAAAAAAAAATTCAAAACACCAAAATGTCTATATCTCCTAAACCAGACGTCTGCGGGGGGTCATTTTATGCACCAGAAGAAAAACATTCAAAACACTAAAATGGCTATATCTCCTAAACTAGTCGTCTGTGGGGGTCATATTATGCACCAGAAAAAAATATTCAAAACACTTAAATGGCTATATCTCATAAACTAGGGGTCTGCGGGGGTCATTTTATGCACCAGAAAAAAAAATCAAAACACTAAATTGGCTGTATCTCCTAAATTGGTGGTCTGCGGGGGTCATTTTTTGCACCAGAAAAAAAAATCAAAACACTAAAATGGCTGTATCTCCTAAACTAGTGGTCTGCGGGGGTCATTTTATGCACCCGAAAAAAAAAATTTCAAAATCAGAAAGAAAAAAATTCAACCACTAAATTGGCTAAATCTCCTTAGCTAGGTGTCTGCGGGGGTCATTTTATGCACCAGAAAAAAAAAATCAAAACACTAAAATGGCTGTATCTCCTAAACTAGGGGTCTGCGGGGGTCATTTTATGCACCAGAAAAAAAAAATCAAAACACTAAAATGGCTGTATCTCCTAAACTAGGGGTCTGCGGGGGTCATATTATGCACCAGGAAAAAACATTCAAAACACTAAAATGGAAATATCGCCTAAACTAGGCATCTGCGGGGGTCATTTTATGCACCAGAAAAAAATATTCAAAACACTTAAATGGCTATATCTCCTAAACTGGTGGTCTGCGGGGGTCATATTCTGCACCAGAAAAAAAAATTCAAAACACTAAAATGTCTATATCTCCTAAACCAGACGTCTGCGGGGGGTCATTTTATGCACCAGAAGAAAAACATTCAAAACACTAAAATGGCTATATCTCCTAAACTAGTCGTCTGTGGGGGTCATATTATGCACCAGAAAAAAATATTCAAAACACTTAAATGGCTATATCTCATAAACTAGGGGTCTGCGGGGGTCATTTTATGCACCAGAAAAAAAAATCAAAACACTAAAATGGCTCTATCTCCTAAACTAGTGGTCTGCGGGGGTCATTTTATGCACCCGAAAAAAAAAATTTCAAAATCAGAAAGAAAAAAATCCAACCACTAAAATGGCTAAATCTCCTTAGCTAGGTGTCTGCGGGGGTCATTTTATGCACCAGAAAAAAAACAATCAAAACACTAAAATGGCTGTATGTCCTAAACTAGTAGTCTGCAGGGGTTATGTTATGCACCCGAAAAAAAAAAATTTCAAAATCAGAAAGAAAAAAATACAACCACTAAAATGGCTATATCTCCTTAGCTAGGCGTCTGCGGGTGTCATTTTATGCACCAGAAAAAAAACATTCAAAACACTAAAATGGCTATGTCTCCTAAACTGGGGGTCTGCGGAGGTCATTTTTTGCTCCAGAAAAAAAAATCAAAACACTAAAATGGCTGTATCTCCTCAACTAGTGGTCTGCGGGGGTCATTTTATGCACCCGAAAAAAAAAATTTCAAAATCAGAAAGATAAAAATCCAACCACTAAAATGGCTATATCTCCTTAGCTAGGCGTCTGCGGGTGTCATTTTATGCACCAGAAAAAAAACAATCAAAACACTAAAATGGCTGTATGTCCTAAACTAGTGGTCTGCGGGGGTTATTTTATGCACCCGAAAAAAAAAATTTCAAAATCAGAAAGAAAAAAATCCAACCACTAAAATGGCTATATCTCCTTAGCTAGGAGTCTGCGGGAGTCATTTTATGCACCAGAAAAAAAACATTCAAAACACTAAAATGGCTATATCTCCTAAACTAGTCGTCTGCGGGGGTCATATTATGCAGCAGAAAAAAATATTCAAAACACTTAAATGGCTATTTCTCATAAACTAGAGGTCTGCGGGGGCCATTTTATGCACCAGAAAAAAAACAATCAAAACACTAAAATGGCTGTATGTCCTAAACTAGTGGTCTGCGGGGGTTATTTTATGCACCCGAAAAAAAAAATTTCAAAATCAGAAAGAAAAAAATCCAACCACTAAAATGGCTATATCTCCTTAGCTAGGCGTCTGCGGGGGTCATTTTATGCACCAGAAAAAAAACATTCAAAACACTAAAATGGCTATATCTCCTAAACTAGTCGTCTGCGGGGGTCATATTATGCACCAGAAAAAAAAATCAAAACACTAAATTGGCTGTATCTCCTAAACTAGTGGTCTGCGGGGTCATTTTATGCACCAGAAAAAAAACAATCAAAACACTAAAATGGATATATCTCCTCAACTAGGGGTCTGCTGGTGTCATATTATGCACCAGAAAAAAACATTCAAAACACTAAAATGGCCATATCTCCTAAACTAGGCGTCTGCGGGGGTCATTTTATGCACCAGAAAAAAAAATCAAAACACTTAAATGGCTGTATCTCCTAAACTAGTGGTCTGCGGGGGTCATTTTATGCACCAGAAAAAAACCAATCAAAACACTAAATTGGCTATATCTCTTCAATTAGGGGTCTGCTGGTGTCATATTATGCACCAGAAAAAAATATTCAAAACACTTAAATGGCTATATCTCATAAACTAGAGGTCTGCGGGGGTCATTTTATGCACCAGAAAAAAAATATTCAAAACACTTAAATGGCTATATCTCATAAACTAGAGGTCTGCGGGGGTCATATTATGCACCAGAAAAAAATATTCAAAACACTTAAATGGCTATATCTCCTAAACTATTCGACTGCAAGGGCCATATAATGCACCAGAAAAAAAACATTCTAAACAATAAAATGGTTATATCTCCTAAACTATTGGTCTGCGGGGGTCATTTTATGCACCAGAAAAAAAAAATCAAAACACTAAATTGGCTGTATCTCCTAAACTAGTGGTCTGCGGGGGTCATTTTATGCACCAGAAAAAAATATTCAAAACACTTAAATGGCTATATCTCATAAACTAGGGGTCTGCGGGGGTCATTTTATGCACCAGAAAAAAAAAATCAAAACACTAAATTGGCTGTATCTCCTAAACTAGGGGTCTGCGAGGGTAATTTTAAGCATCAGAAAAAAAATTTCAAAACACTAAAATGGCTATATCTCCTAAACTATTCGTCTGCAAGGGCCATATAAAGCACCAGAAAAAAAACATTCAAAACACTAAAATGGCTATATCTCCTAAACTATTGGTCTGCGGGGGTCATTTTATGCATCAGAAAAAAAATTTTCAAAACACTAAAATGGCTATATCTCCTAAACTATTGGTCTGCGGAGGTCATTTTATGCATCAGAAATAAAATTTCAAAACACTAAAATGGCTATATCTCCTAAACTATTCGTCTGCAAGGGCCATATAATGCACCAGAAAAAAAACATTCAAAACACTAAAATGGCTATATCTCCTAAACTATTGGTCTGCGGGGGTCATTTTATGCACCAGAAAAAAAAAATTCAAAACACTAAAATGGCTATATCTCCTAAACAAGGGGTCTGCCAGGGTCTTTTTATGCACCTGAAAAAAAAAAATTTCAAAACACTTAAATGGCTATATCTCCTAAACTCGGGGTCTGCGGGGGTCATATTATGCGCCAGAAAAAAAAAATCAAAACACTAAAATGGCTATATCTCTTAAACTAATCGTCTGCGGGGGTCATATTATGCACCAGAAAAAAAAATAAAAACACTAAAATGGTTGTATCTCCTAAACTAGGGGTCTGCGGGGGTCATTTTATGCACCAGAAAAAAAACAATCAAAACACTAAAATGGCTATATCTCCTCAACTAGGGGTCTGCTGGTGTCATATTATGCACCAGAAAAAAACATTCAAAACACTAAAATGGCCATATCTCCTAAACTAGGCGTCTGCGGGGGTCATTTTATGCACCAGAAAAAAATATTCAAAACACTTAAATGGCTATATCTCCTAAACTAGTCGTCTGCGGGGGTCATTTTATGCACCAGAAAAAAAAAATCAAAACACTAAAATGGCTGTATCTCCTAAACTAGTTGTCTGCGGGGGTCATTTTATGCACCAGAAGAAAAAATTCAAAACACTAAAATGGCTATATCTCCTAAACTAATCGTCTGCTTTCGTCATATTATGCACCAGAAAAAAAACATTCAAAACACTAAAATGGCTATATCTCCTCAACTAGGGGTCTGCTGGTGTCATATTATGCACCAGAAAAAAACATTCAAAACACTAAAATATCCATATCTCCTAAACTAGGCGTCTGCGGGGGTCATTTTATGCACCAGAAAAAAATATTCAAAACACTTAAATGGCTATATCTCCTAAACTAGTCGTCTGCGGGGGTCATATTATGCACCAAAAAAAAATATTCAAAACACTTAAATAGCAATATAAAATAAACTAGGGGTCTGCGGGGGTCATTTTATGTACCAGAAAAAAAAAATCAAAACACTAAAATGGCTGTATCTCCTAAACTAGGGGTCTGCGGGGGTCATTTTATGCACCAGAAAAAAAAAATCAAAACACTAAAATGGCTGTATCTCCTAAACTAGGGGTCTGCGGGGGTCATATTATGCACCAGGAAAAAACATTCAAAACACTAAAATGGAAATATCGCCTAAACTAGGCATCTGCGGGGGTCATTTTATGCACCAGAAAAAAATATTCAAAACACTTAAATGGCTATATCTCCTAAACTGGTGGTCTGCGGGGGTCATATTCTGCACCAGAAAAAAAAATTCAAAACACTAAAATGTCTATATCTCCTAAACCAGACGTCTGCGGGGGGTCATTTTATGCACCAGAAGAAAAACATTCAAAACACTAAAATGGCTATATCTCCTAAACTAGTCGTCTGTGGGGGTCATATTATGCACCAGAAAAAAATATTCAAAACACTTAAATGGCTATATCTCATAAACTAGGGGTCTGCGGGGGTCATTTTATGCACCAGAAAAAAAAATCAAAACACTAAAATGGCTCTATCTCCTAAACTAGTGGTCTGCGGGGGTCATTTTATGCACCCGAAAAAAAAAATTTCAAAATCAGAAAGAAAAAAATCCAACCACTAAAATGGCTAAATCTCCTTAGCTAGGTGTCTGCGGGGGTCATTTTATGCACCAGAAAAAAAACAATCAAAACACTAAAATGGCTGTATGTCCTAAACTAGTAGTCTGCAGGGGTTATGTTATGCACCCGAAAAAAAAAAATTTCAAAATCAGAAAGAAAAAAATACAACCACTAAAATGGCTATATCTCCTTAGCTAGGCGTCTGCGGGTGTCATTTTATGCACCAGAAAAAAAACATTCAAAACACTAAAATGGCTATGTCTCCTAAACTGGGGGTCTGCGGAGGTCATTTTTTGCTCCAGAAAAAAAAATCAAAACACTAAAATGGCTGTATCTCCTCAACTAGTGGTCTGCGGGGGTCATTTTATGCACCCGAAAAAAAAAATTTCAAAATCAGAAAGATAAAAATCCAACCACTAAAATGGCTATATCTCCTTAGCTAGGCGTCTGCGGGTGTCATTTTATGCACCAGAAAAAAAACAATCAAAACACTAAAATGGCTGTATGTCCTAAACTAGTGGTCTGCGGGGGTTATTTTATGCACCCGAAAAAAAAAATTTCAAAATCAGAAAGAAAAAAATCCAACCACTAAAATGGCTATATCTCCTTAGCTAGGAGTCTGCGGGAGTCATTTTATGCACCAGAAAAAAAACATTCAAAACACTAAAATGGCTATATCTCCTAAACTAGTCGTCTGCGGGGGTCATATTATGCAGCAGAAAAAAATATTCAAAACACTTAAATGGCTATTTCTCATAAACTAGAGGTCTGCGGGGGCCATTTTATGCACCAGAAAAAAAACAATCAAAACACTAAAATGGCTGTATGTCCTAAACTAGTGGTCTGCGGGGGTTATTTTATGCACCCGAAAAAAAAAATTTCAAAATCAGAAAGAAAAAAATCCAACCACTAAAATGGCTATATCTCCTTAGCTAGGCGTCTGCGGGGGTCATTTTATGCACCAGAAAAAAAACATTCAAAACACTAAAATGGCTATATCTCCTAAACTAGTCGTCTGCGTGGGTCATATTATGCACCAGAAAAAAACATTCAAAACACTAAAATGGCCATATCTCCTAAACTAGGCGTCAGCGGGGGTCATTTTATGCACCAGAAAAAAAAATCAAAACACTTAAATGGCTGTATCTCCTAAACTAGTGGTCTGCGGGGGTCATTTTATGCACCAGAAAAAAACCAATCAAAACACTAAATTGGCTATATCTCTTCAATTAGGGGTCTGCTGGTGTCATATTATGCACCAGAAAAAAATATTCAAAACACTTAAATGGCTATATCTCATAAACTAGAGGTCTGCGGGGGTCATTTTATGCACCAGAAAAAAAATATTCAAAACACTTAAATGGCTATATCTCATAAACTAGAGGTCTGCGGGGGTCATATTATGCACCAGAAAAAAATATTCAAAACACTTAAATGGCTATATCTCCTAAACTATTCGACTGCAAGGGCCATATAATGCACCAGAAAAAAAACATTCTAAACAATAAAATGGTTATATCTCCTAAACTATTGGTCTGCGGGGGTCATTTTATGCACCAGAAAAAAAAAATCAAAACACTAAATTGGCTGTATCTCCTAAACTAGGGGTCTGCGAGGGTAATTTTAAGCATCAGAAAAAAAATTTCAAAACACTAAAATGGCTATATCTCCTAAACTATTCGTCTGCAAGGGCCATATAAAGCACCAGAAAAAAAACATTCAAAACACTAAAATGGCTATATCTCCTAAACTATTGGTCTGCGGGGGTCATTTTATGCATCAGAAAAAAAATTTTCAAAACACTAAAATGGCTATATCTCCTAAACTATTGGTCTGCGGAGGTCATTTTATGCATCAGAAATAAAATTTCAAAACACTAAAATGGCTATATCTCCTAAACTATTCGTCTGCAAGGGCCATATAATGCACCAGAAAAAAAACATTCAAAACACTAAAATGACTATATCTCCTAAACTATTGGTCTGCGGGGGTCATTTTATGCACCAGAAAAAAAAAATTCAAAACACTAAAATGGCTATATCTCCTAAACAAGGGGTCTGCCAGGGTCTTTTTATGCACCTGAAAAAAAAAAATTTCAAAACACTTAAATGGCTATATCTCCTAAACTCGGGGTCTGCGGGGGTCATATTATGCGCCAGAAAAAAAAAATCAAAACACTAAAATGGCTATATCTCTTAAACTAATCGTCTGCGGGGGTCATATTATGCACCAGAAAAAAAAATAAAAACACTAAAATGGTTGTATCTCCTAAACTAGGGGTCTGCGGGGGTCATTTTATGCACCAGAAAAAAAACAATCAAAACACTAAAATGGCTATATCTCCTCAACTAGGGGTCTGCTGGTGTCATATTATGCACCAGAAAAAAACATTCAAAACACTAAAATGGCCATATCTCCTAAACTAGGCGTCTGCGGGGGTCATTTTATGCACCAGAAAAAAATATTCAAAACACTTAAATGGCTATATCTCCTAAACTAGTCGTCTGCGGGGGTCATTTTATGCACCAGAAAAAAAAAATCAAAACACTAAAATGGCTGTATCTCCTAAACTAGTTGTCTGCGGGGGTCATTTTATGCACCAGAAGAAAAAATTCAAAACACTAAAATGGCTATATCTCCTAAACTAATCGTCTGCTTTCGTCATATTATGCACCAGAAAAAAAACATTCAGAACACTAAAATGGCTATATCTCCTCAACTAGGGGTCTGCTGGTGTCATATTATGCACCAGAAAAAAACATTCAAAACACTAAAATATCCATATCTCCTAAACTAGGCGTCTGCGGGGGTCATTTTATGCACCAGAAAAAAATATTCAAAACACTTAAATGGCTATATCTCCTAAACTAGTCGTCTGCGGGGGTCATATTATGCACCAAAAAAAAATATTCAAAACACTTAAATAGCAATATAAAATAAACTAGGGGTCTGCGGGGGTCATTTTATGTACCAGAAAAAAAAAATCAAAACACTAAAATGGCTGTATCTCCTAAACTAGGGGTCTGCGGGGGTCATTTTATGCACCAGAAAAAAAAAATCAAAACACTAAAATGGCTGTATCTCCTAAACTAGGGGTCTGCGGGGGTCATATTATGCACCAGGAAAAAACATTCAAAACACTAAAATGGAAATATCGCCTAAACTAGGCATCTGCGGGGGTCATTTTATGCACCAGAAAAAAATATTCAAAACACTTAAATGGCTATATCTCCTAAACTGGTGGTCTGCGGGGGTCATATTCTGCACCAGAAAAAAAAATTCAAAACACTAAAATGTCTATATCTCCTAAACCAGACGTCTGCGGGGGGTCATTTTATGCACCAGAAGAAAAACATTCAAAACACTAAAATGGCTATATCTCCTAAACTAGTCGTCTGTGGGGGTCATATTATGCACCAGAAAAAAATATTCAAAACACTTAAATGGCTATATCTCATAAACTAGGGGTCTGCAGGGCTCATTTTATGCACCAGAAAAAAGAATCAAAACACTAAATTGGCTGTATCTCCTAAATTGGTGGTCTGTGGGGGTCATTTTTTGCACCAGAAAAAAAAATCAAAACACTAAAATGGCTGTATCTCCTAAACTAGTGGTCTGCGGGGGTCATTTTATGCACCCGAAAAAAAAAATTTCAAAATCAGAGAGAAAAAAATTCAACCACTAAATTGGCTATATCTCCTTAGCTAGGCGTCTGCGGGGGTTATTTTATGCACCAGAAAAAAAACATTCAAAACACTAAAATGGCTATATATCCTAAACTAGTCGTCTGCGGGGGTCATATTATGCACCAGAAAAAAATATTCAAAACACTTAAATGGCTATATTTCATAAACTAGGGGTCTGCAGGGGTCATTTTATGCACCAGAAAAAAAAAATCAAAACACTAAAATGGCTGTATCTCCTAAACTAGTGGTCTGCGGGGGTCATTTTATGCACCAGTAAAAAAACAATCAAAACACTAAAATGGCTGTATCTCCTAAACTAGTGGTCTGCGGGGGTCATTTTATGCACCCGAAAAAAAAAATTTCAAAATCAGAAAGAAAAAAATCCAACCACTAAAATGGCTAAATCTCCTTAGCTAGGTGTCTGCGGGGGTCATTTTATGCACCAGAAAAAAAACATTCAAATCACTAAAATGGCTATATCTCCTAAACCAGTCGTCTGCGGGGGTCATATTATGCACCAGAAAAAAATATTCAAAACACTTAAATGGCTATATCTCATAAACTAGGGGTCTGCGGGGGTCATTTTATGCACCAGAAAAAAAAAATCAAAACACTAAATTGGCTGTATCTCCTAAACTAGGGATCTACGAGGGTCATTTTAAGCATCAGAAAATAAATTTCAAAACACTAAAATGGCTATATCTCCTAAACTATTCGTCTGCAAAGGCCATATAATGCACCAGAAAAAAAAATTCAAAACACTAAAATGGCTATATCTCCTAAACTAATCTTCTGCGTTCGTCATATTATGCACCAGAAAAAAAACATTCAAAACACTAAAATGGCCATATCTCCTAAACTATTGGTCTGCGGGGGTCATTTTATGCACCAGAAAAAAAAATTCAAAACACTAAAATGGCTATATCTCCTAAACAAGGGGTCTGCGAGTGTCTTTTTATGCACCTGAAAAAAAAATTTTCAAAACACTTAAATGGCTATATCTCCTAAACTCGTGGTCTGCGGGGGTCATATTATGCGCCAGAAAAAAAAAATCAAAACACTAAAATGGCTATATCTCCTAAACTAGTGGTCTGCGGCAGTCATATTATGCACCAGAAAAAAAACATTCAAAACACTAAAATGGCCATATCTCCTAAACTATTGGTCTGCGGGGGTCATTTTATGCACCAGAAAAAAAAATTCAAAACACTAAAATGGCTATATCTCCTAAACAAGGGGTCTGCGAGTGTCATTTTATGCACCAGAAAAAAAAAACAATCAAAACACTAAAATGGCTGTATCTCCTAAACTAGTGGTCTGCGGGGGTCATTTTATGCACCAGAAAAAAAAACAATCAAAACACTAAAATGGCTGTATCTCCTAAACTAGTGGTCTGCGGGGGTCATTTTATGCACCCGAAAAAAAAAAATTCAAAATCAGAAAGAAAAAAATCCAACCACTAAAACGGCTGTATCTCCTAAACTAGTGGTCTGCGGGGGTCATTTTATGCACCAGAAAAAAAACAATCAAAAAACTAAAATGGCTATATCTCCTCAACTAGGGGTCTGCTGGTGTCATATTATGCACCAGAAAAAAACATTCAAAACACTAAAATGGCTATATCTCCTAAACTAGGCGTCTGCGGGGGTCATTTTATGCACCAGAAAAAAAAAATCAAAACACTAAAATGGCTGTATCTCCTAAACTAGTCGTCTGCGGGGGTCATATTATGCACCAGAAAAAAATATTCAAAACACTTAAATGGCTATATCTCATAAACTAGGGGTCTGCGGGGGTCATTTTATGCACCAGAAAAAAAAATCAAAACACTAAAATGGCTGTATCTCCTAAACTAGTTGTCTGCGGGGGTCATTTTATGCACCAGAAAAAAACCAATCAAAACACTAAAATGGCTATATCTCCTAAACTAGAGGTTTGCGTGGGTCATTTTATGCTTAGAAAAAAAAATTCAAAACTCTAAAATATCTACATCTCCTAAACTAGTCGTCTGCGGGGGTCATATTATGCACCAGAAAAAAATATTCAAAACACTTAAATGGCTATATCTCATAAACTAGGGGTCTGCGGGGGTCATTTTATGCACCCGAAAAAAAAAATTTCAAAATCAGAAAGAAAAAAATCCATCCACTAAAATGGCTGTATCTCCTAAACTAGTGGTCTGCGGGGGTCATTTTATGCACCAGAAAAAAAAACAATCAAAACACTAAAATGGCTGTATCTCCTAAACTAGTGGTCTGCGGGGGTCATTTTATGCACCAGTAAAAAAACAATCAAAACACTAAAATGGCTGTATCTCCTAAACTAGTGGTCTGCGGGGGTCATTTTATGCACCCGAAAAAAAAAATTTCAAAATCAGAAAGAAAAAAATCCAACCACTAAAATGGCTAAATCTCCTTAGCTAGGTGTCTGCGGGGGTCATTTTATGCACCAGAAAAAAAACATTCAAATCACTAAAATGGCTATATCTCCTAAACCAGTCGTCTGCGGGGGTCATATTATGCACCAGAAAAAAAAATTCAAAACACTAAAATGGCTATATCTCCTAAACTAATCTTCTGCGTTCGTCATATTATGCACCAGAAAAAAAACATTCAAAACACTAAAATGGCCATATCTCCTAAACTATTGGTCTGCGGGGGTCATTTTATGCACCAGAAAAAAAATTCAAAACACTAAAATGGCTATATCTCCTAAACAAGCGGTCTGCGAGTGTCTTTTTATGCACCTGAAAAAAAAATTTTCAAAACACTTAAATGGCTATATCTCCTAAACTCGTGGTCTGCGGGGGTCATATTATGCGCCAGAAAAAAAAAATCAAAACACTAAAATGGCTATATCTCCTAAACTAGTGGTCTGCGGCAGTCATATTATGCACCAGAAAAAAAAAATACAAAACACTAAAATGGCCATATCTCCTAAACTATTGGTCTGCGGGGGTCATTTTATGCACCAGAAAAAAAAATTCAAAACACTAAAATGGCTATATCTCCTAAACAAGGGGTCTGCGAGTGTTATTTTATGCACCAGAAAAAAAAAACAATCAAAACACTAAAATGGCTGTATCTCCTAAACTAGTGGTCTGCGGGGGTCATTTTATGCACCAGAAAAAAAAACAATCAAAACACTAAAATGGCTGTATCTCCTAAACTAGTGGTCTGCGGGGGTCATTTTATGCACCCGAAAAAAAAAAATTCAAAATCAGAAAGAAAAAAATCCAACCACTAAAACGGCTGTATCTCCTAAACTAGTGGTCTGCGGGGGTCATTTTATGCACCCGAAAAAAAACAATCAAAACACTAAAATGGATATATCTCCTAAACTAGGCGTCTGCGGGGGTCATTTTATGCACCAGAAAAAAAAATCAAAACACTAAAATGGCTGTTTCTCCTAAACTAGTCGTCTGCGGGGGTCATATTATGCACCAGAAAAAAATATTCAAAACACTTAAATGGCTATATCTCATAAACTAGGGGTCTGCGGGGGTCATTTTATGCACCCGAAAAAAAAAATTTCAAAATCAGAAAGAAAAAAATCCAACCACAAAAATGGCTGTATCTCCTAAACTAGTGGTCTGCGGGGGTCATTTTATGCACCAGAAAAAAAACAATCAAAACACTAAAATGGATATATCTCCTAAACTAGGCGTCTGCGGGGGTCATTTTATGCACCAGAAAAAAAATCAAAACACTAAAATGGCTGTATCTCCTAAACTAGTGGTCTGCGGGGGTCATTTTATGCACCCGAAAAAAAAAATTTCAAAATCAGAAAGAAAAAAATCCAACCACTAAAATGGCTGTATCTCCTAAACTAGTCGTCTGCGGGTGTCATATTATGCACCAGAAAAAAAAATTCAAAACACTAAAATGTCTATATCTTCTAAACTAGTCGTCTGCGGGGGTCATATTATGCACCAGAAAAAAATATTCAAAACACTTAAATGGCTATATCTCATAAACTAGGGGTCTGCAGGGGTCATTTTATGCACCAGAAAAAAAAATCAAAACACTAAAATGGCAGTATCTCCTAAACTAGTGGTCTGCGGGGGTCATTTTATGCACCAGAAAAAAAAACAATCAAAACACTGAAATGGCTGTATCTCCTACACTAGTGGTCTGCGGGGGTCATTTTATGCACCCGAAAAAAAAAATTTCAAAATCAGAAAGAAAAAAATCCAACCACTAAAATGGCTGTATCTCCTAAACTAGTAGTCTGCGGGGGTCATTTTATGCACCAGAACAAAAACAATCAAAACACTAAAATGGCTATATCTCCTCAACTAGGGGTCTGCTGGTGTCATATTATGCACCAGAAAAAAACATTCAAAACACTAAAATGGCTATATCTCCTAAACTAGGCGTCTGCGGGGGTCATTTTATGCACCAGAAAAAAAAATCAAAACACTAAAATGGCTGTATCTCCTAAACTAGTGGTCTGCGGGGGTCATTTTATGCACCAGAAAAAAAAAATCAAAACACTAAAATGGCTGTATCTCCTAAACTAGTGGTCTGCGGGGGTTATTTTATGCACCAGAAAAAAATATTCAAAACACTTAAATGGCTATATCTCATAAACTAGGGTTCTGCGGGGGTCATTTTATGCACCAGAAAAAAAAAATCAAAATATTAAATTGGCTGTATCTCCTAAACTTGGGGTCTGCGGGGGTCATTTTAAGCATCAGAAAAAAAATTTCAAAACACTAAAATGGCTATATCTCCTAAACTATTCGTCTGCAAGGGCCATATAATGCACCAGAAATAAAAATTCAAAACACTGAAAGGGCTATATCTCCTAAACTAATCGTCTGCGTTCGTCATATTATGCACCAGAAAAAAACATTCAAAACACTAAAATGGCTATATCTCCTAAACTAGGCGTCTGCAAGGGCCATATAATGCACCAGAAAAAAAACATTCAAAACACTAAAATGGCTATATCTCCTAAACTAGGCGTCTGCGGGGGTCATTTTATGCACCAGAAAAAAAAATCAAAACACTAAAATGGCTGTATCTCCTAAACTAGTCGTCTGCGGGGGTCATATTATGCACCAGAAAAAAATATTCAAAACACTTAAATGGCTATATCTCATAAACTAGGGGTCTGCGGGGGTCATTTTATGCACCCGAAAAAAAAAATTTCAAAATCAGAAAGAAAAAAATCCAACCACTAAAATGGATGTATCTCCTAAACTAGTAGTCTGCGGGGGTCATTTTATGCACCAGAACAAAAACAATCAAAACACTAAAATGGCTATATCTCCTCAACTAGGGGTCTGCTGGTGTCATATTATGCACCAGAAAAAAACATTCAAAACACTAAAATGGCTATATCTCCTAAACTAGGCGTCTGCGGGGGTCATTTTATGCACCAGAACAAAAACAATCAAAACACTAAAATGGCTATATCTCCTCAACTAGGGGTCTGCTGGTGTCATATTATGCACCAGAAAAAAACATTCAAAACACTAAAATGGCTATATCTCCTAAACTAGGCGTCTGCGGGGGTCATTTTATGCACCAGAAAAAAAAAATCAAAACACTAAAATGGCTGTATCTCCTAAACTAGTCGTCTGCGGGGGTCATATTATGCACCAGAAAAAAATATTCAAAACACTTAAATGGCTATATCTCATAAACTAGGGGTCTGCGGGGGTCATTTTATGCACCAGAAAAAAAAATCAAAACACTAAAATGGCTGTATCTCCTAAACTAGTTGTCTGCGGGGGTCATTTTATGCACCAGAAAAAAACCAATCAAAACACTAAAATGGCTATATCTCCTAAACTAGAGGTTTGCGTGGGTCATTTTATGCTTAGAAAAAAAAATTCAAAACTCTAAAATATCTACATCTCCTAAACTAGTCGTCTGCGGGGGTCATATTATGCACCAGAAAAAAATATTCAAAACACTTAAATGGCTATATCTCATAAACTAGGGGTCTGCGGGGGTCATTTTATGCACCCGAAAAAAAAAATTTCAAAATCAGAAAGAAAAAAATCCATCCACTAAAATGGCTGTATCTCCTAAACTAGTGGTCTGCGGGGGTCATTTTATGCACCAGAAAAAAAAACAATCAAAACACTAAAATGGCTGTATCTCCTAAACTAGTGGTCTGCGGGGGTCATTTTATGCACCAGTAAAAAAACAATCAAAACACTAAAATGGCTGTATCTCCTAAACTAGTGGTCTGCGGGGGTCATTTTATGCACCCGAAAAAAAAAATTTCAAAATCAGAAAGAAAAAAATCCAACCACTAAAATGGCTAAATCTCCTTAGCTAGGTGTCTGCGGGGGTCATTTTATGCACCAGAAAAAAAACATTCAAATCACTAAAATGGCTATATCTCCTAAACCAGTCGTCTGCGGGGGTCATATTATGCACCAGAAAAAAAAATTCAAAACACTAAAATGGCTATATCTCCTAAACTAATCTTCTGCGTTCGTCATATTATGCACCAGAAAAAAAACATTCAAAACACTAAAATGGCCATATCTCCTAAACTATTGGTCTGCGGGGGTCATTTTATGCACCAGAAAAAAAATTCAAAACACTAAAATGGCTATATCTCCTAAACAAGCGGTCTGCGAGTGTCTTTTTATGCACCTGAAAAAAAAATTTTCAAAACACTTAAATGGCTATATCTCCTAAACTCGTGATCTGCGGGGGTCATATTATGCGCCAGAAAAAAAAAATCAAAACACTAAAATGGCTATATCTCCTAAACTAGTGGTCTGCGGCAGTCATATTATGCACCAGAAAAAAAACATTCAAAACACTAAAATGGCCATATCTCCTAAACTATTGGTCTGCGGGGGTCATTTTATGCACCAGAAAAAAAAATTCAAAACACTAAAATGGCTATATCTCCTAAACAAGGGGTCTGCGAGTGTCATTTTATGCACCAGAAAAAAAAAACAATCAAAACACTAAAATGGCTGTATCTCCTAAACTAGTGGTCTGCGGGGGTCATTTTATGCACCAGAAAAAAAAACAATCAAAACACTAAAATGGCTGTATCTCCTAAACTAGTGGTCTGCGGGGGTCATTTTATGCACCCGAAAAAAAAAAATTCAAAATCAGAAAGAAAAAAATCCAACCACTAAAACGGCTGTATCTCCTAAACTAGTGGTCTGCGGGGGTCATTTTATGCACCCGAAAAAAAAAATTTCAAAATCAGAAAGAAAAAAATCCAACCACAAAAATGGCTGTATCTCCTAAACTAGTGGTCTGCGGGGGTCATTTTATGCACCAGAAAAAAAACAATCAAAACACTAAAATGGCTATATCTCCTAAACTAGGCGTCTGCGGGGGTCATTTTATGCACCAGAAAAAAAAATCAAAACACTAAAATGGCTGTTTCTCCTAAACTAGTCGTCTGCGGGGGTCATATTATGCACCAGAAAAAAATATTCAAAACACTTAAATGGCTATATCTCATAAACTAGGGGTCTGCGGGGGTCATTTTATGCACCAGAAAAAAAATCAAAACACTAAAATGGCTGTATCTCCTAAACTAGTGGTCTGCGGGGGTCATTTTATGCACCCGAAAAAAAAAATTTCAAAATCAGAAAGAAAAAAATCCAACCACTAAAATGGCTGTATCTCCTAAACTAGTCGTCTGCGGGTGTCATATTATGCACCAGAAAAAAAAATTCAAAACACTAAAATGTCTATATCTTCTAAACTAGTCGTCTGCGGGGGTCATATTATGCACCAGAAAAAAATATTCAAAACACTTAAATGGCTATATCTCATAAACTAGGGGTCTGCAGGGGTCATTTTATGCACCAGAAAAAAAAATCAAAACACTAAAATGGCAGTATCTCCTAAACTAGTGGTCTGCGGGGGTCATTTTATGCACCAGAAAAAAAAACAATCAAAACACTGAAATGGCTGTATCTCCTACACTAGTGGTCTGCGGGGGTCATTTTATGCACCCGAAAAAAAAAATTTCAAAATCAGAAAGAAAAAAATCCAACCACTAAAATGGCTGTATCTCCTAAACTAGTAGTCTGCGGGGGTCATTTTATGCACCAGAACAAAAACAATCAAAACACTAAAATGGCTATATCTCCTCAACTAGGGGTCTGCTGGTGTCATATTATGCACCAGAAAAAAACATTCAAAACACTAAAATGGCTATATCTCCTAAACTAGGCGTCTGCGGGGGTCATTTTATGCACCAGAAAAAAAAATCAAAACACTAAAATGGCTGTATCTCCTAAACTAGTGGTCTGCGGGGGTCATTTTATGCACCAAAAAAAAAAAATCAAAACACTAAAATGGCTGTATCTCCTAAACTAGTGGTCTGCGGGGGTTATTTTATGCACCAGAAAAAAATATTCAAAACACTTAAATGGCTATATCTCATAAACTAGGGTTCTGCGGGGGTCATTTTATGCACCAGAAAAAAAAAATCAAAATATTAAATTGGCTGTATCTCCTAAACTTGGGGTCTGCGGGGGTCATTTTAAGCATCAGAAAAAAAATTTCAAAACACTAAAATGGCTATATCTCCTAAACTATTCGTCTGCAAGGGCCATATAATGCACCAGAAATAAAAATTCAAAACACTGAAAGGGCTATATCTCCTAAACTAATCGTCTGCGTTCGTCATATTATGCACCAGAAAAAAACATTCAAAACACTAAAATGGCTATATCTCCTAAACTAGGCGTCTGCAAGGGCCATATAATGCACCAGAAAAAAAACATTCAAAACACTAAAATGGCTATATCTCCTAAACTAGGCGTCTGCGGGGGTCATTTTATGCACCAGAAAAAAAAAATCAAAACACTAAAATGGCTGTATCTCCTAAACTAGTCGTCTGCGGGGGTCATATTATGCACCAGAAAAAAATATTCAAAACACTTAAATGGCTATATCTCATAAACTAGGGGTCTGCGGGGGTCATTTTATGCACCCGAAAAAAAAAATTTCAAAATCAGAAAGAAAAAAATCCAACCACTAAAATGGATGTATCTCCTAAACTAGTAGTCTGCGGGGGTCATTTTATGCACCAGAACAAAAACAATCAAAACACTAAAATGGCTATATCTCCTCAACTAGGGGTCTGCTGGTGTCATATTATGCACCAGAAAAAAACATTCAAAACACTAAAATGGCTATATCTCCTAAACTAGGCGTCTGCGGGGGTCATTTTATGCACCAGAAAAAAAAATCAAAACACTAAAATGGCTGTATCTCCTAAACTAGTGGTCTGCGGGGGTCATTTTATGCACCAGAAAAAAAAAATCAAAACACTAAAATGGCTGTATCTCCTAAACTAGTTGTCTGCGGGGTTTATTTTATGCACCAGAAAAAAATATTCAAAACACTTAAATGGCTATATCTCATAAACTAGGGTTCTGCGGGGGTCATTTTATGCACCAGAAAAAAAAAATCAAAATATTAAATTGGCTGTATCTCCTAAACTTGGGGTCTGCGGGGGTCATTTTAAGCATCAGAAAAAAAATTTCAAAACACTAAAATGGCTATATCTCCTAAACTATTCGTCTGCAAGGGCCATATAATGCACCAGAAATAAAAATTCAAAACCCTAAAAGGGCTATATCTCCTAAACTAATCGTCTGCGTTCGTCATATTATGCACCAGAAAAAAACATTCAAAACACTAAAATGGCTATATCTCCTAAACTAGGCGTCTGCAAGGGCCATATAATGCACCAGAAAAAAAACATTCAAAACACTAAAATGGCCATATCTCCTAAACTATTGGTCTGCGGGGGTCATTTTATGCATCAGAAAAAAAATTTTCAAAACACTAAAATGGCTATATCTCCTAAACTATTGGTCTGCGGGGGTCATTTTTTGCACCAGAAAAAAAAAATTCAAAACACTAAAATGGCTATATCTCCTAAACTAGGCGTCTGCGGGGGTCATTTTATGCACCAGAAAAAAAAAATCAAAACACTAAAATGGCTGTATCTCCTAAACTAGTCGTCTGCGGGGGTCATATTATGCACCAGAAAAAAATATTCAAAACACTTAAATGGCTATATCTCATAAACTAGGGGTCTGCGGGGGTCATTTTATGCAAAAGAAAAAAAAATCAAAACACTAAAATGGCTGTATCTCCTAAACTAGTTGTCTGCGGGGGTCATTTTATGCACCAGAAAAAAACCAATCAAAACACTAAAATGGCTATATCTCCTAAACTAGAGGTTTGCGTGGGTCATTTTATGCTTAGAAAAAAAAATTCAAAACACTAAAATATCTACATCTCCTAAACTAGTCGTCTGCGGGGGTCATATTATGCACCAGAAAAAAATATTCAAAACACTTAAATGGCTATATCTCATAAACTAGGGGTCTGCAGGGGTCATTTTATGCACCAGAAAAAAAAATCAAAACACTAAAATGGCAGTATCTCCTAAACTAGTGGTCTGCGGCGGTCATTTTATGCACCAGAAAAAAAAACAATCAAAACACTAAAATGGCTGTATCTCCTAAACTAGTGGTCTGCGGGGGTCATTTTATGCACCCGAAAAAAAAAATTTCAAAATCAGAAAGAAAAAAATCCAACCACTAAAATGGCTGTATCTCCTAAACTAGCCGTCTGCGGGTGTCATATTATGCACCAGAAAAAAAAATTCAAAACACTAAAATGTCTATATCTTCTAAACTAGTCGTCTGCGGGGGTCATATTATGCACCAGAAAAAAATATTCAAAACACTTAAATGGCTATATCTCATAAACTAGGGGCTGCAGGGGTCATTTTATGCACCAGAAAAAAAAATCAAAACACTAAAATGGCAGTATCTCCTAAACCAGTGGTCTGCGGGGGTCATTTTATGCACCAGAAAAAAAAACAATCAAAACACTGAAATGGCTGTATCTCCTAAACTAGTGGTCTGCGGGGGTCATTTTATGCACCCGAAAAAAAAAATTTCAAAATCAGAAAGAAAAAAATCCAACCACTAAAATGGCTGTATCTCCTAAGCTAGTAGTCTGCGGGGGTCATTTTATGCACCAGAACAAAAACAATCAAAACACTAAAATGGCTATATCTCCTCAACTAGGGGTCTGCTGGTGTCATATTATGCACCAGAAAAAAACATTCAAAACACTAAAATGGCTAAATCTCCTAAACTAGGCGTCTGCGGGGGTCATTTTATGCACCAGAAAAAAAAATCAAAACACTAAAATGGCTGTATCTCCTAAACTAGTGGTCTGCGGGGGTCATTTTTTGCACCAGAAAAAAAAAATCAAAACACTAAAATGGCTGTATCTCCTAAACTAGTGGTCTGCGGGGGTTATTTTATGCACCAGAAAAAAATATTCAAAACACTTAAATGGCTATATCTCATAAACTAGGGGTCTGCGGGGGTCATTTTATGCACCAGAAAAAAAAAATCAAAATATTAAATTGGCTGTATCTCCTAAATTTGGGGTCTGCGGGGGTCATTTTAAGCATCAGAAAAAAAATTTCAAAACACTTAAATGGCTATATCTCCTAAACTATTCGTCTGCAAGGGCCATATAATGCACCAGAAATAAAAATTCAAAACACTTAAAGGGCTATATCTCCTAAACTAATCGTCTGCGTTCGTCATATTATGCACCAGAAAAAAACATTCAAAACACTAAAATGGCTATATCTCCTAAACTAGGCTTCTGCAAGGGCCATATAATGCACCAGAAAAAAAACATTCAAAACACCAAAATGGCCATATCTCCTAAACTATTGGTCTGCGGGGGTCATTTTATGCATCAGAAAAAAAATTTTCAAAACACTAAAATGGCTATATCTCCTAAACTATTGGTCTGCGGGGGTCATTTTTTGCACCAGAAAAAAAAAATTCAAAACACTAAAATGGCTATATCTCCTAAACAAGGGGTCTGCGAGGGTCTTTTTATGCACCTGAAAAAAAAAATTTCAAAACACTTAAATGGCTATATCTCCTAACCTCGGGGTCTGCGGGGGTCATATTATGCGCCAGAAAAAAAAAATCAAAACACTAAAATGGCTATATCTCCTAAACTAGAGGTTTGCGTGGGTCATTTTATGCTTAGAAAAAAAAATTCAAAACACTAAAATATCTACATCTCCTAAAGTAGTCGTCTGCGGGGGTCATATTATGCACCAGAAAAAAAACATTCAAAACACTAAAATGTCTATATCTTCTAAACTAGTCGTCTGCGGGGGTCATATTATGCACCAGAAAAAAATATTCAAAACACTTAAATGGCTATATCTCATAAACTAGGGGTCTGCAGGGGTCATTTTATGCACCAGAAAAAAAAATCAAAACACTAAAATGGCTGTATCTCCTAAACTAGTGGTCTGCGGGGGTCATTTTATGCACCCGAAAAAAAAAATTTCAAAATCAGAAAGAAAAAAATCCAACCACTAAAATGGCTATATCTCCTTAGCTAGGTGTCTGCGGGGGTCATTTTATGCACCAGAAAAAAAACATTCAAATCACTAAAATGGCTATATCTCCTAAACTAGTCGTCTGCGGGGGTCATATTATGCACCAGAAAAAAATATTCAAAACACGTAAATGGCTATATCTCATAAACTAGGGGTCTGCGGGGGTCATTTTATGCACCAGAAAAAAAAAATCAAAACACTAAATTGGCTGTATCTCCTAAACTAGGGGTCTGCGAGGGTCATTTTAAGCATCAGAAAAAAAATTTCAAACCACTAAAATGGCTATATCTCCTAAACTATTCGTCTGCAAAGGCCATATAATGCACCAGAAAAAAAAATTCAAAACACTAAAATGGCTATATCTCCTAAACTAATCTTCTGCGTTCGTCATATTATGCACCAGAAAAAAAACATTCAAAACACTAGAATGGCCATATCTCCTAAACTATTGGTCTGCGGGGGTCATTTTATGCACCAGAAAAAAAAAATTCAAAACACTAAAATGGCTATATCTCCTAAACAAGGGGTCTGCGAGGGTCTTTTTATGCACCTGAAAAAAAAATTTTCAAAACACTTAAATAGCTATATCTCCTAAACTCGTGGTCTGCGGGGGTCATATTATGCGCCAGAATAAAAAAATCAAAACACTAAAATGGCTATATCTCCTAAACTAGTGGTCTGCGGCAGTCCTTTTATGCACCAGAAAAAAACCAATCAAAACACTAAAATGGCTATATCTCCTAAACTAGAGGTTTGCGTGTGTCATTTTATTCACCAGAAAAAAAAACAATCAAAACACTAAAATGGCTGTATCTCCTAAACTAGTGGTCTGCGGGGGTCATTTTATGCACCAGAAAAAAAAAAATCAAAACACTAAAATGGCTGTATCTCCTAAACTAGTGGTCTGCGGGGGTCATTTTATGCACCCGAAAAAAAAATTTCAAAATCAGAAAGAAAAAAATCCAACCACTAAAATGGCTGTATCTCCTAAACTAGTGGTCTGCGGGGGTCATTTTATGCACCAGAAAAAAAACAATCAAAACACTAAAATGGCTATATCTCCTCAACTAGGGGTCTGCTGGTGTCATATTATGCACCAGAAAAAAACATTCAAAACACTAAAATGGCTATATCTCCTAAACTAGGCGTCTGCGGGGGTCATTTTATGCACCAGAGAAAAAAAAATCAAAACACTAAATTGGCTGTATCTCCTAAACTAGTCGTCTGCGGGGGTCATATTATGCACCAGAAAAAAATATTCAAAACACTTAAATGGCTATATCTCATAAACTAGGGGTCTGCGGGGGTCATTTTATGCACCAGAAAAAAAAATCAAAACACTAAAATGGCTGTATCTCCTAAACTAGTGGTCTGCGGGGGTCATTTTATGCACCAGAAAAAAACCAATCAAAACACTAAAATGGCTATATCTCCTAAACTAGAGGTTTGCGTGGGTCATTTTATGCTTAGAAAAAAAAATTCAAAACACTAAAATATCTACATCTCCTAAAATAGTCGTCTGCGGGGGTCATATTATGCACCAGAAAAAAATATTCAAAACACTTAAATGGCTATATCTCATAAATTAGGGGTCTGCGGGGGTCATTTTATGCACAAGAAAAAAAAAATTTCAAAATCAGAAAGAAAAAAATCCAACCACTAAAATGGCTGTATCTCCTAAACTAGTGGTCTGCGGGGGTCATTTTATGCACCAGAAAAAAAAACAATCAAAACACTGAAATGGCTGTATCTCCTAAACTAGTGGTCTGCGGGGGTCATTTTATGCACCCGAAAAAAAAAATTTCAAAATCAGAAAGAAAAAAATCCAACCACAAAAATGGCTGTATCTCCTAAACTAGTGGTCTGCGGGGGTCATTTTATGCACCAGAAAAAAAACAATCAAAACACTAAAATGGCTATATCTCCTAAACTAGGCGTCTGCGGGGGTCATTTTATGAACCAGAAAAAAAAATCAAAACACTAAAATGGCTGTATCTCCTAAACTAGTCGTCTGCGGGGGTCATATTATGCACCAGAAAAAAATATTCAAAACACTTAAATGCCTATATCTCATAAACTAGGGGTCTGCGGGGGTCATTTTATGCACCAGAAAAAAAAATCAAAACACTAAAATGGCTGTATCTCCTAAACTAGTGGTCTGCGGGGGTCATTTTATGCACCAGAAAAAAACCAATCAAAACACTAAAATTTCTATATCTCCTAAACTAGAGGTTTGCGTGGGTCATTTTATGCTTAGAAAAAAAAATTCAAAACACTAAAATATCTACATCTCCTAAACTAGTCGTCTGCGGGGGTCATATTATGCACCAGAAAAAAATATTCAAAACACTTAAATGGCTATATCTCATAAACTAGGGGTCTGCAGGGGTCATTTTATGCACCAGAAAAAAAAATCAAAACACTAAAATGGCAGTATCTCCTAAACTAGTGGTCTGCGGGGGTCATTTTATGCACCAGAAAAAAAAACAATCAAAACACTAAAATGGCTGTATCTCCTAAACTAATGGTCTGCGGGGGTCATTTTATGCACCCGAAAAAAAAAATTTCAAAATCAGAAAGAAAAAAAATCCAACCACTAAAATGGCTGTATCTCCTAAACTAGTCGTCTGCGGGTGTCATATTATGCACCAGAAAAAAAAATTCAAAACACTAAAATGTCTATATCTTCTAAACTAGTCGTCTGCGGGGGTCATATTATGCACCAGAAAAAAATATTCAAAACACTTAAATGGCTATATCTCATAAACTAGGGGTCTGCAGGGGTCATTTTATGCACCAGAAAAAAAAATCAAAACACTAAAATGGCAGTATCTCCTAAACTAGTGGTCTGCGGGGGTCATTTTATGCACCAGAAAAAACAACAACCAAAACACTGAAATGGCTGTATCTCCTAAACTAGTGGTCTGCGGGGGTCATTTTACGCACCCGAAAAAAAAATTTCAAAATCAGAAAGAAAAAAATCCAACCACTAAAATGGCTGCATCTCCTAAACTAGTAGTCTGCGGGGGTCATTTTATGCACCAGAACAAAAACAATCAAAACACTAAAATTGCTATATCTCCTCAACTAGGGGTCTGCTGGTGTCATATTATGCACCAGAAAAAAACATTCAAAACACTAAAATGGCTATATCTCCTAAACTAGGCGTCTGCGGGGGTCATTTTATGCACCAGAAAAAAAAATCAAAACACTAAAATGGCTGTATCTCCTAAACTAGTCGTCTGCGGGGGTCATATTATGCACCAGAAAAAAATATTCAAAACACTTAAATGGCTATATCTCATAAACTAGCGGTCTGTGTGGGTCATTTTATGCACCAGAAAAAAAAAATCAAAACACTAAAATGGCTGTATCTCCTAAACTAGTGGTCTGCGGGGGTTATTTTATGCACCAGAAAAAAATTTTCAAAACACTTAAATGGCTATATCTCATAAACTAGGGGTCTGCGGGGGTCATTTTATGCACCAGAAAAAAAAAATCAAAATATTAAATTGGCTGTATCTCCTAAACTTGTGGTCTGCGGGGGTCATTTTAAGCATCAGAAAAAAAATTTCAAAACACTAAAATGGCTATATCTCCTAAACTATTCGTCTGCAAGGGCCATATAATGCACCAGAAATAAAAATTCAAAACACTAAAATTGCTATATCTCCTAAACTAATCGTCTGCGTTCGTCATATTATGCACCAGAAAAAAACATTCAAAACACTAAAATGGCTATATCTCCTAAACTAGGCGTCTGCAAGGGCCATATAATGCACCAGAAAAAAAACATTCAAAACACTAAAATGGCCATATCTCCTAAACTATTGGTCTGCGGGGGTCATTTTATGCATCAGAAAAAAAAATTTCAAAACACTAAAATGGCTATATCTCCTAAACTATTGGTCTGCGGGGGTCATTTTTTGCAAGAGAAAAAAAAAATTCAAAACACTAAAATGGCTATATCTCCTAAACAAGGAGTCTGCGAGGGTCTTTTTATGCACCTGAAAAAAAAAATTTCAAAACACTTAAATGGCTATATCTCCTAAACTCGGGGTCTGCGGGGGTCATATTATGCGCCAGAAAAAAAAAATCAAAACACTAAAATGGCTATATCTCCTAAACTAGAGGTTTGCGTGGGTCATTTTATGCTTAGAAAAAAAAATTCAAAACACTAAAATATCTACATCTCCTAAACTAGTCGTCTGCGGGGGTCATATTATGCACCAGAAAAAAAACAATCAAAACACTAAAATGGCTATATCTCCTCAACTAGAGGTCTGCTGGTGTCATATTATGCACCCGAAAAAAAACATTCAAAATACTAAAATGGCTATATCTCCTAAACTAGGCGTCTGCGGGGGTCATATTGTGCACCAGAAAAAAATATTCAAAACACTTAACTGGCTATATCTCATAAACTACGGGTCTGCTGGTGTCATTTTATGCACCAGAAAAAAAAATCAAAACAATAAAATGGCTGTATCTCCTAAACTAGTGGTCTGCGGGGGTCATTTTATGCACCAGAAAAAAAACAATCTAAACACTAAAATGGCTATATCTCCTCAACTAGGGGTCTGCTGGGGTTATATTATGCACCAGAAAAAAAACATTCAAAACACTAAAATGGCTGTATCGCCTCAACTAGTGGTCTGCTGGGGTTATATTATGCATCAGAAAAAAAATATTTAAAACACTGAAATGGCTATATCCCCTAAACTAGGCGTCTGCAGGAGTCATTTTATGCACCAGAAAAAAAAATCCAAACACTAAAATGGCTAAAGCTAGGCGTCTGCGTGGGCCATATTATGCACCAGAAAAAAACATTCAAAACACTAAAATGGCTACATCTCCTCAACTAGGGGTCTGCTGGGGTCATATTATGCACCAGAAAAAAAACATTCAAAACACTAAAATGGCTACATCTCCTAAAATTGGGGTCTGCTGGGGTCATTTTATGCGCCACAAAAAAAAATTCGCAACACTAAATGGGATATATATCCTAAACTATTAGTCTGCGGGTGTCATTTTATGCACCAGAAAAAAAAATTCAAAACACTAAAATGGCTATATCTCCTAAACAAGGGGTCTGCGAGGGTCTTTTTATGCACCTGAAAAAAAAAATTTCAAAACACTTAAATGGTTATATCCCCTAAAATAGGCGCCTGCGGCTGTCATTTTATGCATTAGAAAAAAAAATTCAAAACACTAAATTATCTATATCTCCTAAACTGGTGGTCTCCGGGAGTCATATAATGCACCAGAAAAAAAAAAATTCAAAACACTAAAATGGCTATATATTCTCAACTAGGGGTCTGCTGGGGTTATATTATGCACCAGAAAAAAAACATTCAAAACACTAAAAGGGCTATATCTCCTAAACTAGTCGTCTGCGGGGGTCATTTTATGCACCAGTAAGAAAATTCAAAACACTAAAATGGCTATATCCCCTAAACTAGGCGTCTGCAGGAGTCATTTTATGCACCAGAAAAAAAAAATCCAAACACTAAAATGGCTATATCTCCGTAGCCAAGCGCCTGCGTGGGCCATATTATGCACCAGAAAAAAAACATTCAAAACACTAAAATGGCTACATCTCCTAAACTAGGGGTCTGCTAAGGTCATTTTATGCACCACAAAAAAAAATTCACAACACTAAATGGGCTATATTTCCTAAACTATTAGTCTGCGGGGGTCATTTTATGCACCAGAAAAAAAAAATTCAAAACACTAAAATGGCTATATCTCCTAAACAAGGGGTCTGCGAGGGTCTTTTTATGCACCTGAAAAAAAAAATTTCAAAACACTTAAATGGTTATATCCCCTAAAATAGGCGCCTGCGGCTGTCATTTTATGCATTAGAAAAAAAATTCAAAACACTAAATTATCTATATCTCCTAAACTGGTGGTCTCCGGGAGTCATATAATGCACCAGAAAAAAAAACATTCAAAACACTAAAATGGCTATATATTCTCAACTAGGGGTCTGCTGGGGTTATATTATGCACCAGAAAAAAAACATTCAAAACACTAAAGGGGCTATATCTCCTAAACTAGTCGTCTGCGGGGGTCATTTTATGCACCAGTAAAAAAATTCAAAACACTTAAATGGCTATATCCCCTAAACCAGGCGTCTGCAGGAGTCATTTTATGCACCAGAAAAAAAAAATCCAAACACTAAAATGGCTATATCTCCGTAGCCAAGCGTCTGCGTGGGCCATATTATGCACCAGAAAAAAAACATTCAAAACACTAAAATGGCTACATCTCCTAAACTAGGGGTCTGCTAAGGTCATTTTATGCACCACAAAAAAAAATTCACAACACTAAATGGGCTATATTTCCTAAACTATTAGTCTGCGGGGGTCATTTTATGCACCAGAAAAAAACCAATCAAAACACTAAAATGGCTATATCTCCTAAACTAGAGGTTTGCGTGGGTCATTTTATGCTTAGAAAAAAAAATTCAAAACACTAAAATATCTACATCTCCTAAACTAGTCGTCTGCGGGGGTCATATTATGCACCAGAAAAAAATATTCAAAACACTTAAATGGCTACATCTCATAAACTAGGGGTCTGCAGGGGTCATTTTATGCACCAGAAAAAAAAATCAAAACACTAAAATGGCAGTATCTCCTAAACTAGTGGTCTGCGGGGGTCATTTTATGCACCAGAAAAAAAAACAATCAAAACACTAAAATGGCTATATCTCCTAAACTAGTGGTCTGCGGGGGTCATTTGATGCACCCGAAAAAAAAAATTTCAAAATCAGAAAGAAAAAAATCCAACCACTAAAATGGCTGTATCTCCTAAACTAGTCGTCTGCGGGTGTCATATTATGCACCAGAAAAAAAAATTCAAAACACTAAAATGTCTATATCTTCTAAACTAGTCGTCTGCGGGGTCATATTATGCACCAGAAAAAAATATTCAAAACACTTAAATGGCTATATCTCATAAACTAGGGGTCTGCAGGGGTCATTTTATGCACCAGAAAAAAAAATCAAAACACTAAAATGGCAGTATCTCCTAAACTAGTGGTCTGCGGGGGTCATTTTATGCACCCGAAAAAAAAAATTTCAAAATCAGAAAGAAAAAAATCCAACCACTAAAATGGCTGTATCTCCTAAACTAGTAGTCTGCGGGGGACATTTTATGCACCAGAACAAAAACAATCAAAACACTAAAATGGCTATATCTCCTCAACTAGGGGTCTGCTGGTGTCATATTATGCACCAGAAAAAAACATTCAAAACACTAAAATGGCTATATCTCCTAAACTAGGCGTCTGCGGGGGTCATTTTATACACCAGAAAAAAAAATCAAAACACTAAAATGGCTGTATCTCCTAAACTAGTCGTCTGCGGGGGTCATATTATGCACCAGAAAAAAATATTCAAAACACTTAAATGGCTATATCTCATAAACTAGGTGTCTGCGTGGGTCATTTTATGCACCAGAAAAAAAAAATCAAAACACTAAAATGGCTGTATCTCCTAAACTAGTCGTCTGCGTGGGTCATATTATGCACCAGAAAAAAAACATTCAAAACACTAAAATGGCTATATCTCCTAAACTAGTCGTCTGCGGGGGTCATATTATGCACCAGAAAAAAATATTCAAAACACTTAAATGGCTATATCTCCTAAGCTATGGGTCTGCGGGGGTCATATTATGCACCAGAGAAAAAAATTCAAAACACTAAAATGTCTATATCTGCTAAACTAGACGTCTGCGGGGGTCATTTTATGCACCGGAAAAAAAAATTCAAAACACTAAAATGGCTATATCTCCTAAACTAGTCGTCTGCGGGGGTCATATTATGCACCAGAAAAAAATATTCAATATTCAAACACTTAAATGGCTATATCTCATAAACTGGGGGTCTGCGGGGGTCATTTTATGCACCAGAAAAAAAAATCAAAACACTAAAATGGCTGTATCTCCTAAACTAGTGGTCTGCGGGGGTCATTTTATGCACCAGAAAAAAAACAATCTAAACACTAAAATGGCTATATCTCCTCAACTAGGGGTCTGCTGGTGTCATATTATGCACCAGAAAAAAACTTTCAAAACACTAAAATGGCTATATCTCCTAAACTAGGCGTCTGCGGGGGTCATTTTATGCACCAGAAAAAAAAATCAAAACACTAAAATGGCTGTATCTCCTAAACTAGTAGTCTGCGGGGGTCATTTTATGCACCAGAAAAAAAACAATCAAAACACTAAAATGGCTATATCTCCTCAACTAGAGGTCTGCTGGTGTCATATTATGCACCCGAAAAAAAACATTCAAAATACTAAAATGGCTATATCTCCTAAACTAGGCGTCTGCGGGTGCATATTGTGCACCAGAAAAAAATATTCAAAACACTTAAATGGCTATATCTCATAAACTATTGGTCTGCTGGTGTCAATTTATGCACCAGAAAAAAAAATCAAAACACTAAAATGGCTGTATCTCTTAAACTAGTGGTCTGCGGGGGTCATTTTATGCACCTGAAAAAAAAATTTCAAAATCAGAAAGAAAAAAATCCAACCACTAAAATGGCTATATCTCCTCAACTAGGGGTCTGCTTGTGTCATATTATGCACCAGAAAAAAATATTCAAAACACTTAAATGGCTATATCTCCTAAACTGGTGGTCTGCGGGGGTCATATTCTGCACCAGAAAAAAAATTCAAAGCACTAAAAAGTCTATATCTCCTAAACAAGACGTCTGCGGGGGTCATTTTATGCACCAGAAGAAAAACATTCAAAACACTAAAATGGCTATATCTCCTAAACTAGTCGTCTGCGGGGGTCAAATTATGCACCAGAAAAAAATATTCAAAACACTTAAATGGCTGTATCTCATAAACTAGGTGTCTGCGGCTGTCATTTTATGCATTAGAAAAAAAAATTCAAAACACTAAATTATCTATATCTCCTAAACTGGTGGTCTCCGGGAGTCATATAATGCACCAGAAAAAAAAACATTCAAAACACTAAAATGGCTATATATTCTCAACTAGGGGTCTGCTGGGGTTATATTATGCACCAGAAAAAAACATTCAAAACACTAAAAGGGCTATATCTCCTAAACTAGTCGTCTGCGGGGGTCATTTTATGCACCAGTAAGATAATTCAAAACACTAAAATGGCTATATCCCCTAAACTAGGCGTCTGCAGGAGTCATTTTATGCACCAGAAAAAAAAAATCCAAACACTAAAATGGCTATATCTCCGTAGCCAAGCGTCTGCGTGTGCCATATTATGCACCAGAAAAAAACATTCAAAACACTAAAATGGCTACATCTCCTAAACTAGGGGTCTGCTAAGGTCATTTTATGCACCACAAAAAAAAATTCACAACACTAAATGGGCTATATTTCCTAAACTATTAGTCTGCGGGGGTCATTTTATGCACCAGAAAAAAAAATTCAAAACACTAAAATGGCTATATCTCCTAAACAAGGGGTCTGCGAGGGTCTTTTTATGCACCTGAAAAAAAAAATTTCAAAACACTTAAATGGTTATATCCCCTAAAATAGGCGCCTGCGGCAGTCATTTTATGCATTAGAAAAAAAAATTCAAAACACTAAATTATCTATATCTCCTAAACTGGTGGTCTCCGGGAGTCATAAAATGCACCAGAAAAAAAAACATTCAAAACAATAAAATGGCTATATATTCTCAACTAGGGGTCTGCTGGGGTTATATTATGCACCAGAAAAAAAACATTCAAAACACTAAAAGGGCTATATCTCCTAAACTAGTCGTCTGCGGGGGTCATTTTATGCACCAGTAAAAAAATTCAAAACACTAAAATGGCTATATCCCCTAAACTAGGCGTCTGCAGGAGTCATTTTATGCACCAGAAAAAAAAAAATCCAAACACTAAAATGGCTATATCTGGGCCATATTATGCACCAGAAAAAAAACATTCAAAACACTAAAATGGCTACATCTCCTAAACTAGGGGTCTGCTAAGGTCATTTTATGCACCACAAAAAAAAATTCACAACACTAAATGGGCTATATTTCCTAAACTATTAGTCTGCGGGGGTCATTTTATGCATCAGAAAAAAACCAATCAAAACACTAAAATGGCTATATCTCCTAAACTAGAGGTTTGCGTGGGTCATTTTATGCTTAGAAAAAAAAATTCAAAACACTAAAATATCTACATCTCCTAAACTAGTCGTCTGCGGGGGTCATATTATGCACCAGAAAAAAATATTCAAAACACTTAAATGGTTATATCTCCTAAACTAGTGGTCTGCGGGGGTCATTTTATGCACCAGAAAAAAAAAATCAAAACACTAAAATGGCTGTATCTCCTAAACTAGTCGTCTGCGGGGGTCATATTATGCACCAGAAAAAAAACATTCAAAACACTAAAATGGCTATATCTCCTAAACTAGTCGTCTGCGGGGGTCATATTATGCACCAGAAAAAAATATTCAAAACACTTAAATGGCTATATCTCATAAACTAGGGGTCTGCTGGTGTCATTTTATGCACCAGAAAAAAAAATCAAAACACTAAAATGGCTGTATCTCTTAAACTAGTGGTCTGCGGGGGTCATTTTATGCACCTGAAAAAAAAATTTCAAAATCAGAAAGAAAAAAATCCAACCACTAAAATAGCTATATCTCCTCAACTAGGGGTCTGCTGGTGTCATATTATGCACCAGAAAAAAATATTCAAAACACTTAAATGGCTATATCTCCTAAACTGGTGGTCTGCGGGTGTCATATTCTGCACCAGAAAAAAAATTCAAAGCACTAAAAAGTCTATATCTCCTAAACAAGACGTCTGCGGGGGTCATTTTATGCACCAGAAGAAAAACATTCAAAACACTAAAATGGCTATATCTCCTAAACTAGTCGTCTGCGGGGGTCAAATTATGCACCAGAAAAAAATATTCAAAACACTTAAATGGCTGTATCTCATAAACTAGGGGTCTGCGGCTGTCATTTTATGCATTAGAAAAAAAAATTCAAAACACTAAATTATCTATATCTCCTAAACTGGTGGTCTCCGGGAGTCATATAATGCACCAGAAAAAAAAACATTCAAAACACTAAAATGGCTATATATTCTCAACTAGGGGTCTGCTGGGGTTATACTATGCACCAGAAAAAAACATTCAAAACACTAAAAGGGCTATATCTCCTAAACTAGAGGTTTGCGTGGGTCATTTTATGCTTAGAAAAAAAAATTCAAAACACTAAAATATCTACATCTCCTAAACTAGTCGTCTGCGGGGGTCATATTATGCACCAGAAAAAAATATTCAAAACACTTAAATGGCTATATCTCCTAAACTAGTGGTCTGCGGGGGTCATTTTATGCACCAGAACAAAAACAATCAAAACACTAAAATGGCTATATCTCCTCAACTAGGGGTCTGCTGGTGTCATATTATGCACCAGAAAAAAAAATTCAAAACACTAAAATGGCTATATCTCCTAAACTAGGCGTCTGCGGGGGTCATTTTATGCACCAGAAAAAAAAATCAAAACACTAAAATGGCTGTATCTCCTAAACTAGTCGTCTGCGGGGGTCATATTATGCACCAGAAAAAAATATTCAAAACACTTAAATGGCTATATCTCATTAACTAGGTGTCTGCGTGGGTCATTTTATGCACCAGAAAAAAAAAATCAAAACACTAAAATGGCTGTATCTCCTAAACTAGTCGTCTGCGGGGGTCATATTATGCACCAGAAAAAAAACATTCAAAACACTAAAATGGCTATATCTCCTAAACTAGTCGTCTGCGGGGGTCATATTATGCACCAGAAAAAAATATTCAAAACACTTAAATGGCTATATCTCCTAAGCTATGGGTCTGCGGGGGTCATATTATGCACCAGAGAAAAAAATTCAAAACACTAAAATGTCTATATCTGCTAAACTAGACGTCTGCGGGGGTCATTTTATGCACCGGAAAAAAAAATTCAAAACACTAAAATGGCTATATCTCCTAAACTAGTCGTCTGCGGGGGTCATATTATGCACCAGAAAAAAATATTCAATATTCAAACACTTAAATGGCTATATCTCATAAACTGGGGGTCTGCGGGGGTCATTTTATGCACCAGAAAAAAAAATCAAAACACTAAAATGGCTGTATCTCCTAAACTAGTGGTCTGCGGGGGTCATTTTATGCAAAAGAAAAAAAACAATCTAAACACTAAAATGGCTATATCTCCTCAACTAGGGGTCTGCTGGTGTCATATTATGCACCAGAAAAAAACTTTCAAAACACTAAAATGGCTATATCTCCTAAACTAGGCGTCTGCGGGGGCATATTGTGCACCAGAAAAAAATATTCAAAACACTTAAATGGCTATATCTCATAAACTAGGGGTCTGCTGGTGTCATTTTATGCACCAGAAAAAAAAATCAAAACACTAAAATGGCTGTATCTCCTAAACTAGTCGTCTGCGGGGGTCATATTATGCACCAGAAAAAAAACATTCAAAACACTAAAATGGCTATATCTCCTAAACTAGTCGTCTGCGGGGGTCATATTATGCACCAGAAAAAAATATTCAAAACACTTAAATGGCTATATCTCCTAAGCTATGGGTCTGCGGGGGTCATATTATGCACCAGAGAAAAAAATTCAAAACACTAAAATGTCTATATCTGCTAAACTAGACGTCTGCGGGGGTCATTTTATGCACCAGAAAAAAAATTCAAAGCACTAAAAAGTCTATATCTCCTAAACAAGACGTCTGCGGGGGTCATTTTATGCACCAGAAGAAAAACATTCAAAACACTAAAATGGCTATATCTCCTAAACTAGTCGTCTGCGGGGGTCAAATTATGCACCCGAAAAAAATATTCAAAACACTTAAATGGCTGTATCTCATAAACTAGGGGTCTGCGGCTGTCATTTTATGCATTAGAAAAAAAAATTCAAAACACTAAATTATCTATATCTCCTAAACTGGTGGTCTCCGGGAGTCATATAATGCACCAGAAAAAAAAACATTCAAAACACTAAAATGGCTATATATTCTCAACTAGGGGTCTGCTGGGGTTATATTATGCACCAGAAAAAAACATTCAAAACACTAAAAGGGCTATATCTCCTAAACTAGTCGTCTGCGGGGGTCATTTTATGCACCAGTAAGAAAATTCAAAACACTAAAATGGCTATATCCCCTAAACTAGGCGTCTGCAGGAGTCATTTTATGCACCAGAAAAAAAAAATCCAAACACTAAAATGGCTATATCTCCGTAGCCAAGCGTCTGCGTGGGCCATATTATGCACCAGAAAAAAACATTCAAAACACTAAAATGGCTACATCTCCTAAACTAGGGGTCTGCTAAGGTCATTTTATGCACCACAAAAAAAAATTCACAACACTAAATGGGCTATATTTCCTAAACTATTAGTCTGCGGGGGTCATTTTATGCACCAGAAAAAAAAATTCAAAACACTAAAATGGCTATATCTCCTAAACAAGGGGTCTGCGAGGGTCTTTTTATGCACCTGAAAAAAAAAATTTCAAAACACTTAAATGGTTATATCCCCTAAAATAGGCGCCTGCGGCAGTCATTTTATGCATTAGAAAAAAAAATTCAAAACACTAAATTATCTATATCTCCTAAACTGGTGGTCTCCGGGAGTCATAAAATGCACCAGAAAAAAAAACATTCAAAACAATAAAATGGCTATATATTCTCAACTAGGGGTCTGCTGGGGTTATATTATGCACCAGAAAAAAAACATTCAAAACACTAAAAGGGCTATATCTCCTAAACTAGTCGTCTGCGGGGGACATTTTATGCACCAGTAAAAAAATTCAAAACACTAAAATGGCTATATCCCCTAAACTAGGCGTCTGCAGGAGTCATTTTATGCACCAGAAAAAAAAAAATCCAAACACTAAAATGGCTATATCTGGGCCATATTATGCACCAGAAAAAAAACATTCAAAACACTAAAATGGCTACATCTCCTAAACTAGGGGTCTGCTAAGGTCATTTTATGCACCACAAAAAAAAATTCACAACACTAAATGGGCTATATTTCCTAAACTATTAGTCTGCGGGGGTCATTTTATGCATCAGAAAAAAACCAATCAAAACACTAAAATGGCTATATCTCCTAAACTAGAGGTTTGCGTGGGTCATTTTATGCTTAGAAAAAAAAATTCAAAACACTAAAATATCTACATCTCCTAAACTAGTCGTCTGCGGGGGTCATATTATGCACCAGAAAAAAATATTCAAAACACTTAAATGGCTATATCTCCTAAACTAGTGGTCTGCGGGGGTCATTTTATGCACCAGAAAAAAAAACAATCAAAACACTAAAATGGCTGTATCTCCTAAACTAGTGGTCTGCGGGGGTCATTTTATGCACCCGAAAAAAAAATTTCAAGATCAGAAAGAAAAAAATCCAACCACTAAAATGGCTGTATCTCCTAAACTAGTCGTCTGCGGGTGTCATATTATGCACCAGAAAAAAAAATTCAAAACACTAAAATGTCTATATCTTCTAAACTAGTCGTCTGCGGGGGTCATTTTATGCACCCGAAAAAAAAAATTTCAAAATCAGAAAGAAAAAAATCCAACCACTAAAATGGCTGTATCTCCTAAACTAGTAGTCTGCGGGGGTCATTTTATGCACCAGAACAAAAACAATCAAAACCCTTAAATGGCTATATCTCCTAAACTAGGCGTCAGCGGGGGTCATTTTATGCACCAGAAAAAAAAATCAAAACACTAAACTGGCTGTATCTCCTAAACTAGTCGTCTGCGGGGGTCATATTATGCACCAGAAAAAAATATTCAAAACACTTAAATGGCTATATCTCATAAACTAGGGGTCTGCGTGGGTCATTTTATGCACCAGAAAAAAAAAATCAAAACACTAAAATGGCTGCATCTCCTAAACTAGTGGTCTGCGGGGGTTATTTTATGCACCAGAATAAAATATTCAAAACACTTAAATGGCTATATCTCATAAACTAGGGGTCTGCGGGGGCCATTTTATGCACCAGAAAAAAAAAATCAAAATACTAAATTGGCTGTATCTCCTAAACTTGGGGTTTGCGGGGGTCATTTTAAGCATCAGAAAAAAAATTTCAAAACACTAAAATGGCTATATCTCCTAAACTATTCGTCTGCAAGGGCCATATTATGCACCAGAAATAAAAAATCAAAACACTAAAATGGCTGTATCTCCTAAACTAGTCGTCTGCGGGGGTCATTTTATGCACCAGAAAAAAAAATCAAAACACTAAAATGGCTGTATCTCCTAAACTAGTCGTCTGCGGGGGTCATATTATGCACCAGAAAAAAATATTCAAAACACTTAAATGGCTATATCTCATAAACTAGGGGTCTGCGTGGGTCATTTTATGCACCAGAAAAAAAAAATCAAAACACTAAAATGGCTGCATCTCCTAAACTAGTGGGCTGCGGGGGTTATTTTATGCACCAGAATAAAATATTCAAAACACTTAAATGGCTATATCTCATAAACTAGGGGTCTGCGGGGGCCATTTTATGCACCAGAAAAAAAAAATCAAAATACTAAATTGGCTGTATCTCCTAAACTTGGGGTCTGCGGGGGTCATTTTAAGCATCACAAAAAAACATTCAAAACACTAAAATGGCTATATCTCCTAAACTAGGCGTCTGCAAGGGCCATATAATGCACCAGAAAAAAAACATTCAAAACACTAAAATGGCCATATCTCCTAAACTATTGGTCTGCGGGGGTCATTTTATACACCAGAAAACAAAAATTCAAAACACTAAAATGGCTATATCTTCTAAACTAGGCGTCTGCAAGGGCCATATAATGCACCAGAAAAAAAACATTCAAAACACTAAAAGGGCTATATCTCCTAAACTAGTCGTCTGCGGGGGACATTTTATGCACCAGTAAAAAAATTCAAAACACTAAAATGGCTATATCCCCTAAACTAGGCGTCTGCAGGAGTCATTTTATGCACCAGAAAAAAAAAAATCCAAACACTAAAATGGCTATATCTGGGCCATATTATGCACCAGAAAAAAAACATTCAAAACACTAAAATGGCTACATCTCCTAAACTAGGGGTCTGCTAAGGTCATTTTATGCACCACAAAAAAAAATTCACAACACTAAATGGGCTATATTTCCTAAACTATTAGTCTGCGGGGGTCATTTTATGCATCAGAAAAAAACCAATCAAAACACTAAAATGGCTATATCTCCTAAACTAGAGGTTTGCGTGGGTCATTTTATGCTTAGAAAAAAAAATTCAAAACACTAAAATATCTACATCTCCTAAACTAGTCGTCTGCGGGGGTCATATTATGCACCAGAAAAAAATATTCAAAACACTTAAATGGCTATATCTCCTAAACTAGTGGTCTGCGGGGGTCATTTTATGCACCAGAAAAAAAAACAATCAAAACACTAAAATGGCTGTATCTCCTAAACTAGTGGTCTGCGTGGGTCATTTTATGCTTAGAAAAAAAAATTCAAAACACTAAAATATCTACATCTCCTAAACTAGTCGTCTGCGGGGGTCATATTATGCACCAGAAAAAAATATTCAAAACACTTAAATGGCTATATCTCCTAAACTAGTGGTCTGCGGGGGTCATTTTATGCACCAGAAAAAAAAACAATCAAAACACTAAAATGGCTGTATCTCCTAAACTAGTGGTCTGCGGGGGTCATTTTATGCACCCGAAAAAAAAATTTCAAGATCAGAAAGAAAAAAATCCAACCACTAAAATGGCTGTATCTCCTAAACTAGTCGTCTGCGGGTGTCATATTATGCACCAGAAAAAAAAATTCAAAACACTAAAATGTCTATATCTTCTAAACTAGTCGTCTGCGGGGGTCATTTTATGCACCCGAAAAAAAAAATTTCAAAATCAGAAAGAAAAAAATCCAACCACTAAAATGGCTGTATCTCCTAAACTAGTAGTCTGCGGGGGTCATTTTATGCACCAGAACAAAAACAATCAAAACACTTAAATGGCTATATCTCCTAAACTAGGCGTCAGCGGGGGTCATTTTATTCACCAGAAAAAAAAATCAAAACACTAAAATGGCTGTATCTCCTAAACTAGTCGTCTGCGGGGGTCATATTATGCACCAGAAAAAAATATTCAAAACACTTAAATGGCTATATCTCATAAACTAGGGGTCTGCGTGGGTCATTTTATGCACCAGAAAAAAAAAATCAAAACACTAAAATGGCTGCATCTCCTAAACTAGTGGTCTGCGGGGGTTATTTTATGCACCAGAATAAAATATTCAAAACACTTAAATGGCTAAATCTCATAAACTAGGGGTCTGCGGGGGCCATTTTATGCACCAGAAAAAAAAAATCAAAATACTAAATTGGCTGTATCTCCTAAACTTGGGGTTTGCGGGGGTCATTTTAAGCATCAGAAAAAAAATTTCAAAACACTAAAATGGCTATATCTCCTAAACTATTCGTCAGCAAGGGCCATATTATGCACCAGAAATAAAAAATCAAAACACTAAAATGGCTGTATCTCCTAAACTAGTCGTCTGCGGGGGTCATTTTATGCACCAGAAAAAAAAATCAAAACACTAAAATGGCTGTATCTCCTAAACTAGTCGTCTGCGGGGGTCATATTATGGTTAGGTTAGGTTAGGTAAGAGTGGCTGTTGGAAATACCAACCCACTTAGGCCTATTGGCCCATTGTGATGCCACGTGGATCTATGATCTTCTTACTACTGGAACCAGTTTGAGCTTTTAATAAAGCGTAGGAGACTGTTAACGTCTATTTTTTCTAGATCGTTTAGGTCGTTGTAGAAGAAAGCTCCTAGGTGAAGCTTCCTTCTCTGAGAGAGAGCTGGGCATGTGCAGAGTAGGTGGGGGATTGTCTCCTCCTCTTCCTCGTCCATGCAGCTTCTACAAAAATCGTTAGTAAAAGCGCCAAGCCTTCTTGCGTGCTTGCCTATGAGGCAGTGTCCGGTAATGACACCTATTATGGCGCTGAGATGTTTCCTTTCTAAGAGGATCAGACACTTAGATCGACTCAGATCCAGCTTTGGCCAGATCTGTTTTGTCGCTAGACATGTTTGTCCAGCAGTCCATCTAAGGTCCGTTCTTTTATTGGCATCTAGCTTTAGTGTTAGTTTGCACGTAGCGATTGGTATACCTATACTACCTTTGTCTGGTAGGATAGGTAGAGTGGTTCCAATTTTGGCGAGTTCATCGGCTCTGCAGTTCCCTGGAATGTCTCTGTGGCCCGGCACCCAACAGAGGTGAATGTTGAACTGCTCTGCCATCTCCATGAGAGATGATCGGCATTCAAGGGCAGTTTTAGAACACAATGAGACCGAGTCCAGGGACTTGATGGCGGCCTGACTATCCGAAAATATGCGGATATCCTTTGCAGATATCACGTTTTTCTTCAGCCAGGACAGAGCTTCTTTAATCGCCAAAATTTCCGCCTGGAACACGCTACAGTGATTTGGAAGGCGGAAAGAGAGGCTTAGGTTAAGCTTATCTGAGAAAACACCGCCGCCAACTCCGCTGTCGGTTTTAGATCCATCTGTGTAGAGATGGATTGACTTGTCCTCCATGAAAGCATCCTCCTCCCAGAATGATCTAGAGGGGAAGCTTACATGGAAGTTTTTGTCAAACCAAAGTTCAGGTATGGTGTAATCGGTGTTCTCTGTGAGGATTCCTAATGTATTAAGAATGTTGGCGTGGCCAAATGAATTATTTGTCCACTGTTTAGTCGCTTTAAGGCGAATAGCTGCAGTCGCAGCTACTTGCTTGCTAAAAATGTCGAGGGGTGTCAAGTGAAGCAGAATATCTAATGCCGCAGAGGGGGTAGACCGCAAGGCTCCGCTTGTGCATAGACATGCTGTTCTTTGGACTCTGCTTAATTTAATGCAGTTGACTGCATTTTCCAAGGCCGTCCACCAGACAACCACCCCGTAAGTGAGTATCGGTCTTATGACCGAGATGTATAGCCAGTGGGTTATGCGAGGTTGAAGGCCCCATTTGTTCCCAATGGCTTTCTTGCAGGAGAATAAAGCTATTGTAGCTTTATTGACTCTTTCTTGAATGTTAGGTTTCCAGTTTAGTTTCCTGTCAAAAATGAGACCCAGATATTTTGCTGTATCGGAGAAAGCTAAACTGGTACCGTTTATTGAAGGAGGGTCTATGATTGGAATTTTATATTTCCTAGAAAAGAGGACAAGATCAGTTTTATGGGGGTTTATTCCCAATCCACAGCGATCTGCCCAGCAGGTTAATCTGTTAAGATTTACTTGGAGGAGTTCTTTAATGGTATTTAAATGTTTTCCTGAGACGGCTATGGCAACGTCATCCGCATAGGCAATCACTCTGCTACCACCCTCTTCCAGGTATATCAGTAGTTCGTTAACCACTAAGTTCCAAAGAAGGGGGGAGAGGACACCGCCTTGCGGCGTACCCCTGCTGACATATCTTTTAGCAGAAGTCTCACCCAGTTTGGAGTTGATTATCCTGCTTGTTAGCATTAGATTAATCAGCTCCCCAAGTGAGTCGTCTACCTGCAGAGTTGACAACGCAGTCGTGATTGCGGATGTGTTGACGTTGTTAAAGGCGCCCTCTATGTCCAGGAAAGCAACCATTGTGTACTCCTTATATTGTAGGGATCGTTCGATGTGGCTAGTCAGAGAGTGCAAAGCCGTTTCCACCGACTTTCCTTTACAGTAGGCATGTTGAGCCGTAGACAGAAGTCTTGGATCAACTTTAGCTCGAATATGGATATCAATCAGTCGTTCTAAAGTTTTCAGAAGGAATGACGATAGACTTATGGGTCTGAGGTCCTTTGGGACCACATGAGAACATTTTCCAGCTTTGGGAATGAATACTACATTGACTTCTCTCCATAACAGTGGAATGTGGATAAGTTCTACACAGCTCCTCATAATATTTTCCAACACTGGTAGAATAATATCTGAGGATCTCTGTAGCTCGGCAGGTATAATACCGTCCGGACCAGCAGACTTGTATGGTTTGAAGCTATGTAGCGCCCAGAGCAGTTTGTCTCTCGTAATCAGACTATGAATTTTGGTCACGGTTGCAGTAGGCTTGTTTGGGCTGCTACTGGCCGCGAGTTGGGAGCTACCTGGAAAGTGGGTGTCCAGAAGCAGGTTGAGTGATTCATCACTTGAGGTTGTCCAAGAGCCATCGGTTTTTTTCAAACAGCTGGGCATCATAGGATTTGTGGAGAGGATTTTTCTTAGCCGCGAAGCCTCAGAGGTTTCTGTAATTTTGTCACAGAATGACCTCCAGGATTGTCGCTTTGCCTTCCTCAGTTCTTTTTTGTATAATTTGAGGGATTCTTTATATGAGTCCCAGTCGGTCACTTTTCTTGTGCTTTTTGCTGCGTTGAAAAGTTTTCTGCATGTGTTTCTGAGCAGTCCTAGTGCCGATGTCCACCAGTGTGGCTTTTTCTTGCCTCTTGGTTGAATAAGAGGGCAGGAAGCGGCCATAGCCTTATTGAGAGTCAGAGTAAATTCCCTGACTTTCATGTCGAGCTCATTGGTGTCACGCGGGGGACTTGATAGTTTGGAGGATATCGTTTCCGATAGGATTCCTCTATATTTTGTCCAATCAGTTTTCCGGTAGTTCCGGAAAGTTGGTTGGCGAGGGGGAGCATCACTCAGACTGAATTGGATGTACCTATGGTCCGAAAAGGAGTGTTCAGACGATACCATCCAGTTTGTTAGCCTTTGGGTGATGCTGTCGGAGACAAGAGTAATATCTAAAACTTCTTGTCGGTTTTTTGTTATGAAAGTGGGCTCATTGCCAATATTGCAAATTAAGAGGTTAGTACTTAAAATATAGTCTAAAAGTGACTCACCTCTATCATTGATGTCGGTACTGCCCCATACCGTATGATGTGCGTTGGCGTCGCATCCGATTATGAGGCCAGTTTTTTGCCTTCCCGCTTCCAGTGCCACCCTTTCTAGGTTATCACCAGGGAGAGGGCCCACTTGGTCGTGGCCAAGGTAAGCCGATGCCAGCCAGTATGAGCCTTTGGCAGTTTCTAATCTGGCAACGGTTAGGTCGGGGTCACTGAGGTTGGGAAGTAGAAACACATTAAGGCTACGTTTCACTAATATACAAGTTCTAATCTTACCTTTGTCTCTTGTATAGAGCGGAACGTATGAGGGTGTCCTAAGTCCACGAACCACGCCTTCTGCAATCCATGGTTCCTGGATTAGAATAATGTCTTCTGCGCTTTTGGAAAGACGCAGAATGAGTGTGGCCGAAGCCTTTTTTGAGTGGTGGAGATTAATCTGGAGAAACCGTATCATTGCTACAGTCTTCCAGAGTCGCCTCCACCACGGTGTTGTTGAGGTCCTCCGATTCTGAAGATGTGCCCAAGAGCTCATCTTCAATCTCTGATCGTGTAGAACCTCTATTTGCTTCGCCATCGGTTTCCATTTCCGACAATGTGTCAGAATCGGAGACCGACGGCTTTGTAGTCACCTCGGACAGATTGGAGTCATCGCTATCCAATTCTGGAAAGGATATCGATGCTCCAAGATCCACGGTTGTGATGTCAGGTGTTAAAGGAGGAGGAGATTGCTTATCAGCATCCAACTCATCCTTTTTGTACACCCTTAAATGAATGGACTCGAATCCAAACCGAATCATGCCTTTCGTCTGCGCCAGAGGATTAAGGGATTCCTTATTGATCACAATTAACGCGCATCTATAAGAACCCCTTAGTTCCTCCAGTTTCGCGACTTTCCAGTCATGAGTCGGAAGAGTCGGGTTGCTGAGCCGGATGATTTCCAGGATATTTTCTGGAGAGGAGGGTTCGGCTGGAATCCAGGTACGAGTTCGAGGTCTACTAGGAATGTCTTCCTTAGATACGACCTCGAGTTTTGCACCTGGCCAAACCTCTCCTAAACCATCGATGGCCTTGGTGAAGAGATCGAGAGATCTCTGGTCGGAGCAAGCGATGAGCTTGACATGGCCTTGGTGCCAGCCAGCGTCGCTTGTGATAGGAGGTGGTCCTGGGTTCTCCCGCATGATGGCCAAGAAGTTGCTGGAGAGCTTCAACTTGACCAATTGCCACCGTTCCGGTGTAATGGAACCGTCGGTATCGCTTCTATCGATCACCGCGATCACCAATGCGTCCTTTAGGACTTCGTTATAGGACTTCAGAGATCTGCTGTTGGATGTGGAACTGAACTGAATTCTGGGCCTCTTGGAAACCGATACGGTTTCCTCCAACGATCTCTGACGCTTAGAGGAGTCTTTTGACAATTTGTGAGCAATGGAAGCAGTGGGAAATCCATCTTTTAGGATGTTTTTAGCCCACTCAACCTTGCTCTTTATTTCCGCACTTCTCTCCACCTCCGGAATGGATCCGAAGGTTTTGATAATGCGTGAAGCATTTCGGCGTCTTATGTATAGCGCCTTAGATGGAGCTTGCCGATGCGGCTGAGCTCCAGATTCCTCTTTGGAGGGAGGAGTTTTGGTAGCAGCAACAAGTCCGTGGCCTGCCACAAACTTGCTGCTGCTGGGGGCGGGGGAAGTGATAGGACCATGGCTTGCCACAGTCTTAACACTCCCCAAAGGAGTTTTGGTAGCAGCGACAAGTCCGTGGCCTGCCACAAACTTGCTGCTGCTAGGGGCGGACGAAGTGATAGGACCGTGGCTTGCCACAGTCCTAACACTCCCTGAAGGAGTTTTGGTAGCCGCGACAAGTCCGTGGCCTGCCACAAACTTGCTGCTGCTAGGGGTGGAGGAGGTGATAGGACCATGGCCTGCCACAGTCTTAACACTTCCTGAATTCTTTTTATTTGGCTTGTTCCTTTTGCCTTTAGAGGATGGCGCACCATGGCCTGCCACAGTTTTGCCTCCTCTCGGCAATGCAGGAGCCTTGCCGGTAGTCGGTGTAGTCACCGTTCCACCGCCCGGTAATTGAGGAGTACCGGCCTCGGTTTTTGTTTTCAGATTATTGTCCATAATAGTCCCACGAGTAGCGGAGAAAGGGATGTCCATCTGTACAGAGATCCGCCATATACAGATAAGGCTAGCTAATCCGGAGGTCGCCAGGTATCCGGATACTCCGTTTGCGACTGAGCTATTTTTGGAGATACTGGGCCCTCAGCCAGGTTGATCTTCGGCACGGGTCGTATAACACCTTGATCCAGCCCAGGGGAATGATGGAGTGCTTTGGGAGTTGGGGAGGGGGGGGGGGAGCATCCTTTGGTTTCAGGACTCGTCTGGAGAATTTCTTCTCGAGAGTCATTGACCCTACTCAGCCTCTACAACTCGACAAGTTCGATGCTCACGGTAGAAGGGGTCATATTATGCACCAGAAAAAAATATTCAAAACACTTAATTGGCTATATCTCATAAACTAGGGGTCTGCGTGGGTCATTTTATGCACCAGAAAAAAAAAATCAAAACACTAAAATGGCTGCATCTCCTAAACTAGTGGGCTGCGGGGGTTATTTTATGCACCAGAATAAAATATTCAAAACACTTAAATGGCTATATCTCATAAACTAGGGGTCTGCAAGGGCCATATAATGCACCAGAAAAAAAACATTCAAAACACTAAAATGGCCATATCTCCTAAACTATTGGTCTGCGGGGGTCATTTTATACACCAGAAAACAAAAATTCAAAACACTAAAATGGCTATATCTTCTAAACTAGGCGTCTGCAAGGGCCATATAATGCACCAGAAAAAAAAAACTTTCAAAACACTTAAATGGCTATATCCCCTAAACTAGAGGTCTGCTGGGGTCATATTATGCACCAGAAAAAAACCTTCAAAATGCAAAAATGGCCATATCTTCTAAACTAGGGGTTTGCTGGGGTCATATTATGCACCAGAAAACAAAAAACATTCAAAACACTTAAATGGCTATATCTCCTAAACAAGGGGTCTGCGGAGGTCATTTTATGCACCAGAAAAAAAAACTTTCAAAACAGTTAAATGGCTATATCTCCTAAACTAGAGGTCTGCTGGGGTCATATTATGCACCAGAAAAAAACATTCAAAATGCTAAAATAGCCATATCTCCTAAACTATGGGTCTGCTGGGGTCATATTGTGCACCAGAAAAAGAACATTCAAAACACTTAAATGGCTATATCCCCTAAACTATCGGTCTGCTGGGGTCATATTATGCACCAGAAAAAAACATTCAAAATGCAAAAATGGCCATATCTTCTAAACTAGGGGTCTGCTGGGGTCATATTATGCACCAGAAAACAAAAAACATTCAAAACACTTAAATGGCTATATCTCCTAAACTAGGGGTCTGCGGAGGTCATTTTATGCACCAGGAAAAAAACTTTCAAAACGCTAAAATGGCCATATCTCCTAAACTAGGGGTCTGCGGGGGTCATTTTATGCACCAGGAATAAAACTTTCAAAACACTAAAATGGCTATATCTCCTAAACTAGGCGTCTGTGGGTGTTATATTATGCACCAGAAAAAAACATTCAAAATACTAAAATGGCTATATCTCCTAAACTAGGGGTCTGCGGAGGTCTTTTTATGCACCAGAAAAAAAAAAACTTTCAAAACACTTAAATGGCTATATCCCCTAAACTAGAGGTCTGCTGGGGTCATATTATGCACCAGAAAAAAACATTCAAAATGCAAAAATGGCCATATCTTCTAAACTAGGGTTCTGCTGGGGTCATATTATGCACCAGAAAACAAAAAACATTCAAAACACTTAAATGGCTATATCCCCTAAACAAGGGGTCTGCGGAGGTCATTTTATGCACCAGAAAAAAAAACTTTCAAAACAGTTAAATGGCTATATCTCCTAAACTAGAGGTCTGCTGGGGTCATATTATGGACCAGAAAAAAACATTCAAAATGCTAAAATGGCCATATCTCCTAAACTATGGGTCTGCTGGGGTCATATTATGCACCAGAAAAAGAACATTCAAAGCACTAAAATGGCTATATTTCCTAAACTCTGGGTCTGCGGGGGTCATATTATGCACCAGAAAGAACATTCAGAGCACTAAAATGGTTATATCTCCTAAACTAGGGATCTGCGGGGGTCATTTTATGCACCAGGAAAAAAACTTTCAAAAAACTAAAATGGCCATATCTCCTAAACTAGGCGTCTGCTGGGGTCATATTATGCACCAGAAAAAAAAAACTTTCAAAACACTTAAATGGCTATATCTGCTAAACTAGGGGTCTTCGGAGGTCATTTTATGCACCAGAAAAAAAAAACTTTCAAAACACTTAAATGGCTATATCTCCTAAACTAGAGGGCTGCTGGGGTTATATTATGCACCAGAAAAAGAACATTCAAAACACTAAAATGGCTGTATTTCCTAAACTAGGGATCTGCTTTGGTCATATTATGCACCAGAAAAAGAACATTCAAAACTCAAAAATGGCTATATTTCCTAAACTCTGGGTCTGCGGGGGTCATATTATGCACCAGAAAGAACATTCAAAGCACTTAAATGGCTATATCTCCTAAACTAGGGGTCTGCTGGGGTCATATTATGCACCAGAAAAAGAACATTCAAAACACTAAAATGGCTATATCTCCTAAACTAGTTGTCTGCGGGGGTCATTTTATGCACCAGGAAAAAAACTTTCAAAACGCTAAAATGGCCATATCTCCTAAACTAGGGGTCTGCGGGGGTCATTTTATGCACCAGGAATAAAACTTTCAAAACACTAAAATGGCTATATCTCCTAAACTAGGCGTCTGCGGGTGTTAAATTATGCACTAGAAAAAAACATTCAAAATACTAAAAGGCTATATCTCCTAAACTAGGGGTCTGCGAAGGTCATTTTATGCACCAGAAAAAAAAAACTTTCAAAACACTTAAATGGCTATATCCCCTAAACTAGAGGTCTGCTGGGGTCATATTATGCACCAGAAAAAAACCTTCAAAATGCAAAAATGGCCATATCTTCTAAACTAGGGGTCTGCTGGGGTCATATTATGCACCAGAAAACAAAAAACATTCAAAACACTTAAATGGCTATATCTCCTAAACTAGGGGCCTGCGGAGGTCATTTTATGTACCAGAAAAAAAAACTTTCAAAACAGTTAAATGGATATATCTCCTAAACTAGAGGTCTGCTGGGGTCATACTGTGCACCAGAAAAAGAACATTCAAAACACTTAAATGGCTATATCCCCTAAACTATCGGTCTGCTGGGGTCATATTATGCACCAGAAAAAAACATTCAAAATGCTAAAATAGCCATATCTCCTAAACTATGGGTCTAGTTTAGTTTTTTTTTAGTTTTTATGCATTTTTATTTATATTACTTAATTTACTCTTAAATGCTATACAAAAAAACGCTTAAAAATTAGCTTAAATAACTTACAAATAATCTTATACTAACTTACTGGCCCCATGCGAGCACTCTAAGTTAAACCTAGCACTTAAACTATGTCTTTCGACGTATCTTACAGTCTATATTTATTTTTACATTCATTGAAACTAAAACTAAGAAAATAAATTTTATATAAAAACTTAGTAAATGGACAGTTTTTTTAAATACTATTATAAAAACTTAAAACTAAAAACTTACAGACTACCTAAAAATAAATCTTAATCTACTTAACCTACTTACATCTAATACATTATATATACATACATGATATATATATACCTAATATATAGATATATGTATATATATATATGTTTTTTCTTTTATAATTTTATATTTTTATTAGTTTTTTTTGTTTTTGTTTTTATATATTTTTTTTCTTAAACCTATCTTACTCCTACTTAAAACTATGTAAGCCGGCCATGGCTAAAAGAAAAATTAGGCGACCCACTTTGCTTCACATGAAGCTAACAAGTATTGGATTAATTCGACGACGAAGCATCCTCTCCTTCAAAAAGCCACCAAAATTATTGGTGCTGCTGAGCAACATCCTTCATGTCGCGACTCCCTACCGCCCTACTGAACCGGAGACGCTCCGCACTGCCGTGTGCGACGTCTCTGTCGTAGTTGCGTCGCCTGTCCGCAGCTGTTCGAGCGACGTGGAAGATTAGCGGCACCGCCAATCTGTCCTGGATCAGACCTTTACTATCTAGGTAGAGGAACGCTTCTGGAGGAATAAAGCCGTCAAAGCGAACTCTCTCGTGATACATATAATTAGGGTAGTAAGCCCCGGAGATCAGGTTGTTTGCCGAGGTCATTGCTCTTGCAATGTGCCTTCGAGTCAACCTAATGACGGAATTGTCCACTCTTATTAGGTTCGCCCTATTGTATAAGACCTCATTACGATAGAATTTTATGTACTCAGATTCTGGCGTTCTGTATAAGCGAAGACAAGCCCTAAGGCAAGCCCTCTCAAACACCCGAAACTTTCCCAATAAACTTGCTCTCACGTTGAACCACACGGGACACCCAAATACAAGCATGGGCCTGATAAGGGCCATGTAGCAAATCACCTTCACCCTCGCATCGAGTTGGCTGTTATAAAACAGTCTCCTTGTAAGGGCAAAAGCACCTCTGGCTCTGGCCAGAGCAACATCTATATGTTTGTTAAAATACAGATATTGATCTAGCCAGATCCCAAGGTATCTGACTACATTTCGACAAGCAAGTGGCTGTCCATGTTGTCCGACGATAGAGAACTTTCGCCAATTCTTTCTGGTATCCCTAGAGGCCCCAGACAAAGGCGTTCTAAACAGAATGGTTTCCGACTTCTGAAAGTTGATTTTCAGCTTCCAGTCGTCGCAATATCGTTTAATTTTATCGAAGTCACGTTGCAAAAGCATATTAATGACCTCAATTTTTGGACCTGATCTGTACGCGATTAAGTCGTCTGCGTACGCTATGGCATGGTGAAGTGAACCTATCAGATCACTTGTGTAAATGTTGAATAGGATCGGCGAATTTACCGCACCTTGTTGCAGACCGTTTTTAATGTTAAATGTTCCAGCGGAAGTCACATCGCCATTCTTCACGATGAACTGTCTACTGGAGAGCATATCAAAAAGAATATACAGCAGTGGTTTACTAATGCCCAACCTGTCCAGCTTGAAAAAGAGTCCTTCTAACCATACGGTATCGAAGGCCTTCTCCAAGTCAATCAGGCAGGCACCAGTGCACTGGTTCTTGCCTTTGTTCCATTGGATATCAGAAACCAGTTTAGACGCGGCATGAATGATATCATGCCCCGCCTTGAAACCGAATTGATTATCCGGAACGATATGTTTGTCCTCAACCCACTTCGTCAGGACTCTATTGATCACCTTCTCGAAAACCTTGCTGATGTTTGGAAGTAGACTGATCGAGCGGAGATTCGCCGGATTGGAAGTATCTTTATTCCTTTTAGGGATGGGATGTACCACCGCCGTTTTCCAATGCGCTGGATAATGTGCATTATTCATTGCATTATTAAACAGGGTGGTATAAATGTCCACCGCTTCTAGTAGGAGATGTCGAAGCACAATGTTCGGTATTTTATCGGTTCCCACTGATTTCTTACTTCTAAGCGATTCGAAGATCGTTCGAAGCTCTTCCTTCGAAATGAACGGTGGTAATACCCTTTCGTTGGTGATGACATTATTTGCCATATTCTCGTCACTGAACTGGGTGAAACCCGAGCTCTCGAATCGCCAATTTACAATTTCATTTCGAAGGTAGAAATTGTGCACAAGGACTCGACTCTCCAGGTCGTGGTTCGGGCCAATGATGTCATTCGCCTTGTACACTTCCTGGAAAGTCGCTCCTATAGCCTCTACCTTCTCCTGCGGATCCTCGACCACAAAGAAGTTGTCATCATCAACTGCCTCATTTGGATCAATGCCTGCTGCTACAAGTATTTGTTCGTTGTTCGTCGTTCGGGCGATTCTAAGACATGGAAGGTCGTTCTGATTATTTCTCCGGAATATTTTATTTATTTGCGGGAACATATTCGGGTTGCTGGTGTTTACAGCCCGAATTCTATTGTTCCAATACAAACTTACAGAATTTCTGTAATTTTCCTTTATTAATGTTTGGAGGTTTTTAATCGACGATTTCAATGTCATGATCTCCGGGTTACGTCTGTTAGTGAACTGTCTGTACAAAGTTTTTAGTCTTGACAGCAGTCTACTTTTATGTCGGTGCAGTGCGTCAATGGTTGCGTTGCGGAATAAGTCTTCGTTGTCAGTGTGTTGATACCGAGGTATCGTTTTGTCCATTGTTCGTTTAATTGTCTCGTCCATTAGTTTTAGATACCTGTCAATCTCCTCGTTTGACAGATTTCTATTGGACGGTGGGTAGAGCGAATTCGAGGAGAGTGCTCTCGTCAGTATTCTTGAGAAGTGTGTCCAACGCACTCTACTATAATTGTAGGAATGCCTTTGAACAAACTCATCCAATTCCGCAATTTCTTTGGGAACAGTTATTTCGGTGCTGAGACCGCAATGGTCACTGTCATACACGAAAGTTTGTAGACAGTTTGTTGGTTAGTGCACGTCAGTTGTATTCGTGAGTCGAACAGCAGGAGATCCAAATAGGACCCGTGTCTGGGAAACGACGGACTATCCGTCGCTTTGAGGCCGAGTCGATACATCACCCTGTGCTGGCCCCACCAATTGAATAGTAGGTTCCCTCTAGTATTTGGTATATTGTTTCCCCAATCACTGTGTTTAGCGTTGAAATCTCCGCCGATAATAAAATAGTTGTCTTCCAATTCCAGCCTCAGGAATCGAAAAAGTGTCTCGAGCTCTGAGATGAATAAGGTGGATTGAGTAGCCTTAGGTGCATAGACAGACACCATGTACAACCGCTTTCCACTACGGAGAGGAATGCACATGACGCATGCTTCCAGCACCTGAAAAAACTATGGGTCTGCTGGGGTCATATTGTGCACCAGAAAAAGAACATTCAAAACACTTAAATGGCTATATCCCCTAAACTATCGGTCTGCTGGGGTCATATTATGCACCAGAAAAAAACATTCAAAATGCAAAAATGGCCATATCTTCTAAACTAGGGGTCTGCTGGGGTCATATTATGCACCAGAAAACAAAAAACATTCAAAACACTTAAATGGCTATATCCCCTAAACTAGGGGTCTGCGGAGGTCATTTTATGCACCAGGAAAAAAACTTTCAAAACGCTAAAATGGCCATATCTCCTAAACTAGGGGTCTGCGGGGGTCATTTTATGCACCAGGAATAAAACTTTCAAAACACTAAAATGGCTATATCTCCTAAGCTAGGCGTCTGCGGGTGTTATATTATGCACCAGAAAAAAACATTCAAAATACTAAAATGGCTATATCTCCTAAACTAGGAGTCTGCGGAGGTCATTTTATGCACCAGAAAAAAAAACTTTCAAAACAGTTAAATGGCTATATCTCCTAAACTAGAGGTCTGCTGGGGTCATATTATGCACCAGAAAAAAACATTCAAAATGCTAAAATGGCCATATCTCCTAAACTATGGGTCTGCGGTGGTCATATTATGCACCAGAAAAAGAACATTCAAAGCACTAAAATGGCTATATTTCCTAAACTCTGGGTCTGCGGGGGTCATATTATGCACCAGAAAGAACATTCAGAGCACTAAAATGGTTATATCTCCTAAACTAGGGATCTGCGGGGGTCATTTTATGCACCAGGAAAAAAACTTTCAAAAAACTAAAATGGCCATATCTCCTAAACTAGGCGTCTGCTGGGGTCATATTATGCACCAGAAAAAAAAAACTTTCAAAACACTTAAATGGCTATATCTCCTAAACTAGGGGTCTTCGGAGGTCATTTTATGCACCAGAAAAAAAAAACTTTCAAAACACTTAAATGGCTATATCTCCTAAACTAGAGGGCTGCTGGGGTTATATTATGCACCAGAAAAAACATTCGAAATGTTAAAATGGCCATATCTGCTAAACTAGGGGTCTGCTGGGGTCACATTATGCACCAGAAAAAAAAAACTTTCAAAACACTTAAATGGCCATATCTCCTAAACTAGGCGTCTGCTGGGGTCATATTATGCACCAGAAAAAAAAAACATTCAAAACACATAAATGGCTATATCTCCTAAACTAGGGGTCAGCGGAGGTCATTTATGCACCAGAAAAAAAGAACTTTCAAAACACTTAAATGGCTATATCTCCTAAACTAGGGGTCTGCTGGGGTCATATTAGGCACCAGAAAAAGAACATTCAAAACACTAAAATGGCTATATTTCCTAAACTAGGGATCTGCTGGGGTCATATTATGCACCAGAAAAAGAATATTCAAAACACTAAAATGGCTATATTTCCTAAACTCTGGGTCTGCGGGGATCATATTACGCACCAGAAAGAACATTCAAAGCACTAAAATGGCTATATCTCCTAAACTAGGGGTCTGCGGGGGTCATTTTATGCACCAGGAAAAAAATTTTCAAAACGCTAAAATGGCCATATCTCCTAAACTAGGGGTCTGCGAGGGTCATTTTATGCACCAGGAATAAAACTTTCAAAACACTAAAATGGCTATATCTCCTAAACTAGGCGTCTGCGGGTGTTATATTATGCACCAGAAAAAAACATTCAAAATACTAAAATGGCTATATCTCCTAAACTAGGGGTCTGCGGAGGTCATTTTATGCACCAGAAAAAAAAAAACTTTCAAAACACTTAAATGGCTATATCCCCTAAACTAGAGGTCTGCTGGGGTCATATTATGCACCAGAAAAAAACATTCAAAATGCTAAAATGGCCATATCTCCTAAACTATGGTTCTGCTGGGGCCTTATTATGCACCAGAAAAAGAACATTCAAAACACTAAAATGGCTATATTTCCTAAACTCTGGGTCTGCGGGGGTCATATTATGCTCCAGAAAGAACATTCAAAGCATTAAAATGGCTAAATCTCCTAAACTAGGGGTCTGCTGGGGTCATATTATGCGCCAGAAAAAAAACATTCAAAACACTAAAATGGCTATATCTCCTAAACTAGTCGTCTGCGGGGGTCATATTATGCACCAGAAAAAAAACATTCAAAACACTAAAATGGCTATATCTCCTAAACTATTGGTCTGCGGGGGTCATTTTAAGCATCAGAAAAAAAATTTTCAAAACACTAAAATGGCTATATATCCTAAACTATTGGTCTGCGGGGGTCATTTTTTGCACCAGAAAAAAAAAATTCAAAACACTAAAATGGCTATATCTCCTAAACAAGGGGTCTGCGAGGGTCTTTTTATGCACCTGAAAAAAAAAATTTCAAAACACTTAAATGGCTATATCTCCTAAACTAGTCGTCTGCGGGGGTCATATTATGCGCCAGAAAAAAAAATCAAAACACTAAAATGGCTATATCTCCTAAACTAGAGGTTTGCGTGGGTCATTTTATGCTTAGAAAAAAAAATTCAAAACACTAAAATATCTACATCTCCTAAACTAGTCGTCTGCGGGGGTCATATTATGCACCAGAAAAAAATATTCAAGACACTTAAATGGCTATATCTCCTAAACTATGGGTCTGCGGGGGTCATATTATGCACCAGAGAAAAAAATTCAAAACACTAAAATGTCTATATCTGCTAAACTAGACGTCTGCGGGGGTTATTTTATGCACCGGAAAAAAAAATTCAAAACACTAAAATGGCTATATCTCCTAAACTAGTCGTCTGCAGGGGTCATATTATGCACCAGAAAAAAATATTCAAAACACTTAAATGGCTATATCTCATAAACTGGGGGTCTGCGGGGGTCATTTTATGCACCAGAAAAAAAAATTAAAACACTAAAATGGCTGTATCTCCTAAACTAGTGGTCTGCTGGGGTCATTTTATGCACCAGAAAAAAAACAATCTATACACAAAAATGGCTATATCTCCTCAACTATGGGTCTGCTGGTGTCATATTATGCACCAGAAAAAACCTTTCAAAACACTAAAATGGCTATATCTCCTAAACTAGTCGTCTGCGGGGGTCATATTATGCACCAGAAAAAAATATTCAAAACACTTAAATGGCTATATCTCATAAACTAGGGGTCTGCGGGGGTCATTTTATGCACCAGAAAAAAAAATCAAAACACTAAAATGGCTGTATCTCCTAAACTAGTGGTCTGCGGGGGTCATTTTATGCACCAGAAAAAAAACAATCTAAACACTAAAATGGCTATATCTCCTCAACTAGAGGTCTGCTGGTGTCATATTATGCACCCGAAAAAAAACATTCAAAATACTAAAATGGCTATATCTCCTAAACTAGGCGTCTGCGGGGGTCATATTGTGCACCAGAAAAAAATATTCAAAACACTTAAATGGCTATATCTCATAAACTAGGGGTCTGCTGGTGTCATTTTATGCACCAGAAAAAAAAATCAAAACAATAAAATGGCTGTATCTCCTAAACTAGTGGTCTGCGGGGGTCATTTTATGCACCAGAAAAAAAACAATCTAAACACTAAAATGGCTATATCTCCTCAACTATGGGTCTGCTGGTGTCATATTATGCACCAGAAAAAAATATTCAAAACACTTAAATGGCTATATCTCCTAAACTGGTGGTCTGCGGGGGTCATATTCTGCACCAGAAAAAAAATTCAAAGCACTCAAAAGTCTATATCTCCTAAACAAGACGTCTGCGGGGGTCATTTTATGCACCAGAAGAAAAACATTCAAAACACTAAAATGGCTATATCTCCTAAACTAGTCGTCTGCGGGGGTCATATTATGCACCAGAAAAAAATATTCAAAACACTTAAATGGCTGTATCTCATAAACTAGTGGTCTGCGGGGGTCATTTTATGCACCAGAAAAAAAAATTCAAAACACTAAATTATATATATCTCCTAAACTGGTGGTCTCCGGGAGTCATATAATGCACCAGAAAAAAAAACATTCAAAACACTAAAATGGCTATATATTCTCAACTAGTGGTCTGCTGGGGTTATATTATGCATCAGAAAAAAAAAAATTTAAAACACTGAAATGGCTATATCCCCTAAACTAGGCGTCTGCAGGAGTCATTTTATGCACCAGAAAAAAAAATCCAAACACTAAAATGGCTATAGCTATGCGTCTGTCTGGGCCATAATATGCACCAGAAAAAAACATTCAAAACACTAAAATGGCTACATCTCCTCAACTAGGGGTCTGCTGGGGTCATATTATGCACCAGAAAAAAAACATTCAAAACACTAAAATGGCTACATCTCCTAAAATTGGGGTCTGCTGGGGTCATTTTATGCACCACAAAAAAAAATTCACAACACTAAATGGGATATATTTCCTAAACTATTAGTCTGCGAGGGTCTTTTTATGCACCTGAAAAAAAAAATTTCAAAACACTTAAATGGTTATATCCCCTAAAATAGGCGCCTGCGGCTGTCATTTTATGCATTAGAAAAAAAAATTCAAAACACTAAATTATCTATATCTCCTAAACTGGTGGTCTCCGGGAGTCATATAATGCACCAGAAAAAAAAACATTCAAAACACTAAAATGGCTATATATTCTCAACTAGGGGTCTGCTGGGGTTATATTATGCACCAGAAAAAAAACATTCAAAACACTAAAAGGGCTATATCTCCTAAACTAGTCGTCTGCGGGGGTCATTTTATGCACCAGTAAAAAAATTCAAAACACTAAAATGGCTATATCCCCTAAACTAGGCGTCTGCAGAAGTCATTTTATGCACCAGAAAAAAAAAATCCAAACACTAAAATGGCTATATCTCCGTAGCCAAGCGTCTGCGTGGGCCATATTATGCACCAGAAAAAAAACATTCAAAACACTAAAATGGCTACATCTCCTAAACTAGGGGTCTGCTAAGGTCATTTTATGCACCACAAAAAAAAAATTCACAACACTAAATGGGCTATATTTCCTAAATTATTAGTCTGCGGGGGTCATTTTATGCACCAGAAAAAAAAAATTCAAAACACTAAAATGGCTATATCTCCTAAACTCGGGGTCTGCGGGGGTCATATTATGCGCCAGAAAAAAAAAATCAAAACACTAAAATGGCTATATCTCCTAAACTAGAGGTTTGCGTGGGTCATTTTATGCTTAGAAAAAAAAATTTTAAAAAACACTAAAATATCTACATCTCCTAAACTAGTCGTCTGCGGGGGTTATATTATGCACCAGAAAAAAATATTCAAAACACTTAAATGGCTATATCTCCTAAACTAGGAGTCTGCGGGGGTCATATTATGCACCAGAAAAAAAAATTCAAAACACTAAAATGTCTATATCACCTAAACTAGACGTCTGCGGGGGTCATTTTATGCACCAGAAAAAAAACATTCAAAACACTAAAATGGCTATATCTCCTAAACTAGTCGTCTGCGGGGGTCACCAGAAAAAAATATTCAAAACACTTAAATGGCTATATCTCATAAACTAGGGGTCTGCGGGGGTCATTTTATGCACCAGAAAAAAAAAATCAAAACACTTAAATGGCTGTATCTCCTAAACTAGTGGTCTGCGGGGGTCATTTTATGCACCAGAAAAAACACAATCAAAACACTAACATGGCTATATCTCCTCAACTAGGAGTCTGCTGGTGTCATATTATGCACCAGAAAAAAACTTTCAAAACACTAAAATGGCTATATCTCCTAAACTAGGGTCTGCGGGGGTCATTTTATGCACCAGAAAAAAAACAATCAAAACATTAAAATGGATATATCTCCTCAACTAGGGGTCTGCTGGTATCATATTATGCACCAGAAAAAAAAATTCAAAACACTAAAATGGCTATATCTCCTAAACTAGGCATCTGCGGGGGTCATTTTATGCACCACAAAAAAAAATCAAAACACTAAAATGGCTGTATCTCCTAAACTAGTCGTCTGCGGGGGTCATATTATGCACCAGAAAAAAATATTCAAAACACTTAAATGGCTATATCTCATAAACTAGGGGTCTGCGGGGGTCATTTCATGCACCAGAAAAAAAAAATCAAAACACTAAAATGGCTGTATCTCCTAAACTACTGGTCTGCGGGGGTCATTTTATGCACCAGAAAAAAATATTCAAAACACTTAAATGGCTATATCTCCTAAACAAGGGGTCTGCGAGGGTCTTTTTATGCACCAGAAAAAAAAATCCAAACACTAAAATGGCTATATCTCCGTAGCTAGGCGTCTGCGTGGGCCATATTATGCACCAGAAAAAAAACATTCAAAACACTAAAATGGCTACATCTCCTAAACTAGGGGTCTGCTGGGGTCATTTTATGCACCAGAAAAAAAAATTCACAACACTAAATGGGCTATATTTCCTAAACTATTGGTCTGCGGGGGTCATTTTATGCACCAGAAAAAAAAAATTCAAAACACTAAAATGGCTATAACTCCTAAAGAAGGGGTCTGCGAGGGTCTTTTTATGCACCTGAAAAAAAAATTTCAAAACACTTAAATGGCTATATCTCCTAAACTCGGGGTCTGCGGGGGTCATATTATGCGCCAGAAAAAAAAAATCAAAACACTAAAATGGCTATATCTCCTAAACTAGAGGTTTGCGTGGGTCATTTTATGCTTAGAAAAAAAAATTCAAAACACTAAAATATCTACATCTCCTAAACTAGTCGTCTGCGGGGGTCATATTATGCACCAGAAAAAAATATTCAAAACACTTAAATGGCTATATCTCCTAAACTAGGGGTCTGCGGGGGTCATATTATGCACCAGAAAAAAAAACTCAAACCACTAAAATGTCTATATCACCTAAACTAGACGTCTGCGGGGGTCATTTTATGCAATAGAAAAAAAACATTCAAAACACTAAAATGGCTGTATCTCCTAAACTAGTGGTCTGCGGGGGTCATTTTATGCACCAGAGAAAAAACAATCAAAACACTAAAATGGCTATATCTCCTCAACTAGGAGTCTGCTGGTGTCATATTATGCACCAGAAAAAAACATTCAAAACACTAAAATTTCTATATCTCCTAAACTAGTCGTCTGCGGGGGTCATATTATCCACCAGAAAAAAATATTCAAAACACTTAAATGGCTATATCTCATAAACTGGGGGTCTGCGGGGGTCATTTTATGCACCAGAAAAAAAAATCAAAACACTAAAATGGCTGTATCTCCTAAACTAGTGGTCTGCGGGGGTCATTTTATGCACCAGAAAAAAAATCAATCAAAACACTAAAATGGCTATATCTCCTCAACTAGCGGTCTGCTGGTGTCATATTATGCACCAGAAAAAAACATTCAAAACACTAAAATGGCTGTATCTCCTAAACTAGGCGTCTGCGGGGGTCATTTTATGCACCAGAAAAAAAAATCAAAACACTAAAATGGCTGTATCTCCTAAACTATTCGCCTGCAAGTGCCATATAATGCACCAGAAAAAAACATTCAAAACACTAAAATGGCTATATCTCCTAAACTATTGGTCTGCAGGGGTCATTTTATGCACCAGAAAAAAAAAAATTCAAAACACTAAAATGGCTATATCTCCTAAACAAGTGGTCTGCGAGGGTCTTTTTATGCACCTGAAAAAAAAAATTTCAAAACACTTAAGTGGCTATATCTCCTAAACTCGGGGTCTGCGGGGGTCATATTATGCGCCAGAAAAAAAAAATCAAAACACTAAAATGGCTATATCTCCTAAACTAGAGGTTTGCGTGGGTCATTTTATGCTTAGAAAAAAAAATTCAAAACACTAAAATATCTACATCTCCTAAACTAGTCGTCTGCGGGGGTCATATTATGCACCAGAAAAAAATATTCAAAACACTTAAATGACTATATCTCATAAACTAGGGGTCTGCGGGGGTCATTTTATGCACCAGAAAAAAAAAATCAAAACACTAAAATAGCTGTATCTCCTAAACTAGGCGTCTGCGGGAGTCATTTTATGCACCAGAAAAAAAAATCAAAACACTAAAATGGCTGTATCTCTTAAACTAGTGGTCTGCGGGGGTCATTTTATGCACCAGAAAAAAAACAATCAAAACACTAAAATGGCTATATCTCCTCAACTAGGGGTCTGCTGGTGTCATATTATGCACCAGAAAAAAAACATTCAAAACACTAAAATGGCTATATCTCCTAAACTAGGCTTCTGCGGGTGTCATTTTATGCACCAGAAAAAAATATTCAAAACACTTAAATGGCTATATCTCCTAAACTGGTGGTCTGCGGGGGTCATATTCTGCACCAGAAAAAAAAATTCAAAACACTAAAAAGTCTATATCTCCTAAACAAGACGTCTGCGGGGGTCATTTTATGCACCAGAAAAAAAAATCAAAACACTAAATTGGCTGTATCTCCTAAACTAGGGGTCGGCGGAGGTCATTTTTTGCACCAGAAAAAAAAATCAAAACACTAAAATGGCTGTATCTCTTAAACTAGTGGTCTGCGGGGGTCATATTATGCACCAGAAAAAAATATTCAAAACACTTAAATGGCAATATCTCATAAACTAGGGGTCTGCGGGGGTCATTTTATGCACCAGAAAAAAAAATCAAAACACTAAATTGGCTGTATCTCCTAAACTAGGGGTCTGCGGAGGTCATTTTTTGCACCAGAAAAAAAAATCAAAACACTAAAATGGCTGTATCTCTTAAACTAGTGGTCTGCGGGGGTCATTTTATGCACCTGAAAAAAAAATTTCAAAATCAGAAAGAAAAAAATCCAACCACTAAAATGGCTATATCTCCTTAGCTAGGCGTCTGCGGGGGTCATTTTATGCACCAGTAAAAAAACATTCAAAACACTAAAAGGGCTATATCTCCTAAACTGCTGGTCATTTTATGCATCAGGAAAAAAAACTCAAAACACTAAAATATCTATGTCTCCTAAACTAGTCGTCTGCGGGGGTCATATTATGCACCAGAAAAAAGACATTCAAAACACTAAAATGGCTATATATTCTCAACTAGAGGTCTGCTGGGGTTATTTTATGCAAAAAAAAAAAACATTCAAAACACTAAAATGGCCATATCCCCTAAACTAGGCGTCTGCGGGAGTCATTTTGTGCACCAGAAAAAAAAAATTCAAAACACTAAAATGGCTATATCCAATAAACAAGGGGTCTGCGAGGGTCTTTTTATGCACCTGAAAAAAAAAATTTCAAAACACTTAAATGGTTATATCCCCTAAAATAGGCGCCTGCGGCTGTCATTTTATGCATTAGAAAAAAAAATTCAAAACACTAAATTATCTATATCTCCTAAACTGGTGGTCTCCGGGAGTCATATTATGCACCAGAAAAAAAACATTCAAAACACTAAAAGGGCTATATCTCCTAAACTAGTCGTCTGCGGGGGTCATTTTATGCACCAGTAAAAAAATTCAAAACACTAAAATGGCTATATCCCCTAAACTAGGCGTCTGCAGAAGTCATTTTATGCACCAGAAAAAAAAAAATCCAAACACTAAAATGGCTATATCTCCGTAGCCAAGCGTCTGCGTGGGCCATATTATGCACCAGAAAAAAAACATTCAAAACACTAAAATGGCTACATCTCCTAAACTAGGGGTCTGCTAAGGTCATTTTATGCACCACAAAAAAAAATTCACAACACTAAATGGGCTATATTTCCTAAACTATTAGTCTGCGGGGGTCATTTTATGCACCAGAAAAAAAAAATTCAAAACACTAAAATGACTATATCTCCTAAACTCGGGGTCTGCGGGGGTCATATTATGCGCCAGAAAAAAAAAATCAAAACACTAAAATGGCTATATCTCCTAAACTAGAGGTTTGCGTGGGTCATTTTATGCTTAGAAAAAAAAATTTAAAAAAACACTAAAATATCTACATCTCCTAAACTAGTCGTCTGCGGGGGTTATACTATGCACCAGAAAAAAATATTCAAAACACTTAAATGGCTATATCTCCTAAACTAGGAGTCTGCGGGGGTCATATTATGCACCAGAAAAAAAAATTCAAAACACTAAAATGTCTATATCACTTAAACTAGACGTCTGCAGAAGTCATTTTATGCACCAGAAAAAAAAAAATCCAAACACTAAAATGGCTATATCTCCGTAGCCAAGCGTCTGCGTGGGCCATATTATGCACCAGAAAAAAAACATTCAAAACACTAAAATGACTACATCTCCTAAACTAGGGGTCTGCTAAGGTCATTTTATGCACCACAAAAAAAAATTCACAACACTAAATGGGCTATATTTCCTAAACTATTAGTCTGCGGGGGTCATTTTATGCACCAGAAAAAAAACATTCAAACCACTAAAATGGCTATATCTCCTAAACTAGTGTCTGCGGGGGTCACCAGAAAAAAATATTCAAAACACTTAAATGGCTATATCTCATAAACTAGTGGTCTGCGGGGGTCATTTTATGCACCAGAAAAAAAAAATCAAAACACTTAAATGGCTGTATCTCCTAAACTAGTGGTCTGCGGGGGTCATTTTATGCACCAGAAAAAAAACAATCAAAACACTAACATGGCTATATCTCCTCAACTAGGAGTCTGCTGGTGTCATATTATGCACCAGAAAAAAACTTTCAAAACACTAAAATGGCTATATCTCCTAAACTAGGCGTCTGCGGGGATCATTTTATGCACCAGAAAAAAAACAATCAAAACATTAAAATGGATATATCTCCTCAACTAGGGGTCTGCTGGTGTCATATTATGCACCAGAAAAAAAAATTCAAAACACTAAAATGGCTATATCTCCTAAACTAGGCATCTGCGGGGGTCATTTTATGCACCACAAAAAAAAATCAAAACACTAAAATGGCTGTATCTCCTAAACTAGTCGTCTGCGGGGGTCATTTTATGCACCAGAAAAAAAACAATCAAAACATTAAAATGGATATATCTCCTCAACTAGGGGTCTGCTGGTGTCATATTATGCACCAGAAAAAAATATTCAAAACACTTAAATGGCTATATCTCATAAACTAGGGGTCTGCGGGGGTCATTTCATGCACCAGAAAAAAAAAAATCAAAACACTAAAATGGCTGTATCTCCTAAACTAGTGGTCTGCGGGGGTCATTTTATGCACCAGAAAAAAATATTCAAAACACTTAAATGGCTATATCTCCTAAACAAGGGGTCTGCGAGGGTCATTTCATGCACCAGAAAAAAAAAATCAAAACACTAAAATGGCTGTATCTCCTAAACTAGTGGTCTGCGGGGGTCATTTTATGCACCAGAAAAAAATATTCAAAACACTTAAATGGCTATATCTCCTAAACAAGGGGTCTGCGAGGGTCTTTTTATGCATCAGAAAAAAAAATTCAAACACTTAAATGGCTGTATCTCCTAAACTAGTGGTCTGCGGGGGTCATTTTATGCACCAGAAAAAAAACAATCAAAACACTAACATGGCTGTATCTCCTCAACTAGGAGTCTGCTGGTGTCATATTATGCACCAGAAAAAAACTTTCAAAACACTAAAATGGCTATATCTCCTAAACTAGTGTCTGCGGGGGTCATCAGAAAAAAATATTCAAAACACTTAAATGGCTATATCTCATAAACTAGGGGTCTGCGGGGGTCATTTTATGCACCAGAAAAAAAAAATCAAAACACTTAAATGGCTGTATCTCCTAAACTAGTGGTCTGCGGGGGTCATTTTATGCACCAGAAAAAAAACAATCAAAACACTAACATGGCTATATCTCCTCAACTAGGAGTCTGCTGGTGTCATATTATGCACCAGAAAAAAACTTTCAAAACACTAAAATGGCTATATCTCCTAAACTAGGCGTCTGCGGGGATCATTTTATGCACCAGAAAAAAAACAATCAAAACATTAAAATGGATATATCTCCTCAACTAGGGGTCTGCTGGTGTCATATTATGCACCAGAAAAAAATATTCAAAACACTTAAATGGCTATATCTCATAAACTAGGGGTCTGCGGGGGTCATTTCATGCACCAGAAAAAAAAAATCAAAACACTAAAATGGCTGTATCTCCTAAACTAGAGGTTTGCGTGGGTCATTTTATGCTTAGAAAAAAAAATTCAAAACACTAAAATATCTACATCTCCTAAACTAGTCGTCTGCGGGGGTCATATTATGCACCAGAAAAAAATATTCAAAACACTTAAATGGCTATATCTCCTAAACAAGGGGTCTGCGAGGGTCTTTTTATGCACCTGAAAAAAAAACATTCAAAACACTAAAATGGCTATATCTCCTAAACTAGAGGTTTGCGTGGGTCATTTTATGCTTAGAAAAAAAAATTCAAAACACTAAAATATCTACATCTCCTAAACTAGTCGTCTGCGGGGGTCATATTATGCACCAGAAAAAAATATTCAAAACACTTAAATGGCTATATCTCATAAACTAGGGGTCTGCGGGGGTCATTTCATGCACCAGAAAAAAAAAATCAAAACACTAAAATGGCTGTATCTCCTAAACTAGAGGTTTGCGTGGGTCATTTTATGCTTAGAAAAAAAAATTCAAAACACTAAAATATCTACATCTCCTAAACTAGTCGTCTGCGGGGGTCATATTATGCACCAGAAAAAAATATTCAAAACACTTAAATGGCTATATCTCATAAACTAGGGGTCTGCGGGGGTCATTTCATGCACCAGAAAAAAAAAATCAAAACACTAAAATGGCTGTATCTCCTAAACTAGAGGTTTGCGTGGGTCATTTTATGCTTAGAAAAAAAAATTCAAAACACTAAAATATCTACATCTCCTAAACTAGTCGTCTGCGGGGGTCATATTATGCACCAGAAAAAAATATTCAAAACACTTAAATGGCTATATCTCCTAAACAAGGGGTCTGCGAGGGTCTTTTTATGCACCTGAAAAAAAACATTCAAAACACTAAAATGGCTATATCTCCTAAACTAGAGGTTTGCGTGGGTCATTTTATGCTTAGAAAAAAAAATTCAAAACACTAAAATATCTACATCTCCTAAACTAGTCGTCTGCGGGGGTCATATTATGCACCAGAAAAAAATATTCAAAACACTTAAATGGCTATATCTCCTAAACTAGGGGTCTGCGGGGGTCATATTATGCACCAGAAAAAAAAACTCAAACCACTAAAATGTCTATATCACCTAAACTAGACGTCTGCGGGGGTCATTTTATGCAATAGAAAAAAAACATTCAAAACACTAAAATGGCTGTATCTCCTAAACTAGTGGTCTGCGGGGGTCATTTTATGCACCAGAGAAAAAACAATCAAAACACTAAAATGGCTATATCTCCTCAACTAGGAGTCTGCTGGTGTCATATTATGCACCAGAAAAAAACATTCAAAACACTAAAATTTCTATATCTCCTAAACTAGTCGTCTGCGGGGGTCATATTATGCACCAGAAAAAAATATTCAAAACACTTAAATGGCTATATCTCATAAACTGGGGGTCTGCGGGGGTCATTTTATGCACCAGAAAAAAAAATCAAAACACTAAAATGGCTGTATCTCCTAAACTAGTGGTCTGCGGGGGTCATTTTATGCACCAGAAAAAAAATCAATCAAAACACTAAAATGGCTATATCTCCTCAACTAGGGGTCTGCTGGTGTCATATTATGCACCAGAAAAAAACATTCAAAACACTAAAATGGCTGTATCTCCTAAACTAGGCGTCTGCGGGGGTCATTTTATGCACCAGAAAAAAAAATCAAAACACTAAAATGGCTGTATCTCCTAAACTATTCGCCTGCAAGTGCCATATAATGCACCAGAAAAAAACATTCAAAACACTAAAATGGCTATATCTCCTAAACTATTGGTCTGCAGGGGTCATTTTATGCACCAGAAAAAAAAAATTCAAAACACTAAAATGGCTATATCTCCTAAACAAGTGGTCTGCGAGGGTCTTTTTATGCACATGAAAAAAAAAATTTCAAAACACTTAAATGGCTATATCTCCTAAACTCGGGGTCTGCGGGGGTCATATTATGCGCCAGAAAAAAAAAATCAAAACACTAAAATGGCTATATCTCCTAAACTAGAGGTTTGCGTGGGTCATTTTATGCTTAGAAAAAAAAATTCAAAACACTAAAATATCTACATCTCCTAAACTAGTCGTCTGCGGGGGTCATATTATGCACCAGAAAAAAATATTCAAAACACTTAAATGACTATATCTCATAAACTAGGGGTCTGCGGGGGTCATTTTATGCACCAGAAAAAAAAATCAAAACACTAAAATAGCTGTATCTCCTAAACTAGTGGTCTGCGGGGGTCATTTTATGCTCCAGAAAAAAAAACCATCAAAACACTAAAATGGCTATATCTCCTCAATTAGGGGTCTGCTGGTGTCATATTATGCACCAAAAAAAAACATTCAAAACACTAAAATGGCTATATCTCCTAAACTAGGCGTCTGCCGGAGTCATTTTATGCACCAGAAAAAAAAATCAAAACACTAAAATGGCTGTATCTCTTAAACTAGTGGTCTGCGGGGGTCATTTTATGCACCAGAAAAAAAACAATCAAAACACTAAAATGGCTATATCTCCTCAACTAGGGGTCTGCTGGTGTCATATTATGCACCAGAAAAAAAACATTCAAAACACTAAAATGGCTATATCTCCTAAACTAGGCGTCTGCGGGTGTCATTTTATGCACCAGAAAAAAATATTCAAAACACTTAAATGGCTATATCTCCTAAACTGGTGGTCTGCGGGGGTCATATTCTGCACCAGAAAAAAAATTCAAAACACTAAAAAGTCTATATCTCCTAAACAAGACGTCTGCGGGGGTCATTTTATGCACCAGAAAAAAAAATCAAAACACTAAATTGGCTGTATCTCCTTAACTAGGGGTCTGCGGAGGTCATTTTTTGCACCAGAAAAAAAAATCAAAACACTAAAATGGCTGTATCTCTTAAACTAGTGGTCTGCGGGGGTCATATTATGCACCAGAAAAAAATATTCAAAACACTTAAATGGCAATATCTCATAAACTAGGGGTCTGCGGGGGTCATTTTATGCACCAGAAAAAAAAATCAAAACACTAAATTGGCTGTATCTCCTAAACTAGGGGTCTGCGGAGGTCATTTTTTGCACCAGAAAAAAAAATCAAAACACTAAAATGGCTGTATCTCTTAAACTAGTGGTCTGCGGGGGTCATTTTAAGCACCTGAAAAAAAAATTTCAAAATCAGAAAGAAAAAAATCCAACCACTAAAATGGCTATATCTCCTTAGCTAGGCGTCTGCGGGGGTCATTTTATGCACCAGTAAAAAAACATTCAAAACACTAAAAGGGCTATATCTCGTAAACTGCTGGTCATTTTAAGCATCAGGAAAAAAAACTCAAAACACTAAAATATCTATGTCTCCTAAACTAGTCGTCTGCGGGGGTCATATTATGCACCAGAAAAAAGACATTCAAAACACTAAAATGGCTATATATTCTCAACTAGAGGTCTGCTGGGGTTATTTTATGCAAAAAAAAAAAACATTCAAAACACTAAAATGGCCATATCCCCTAAACTAGGCGTCTGCGGGAGGCATTTTGTGCACCAGAAAAAAAACATTCAAAACACTAAAATGGCTGTATCGCCTCAACTAAGGGTCTGCTGGGGTCATATTATGCACCAGAAAAAAAACATTCAGAACACTAAAATGGCTACATCTCCTAAACTAGGGGTCTGCGGAGGTCAGTTTATGCACCAGAAAAAAAACTTTCAAAACACTAAAATGGCTATATCTCCTAAACTATTGGTCTGCAGGGGTCATTTTGTGCACCAGAAAAAAAACATTCAAAACACTAAAATGGCTGTATCGCCTCAACTAAGGGTCTGCTGGGGTCATATTATGCACCAGAAAAAAAACATTCAGAACACTAAAATGGCTATATCTCCTTAGCTAGGCGTCTGCGTGGGCCATATTATGCACCAGAAAAAAAACTTTCAAAACACTAAAATGGCTATATCTCCTAAACTATTGGTCTGCAGGGGTCATTTTATGCACCAGAAAAAAAAAATTCAAAACACTAAAATGGCTATATCTCCTAAACAGGGGGTCTGCGAGGGTCTTTTTATGCACCTGAAAAAAAAAAATCAAAACACTAAAATGGCCATATCCCCTAAACTAGGCGTCTGCGGGAGTCATTTTGTGCACCAGAAAAAAAACTTTCAAAACACTAAAATGGCTATATCTCCTAAACTATTGGTCTGCAGGGGTCATTTTGTGCACCAGAAAAAAAACTTTCAAAACACTTAAATGGCTATATCTCCTAAACTCGGGGTCTGCGGGGGTCATATTATGCGCCAGAAAAAAAAAATCAAAACACTAAAATGGCTGTATCTCCTAAACTATTCGCCTGCAAGTGCCATATAATGCACCAGAAAAAAAAAATTAAAACACTACAATGGCTATATCTCCTTAGCTAGGCGTCTACGTGGGCCATATTATGCAAAAGAAAAAAAAAATTCAAAACACTAAAATGGCTATATCTCCTAAACAAGGGGTCTGCGAGGGTCTTTTTATGCACCCGAAAAAAAAAATTTCAAAACACTAAAATAGCAGTATCTCCTAAACTAGAGGTTTGCGTGGGTCATTTTATGCTTAGAAAAAAAAATTCAAAACACTAAAATATCTTCATCTCCTAAACTAGTCGCCTGCGGGGGTCATATTATGCACCAGAAAAAAATATTCAAAACACTTAAATGGCTATATCTCATAAACTAGGGGTCTGCGGGGGTTATATTATGCACCTGAAAAAAAACATTCAAAACACTAAAAGGGCTATATCTCCTAAACTAGTCGTCTGCGGGGGTCATTTTATGCACCAGTAAAAAAATTCGAAACACTAAAATGGCTATATCCCCTAAACTAGGCGTCTGCAGGAGTCATTTTATGCACCAGAAAAAAAAAATCCAAACACTAAAATGGCTATATCTCCTTAGCTAGGCGTCTGCGTGGGCCATATTATGCACCAGAAAAAAAACTTTCAAAACACTAAAATGGCTATATCTCCTAAACTATTGGTCTGCAGGGGTCATTTTATGCACCAGAAAAAAAAAATTCAAAACACTAAAATGGCTATATCTCCTAAACAAGGGGTCTGCGAGGGTCTTTTTATGCACCTGAAAAAAAAAATTTCAAAACACTTAAATGGCTATATCTCCTAAACTCGGGGTCTGCGGGGGTCATATTATGCGCCAGAAAAAAAAAATCAAAACACTAAAATGGCTATTTCTCCTAAACTAGGCGTCTGCGTGGGTCATTTTATGCACCAGAAAAAAAAATCAAAACACTAAAATGGCTGTATCTCCTAAACTATTCGCCTGCAAGTGCCATATAATGCACCAGAAAAAAAACATTCAAAACACTAAAATGGCTATATCTCCTAATCTATTGGTCTGCAGGGGTCATTTTATGCACCAGAAAAAAAAAATTCAAAACACTAAAATGGCTATATCTCCTAAACAAGGGGTCTGCGAGGGTCTTTTTATGCACCTGAAAAAAAAAATTTCAAAACACTTAAATGGCTATATCTCCTAAACTCGGGGTCTGCGGGGTTCATATTATGCGCCAGAAAAAAAAAAATCAAAACACTAAAATGGCTATATCTCCTAAACTAGAGGTTTGCGTGGGTCATTTTATGCTTAGAAAAAAAAAATTCAAAACACTAAAATATCTACATCTCCTAAACTAGTCGTCTGCGGGGGTCATATTATGCACCAGAAAAAAATATTCAAAACACTTAAATGGCTATATCTCATAAACTAGGGGTCTGCGGGGGTCATTTTATGCACCAGAAAAAAAACCATCAAAACACTAAAATGGCTCTATCTCCTCAACTAGGGGTCTGCTGGTGTCATATTATGCACCAGAAAAAAACATTCAAAACACTAAAATGGCTATATCTCCTAAACTAGGCGTCTGCGGGAGTCATTTTATGCACCAGAAAAAAAAATCAAAACACTAAAATGGCTGTATCTCTTAAACTAGTGGTCTGCGGGGGTCATTTTATGCACCAGAAAAAAAACAATCAAAACACTAAAATGGCTATATCTCCTCAACTAGGGGTCTGCTGGTGTCATATTATGCACCAGAAAAAAAAACATTCAAAACACTAAAATGGCTATATCTCCTAAACTAGGCGTCTGCGGGGGTCATTTTATGCACCAGAAAAAAGTGTTCAAAACACTTAAATGGCTATATCTCCTAAACTGGTGGTCTGCGGGGGTCATATTCTGCACCAGAAAAAAAAATTCAAAACACAAGAAAGTCTATATCTCCTAAACTATTGGTCTGCGGGGGTCATTTTATGCACCAGAAAAAAAACAATCAAAACACTAACATGGCTATATCTCCTCAACTAGGGGTCTGCTGGTGTCATATTATGCCCCAGAAAAAAACATTCAAAACACTAAAATGGCTATATCTCCTAAACTAGGCGTCTGCGGGGGTCATTTTATGCACCAGAAAAAAAAAAATCAAAACATTAAAATTTGTATATCTCCTCAACTAGGGGTCTGCTGGTGTCATATTATGCACCAGAAAAAAAAATTCAAAACACTAAAATGGCTATATCTCCTAAACTAGGCATCTGCGGGGGTCATATTATGCACCAGAAAAAAAAACATTCAAAACACTAAAATGGCTATATCTCCTAAACTAGGCGTCTGCGGGGGTCATTTTATGCACCAGAAAAAAGTGTTCAAAACACTTAAATGGCTATATCTCCTAAACTGGTGGTCTGCGGGGGTCATATTCTGCACCAGAAAAAAAAATTCAAAACACAAGAAAGTCTATATCTCCTAAACTATTGGTCTGCGGGGGTCATTTTATGCACCAGAAAAAAAACAATCAAAACACTAACATGGCTATATCTCCTCAACTAGGGGTCTGCTGGTGTCATATTATGCCCCAGAAAAAAACATTCAAAACACTAAAATGGCTATATCTCCTAAACTAGGCGTCTGCGGGGGTCATTTTATGCACCAGAAAAAAAAAAATCAAAACATTAAAATTTGTATATCTCCTCAACTAGGGGTCTGCTGGTGTCATATTATGCACCAGAAAAAAAAAATTCAAAACACTAAAATGGCTATATCTCCTAAACTAGGCATCAGCGGGGGTCATTTTATGCACCAGAAAAAAAAATCAAAACACTAAAATGGCTGTATCTCCTAAACTAGTCGTCTGCGGGGGTCATATTATGCACCAGAAAAAAATATTCAAAACACTTAAATGGCTATATCTCAGAAACTTGGGGTCTGCGGGGGTCATTTCATGCACCAGAAAAAAAAAATCAAAACATTAAAATGGCTGTATCTCCTAAACTAGTGGTCTGCGGGAGTCATTTTATGCACCAGAAAAAAATATTCAAAACACTTAAATGGCTATATCTCCTAAACAAGGGGTCTGCGAGGGTCTTTTTATGCACCTGAAAAAAAAACATTCAAAACACTAAAATGGCTATATATTCTCAACTAGGGGTCTGCTGGGGTTATATTATGCACCAGAAAAAAAACATTCAAAACACTAAAAGGGCTATATCTCCTAAACTAGTCGTCTGCGGGGGTCATTTTATGCACCACAAAAAAAAATTCACAACACTAAATGGGCTATATTTCCTAAACTATTGGTCTGCGGGGGTCATTTTATGTACCAGAAAAAAAAAATTCAAAACACTAAAATGGCTATAACTCCTAAACAAGGGGTCTGCGAGGATCTTTTTATGCATCTGAAAAAAAAAATTTCAAAACACTTAAATGGCTATATCTCCTAAACTCGGGGTCTGCGGGGGTCATATTATGCGCCAGAAAAAAAAATCAAAACACTAAAATGGCTATATCTCCTAAACTAGGCGTCTGCGGGAGTCATTTTATGCACCAGAAAAAAAAATCAAAACACTAAAATGGCTGTATCTCTTAAACTAGTGGTCTGCGGGGGTCATTTTATGCACCAGAAAAAAAACAATCAAAACACTAAAATGGCTATATCTCCTCAACTAGGGGTCTGCGGGAGTCATTTTGTGCACCAGAAAAAAAACATTCAAAACACTAAAATGGCTGTATCGCCTCAACTAAGGGTCTGCTGGGGTCATATTATGCACCAGAAAAAAAACATTCAGAACACTAAAATGGCTGCATCTCCTAAACTAGGGGTCTGCGGAGGTCAGTTTATGCACCACAAAAAAAAAAATTCACAACACTAAATGGGCTATATTTCCTAAACTAGTCGTCTGCGGGGGTCAGAAAAAAAACATTCAAAACAGTAAAATGGCTATAACCCCTAAAATAGGCGCCTGCGGGGGTCATTTTATGCATTAGAAAAAAAAATCAAAACACTAAATTATCTATATCTCCTAAACTGGTGGTCTCCGGGAGTCATATAATGCACCAGAAAAAAAAACATTCAAAACACTAAAATTTCTATATATTCTCAACTAGGGGTCTGCTGGGGTTATATTATGCACCAGAAAAAAAACATTCGAAACACTAAAATGGCTATATCCCCTAAACTAAGCGTCTGCAGGAGTCATTTTATGCACCAGAAAAAAAACATTCAAAACACTAAAATGGCTATATCTCCTAAACTATTGGTCTGCAGGGGTCATTTTATGCACCAGAAAAAAAAAATTCAAAACACTAAAATGGCTATATCTCCTAAACAAGGCGTCTGCGAGGGTCTTTTTATGCACCTGAAAAAAAAAATTTCAAAACACTAAAATAGCTGTATCTCCTAAACTAGAGGTTTGCGTGGGTCATTTTATGCTTAGAAAAAAAAATTCAAAACACTAAAATATCTTCATCTCCTAAACTAGTCGTCTGCGGGGGTCATATTATGCACCAGAAAAAAATATTCAAAACACTTAAATGGCTATATCTCATAAACTAGGGGTCTGCGGGGGTCATTATATGCACCAGAAAAAAAAATCAAAACACTAAAATAGCTGTATCTCCTAAACTAGTGGTCTGCGGGGGTCATTTTATGCACCAGAAAAAAAACCATCAAAACACTAAAATGGCTATATCTCCTAAACTATTGGTCTGCAGGGGTCATTTTATGCACCAGAAAAAAAAAATTCAAAACACTAAAATGGCTATATCTCCTAAACAAGGGGTCTGCGAGGGTCTTTTTATGCACCTGAAAAAAAAAATTTCAAAACACTTAAATGGCTATATCTCCTAAACTCGGGGTCTGCGGGGGTCATATTATGCGTCAGAAAAAAAAAATCAAAACACTAAAATGGCTATATCTCCTAAACTAGGCGTCTGCGTGGGTCATTTTATGCACCAGAAAAAAAAAATCAAAACACTACAATGGCTGTATCTCCTAAACTATTCGCCTGCAAGTGCCATATAATGCACCAGAAAAAAAACATTCAAAACACTAAAATGGCTATATCTCCTAATCTATTGGTCTGCAGGGGTCATTTTATGCACCAGAAAAAAAAAATTTAAAACACTAAAATGGCTATATCTCCTAAACAAGGGGTCTGCGAGGGTCTTTTTATGCACCTGAAAAAAAAATTTCAAAACACTTAAATGGCTATATCTCCTAAACTCGGGGTCTGCGGGGTTCATATTATGCGCCAGAAAAAAAAAATCAAAACACTAAAATGGCTATATCTCCTAAACTAGAGGTTTGCGTGGGTCATTTTATGCTTAGAAAAAAAAATTTAAAACACTAAAATATCTACATCTCCTAAACTAGTCGTCTGCGGGGGTCATATTATGCACCAGAAAAAAATATTCAAAACACTTAAATGGTTATATCTCATAAACTAGGGGTTTGCGGGGGTCATTTTATGCACCAGAAAAAAAACCATCAAAACACTAAAATGGCTGTATCTCCTCAACTATTGGTCTGCTGGTGTCATATTATGCACCAGAAAAAAACATTCAAAACACTAAAATGGCTATATCTCCTAAACTAGGCGTCTGCGGGGGTCATTTTATGCACCAGAAAAAAAACAATCAAAACATTAAAATGGATATATCTCCTCAACTAGGGGTCTGCTGGTGTCATATTATGCACCAGAAAAAAAAATTCAAAACACTAAAATGGCTATATCTCCTAAACTAGGCATCTGCGGGGGTCATTTTATGCACCAGAAAAAAAAATCAAAACACTAAAATGGCTGTATCTCCTAAACTAGTCGTCTGCGGGGGTCATATTATGCACCAGAAAAAAATATTCAAAACACTTAAATGGCTATATCTCAGAAACTTGGGGTCTGCGGGGGTCATTTCATGCACCAGAAAAAAAAAATCAAAACATTAAAATGGCTGTATCTCCTAAACTAGTGGTCTGCGGGGGTCATTTTATGCACCAGAAAAAGAATATTCAAAACACTTAAATGGCTATATCTCCTAAACAAGGGGTCTGCGAGGGTCTTTTTATGCACCTGAAAAAAAAACATTCAAAACACTAAAATGGCTATATATTCTCAACTAGGGGTCTGCTGGGGTTATATTATGCACCAGAAAAAAAACATTCAAAACACTAAAAGGGCTATATCTCCTAAACTAGTCGTCTGCGGGGGTCATTTTATGCACCACAAAAAAAAAATTCACAACACTAAATGGGCTATATTTCCTAAACTATTGGTCTGCGGGGGTCATTTTATGCACCAGAAAAAAGTATTCAAAACACTTAAATGGCTATATCTCCTAAACTGATGGTCTGCGGGGGTCATATTCTGTACCAGAAAAAAAAATTCAAAACACAAGAAAGTCTATATCTCCTAAACTATTGGTCTGCGGGGATCATTTATGCACCAGAAGAAAAACATTCAAAACACTAAAATGGCTATATCTCCTAAACTAGTCGTCTGCGGGGTTCATATTATGCACCAGAAAAAAATATTCAAAACACTTAAATGGCAATATCTCATAAACTAGGGGTCTGCGGGGGTCATTTTATGCACCAGAAAAAAACCAATCAAAACATTAAAATGGATATATCTCCTCAACTAGGGGTCTGCTGGTGTCATATTATGCGCCAGAAAAAAAAAATTCAAAACACTAAAATGGCTATATCTCCTAAACTAGAGGTTTGCGTGGGTCATTTTATGCTTAGAAAAAAAAATTCAAAACACTAAAATATCTACATCTCCTAAACTAGTCGTCTGCGGGGGTTATATTATGCACCAGAAAAAAATATTCAAAACACTTAAATGGCTATATCTCCTAAACTAGGAGTCTACGGGGGTCATATTATGCACCAGAAAAAAAAATTCAAAAAAAAAAAATCAAAACACTAAAATGGCTGTATCTCCTAAACTAGTGGTCTGCGGGGGTCATTTTATGCACCAGAAAAAAAACAATCAAAACACTAACATGGCTATATCTCCTCAACTAGGGGTCTGCTGGTGTCATATTATGCACCAGAAAAAAACATTCAAAACACTAAAATGGCTATATCTCCTAAACTAGGCGTCTGCGGGGGTCATTTTATGCACCAGAAAAAAAAATCAAAACACTAAAATGGCTGTATCTCCTAAACTAGTCGTCTGCGGGGGTCATATTATGCACCAGAAAAAAATATTCAAAACACTTAAATGGCTATATCTCAGAAACTTGGGGTCTGCGGGGGTCATTTCATGCACCAGAAAAAAAAAATCAAAACATTAAAATGGCTGTATCTCCTAAACTAGTGGTCTGCGGGGGTCATTTTATGCACCAGAAAAAGAATATTCAAAACACTTAAATGGCTATATCTCCTAAACAAGGGGTCTGCGAGGGTCTTTTTATGCACCTGAAAAAAAAACATTCAAAACACTAAAATGGCTATATATTCTCAACTAGGGGTCTGCTGGGGTTATATTATGCACCAGAAAAAAAACATTCAAAACACTAAAAGGGCTATATCTCCTAAACTAGTCGTCTGCGGGGGTCATTTTATGCACCACAAAAAAAAAATTCACAACACTAAATGGGCTATATTTCCTAAACTATTGGTCTGCGGGGGTCATTTTATGCACCAGAAAAAAGTATTCAAAACACTTAAATGGCTATATCTCCTAAACTGGTGGTCTGCGGGGGTCATATTCTGTACCAGAAAAAAAAATTCAAAACACAAGAAAGTCTATATCTCCTAAACTATTGGTCTGCGGGGGTCATTTATGCACCAGAAGAAAAACATTCAAAACACTAAAATGGCTATATCTCCTAAACTAGTCGTCTGCGGGGTTCATATTATGCACCAGAAAAAAATATTCAAAACACTTAAATGGCAATATCTCATAAACTAGGGGTCTGCGGGGGTCATTTTATGCACCAGAAAAAAACCAATCAAAACATTAAAATGGATATATCTCCTCAACTAGGGGTCTGCTGGTGTCATATTATGCGCCAGAAAAAAAAAATCAAAACACTAAAATGGCTATATCTCCTAAACTAGAGGTTTGCGTGGGTCATTTTATGCTTAGAAAAAAAAATTCAAAACACTAAAATATCTACATCTCCTAAACTAGTCGTCTGCGGGGGTTATATTATGCACCAGAAAAAAATATTCAAAACACTTAAATGGCTATATCTCCTAAACTAGGAGTCTACGGGGGTCATATTATGCACCAGAAAAAAAAATTCAAAAAAAAAAAATCAAAACACTAAAATGGCTGTATCTCCTAAACTAGTGGTCTGCGGGGGTCATTTTATGCACCAGAAAAAAAACAATCAAAACACTAACATGGCTATATCTCCTCAACTAGGGGTCTGCTGGTGTCATATTATGCACCAGAAAAAAACATTCAAAACACTAAAATGGCTATATCTCCTAAACTAGGCGTCTGCGGGGGTCATTTTATGCACCAGAAAAAAAACAATCAAAACATTAAAATGGATATATCTCCTCAACTAGGGGTCTGCTGGTGTCATATTATGCACCAGAAAAAAAAATTCAAAACACTAAAATGGCTATATCTCCTAAACTAGGCATCTGCGGGGGTCATTTTATGCACCAGAAAAAAAAATCAAAACACTAAAATGGCTGTATCTCCTAAACTAGTCGTCTGCGGTGGTCATATTATGCACCAGAAAAAAATATTCAAAACACTTAAATGGCTATATCTCAGAAACTTGGGGTCTGCGGGGGTCATTTCATGCACCAGAAAAAAAAAATCAAAACATTAAAATGGCTGTATCTCCTAAACTAGTGGTCTGCGGGGGTCATTTTATGCACCAGAAAAAAATATTCAAAACACTTAAATGGCTATATCTCCTAAACAAGGGGTCTGCGAGGGTCTTTTTATGCACCTGAAAAAAAAACATTCAAAACACTAAAATGGCTATATATTCTCAACTAGGGGTCTGCTGGGGTTATATTATGCACCAGAAAAAAAACATTCAAAACACTAAAAGGGCTATATCTCCTAAACTAGTCGTCTGCGGGGGTCATTTTATGCACCAGTAAAAAAATTCAAAACACTAAAATGGCTTTTTCCCTTAAACTAGGCGTCTGCAGGAGTCATTTTATGCACCAGAAAAAAAAAATCCAATCACTAAAATGGCTATATCTCCGTAGCTAGGCGTCTGCGTGGGGGCATATTATGCACCAGAAAAAAAAATCCAAAACACTAAAATGGCTATATCTCCTAAACTAGAGGTTTGCGTGGGTCATTTTATGCTTAGAAAAAAAAATTCAAAACACTAAAATATCTACATCTCCTAAACTAGTCGTCTGCGGGGGTCATATTATGCACCAGAAAAAAATATTCAAAACACTTAAATGGCTATATCTCATAAACTAGGGGTCTGCGGGGGTCATTTTATGCACCAGCAAAAAAAATCAAAACACTAAAATAGCTGTATCTCCTAAACTAGTGGTCTGCGGGGGTCATTTTATGCACCAGAAAAAAAACCATCAAAACACTAAAATGGCTATATCTCCTCAACTAGGGGTCTGCTGGTGTCATATTATGCACCAGAAAAAAACATTCAAAACACTAAAATGGCTATATCTCCTAAACTAGGCGTCTGCGGGAGTCATTTTATGCACCAGAAAAAAAAATCAAAACACTAAAATGGCTGTATCTCTTAAACTAGTGGTTTGCGGTGGTCATTTTATGCACCAGAAAAAAAACAATCAAAACACTAAAATGGCTATATCTCCTAAACAAGGGGTCTGCTAGGGTCTTTTTATGCACCAGAAAAAAAAAATTTCAAAACACTAAAATGGCTATATCTCCTAAACTAGGCGTCTGCGGGGGTCATTTTATGCACCAGAAAAAAATCCAACCACTAAAATGGCTATATATGACGTCTGCGGGGGTCATTTTATGCACCAGAAGAAAAACATTCAAAACACTAAAATGGTTATATCTCCTAAACTAGTCGTCTGCGGGGGTCATATTATGCACCAGAAAAAAAATATTCAAAACACTTAAATGGCAATATCTCATAAACTAGGGGTCTGCGGGGGTCATTTTATGCACCAGAAAAAAAAATCAAAACACTAAATTGGCTGTATCTCCTAAACTAGGGGTCTGCGGAGGTCATTTTTTGCACCAGAAAAAAAAATCAAAACACTAAAATGGCTGTATCTCTTAAACTAGTGGTCTGCGGGGGTCATTTTATGCACCACAAAAAAAAATTCACAACACTAAATGGGCTATATTTCCTAAACTACTCGTCTGCGGGGGCCAGAAAAAAAACATTCAAAATACTAAAATGGCTATATCCCCTAAAATAGGCGCCTGCAGGAGTCATTTTATGCACCAGAAAAAAGAAAATCCAAACACTAAAATGGCTATATCTCCTTAGCTAGGCGTCTGCGGGGGTCATTTTATGCACCAGTAAAAAAACATTCAAAACACTAAAAGGGCTATACCTCCTAAACTGCTGGTCATTTTATGCATCAGGAAAAAAAACTCAAAACACTAAAATATCTATGTCTCCTAAACTAGTCGTCTGCGGGTGTCATATTATGCACCAGAAAAAAGACATTCAAAACACTAAAATGGCTATATATTCTCAACTAGAGGTCTGCTGGGGTTATCTTATGCAAAAGAAAAAAACATTCAAAACACTAAAATGGCCATATCCCCTAAACTAGGCGTCTGCGGGAGTCATTTTGTGCACCAGAAAAAAAACATTCAAAACACTAAAATGACTGTATCGCCTCAACTAGGGGTCTGCTGGGGTCATATTATGCACCAGAAAGAAAACATTCAGAACACTAAAATGGCTACATCTCCTAAACTAGGGGTCTGCGGAGGTCAATTTATGCACCACAAAAAAAAAATTCACAACATTAAATGGGATTTATTTCCTAAACTAGTCGTCTGCGGGGGTCATTTTATGCATTAGAAAAAAAAATTCAAAACACTAAATTATCTATATCTCCTAAACTGGTGGTCTCCGGGAGTCATATAATGCACCAGAAAAAAAAACATTCAAAACACTAAAATTTCTATATATTCTCAACTAGGAGTCTGCTGGGGTTATATTATGCACCAGAAAAAAAACGTTCAAAACACTAAAAGGGCTATATCTCCTAAACTATTCGTCTGCGGGGGTCATTTTATGCACCAGTAAAAAAATTCGAAACACTAAAATGGCTATATCCCCTAAACTAGGCGTCTGCAGGAGTCATTTTATGCACCAGAAAAAAAAAATCCAAACACTAAAATGGCTATATCTCCTTAGCTAGGCGTCTGCGTGGGCCATATTATGCACCAGAAAAAAAACTTTCAAAACACTAAAATGGCTACATCTCCTCAACTAGGAGTCTGCTGGGGTCATATTATGCACCAGAAAAAAAACATTCAAAACACTAAAATGGCTACATCTCCTAAACTAGGGGTCTGCTGGGGTCATTTTATGCACCACAAAAAAAACTTCACAACACTAAATGGGCTATATTTCCTAAACTACTCGTCTGCGGGGGTCAGAAAAAAAACATTCAAAATACTAAAATGGCTATATCCCCTAAAATAGGCGCCTGCGGGGGTCATTTTATGCGCCTGAAAAAAAAAATCCAAACACTAAAATGGCTATATCTCCTTAGCTAGGCGTCTGCGTGGGCCATATTATGCACCAGAAAAAAAACATTCAAAACGGTAAAATGGGTACATCTCCTCAACTAGGAGTCTGCTGGGGTCAAATTATGCACCAGAAAAAAAACATTCAAAACACTAAAATGGCTATATCTCTTAAACTAGTCGTCTGCGGGGGTCATATTATGCACCAGAAAAAAATATTCAAAGCACTTAAATGGCTATATCTCCTAAACTAGGGGTCTGCGGGGTTCATATTATGCAGCAGAAAAAAAAATTCAAAACACTAAAATGGCTATATCTCCTAAATTAGGCGTCTGCGGGGGTCATTTTATGCACCAGAAAAAAAAACATTCAAAACACTAAAATGGCTATATGCCCTAAACTAGCGGTCTGCGGGAGTCATTTTATGCACCCGAAAAAAAAATAAAAACACTAAAATGGCTGTATCTCTTAAACTAGTGGTCTGCGGGGGTCATTTTATGCACCCGAAAAAAAAATTTCAAAATCAGAAATAAAAAATCCAACCACTAAAATGGCTATATATCCTTATCTAGGCGTCTGCGGGGGTCATTTTATGCACCAGTAAAAAAACATTCAAAACACTAAAAGGGCTATATCTCCTAAACTGCTGGTCATTTTATGCATCAGAAAAAAAAACTCAAAACACTAAAATATCTATGTCTCCTAAACTAGTCGTCTGCGGGGGTCATATTATGCACCAGAAAAAAGACATTCAAAACACTAAAATGGCTATACATTCCCAACTAGGGGTCTGCTGGGGTTATATTATGCAAAAGAAAAAAAACTTTCAAAACACTAAAATGGCTGTATCGCCTCAACTAGTGGTCTGCTGGGGTTATATTATGCATCAGAAAAAAAATATTTAAAACACTGAAATGGCTATATCCCCTAAATTAGGCGTCTGCAGGAGTCATTTTATGCACCAGAAAAATAAAATCCAAACACTAAAATGGCTATATCTCCTTAGGTAGGCGTCTGCGTGTGCCATATTATGCACCAGAAAAAAAACCTTCAAAACACTAAAATGGCTACATCTCCTCAACTAGGGGTCTGCTGGGGTCATATTATGCACCAGAAAAAAAACATTCAAAACACTAAAATGGCTACATCTCCTAAACTAGGGGTCTGCGGAGGTCAATTTATGCACCACAAAAAAAAAATTCACAACACTAAATGGGCTATATTTCCTAAACTAGTCGTCTGCGGGGGTCAGAAAAAAACATTCAAAACACTAAAATGGATATATACCCTATAATAGGCGACTGCGGGGGTCATTTTATGCACCAGAAAAAAAAATCCAAACACTAAAACGGCTATATCTCCTTAGCTAGGCGTCTGCGTGAGCCATATTATGCACCAGAAAAAAAACATTCAAAACACTAAAATGGCTACATTTCCTCAACTAGGAGTCTGCTGGGGTCATATTATGCACCAGAAAAAAAAACATTCAAAACACTAAAATGGCTATATCTCCTAAACTAGTCGTCTGCGGGGGTCATATTATGCACCAGAAAAGAATATTCAAAACACTTAAATGGCTATATCTCCTAAATTAGGGGTCTGCGGGGTTCATATTATGCAGCAGAAAAAAAACATTCAAAACACTAAAATGACTACATCTCCTCAACTAGGAGACTGCTGGGGTCATATTATGCACCAGAAAAACAACATTCAAAACACTAAAATGGCTATATCTCCTAAATTAGGCGTCTGCGGGGGTCATTTTATGCACCAGAAAAAAAACATTCAAAACACTAAAATGGCTATATCTCTTAAACTAGGCGTCTGCGGGGGTCATTTTATGCACCAGAAAAAAAACATTCAAAACACTAAAATGGCTATATCTCCTAAATTAGGCGTCTGCGGGGGTCATTTTATGCACCAGAAAAAAAATATTCAAAACACTAAAATGGCTATATCCCCTAAAATAGGCGACTGCGGGGGTCATTTTATGCACCAGAAAAAAAAATCCAAACACTAAAATGGCTATATCTCCTTAGCTAGGCGTCTGCGTGAGCCATATTATGCACCAGAAAAAAAACATTCAAAACACTAAAATTGCTACATCTCCTCAACTAGGAGTCTGCTGGGGTCATATTATGCACCAGAAAAAAAACATTCAAAACACTAAAATGGCTATATCTCCTAAATTAGGCGTCTGCGGGGGTCATTTTATGCACCAGAAAAAAAGCATTCAAAACACTAAAATTTCTACATCTCCTCAACTAGGAGTCTGCTGGGGTCATATAATGCACCAGAAAAAAAACATTCAAAACACTAAAATGGCCATATCTCTTAAACTATTGGTCTGCGGGGGTCATTTTATGCATCAGAAAAGAAATTTTCAAAACACTAAAATGGCTATGTCTCCTAAACAAGGGGTCTGCTAGGGTCTTTTTATGCACCAGAAAAAAAAATTTCAAAACACTAAAATGGTTATATCTCCTAAGCTAGGCGTCTGTGTGGGTAACTTTATGCAGCAGAAAAAAAAAATACAAAAATGGCTATATCTATCTCTAAAACTAGTCGTCTTCGTTGGTCATATTATGCACCAGCAAAAAAAAACTTCAAAACACTAAAATGGTTACATCTCCTAAACTAGGCGTCTGCGGCGGTCATATTATGCATCAGAAAAAAAAATTCAAAACACTAAAAGTGCTATATCTCATAAACTGGTCGTCGGTGGGCTCATATTATGCACCAGAAAAAAATATTCAATCTGGCTATATCTCCTAAACTAGGGGTCTGCGGGGGTCATATGATGCAGCAGAAAAAAAAATTCAAAACACTAAAACGGCTAATATCTCCTAAACTAGTCGTCTGCGGGTGTCATTTTATGCACCCGAAAAAAAAATTTCAAAACGTTAAAATGGCTATATCTCCTAAACTAGGCATCTGCAAGGGCCATATAATGCACCAGAAAAAAAACACTCAAAACAATAAAATGGCTATATCTCTTAAACTAGGGTTCTGCGGGGGTCATTTTATGCAGCAAAAAAAAATTCACAACTCTAAATGGGCTGTATTTCCTAAACTAGTCGTCTGCGGGGGTCAGAAAAAAAACATTCAAAACACTAAAATGGCTATATCCCCTAAAATAGGCGCCTGCGGGGGTCAAAAATTCAAAATTCAAAACACCAAAATATCTATATCTCCTAAACTGGTGGTCTCCGGGAGTCATATAATGCACCAGAAAAAAAAACATTCAAAACACTAAAATGGCTATATATTCTCAACTAGGGGTCTGCTGAGGTTATATTATGCACCAGAAAAAAAACATTCAAAACACTAAAAGGGCTATATCTCCTAAACTAGTCGTCTGCGCGGGTCATTTTATGCACCAGTAAAAAAATTCAAAACACTAAAATGGCTATATCTCCTAAACTAGGCGTCTGCCATGGCCATATAATGCACCAGAAAAAAACACTCAATACAATAAAATGGCTATATCTCTTAAACTAGGGGTCTGCGGGGGTCATTTTATGCAGCAAAAAAAAATTCAAAATTCAGTCATATTATGCACCAGAAAAAAAATAATACGAAACACTAAAACGGCTATATCTCCTAGACTAGTCGTCTGCGAGGGTCATATTAAGCACCGAAAAAAAAAATTCAAAACACTAAAATGGTTATATCTCCTAAGCTAGGCGTCTGCGGGGGTCACTTTATGCAGCAGGAAAAAAAAATACAAAAATGGCTATATCTCTAAAACTAGTCGTCTTCGTTGGTCATATAATGCACCAGCAAAAAAAAAAATTCAAAACACTAAAATGGTTATATCTCCTAAACTAGGCGTCTGCAGTCAGTTCAGTTTAAATGCATTTTTATTTTCTTAATTAATTTACTCTTACATGCTAGACAAAAAAATGCTTAAAAATTAGCTTAAATAACTTACAAGTAATCTTATACTAACTTAATGGCCCCATGCGGGCACTCTAAGTTAAACCTAACACTTAAACTAAGTCTTTCGACGTATATTACAGTTTATCTTTAATTTTATATTTACATTACAACTAAAACTAAGAAAATAGATTTTAAGCAAAAACTTAGTATATGGACATAGTATTATAAAAACCTAAAACTAAAAACTTACAGACTACTTAAAAATATATCTTAATCTACTTAACCTACTTACATCTAATACGTACATATATATATATATATATATATACACATAATGCGTATGTACTTAATATATACACATATGTACATATATATATATATATATATGTTTAATATTTTTTTTTGTTATTTTTTATTTTTATTTATGTTTTTTTTTTTGTTTTTAAATATATTTTTTTTTTTTTTTCTTAAAAACTAACTTATACCTACTTAAAACTACGTAAGCCGGCCATGGCTAAAAAAATTAGGCTGGCCCACTTTGCTTCACATGAAGCTACCTATTACTTGAGGAATTCGATGACGAACCCTCCCCTCCTTCAAATAGCCACCAAAATTGTTGGTGCTGCCGAGCAACATCCCTCATGTCGCGACTCCCTACCGCCCAACTGAACCGGAGACGCTCCGCACTGCCGTGTGCGACGTCTCTGTCGTAGTTGAGTCGCCTGTCCGCAGCTGTTCGAGCAACGTGGAAGATTAGCGGCACAGCCAATCTGTCCTGGATCAGACCTTTGCTATCTAGATAGAGGAACGCTTCTGGAGGAACATAGCCATCAAAGCGAACTCTCTCATGATACATATAGTTAGGGTAGTAAGCCCCAGAGATCAGGTTGTTCGACGATGTCATTGCTCTTGCAGTCAACTTAATAACAAAATTGTCCACTCTTATTAGGTTCGCCCTATTGTACAAGACCTCATTGCGATAGAATTTTATGTACTCAGAGTCTGGTGTTCTGTATAACCGAAGACAAGCCCTAAGGCAAGCCCTCTCAAACACCCGAATCTTTTCCAATAAACTTGCTCTCACGTTGAACCACACGGGACATCCAAATACAAGCATAGGCCGGATAAGGGCCATGTAGCAGATCACCTTCACCCTCGCATGGAGTTGGCTGTTGTAAAACAGTCTCCTTGTAAGGGCAAAAGCACCTCTGGCTCTGGCCAGAGCAACATCTATATGTTTGTTAAAATATAGATATTGATCTAGCCAGATCCCAAGGTATCTGACTACATTTCGACAAGCAAGTGGCTGTCCATGTTGTCCGACGATAGAGAACTTTCGCCAATTCTTTCTGGTATCCCTAGAGGCCCCAGACAAAGGCGTCCTAAACAGAATGGTTTCCGACTTCTGAAAGTTGATTTTCAACTTCCAGTCATCGCAATATTGTTTAATTTTGTCGAAGTCACGTTGCAAAAGTGTATTAATGACCTCAATCTTTGGACCTGATCTGTACGCGATTAAGTCGTCTGCGTACGCTATGGCATGATGAAGTGAACCTATCAGATCACTTGTGTAAATGTTGAATAGGATCGGCGAATTTACCGCACCTTGTTGCAGACCGTTTTTGATATTGAATGTTCCAGCAGAGGTCACGTCGCCATTCTTCACGATGAACTGTCTACTGGAGAGCATATCAAAAAGAATATACAGCAGTGGTTTACTAATGCCCAACCTGTCCAGCTTGAAGAAGAGTCCCTCTAACCATACGGTGTCGAAAGCTTTTTCCAAATCAATCAGGCAGGCACCAGTGCACTGTTTATTGCTTTTGTTCCATTGGATATCAGAAACCAGTTTAGACGCAGCATGAATGATATCATGCCCCGCCTTGAAACCGAATTGATTATCCGGAACGATATGTTTGTCCTCAATCCACTTAGTCAGGGCTCTATTGATTACCTTCTCGAAAACCTTACTGATGTTTGGAAGAAGACTGATCGAGCGGAGATTCGCCGGATTGGAAGTATCTTTATTCCTTTTGGGAATGGGATGTATCACCGCAGTTTTCCAATGCGCTGACACTACACTCTATATTTAGGTTATATCTCCTAAACTAGGGCTCTGCGGGGGTCATTTTTTGCACCAGAAAAAAAAATAAAAACACTAACATGGCTGTATCTCTTAAACTAGTGGTCTGCGGGGGTCATTTTATGCACCCGAAAAAAAAAAATTCAAAATCAGAAATAAAAAATCCAACCACTAAAATGGCTATATATCCTTATCTAGGCGTCTGCGGGGGTCATTTTATGCACCAGTAAGAAAACATTCAAAACACTAAAAGGGCTATATCTCCTAAACTGCTGGTCATTTTATGCATCAGAAAAAAAAACTCAAAACACTAAAATATCTATGTCTCCTAAACTAGTCGTCTGCGGGGGTCATATTATGCACCAGAAAAAAGACATTCAAAACACTAAAATGGCTATACATTCCCAACTAGGGGTCTGCTGGGGTTATATTATGCAAAAGAAAAAAAACATTCAAAACACTAAAATGGCTGTATCGCCTCAACTAGTGGTCTGCTGGGGTTATATTATGCATCAGAAAAAAAATATTTAAAAAACTGAAATGGCTTTATCCCCTAAATTAGGCGTCTGCAGGAGTCATTTTATGCACCAGAAAAATAAAATCCAAACACTAAAATGGCTATATCTCCTTAGGTAGGCGTCTGCGTGAGCCATATTATGCACCAGAAAAAAAACATTCAAAACACTAAAATGGCTACATCTCCTCAACTAGGAGTCTGCTGGGGTCATATTATGCACCAGAAAAAAAAACATTCAAAACACTAAAATGGCTGTATCTCCTCAACTAGGGGTCTGCTGGGGTCATATTATGCACCAGAAAAAAAACATTCAAAACACTAAAATGGCTACATCTCCTAAACTAGGGGTCTGCGGAGGTCAATTTATGCACCACAAAAAAAAAATTCACAACACTAAATGGGCTATATTTCCTAAACTAGTCGTCTGCGGGGGTCAGAAAAAAACATTCAAAACACTAAAATGGCTATATCCCCTAAAATAGGCGACTGCGGGGGTCATTTTATGCACCAGAAAAAAAAATCCAAACACTAAAACGGCTATATCTCCTTAGCTAGGCGTCTGCGTGAGCCATATTATGCACCAGAAAAAAAACATTCAAAACACTAAAATGGCTACATCTCCTCAACTAGGAGTCTGCTGGGGTCATATTATGCACCAGAAAAAAAAACATTCAAAACACTAAAATGGCTATATCTCCTAAACTAGTCGTCTGCGGGGGTCATATTATGCACCAGAAAAGAATATTCAAAACACTTAAATGGCTATATCTCCTAAACTAGGGGTCTGCGGGGTTCATATTATGCAGCAGAAAAAAAACATTCAAAACACTAAAATGACTACATCTCCTCAACTAGGAGACTGCTGGGGTCATATTATGCACCAGAAAAACAACATTCAAAACACTAAAATGGCTATATCTCCTAAATTAGGCGTCTGCGGGGGTCATTTTATGCACCAGAAAAAAAACATTCAAAACACTAAAATGGCTATATCTCTTAAACTAGGCGTCTGCGGGGGTCATTTTATGCACCAGAAAAAAAACATTCAAAACACTAAATGGCTATATCTCCTAAATTAGGCGTCTGCGGGGGTCATTTTGTGCACCAGAAAAAAAACATTCAAAACACTAAAATGGCTATATCCCCTAAAATAGGCGACTGCGGGGGTCATTTTATGCACCAGAAAAAAAAATCCAAACACTAAAATGGCTATATCTCCTTAGCTAGGCGTCTGCGTGAGCCATATCATGCACCAGAAAAAAAACATTCAAAACACTAAAATGGCTACATCTCCTCAACTAGGAGTCTGCTGGGGTCATATTATGCACCAGAAAAAAAACATTCAAAACACTAAAATGGCTATTTCTCCTAAATTAGGCGTCTTCGTTGGTCATATTATGCACCAGCAAAAAAAAAACTTCAAAACACTACAATGGTTACATCTCCTAAACTAGGCGTCTGCGGCGGTCATATTATGCATCAGAAAAAAAAATTCAAAACATTAAAAGTGCTATATCTCATAAACTGGTCGTCGGTGGGCTCATATTATGCACCAGAAAAAAATATTCAATCTGGCTATATCTCCTAAACTAGGGGTCTGCGGGGGTCATATGATGCAGCAGAAAAAAAAATTCAAACCACTAAAACGGCTAATATCTCCTAAACTAGTCGTCTGCGGGTGTCATTTTATGCACCCGAAAAAAAAAATTCAAAACATTAAAATGGCTATATCTCCTAAACTAGGCGTCTGCAAGGGCCATATAATGCACCAGAAAAAAAACACTCAAAACAATAAAATGGCAATATCTCTTAAACTAGGGTTCTGCGGGGGTCATTTTATGCAGCAAAAAAAAAATTCACAACTCTAAATGGGCTGTATTTCCAAAACTAGTCGTCTGCAGGGGTCAGAAAAAAAACATTCAAAACACTAAAATGGCTATATCCCCTAAAATAGGCGCCTGCGGGGGTCATTTTATGCATTAGAAAAAAAAATTCAAAACACCAAAATATCTATATCTCCTAAACTGGTGGTCTCCGGGAGTCATATAATGCACCAGAAAAAAAAAAATATAAAATACTAAAATGGCTATATATTCTCAACTAGGGGTCTGCTGGGGTTATATTATGCACCAGAAAAAAAACATTCAAAACACTAAAAGGGCTATATTTCCTAAACTAGTCGTCTGCGCGGGTCATTTTATGCACCAGTAAAAAAATTCAAAACACTAAAATGGCTATATCTCCTAAGCTAGGGGTCTGCTGGGGTCATTTTATGCATCAGAAAAAAAAACTCAAAACACTAAAATATCTATATCTCCTAAAATAGTCGTCTGCGGGAGTCATTTTATGCACCAGAAAAAAAATTCAAAACACTAAAATGACCGTATCTCCTAAACTAGGGGTCTGCTGGGGTCATTTTATGCATCAGAAAAAAAACTCAAAACACTAAAATGTCTATGTCTCCTAAACTAGGGGTCTGCTGGGGTCATTTTATGCACCACAAAAAAAAATTCACAACTCTAAATGGGCTGTATTTCCTAAACTAGTCGTCTGCGGGGGTCAGAAAAAAAACATTCAAAACACTAAAATGGCTATATCCCCTAAAATAGGCGCCTGCGGGGGTCATTTTATGCATTAGAAAAAAAAATACAAAACACCAAAATATCTATATCTCCTAAACTTTTGGTCTCCGGGAGTCATATAATGCACCAGAAAAAAAAACATTCAAAACACTAAAATGGCTATATATTCTCAGCTAGGGGTCTGCTGAGGTTATATTATGCACCAGAAAAAAAACATTCAAAACACTAAAAGGGCTATATCTCCTAAACTAGTCGTCTGCGCGGGTCATTTTATGCACCAGTAAAAAAATTCAAAACACTAAAATGGCTATATCTCCTAAGCTAGGCGTCTGCTGGGGTCATTTTGTGCATCAGAAAAAAAAACTCAAAACACTAAAATATCTATATCTCCTAAACTAGTCGTCTGCGGGGGTCATTTTATGCACCAGAAAAAAAATTCAAAACACTAAAATGACTATATCTCCTAAACTAGGCGTCTGCCAGGGCCATATAATGCACCAGAAAAAAACACTCAATACAATAAAATGGCTATATCTCTTAAACTAGGGGTCTGCGGGGGTCATTTTATGCAGCACAAAAAAATTCAAAATTCAGTCATATTATGCACCAGAAAAAAAATAATACGAAACACTAAAACGGCTATATCTCCTAGACTAGTCGTCTGCGAGGGTCATATTAAGCACCGAAAAAAAAAATTCAAAACACTAAAATGGTTATATCTCCTAAGCTAGGCGTCTGCGGGGGTCACTTTATGCAGCAGGAAAAAAAAATACAAAAATGGCTATATCTCTAAAACTAGTCGTCTTCGTTGGTCATATAATGCACCAGCAAAAAAAAAAATTCAAAACACTAAAATGGTTATATCTCCTAAACTAGGCGTCTGCAGTCAGTTCAGTTTAAATGCATTTTTATTTTCTTAATTAATTTACTCTTACATGCTAGACAAAAAAATGCTTAAAAATTAGCTTAAATAACTTACAAGTAATCTTATACTAACTTAATGGCCCCATGCGGGCACTCTAAGTTAAACCTAACACTTAAACTAAGTCTTTCGACGTATATTACAGTTTATCTTTAATTTTATATTTACATTACAACTAAAACTAAGAAAATAGATTTTAAGCAAAAACTTAGTATATGGACATAGTATTATAAAAACCTAAAACTAAAAACTTACAGACTACTTAAAAATATATCTTAATCTACTTAACCTACTTACATCTAATACGTACATATATATATATATATATATATACACATAATGCGTATGTACTTAATATATACACATATGTACATATATATATATATATATATGTTTAATATTTTTTTTTGTTATTTTTTATTTTTATTTATGTTTTTTTTTTTGTTTTTAAATATATTTTTTTTTTTTTTTCTTAAAAACTAACTTATACCTACTTAAAACTACGTAAGCCGGCCATGGCTAAAAAAATTAGGCTGGCCCACTTTGCTTCACATGAAGCTACCTATTACTTGAGGAATTCGATGACGAACCCTCCCCTCCTTCAAATAGCCACCAAAATTGTTGGTGCTGCCGAGCAACATCCCTCATGTCGCGACTCCCTACCGCCCAACTGAACCGGAGACGCTCCGCACTGCCGTGTGCGACGTCTCTGTCGTAGTTGAGTCGCCTGTCCGCAGCTGTTCGAGCAACGTGGAAGATTAGCGGCACAGCCAATCTGTCCTGGATCAGACCTTTGCTATCTAGATAGAGGAACGCTTCTGGAGGAACATAGCCATCAAAGCGAACTCTCTCATGATACATATAGTTAGGGTAGTAAGCCCCAGAGATCAGGTTGTTCGACGATGTCATTGCTCTTGCAGTCAACTTAATAACAAAATTGTCCACTCTTATTAGGTTCGCCCTATTGTACAAGACCTCATTGCGATAGAATTTTATGTACTCAGAGTCTGGTGTTCTGTATAACCGAAGACAAGCCCTAAGGCAAGCCCTCTCAAACACCCGAATCTTTTCCAATAAACTTGCTCTCACGTTGAACCACACGGGACATCCAAATACAAGCATAGGCCAGATAAGGGCCATGTAGCAGATCACCTTCACCCTCGCATGGAGTTGGCTGTTGTAAAACAGTCTCCTTGTAAGGGCAAAAGCACCTCTGGCTCTGGCCAGAGCAACATCTATATGTTTGTTAAAATATAGATATTGATCTAGCCAGATCCCAAGGTATCTGACTACATTTCGACAAGCAAGTGGCTGTCCATGTTGTCCGACGATAGAGAACTTTCGCCAATTCTTTCTGGTATCCCTAGAGGCCCCAGACAAAGGCGTCCTAAACAGAATGGTTTCCGACTTCTGAAAGTTGATTTTCAACTTCCAGTCATCGCAATATTGTTTAATTTTGTCGAAGTCACGTTGCAAAAGTGTATTAATGACCTCAATCTTTGGACCTGATCTGTACGCGATTAAGTCGTCTGCGTACGCTATGGCATGATGAAGTGAACCTATCAGATCACTTGTGTAAATGTTGAATAGGATCGGCGAATTTACCGCACCTTGTTGCAGACCGTTTTTGATATTGAATGTTCCAGCAGAGGTCACGTCGCCATTCTTCACGATGAACTGTCTACTGGAGAGCATATCAAAAAGAATATACAGCAGTGGTTTACTAATGCCCAACCTGTCCAGCTTGAAGAAGAGTCCCTCTAACCATACGGTGCCGAAAGCTTTTTCCAAATCAATCAGGCAGTCACCAGTGCACTGTTTCTTGCTTTTGTTCCATTGGATATCAGAAACCAGTTTAGACGCAGCATGAATGATATCATGCCCCGCCTTGAAACCGAATTGATTATCCGGAACGATATGTTTGTCCTCAATCCACTTAGTCAGGGCTCTATTGATTACCTTCTCGAAAACCTTACTGATGTTTGGAAGAAGACTGATCGAGCGGAGATTCGCCGGATTGGAAGTATCTTTATTCCTTTTGGGAATGGGATGTACCACCGCAGTTTTCCAATGCGCTGGATAATGTGCACTATTCATTGCATTATTAAACAGGGTGGTATAAATGTCCACCGCTTCTAGTGGGAGATGTCGAAGCACAATGTTCGGTATTTCATCGGTTCCCACTGATTTCTTACTTCTAAGCGATTCGAAGATCGTTTGGAGCTCTTCCTTCGAATTGAACGGTGGTAATACCCTTTCGTTGGTGATGACATTATTTGCCATATTCTCGTCACTGAACTGGGTGAAACCCGAGCTCTCGGATCGCCAATTCACAATTTCATTTCGAAGGCAGGTATTGTGCACAAGGACTCGATTTTCCAGGTCGTGGTTAGGGCCAATGATATCACTCGCCTTGTACACTTCCTGGAAAGTCGCTCCTATAGCCTCTATCTTCTCCTGCGGATCCTCGATCGCAAAGAAGTTGTCATCATCAACTGCCTCATTTGGATTAATGCCTGCTGCTACAAGTATTTGTTCGTTGTTCGTCGTTCGGGCGATTTTGAGACATGGAAGGTCGTTTTGATTAATTCTCCGAAATATTTTATTTATTTGCGGGAACATACTCGGGTTGCTGGTATTTACAGCCCGAATTTTATTGTTCCAATACAAACTTACAGAATTTCTGTAATTTTCCTTTATTAATGTTTGGAGGTTTTTAATCGACGACTTCAATGTTATGATCTCCGGGTTATGTCTGTCAGTAAACTGTCTGTACAAGGTTTTTAGTCTTGACAGCAGTCTACTCTTATGTCGGTGCAGTGCGTCAATAGTTGCGTTGCGGAATAAGTCTTCGTTGTCACTGTGTTGATACCGTGGTATCGTTTTGTCCATAGTTCGTTTGATTGTCTCGTCCATTAGTCTTAGATATCTGTCAACCTCCTCGTTTGACAGATTTCTATTGGACGGTGGGTAGAGCGAATTCGAGGAGAGTGCTCTCGTCAGTATTCTTGAGAAGTGTGTCCAACGCACCCTACTATAATTGTAGGAATACCTTTGAACAAACTCTTCCAATTCCGCAGTTTCGTTGGGAACAGTTATTTCGGTGCTGAGACCGCAATGGTCACTGTCATACACGAAAGTTTGTAGACAGTTTGTAGTTTGTTGGTTAGTGCACGTCAGTTGTATTCGTGAGTCGAACAGCAGGAGATCCAAATAGGACCCGTGTCTGGGAAACGACGGAATATCCGTCGCTTTGAGGCCGAGTCGATACATCACACTGTGCTGACCCCACCAATTGAATAGTAGGTTCCCTCTGGTATTTCGTGTATAGTTTCCCCAATCTCTATGTTTGGCGTTGAAATCTCCGCCGATAATAAAATAGTTGTCTTCCAATTCCAGCCTCAGAAATCGAAAAAGTGTCTCGAGCTCTGAGATGAATAAGGTGGATTGAGTAGCCTTAGGTGCATAGACAGACACCATGTATAACCGCTTTCCACTACGGAGAGGAATGTACATGATGCATGCTTCCAGCACCTGAAATCTACGTACTACACGACTGTATACTCTTTTGAAACGCAGTCCCTTTCTTACAAAGATCGCAACACCTCCTCCTTGAATGGAATTGGGTCGGTTTCTTCGTAATATTTCATACCTTCTGTGCCTCATCTTGTGTCTTTTGGTAAGCTTAGTTTCGCTAACCAAAAGCACATCAGGGGCTTGGTCTTTAAGCAACTTAAACAGTGCGGCTCTTCGTTCGAACCTAATCAGTGAATTAACATTCACTGCAAGGACCTTCAGGGTTTGCTCCGCCATGTACGAACCCATTACGACTGGAGGTGCGTTAGGCCCGGCAGCAGCGCGTATATTTGATCTACCCGCGTAGCCTGTTCCTGTATTTGACGCTGAAGCTGAGCCATCTTCCCCTGAATAGAGAGCAAGATAGCCAGCATGTCAGGTACAGGTTCTGGAGCTCTAGGCGCTGGGGCCTGAGAAGCTACCTTTGCTTGTTGTACCGTAGTTCCCCTACCTGCCGCCATTTGGGCGTAGGTAACTTGGTTTGTGCCTGCACGAGTGGACGTTTAACTTCCACTTTCTGCTGCCGAGCCAGATTTACTCTTTTGATGTATTGGAATTTAGGACAACCCCGATAGTTTGCGGTGTGTCCCGTGTTCCTACATAAAGCACAAGAGAGTTGGCTTTTTTCAGACGCTCCGTCCTTACCTAGAGCGCATTCCTCGGATTTGTGGTTCTTTCCGCACTTCACACATCGAGGCAGCATTTCGCAGTTCGACGCGGCGTGCCCGAACCTTTGGCAGCGAACACATTGTAAAATGTTTTCGCTCCTCTTTAATTTTTCCCAGTGTACAACCTGGTAGTCTAGGACTTTTATACTCCTTAGACCATCCAGTTTGCTGTCGGGACTTAGCTGGACCAGGAAGAACGGTAGTTTCCGCTTCTCCCTTTTAGCTCTAGCCGTGACAAATGGCTTGACCCACACGAATTTGAGCCCTTCGCACTCCTTCTCTTTCAGCAGTGCAAGGAGCTCCTCCGGATCAGTCGACGGTTCTAACCCCCTCAGCAGCATTGTTTGCAGCTTCTCACCCTTAGGGGTGTAGGAGAAGAACTCCGTCGTCGAATCCCTCAATAAACTTTTGATTTTGTGGTAGCGCTCCACTGTGTTACAGTGGATCGCATGCCTATCTACACTTAGTCTTTTAATAAAAAAATTACAGCCTATGGCCGACTTACATAGCTCGATAGTGTCCTTTAACTCCAATTTAAATGTGTTGATTGGTGGCACTTTTTGTTTGGTGGCTTTCTGCTCTTGCTGTTGTTGTTGTCTCTGCTGTTGTTGCTTTTGCTTACGTTGGTGTTGATTATGCACCAGAAAAAAACATTCAAAACACTAAAATGGCTGTATCTCCTAAACTAGTCGTCTGCGGGGGTCATATTACGCACCAGAAAAAAATATTCAAAACACTTAAATGGCTATATCTCATAAACTAGGGGTTTGCGGGGGTCATTTTATGCACCAGAAAAAAAAAAATCAAAACATTAAAATGGCTGTATCTCCTAAACTAGTGGTCTGCGGGGGTCAGAAAGAAAAAATCCAAACACTAAAATGGCTATATCTCCTTAGCTAGGCGTCTGCGTGGGCCATATTATGCACCAGAAAAAAAACATTCAAAACACTAAAATGGCTACATCTCCTCAACTAGGAGTCTGCTGGGGCATATTATGCACCAGAAAAAAAACATTCAAAACACTAAAATGGCTATATCTCCTAAAATAGTCGTCTGCGGGGGTCATATTATGCACCAGAAAAAAAATTTCAAAACACTAAAATGGTTATATCTCCTAAGCTAGGCGTCTGTGGGGGTCACTTTATGAAGCAGGAAAAAAAAATACAAAAATGGCTATATCTCCAAAACTAGGCGTCTGCAAGGGCCATATAATGCACCAGAAAAAAAACACTCAAAACAATAAAATGGCTATATCTTTTAAACTAGGGTTCTGCGGGGGTCATTTTATGCAGAAAAAAAAAAAATTCAAAATTCAGTCATATTATGCACCAGAAAAAAAATAATACAAAACACTAAAACGGCTATATCTCCTAGACTAGTCGTCTGCGAGGGTCATATTAAGCACCGAAAAAAAACATCCAAAACACTAAAATGGCTATATCTCCTAAACAAGGGGTCTGCGAGGTCATTTTATGCACCAGAAAAAAAACATCCAAAACACTAAAATGGCTATTTCGCTTCAACTAGTGGTCTGCTGGGGTTATTTTAAGCATCAGAAAAAAAACATTCAAAACACTAAAAGGGCTATATCTCCTAAACTAGTCGTCTGCGGGGGTCATTTTATGCACCAGAAAAAAAATTCAAACCACTAAAATGACTATATCTCCTAAACTAGGGGTCTGCTGGGGTCATTTTATGCATCAGAAAAAAAAACTCAAAACACTAAAATATCTATATCTCCTAAACTAGTCGTCTGCGGGTGTCATATTATGCACCAGAAAAAAAATTCAAAACACTAAAATGGCAATATCTCCTAAACTAGCGGTCTGCTGGGGTTATATTATGCACCAGAAAAAAAACATCCAAAACACTAAAATGGCTATTTCGCTTCAACTAGTGGTCTGCTGGGGTTATTTTAAGCATCAGAAAAAAAACATTCAAAACACTAAAAGGGCTATATCTCCTAAACTAGTCGTCTGCGCGGGTCATTTTATGCACCAGTAAAAAAATTCAAAACACTAAAATGACTATATCTCCTAAGCTAGGGGTCTGCTGGGGTCATTTTATGCATCAGAAAAAAAAACTCAAAACACTAAAATATCTATATCTCCTAAACTAGTCATCTGCGGGGTTCATTTTATGCACCAGAAAAAAAATTCAAACCACTAAAATGACTATATCTCCTAAACTAGGGGTCTGCTGGGGTCATTTTATGCATCAGAAAAAAAAACTCAAAACACTAAAATATCTATATCTCCTAAACTAGTCGTCTGCGGGTGTCATATTATGCACCAGAAAAAAAATTCAAAACACTAAAATGGCAATATCTCCTAAACTAGCGGTCTGCTGGGGTTATATTATGCACCAGAAAAAAACATCCAAAACACTAAAATGGCTATTTCGCTTCAACTAGTGGTCTGCTGGGGTTATTTTAAGCATCAGAAAAAAAACATTCAAAACACTAAAAGGGCTATATCTCCTAAACTAGTCGTCTGCGCGGGTCATTTTATGCACCAGTAAAAAAATTCAAAACACTAAAATGACTATATCTCCTAAGCTAGGGGTCTGCTGGGGTCATTTTATGCATCAGAAAAAAAAACTCAAAACACTAAAATATCTATATCTCCTAAACTAGTCATCTGCGGGGGTCATTTTATGCATCAGAAAAAAAAATTCAAACCACTAAAATGACTATATCTCCTAAACTAGGGGTCTGCTGGGGTCATTTTATGCATCAGAAAAAAAAAACCCAAAACACTAAAATATATATGTCTCCTAAACTAGTCGTCTGCGGGGGTTATTATGCACCAGAAAAAAAAATTCAAAACACTAAAATGGGTATATCTCCTAAACTAGGCGTCTGCAAGGGCCATATAATGCACCAGAAAAAAAATATTCAAAACACTAAAATGGCTATATCTCCTAAACAAGTGGTATGCGAGGGTCTTTTTATGCACCAGAAAAAAAAAATTTCAAAACACTAAAATGGTTATATCTCCTAAGCTAGGCGTCTGCGGGGGTCACTTTATGCAGCAGGAAAAAAAATACAAAAATGGCTATATCTCTAAAACTAGTCGTCTTCGTTGGTCATATAATGCACCAGCAAAAAAAAAAATTCAAAACACTAAAATGGTTATATCTCCTAAACTAGGCTTCTGCGGCGGTCATATTATGCATCAGAAAAAAAAAATTCAAAACACTAACATTGCTATATCTCCTAAACTGGTCGTCTGTGGGCTCATTTTATGCACCAGAAAAAAATATTCAATCTGGCTATATCTCCTAAGCTAGTGGTCTGCGGGGGTCATATGATGCAGCAAAAAAAAAAATTCAAAACAAAAAACGGCTATATCTCCTAAACTAGTCGTCTGCGGGTGTCATTTTAAGCACCCGAAAAAAAAATTTCAATACAATAAAATGGCTATATCTCCTAAACTAGGCGTCTGCCAGGGCCATATAATGCACCAGAAAAAAACACTCAATACAATAAAATGGCTATATCTCTTAAACTAGGGGCCTGCGGGGGTCATTTTATTCAGCAAAAAAAAATTCAAAATTCAGTCATATTATGCACCAGAAAAAAAATAATACAAAACACTAAAACGGCTATATCTCCTAGACTAGTCGTCTGCGAGGGTCATATTAAGCACCGAAAAAAAACATCCAAAACACTAAAATGGCTATATCTCCTAAACAAGGGGTCTGCGAGGTATTTTATGCACCAGAAAAAAAACATCCAAAACACTAAAATGGCTATATCTCCTAAGCTAGGCGTCTACGTGGTCATATTATGCACCAGAAAAAAAACATTCAAAACACTAAAATGGCTATATCGCCTCAACTAGTGGTCTGCTGGGGTTATATTATGCATCAGAAAAAAAACATTTAAAACACTAAAATGGCTATATCCCCTAAACTAGGCGTCTGCAGGAGTCATTTTATGCACCAGAAAAAAAAAAATCCAAACACTAAAATGGCTATATCTCTTTAGCTTGGCGTCTGCGTGGGCCATATTATGCACCAGAAAAAAAACATTCAAAACACTAAAATGGCTACATCTCCTCAACTAGGGGTCTGCTGGGGTCATATTATGCACCAGAAAAAAAACATTCAAAACACTAAAATGGCTATATCCCCTAAACTAGCGGTCTGCGGGGGTCATTTTATGCACCCGAAAAAAAAATTTTCAAAATCAGAAAGAAAAAAATCCAACCACTAAAATGGCTATATCTCCTTAGCTATCCGTCTGCGGGGGTCATTTTATGCACCAGAAAAAAAATTCAAAACACTAAAATGGCTATATCTCCTAAACTAATCGTCTGCGTTCGTTATATTATGCAATAGCAAAAAAAAAATTCAAAACACTAAAACGGCTATATCTCCTAAACTATCCGTCTGCGGGGGTCATTTTATGCACCAGAAAAAAAAATTCAAAACACTAAAATGGCTATATCTCCTAAACTAATCGTCTGCGTTCGTTATATTATGCAATAGCAAAAAAAAAATTCAAAACACTAAAACGGCTATATCTCCTAAACTAGACGTCTGCGGGTGTCATTTTATACACCCGAAAAAAAAATTTCAAAACACTAAAATGGCTTTATCTCCTAAACTATTGGTCTGCGGGGATCATTTTATGCATCAGAAAAAAAATTTCAAAACACTAAAATGGCTACATCTCCTCAACTAGGGGTCTGCTGGGGTCATATTATGCACCAGAAAAAAAACATTCAAAACACTAAAATGGCTATATCCCCTAAACTAGCGGTCTGCGGGGGTCATTTTATGCACCCGAAAAAAAAATTTTCAAAATCAGAAAGAAAAAAATCCAACCACTAAAATGACTATATCTCCTAAACTAGGGGTCTGCGGGGGTCCTATTATGCACCAGAAAAAAAAATCCAAACACTAAAATGGCTATATCTCCTTAGCTAGGCGTCTGCGTGGGCCATATTATGCACCAGAAAAAAAACATTCAAAACACTAAAATGGCTACATCTCCTAAACTGGGGGTCTGCTGGGGTCATTTTATGCACCACAAAAAACAAATTCACAACTCTAAATGGGCTATATTTCCTAAACTAGTCGTCTGCGGGGGTCAGAAAAAAAATTCAAAACACCAAAATATTTATATCTCCTAAACTGGTGGTCTCCGGGAGTCATATAATGCACCAGAAAAAAAAACATTCAAAACACTAAAATGGCTATATATTCTCAACTAGGGGTCCGCTGGGGTTATATTATGCACCAGAAAAAAAACATTCAAAACACTAAAAGGGCTAGATCTCCTAAACTAGTCGTCTGCGCGGGTCATTTTATGCACCAGTAAAAAAATTCAAAACACTAAAATTACTATATCTCCTAAGCTAGGGGTCTGCTGGGGTCATTTTATGCATCAGAAAAAAAAACTCAAAACACTAAAATATCTATATCTCCTAAACTAGTCGTCTGCGGGGGTCATTTTATTTACCAGAAAAAAAATTCAAAACTCTAAAATGACTATATCTCCTAAACTAGGGGTCTGATGGGGTCATTTTATGCATCAGAAAAAAAAACTCAAAACACTAAAATATCTATATCTCCTAAACTAATCGTCTGCGGGTGTCATATTATGCACCAGAAAAAAACTTCAAAACACTAAAATGGCTATATCTCCTAAACTAGCGGTCTGCTGTGGTCATTTTATGCATCAGAAAAAAAAACTCAAAACACTAAAATATATATGTCTCCTAAACTAGTCGTCTGCGGGGGTTATATTATGCACCAGAAAAAAATATTCAAAACACTAAAATGGCTATATCCCCTAAACTAGCGGTCTGAGGGGGTCATTTTATGCACACGAAAAAAAAAAATTTCTAAATCAGAAAGAAAAAAATCCAACCACAAAAATGGCTATATCTCCTTAGCTAGGCGTCGGCGGGGGTCATTTTATGCACCAGAAAAAAAAATTCAAAACACTGAAATGGGTATATCTCCTAAACTATTGGTCTGCGGGGGTCATTTTATGCATCAGAAAAAAAAAATTCAAAACACTAAAATGGCTATATCTCCTAAAAAAGTGGTCTGCGAGGGTCTTTTTATGCACCAGAAAAAAAAATTTCAAAACACTAAAATGGTTATATCTCCTAAGCTAGGCGTCTGCGGGGGTCACTTTATGCAGCAGGAAAAAAAATACAAAAATGGCTATATCTCTAAAACTAGTCGTCTTCGTTGGTCATATAATGCACCAGCAAAAAAAAAAATTCAAAACACTAAAATGGTTATATCTCCTAAACTAGTCGTCTGCGAGGGTCATATTAAGCACCGAAAAAAAACATCCAAAACACTAAAATGGCTATATCTCCTAAACAAGTGGTCTGCGAGGTATTTTATGCACCAGAAAAAAAACATCCAAAACACTAAAATGGCTATATCTCCTAAGCTAGGCGTCTGCGTGGTCATATTATGCACCAGAAAAAAAACATTCAAAACACTAAAATGGCTATATCGCCTCAACTAGTGGTCTGCTGGGGTTATATTATGCATCAGAAAAAAAACATTTAAAACACTAAAATGGCTATATCCCCTAAACTAGGCGTCTGCAGGAGTCATTTTATGCACCCGAAAAAAAAATTTTCAAAATCAGAAAGAAAAAAATTCAACCACTAAAATGGCTATATCTCCTTAGCTATCCGTCTGCGGGGGTCATTTTATGCACCAGAAAAAAAAATTCAAAACACTAAAATGGCTATATCTCCTAAACTGATCGTCTGCGTTCGTCATATTATGCATCAGAAAAAAAAAATTCAAAACACTAAAATGGCTATATCTTGTAAACTAGGCGTCTGCAAGGGCCATATAATGCACCAGAAAAAAAACATCCAAAACAATAAAATGGTTATATCTCCTAAACTATTGTTCTGCGGGGGTCATTTTATGCATCAGAAAAAAAAATTCAAAACACTAAAATGGCTATATCTCCTAAACTAGGCGTCTGCAAGGGCCATATAATGCACCAGAAAAAAAACATTCAAAACAATAAAATGGTTATATCTCCTAAACTATTGGTCTGCGGGGGTCATTTTATGCACCAGAAAAAAAAAATTCAAAACACTAAACAAGGGGTCTGCGAGGGTCTTTTTATGCACCAGAAAAAAAAATTTCAAAACACTAAAATGGTTATATCTCCTAAGCTAGGCGTCTGCGGCTGTCACTTTATGCAGCAGGAAAAAAAAATACAAAAATATCTATATCTCTAAAACTATTCGTCTTTGTTGGTTATATTATGCAATAGCAAAAAATAAAATTCAAAACACTAAAACGGCTATATCTCCTAAACTAGACGTCTGCGGGTTTCATTTTATACACCCGAAAAAAAAATTTCAAAACACTAAAAGTGCTATATCTCCTAAACTGGTCGTCTGTGTTCTCATATTATGCACCAGAAAAAAATATTCAATCTGGCTATATCTCCTAAACTAGGGGTCTGCGGGGATCATTTTATGCATCAGAAAAAAAATTTCAAAACACTAAAATGGCTATATCTCCTAAACTATTCGTCTGCAAGGGCCATATAATGCACCAGAAAAAAAACATCCAAAACACTAAAATGGCTATATCTCCTAAGCTAGGCGTCTGCGTTCGTCATATTATGCACCAGAAAAAAAAAATTCAAAACACTAAAATGGCTATATCTTGTAAACTAGGCGTCTGCAAGGGCCATATAATGCACCAGAAAAAAAACATTCAAAACAATAAAATGGTTATATCTCCTAAACTATTGGTCTGCGGGGGTCATTTTATGCATCAGAAAAAAAAATTCAAAACACTAAAATGGCTATATCTTCTAAACTAGGCGTCTGCAAGGGCCATATAATGCACCAGAAAAAAAACATTCAAAACAATAAAATTGTTATATCTCCTAAATTATTGGTCTGCGGGGGTCATTTTATGCACCAGAAAAAAAAAATTCAAAACACTAAAATGGCTATATCTCCTAAACAAGGGGTCTGCGAGGGTCTTTTTATGCACCAGAAAAAAAAATTTCAAAACACTAAAATGGTTATATCTCCTAAGCTAGGCGTCTGCGGCTGTCACTTTATGCAGCAGGAAAGAAAAATACAAAAATATCTATATCTCTAAAACTATTCGTCTTCGTTGGTTATATTATGCAATAGCAAAAAATAAAATTCAAAACATTAAAACGGCTATATCTCCTAAACTAGACGTCTGCGGGTGTCATTTTATACACCCGAAAAAAAAATTTCAAAACACTAAAAGTGCTATATCTCCTAAACTGGTCGTCTGTGTTCTCATATTATGCACCAGAAAAAAATATTCAATCTGGCTATATCTCCTAAACTAGGGGTCTGCGGGGATCATTTTATGCATCAGAAAAAAAATTTCAAAACACTAAAATGGCTATATCTCCTAAATTATTCGTCTGCAAGGGCCATATAATGCACCAGAAAAAAAACATCCAAAACACTAAAATGGCTATATCTCCTAAGCTAGGCGTCTGCGTGGTCATATTATGCACCAGAAAAAAAAAATTCAAAACACTAAAATGGCTATATCTTGTAAACTAGGCGTCTGCAAGGGCCATATAATGCACCAGAAAAAAAACATTCAAAACAATAAAATGGTTATATCTCCTAAACTATTGGTCTGCGGGGGTCATTTTATGCATCAGAAAAAAAAATTCAAAACACTAAAATGGCTATATCTCCTAAACTAGGCGTCTGCAAGGGCCATATAATGCACCAGAAAAAAAACATTCAAAACAATAAAATGGTTATATCTCCTAAACTATTGGTCTGCGGGGGTCATTTTATGCACCAGAAAAAAAAAATTCAAAACACTAAAATGGCTATATCTCCTAAACAAGGGGTCTGCGAGGGTCTTTTTATGCACCAGAAAAAAAAATTTCAAAACACTAAGATGGTTATATCTCCTAAGCTAGGCGTCTGCGGCTGTCACTTTATGCAGCAGGAAAAAAAAATACAAAAATATCTATATCTCTAAAACTATTCGTCTTCGTTGGTTATATTATGCAATAGCAAAAAATAAAATTCAAAACACTAAAACGGCTATATCTCCTAAACTAGACGTCTGCGGGTGTCATTTTATACACCCGAAAAAAAAATTTCAAAACACTAAAAGTGCTATATCTCCTAAACTGGTCGTCTGTGGGCTCATATTATGCACCAGAAGAAAATATTCAATCTGGCTATATCTCCTAAACTAGGGGTCTGCGGGGGTCCTATGATGCAGCAGAAAAAAAACACTCAAAACAATAAAATGGCTATATCTCCTAAACTATTGGTCTGCGGGGGTCATTTTATGCACCAGAAAAAAAACATCCAAAACACTAAAATGGCTATATCTCCTAAGCTAGGCGTCTGCGTGGTCATATTATGCACCAGAAAAAAAACATTCAAAACACTAAAATGGCTATATCGCCTCAACTAGTGGTCTGCTGGGGTTATATTATGCATCAGAATAAAAACATTTAAAACACTAAAATGGCTACATCTATTAAACTAGGGGTCTGCTGGGGTCATTTTGTGCATCAGAAAAAAGACATTCAAAACACTAAAATGGCTATATATTCTCAACTAGTGGTCTGCTGGGGTTATATTACGCAAAAGAAAAAAAATTTTCAAAACACTAAAATGGCGATATCCCCTAAACTAAGCGTCTGCGGGGGTCATTTTTTGCAGCAGGAAAAAGACAATTCAAAACCATAAAACGACAATATCTCCTAAACCAGTCGTCTGCGGGTGTCATTTCATGCACCTGAAAAAAAAATTCAAAACACTAAAATATCTATATCTCCTAAACTGGTGGTCTCCGGGAGTCATATAATGCACCAGAAAAAAAAACCTTCAAAACACTAAAATGGCTATATATTCTCAACTAGGGTCTGCTGGGGTTATATTATGCACCAGAAAAAAAACATTCAAAACACTAAATGGGCAATATTTCCTAAACTAGTCGTCTGCGGGGGTCAGAAAAACAACATTCAAAACACTAAAATGGCTATATCCCCTAAAATAGGCGCCTGCGTGGGTCATTTTATGCATTAGAAAAAAAAATTCAAAACACTCAAATATCTATATCTCCTAAACTAGTCGTCTGCGGGGGTCATTTTATGCAGCAGTACAAAAATTCAAAACACTAAAATGGCTATATCTCCTAAGCTAGGTGTCTGCTGGGGTCATTTAATGCATCAGAAAAAAAAACTCAAAACACTAAAATATCTATATCTCCTAAACTAGTCGTCTGCGGGGGTCATTTTATGCACCAGAAAAAAAATTCAAAACACTAAAATGGCTATATCTCCTAAACTAGTGGTCTGCTGGGGTCATTTTATGCACCAGAAAAAAAACATTCAAAACACTAAAATGGCTATATCTCCTAAGCTAGGCGTCTGCGTGGTTATATTATGCACCAGAAAAAAAACATTCAAAACACTAAAATGGCTATATCGCCTCAACTAGGGGTCTGCTGGTGTTATATTATGCAAAAGAAAAAAAACGTTCAAAACACTAAAATGGCCATATCCCCTAAACAAAGCGTCTGCGGGAGTCATTTTTTGCAGCAGGAAAAAGACAATTCAAAACCCTAAAACGACAATATCTCCTAAACCAGTCGTCTGTGGGTGTCATTTCATGCACCAGAAAAAAAAATTCGAAACACTAAAATGGCTATATCCCCTAAACTGGTGGTCTGCGGGGGTCATTTTATGCATCAGAAAAAAAAAATTAAAAACACTAAAATATCTATATCTCCTAAACTAGTCGTCGGCGTGAGTCACATTAAGCACCAGAGAAAAAACATTCAAAACACTAAAATGGCTATATCTCCTAAACTGATGGTCAGCGGGGGTCATTTTATGCATCAGAAAAAAAAAATTAAAAACACTAAAATATCTATATCTCCTAAACTAGTCGTCTGCGGGGGTCATTTCATGCACTAGAAAAAAAAAAACTCAAAACACTAAAATGGCTATATCACCTAAACTAGGCGTCTGTGGGAGTCATTTTGTGCAACAGAAAAAAAAATTCAAAACACTAAAATGGCTATATCCCTTAAACTAGTCGTCTGCGGGGGTCATTTTGTGCACCAGCACAAACATTCAAAACACTAAAATGGCTATATCTCCTAAGCTAGGGGTCTGCTGGGATCATTTTATGCATCTGAAAAATAAAATCAAAACACTAAAATATCTATATCTCATAAACTAGTCGTCTGCGGGGTCATATTATGCACCAAAAAAAAAGACATTTAAAACACTAAAATGGCTATATATTCTCAACTAGGGGTCTGCTGGGGTTATATTATGCATCAGAAAAAAAAACTCAAAACACTAAAATATCTATATCTCCTAAACTAGTCGTCTGCGGGGGTCATATTATGCACCAGAAAAAAAACATTCAAAACACTAAAATGGCTATATATTCTCAACTAGGTATCTGCGTGAGTCATATTATGCACCAGAAAAAAATATTCAAAACACTAAAATGGCTATATCTCTTAAACTAGGCATCTATGGGGGTCATTTTTTGCAGCAAGAAAAAGACAATTCTAAACCCGAAAACGACAATATTTTCTAAACCAGTCGTCTGCTGGTGTCAGTTCATGCACCAGAAAAAAAAATTCAAAACACTAAAATGGCTATATCCCCTAAACTAGGCGTCTGCGTGAGTCACATTAAGCACCAGAGAGAAAACATTCAAAACACTAATACGGCTATATATTCTCAACTAGGGGTCTGCGGGGGTCATATTATGCACAAGAAAAAAAAATTCAAAACACAAAAATGGCTATATCTCCTAAACTGGGGGTCTGCGGGGGTCATTTTATGCATCAGAAAAAAAAATTCAAAACACTAAAATTTCTATATCCATTAAACTAGGCGTCTGCGGGGGTCATTTTTTGCAGCAGGAAAAAAACAATTCAAAATCCTAAAACGGCAATATCTCCTAAACCAGTCGTCTGCGGGTGTCATTTCATCCACCAGAAAAAAAAATTCAAAACACTAAAATGGCTATATCCCCTATACTAGGCGTCTGCGTGAGTCATATTATGCACCAGAAAAAAATATTCAAAACACTAAAATGGCTATATCTCTTAAACTAGGCGTCTACGGGGGTCATTTTATGCAGCAGGAAAAAAAAATTCAAAACACTAAAACGGCTATATCTCCTAAACTAGTCGTCTGCGGGTATCATTTCATGCACTAGAAAAAAAAAACTCAAAACACTAAAATATCTATATCTCCTAAACTAGTCGTCTGCGGGGGTCATATTATGAACCAGAAAAAGGCATTCAAAACACTAAAATGGCTATATATTCTCAACTAGGGGTCTGCTGGGGTTATATATTATGCAAAAGAAAAAAAACATTCAAAACACTAAAATGGCTATATCTCCTAAACTAGGCGTCTGCGGGGGTCACTTTATGCAGCAGGAAAAAAAAATACAAAAATGGCTATATCTCTAAAACTAGTCGTCTTCGTTGGTCATATTATGCTCCAGCAAAAAAAAAAATTCAAAACTCTAAAATGGTTATATCTCCTAAGCTAGGCGTCTGCAAGGGCCATATACTGCACCAGAAAAAAAACACTCAAAACAATAAAATGGCTATATCTCTTAAACTAGGGGTCTGCGGGGGTCATTTTATGCAGCAAAAAAAAAATTCAAAATTCAGTCATATTATGCACCAGAAAAAAAATAATACAAAACACTAAAACGGCTATATCTCCTAGACTAGTCGTCGGCGAGGGTCATACTAAGCAGCGAAAAAAAACATCCAAAACATTAAAATGGCTATATCTCCTAAACAAGGGGTCTGCGAGGTCATTTTATGCACCAGAAAAAAAACATCCAAAACACTAAAATGACTATATCTCCTAAGCTAGGCGTCTACGTGGTTTTATTATGCACCAGAAAAAAAACATTCAAAACACTAAAATGGCTATATCGCCTCAACTAGTGGTCTGCTGGGGTTATATTATGCATCAGAAAAAAAACATTTAAAACACTAAAATGGCTACATCTCCTAAACTAGGCGTCTGCAGGAGTCATTTTATGCATCAGAAAAAAAAACTTAAAACACTAAAATAGCTACATCTCTTAAACTAGGGGTCTGTTGGGTCATTTTATGCACCACAAAAAAAAAATTCACATCACTAAATGGGCTATATTTCCTAAACTAGTCGTCTGCGGGGGTCAGAAAAAAAATATTCAAAACACTAAAAGGGCTATATCTCCTAAACTGGTGGTCTCCGGGAGTCATATAATGCACCAGAAAAAAAACATTCGAAACACTCAAATGGCTATATATTCTCAACTAGGGGTCTGCTGGGGTTATATTATGCACCAGAAAAAAAACATTCAAAACACTAAAAGGGCTATATCTCCTAAACTAGTCGTCTGCGGGGGTCATTTTATGCACCAGTAAAAAAATTCAAAACACTAAAATGGCTATTGCTCCTAAGCTAGGGGTCTGCTGGGGTCATTTTATGCATCAGAAAAAAAACCTCAAAACACTAAAATATCTATATCTCCTAAACTAGTCGTGTGCGGGGGTCATTTTATGCACCAGAAAAAAAAATCAAAACACTAAAATGGCTATATCTCCTAAACTAGGAGTCTGCTGGGGTCATTTTATGCATCAGAAAAAAAAACTCAAAACTCTAAAATATCTATGTCTCCTAAACTAGTCGTCTGCGGGGGTCATATTATGCACCAGAAAAAAGACATTCAAAACACTAAAATATCTATATCTCCTAAACTGGTGGTCTCCGGGAGTCATATAATGCACCAGAAAAAAAAACATTCGAAACACTAAAATGGCTATATATTCTCAACTAGTGGTCTGCTGGGGTTATATTATGCACCAGAAAAAAAACATTCAGAACACTAACAGGGCTATATCTAATGAACTAGTCGTCTGCGCGGGTCATTTTATGCACCAGTAAAAAATTTCAAAACACTAAAATGGTTATATCTCCTAAGCTAGGCGTCTGCAAGGGCCATATACTGCACCAGAAAAAAAACACTCAAAACAATAAAATGGCTATATCTCTTAAACTAGGGTCATTTTATGCAGCAAAAAAAAAATTCAAAATTCAGTCATATTATGCACCAGAAAAAAAATAATACAAAACACTAAAACGGCTATATCTCCTAGACCAGTTGTCTGCGAGGGTCATACTAAGCACCGAAAAAAAACATCCAAAACATTAAAATGGCTATATCTCCTAAACAAGGGGTCTGCGAGGTCATTTTATGCACCAGAAAAAAAACATCCAAAACACTAAAATGGCTATATCTCCTAAGCTAGGCGTCTGCGTGGTTTTATTATGCACCAGAAAAAAAACATTCAAAATACTAAAATGGCTATATCGCCTCAACTAGTGGTCTGCTGGGGTTATATTATGCATCAGAAAAAAAACATTTAAAACACTAAAATGGCTACATCTCCTAAACTAGGCGTCTGCAGGAGTCATTTTAAGCATCAGAAAAAAAAACTCAAAACACTAAAATAGCTACATCTCCTAAACTAGGGGTCTGTTGGGTCATTTTATGCACCACAAAAAAAAAATTCACATCACTAAATGGGCTATATTTCCTAAACTGGTGGTCTCCGGGAGTCATATAATGCACCTGAAAAAAAAATTCAAAACACTAAAATGGCTATATCCCCTAAACTAGGCAGTCTGCGTTAGTCACATTAAGCACCAGAGAAAAAACATTCAAAACACTAAAATGGCTATATATTCTCATCAAGGGGTCTGCGGGGGTCATATTATGCACCAGAAAAAAAAATTCAAAACACTAAAATGGCTATATCCCCTAAACTAGGCGTCTGCGTGAGTCATATTATGCACCAGAGAAAAAACATTCAAAACACTAAAATGGCTATATGTTCTCAACTAGGGGTCTGCGGGGGTCATATTATGCACCAGAAAAAAAAATTCAAAACACTAAAATGGCTATATCCCCTAAACTAGGCGTCTGTGTGAGTCATATTATGCACCAGAGAAAAAACATTCAAAACACTCAAATGGCTATATATTCTCAACTAGAGGTCTGCTGGGGTTATATTATGCAAAAGAAAAAAAACATTCAAAACACTAAAATGGCCATGTCCCCTAAACTAGGCGTCTGCGTGAGTCACATTAAGCACCAGAGAAAAAACATTCAAAACACTAAAATGGCTATATATTCTCAACTAGGGGTCTGCGGGGGTCATATTATGCACCAGAAAAAAAAATTCAAACTAAAATGGCTATATCCCCTAAACTAGGCGTCTGCGTTAGTCACATTACGCACCAGAGAAAAAACATTCAAAACACTAAAATGGCTATATATTCTCAACAAGGGGTCTGCGGGGGTCATATTATGCACCAGAAAAAAAAATTCAAAACTCTGAAATGGCTATATCCCCTAAACTAGGCGTCTGCGTGAGTCATATTATGCACCAGAAAAAAATATTCAAAACACTAAAATATCTATATCTCCTAAACTGGTGGTCTCCGGGAGTCACATAATGCACCAGAAAAAAAAACATTCGAAACACTCAAATGGCTATATATTCTCAACTGGGGGTCTGCGGGGGTCATATTATGCACCAGAAAAAAAAATTCAAAACACTAAAATGGCTATATCCCCTAAACTAGGCGTCTGCGTGAGTCACATTAAGCACCAGAGAAAAAACATTCAAAACACTAAAATGGCTATATATTCTCAACTAGAGATCTGCTGGGGTTATATTATGCACCAGAAAAAAAACATTCAAAACACTAAAAGGGCTATATCTCCTAAACTAGTCGTCTGCGGGGGTCATTTTATGCACCAGTAAAAAAATTCAAAACACTAAAATGGCTATAGCTCCTAAGCTAGGGGTCTGCTGGGGTCATTTTATGCATGAGAAAAAAAAACTCAAAACAGTAAAATATCTATATCTCCTAAACTAGTCGTCTGCGAGGGTTATTTTATGCACCAGCAAAAAAATTCAAAATACTAAATTGGCTATATCTCTGCTGGTGTCATTTTATGCATCAGAAAAAAAACTCAAAACACTAAATCGGCTATTTCTCCTAAACTAGTCGTCTGCGGGTGTCATTTCATGCACCAGAAAAAAAAATTCAAAACACTAAATTGGCTATATCCCCTAAACTAGGCGTCTACGTGAGTCATATTATGCACCAGAAAAAAATATTCAAAATACTAAAATGGCAATATCTCTTAAACTAGGCGTCTACGGGGGTCATTTTATGCAGCAGGAAAAAAAAATTCAAAACACTAAAACGGCTATATCTCCTAAACTAGTCGTCTGCGGGGGTCATATTATGCACCAGAAAAAAATATTCAAAACACCAAATTAGCTAAATCTCCTAAACTAGGCGTCTGCGGGGGTCATTTCATGCACCAGAAAAAAAAATTCAAAACACTAAAATCTCTATATCCCTTAAACTAGGCGTCTGCGGGGGTCATTTTTTGCAGCAGGAAAAAAACAATTCAAAACCCTAAAGCGGCAATATCTCCTAAACCAGTCGTCTGCGGGTGTCATTTCATGCACCAGAAAAAATAAATTCAAAACACTATAATGGCTATATCCCCTAAACTAGGCGTCTGCGTGAGTCATATTATGCACCAGAAAAAAACATTCAAAACACTAAAATGGCTATATCTCCTAAGCTAGGCGTCTGCGTGGTTATATTATGCACCAGAAAAAAAACATTCAAAACACTAAAATGGCTATATCGCCTCAACTAGTGGTCTGCTGGGGTTATATTATGCATCAGAAAAAAAACATTTAAAATACTAAAATGGCTACATCTCCTAAACTAGGAGTCTGCAGGAGTCATTTTATGCATCAGAAAAAAAAACTCAAAACACTAAAATAGCTACATCTCCTAAACTAGGGGTCTGTTGGGTCATTTTATGCACCAGAAAAAAAAAATTCACAACACTAAATGGGCTATATTTCCTAAACTAGTCGTCTGCGGTGGTCAGAAAAAAAACATTCAAAACACTAAAAGGGCTATATCTCCTAAACTAGTGGTCTCCGGGAGTCATATAATGCACCAGAAAAAAAAACATTCGAAACACTCAAATGGCTATATATTCTCAACTAGGGGTCTGCTGGGGTTATATTATGCACCAGAAAAAAAACATTCAAAACACTAAAAGGGCTATATCTCCTAAACTAGTCGTCTGCGGGGGTCATTTTATGCACCAGTAAAAAAATTCAAAACACTAAAATGGCTATAGCTCCTGAGCTAGGGGTCTGCTGGGGTCATTTTATGCATCAGAAAAAAAAAACTCAAAACACTAAAATATCTATATCTCCTAAACTAGTCGTCTGCGGGGGTCATTTTAAGCACCAGAAAAAAAATTCAAAACAATAAAATGGCTATATCTCCTAAACTAGGGGTCTGCTGGGGTTATTTTATGCATCAGAAAAAAAAACTCAAAACACTAAAATATCTATTTCTCCTAAACTAGTCGTCTGCGGGGGTCATATTATGCACCAGAAAAAAGACATTCAAAACACTAAAATGGCTATATATTCTCAACTAGGGGTCTGATGGGGTTATATTATGCAAAAGAAAAAAAACATTCAAAACACTAAAATGGCCATATCCCCTAAACTATGCGTCTGCGGGAGTCATTTTGTGCACCAGAAAAGAAAAAAATTCAAAACACTAAAATGACTATATCTCCTAAACTTGGGATCTGCGTGGGTCATATTATGCACCGGAAAAAAATATTCAGAACACTAAATTTGCTAAATCTCCTAAACTAGGCGTCTGCGGGGGTCCTTTCATGCACCAGAAAATAAAATGCAAAACACTAAAATGGTTATATCCCTTAAACTAGGCGTTTGCGGGGGTCTTTTTTTGCAGCAGGAAAAAAACCGTTCAAAACCCTAAAACGACAATATCTCCTAAACCAGTCGTCTGCGGGTGTCATTTCATGCACCAGAAAAAAAAATTCAAAACACTAAAATGGCTATATCCCCTAAACTAGGCGCCTGCGTGAGTCACATTAAGGACCAGAGAAAAAACATTTAAAACACTAAAATGGGTACGTATTCTCAACTGGGGGTCTGCGGGGGTCATATTATGCACCAGAAAAAAAAATTCAAAACACTAAAATGGCTATATCCCCTAAACTAGGCGTCTGCGTGAGTCATATTATGCACCAGAAAAAAATATTCAAAACACTAAAATATCTATATCTCCTAAACTGGTGGTCTCCGGGAGTCATATAATGCACCAGAAAAAAAAACATTCGAAACACTAAAATGGCTATATATTCTCAACTAGGGGTCTGCTGGGGTTATATTATGCACCAGAAAAAAAACATTCAAAACACTAAAAGGGCTATATCTCCTAAACTAGTCGTCTGCGGGGGTCATTTTATGCACCAGAAAAAAAATTCAAAACATTAAAATGGCTATATCTCCTAAACTAGGGGTCTGCTGGGGTCATTTTATGCATCAGAAAAAAAAACTCAAAACACTAAAACGGCTATATCTCCTAAACTAGTCGTCTGCGGGTGTCATTTCATGCAGCAGAAAAAAAAATTCAAAACACTAAATTGGCTATATCCCCTAAACTAGGCGTCTGCGTGAGTCATATTATGCACCAGAAAAAAATATTCAAAATACTAAAATGGCAATATCTCTTAAACTAGGCGTCTACGGGGGTCATTTTATGCAGCAGGAAAAAAAAATTCAAAACACTAAAACGGCTATATCTCCTAAACTAGTCGTCTGCGGGGGTCATATTATGCACCAGAAAAAAAACATTCAAAACACTAAAATGGCTATATATTCTCAACTGGAGGTCTGCGGGTGTCATTTTATGCATCAGATAAAACACTCAAAACACCAAAATGGCTATATCACCAAAACTAGGGGTCTACAGGGTTCATACTATGCACCAGAAAAAAATATTCAAAACACTAAATTGGCTAAATCTCCTAAACTAGGCGTCTGCGGGGGTCATTTCATGCACCAGAAAAAAAAATTCAAAACACTAAAATGGCTATATCCCTTAAACTAGGCGTCTGCGGGGGTCATTTTTTGCAGCAGGAAAAAAACAATTCAAAACCCTAAAACGGCAATATCTCCTAAACCAGTCGTCTGCGTGTGTCATTTCAATCACCAGAAAAAAAAAATTCAAAACACTAAAATGGCTATATCCCCTAAACTAGGCGTCTGCGTGAGTCATATTATGCACCAGAAAAAAATATTCAAAACACTAAAATGGCAATATCTCTTAAACTAGGCGTCTACGGGGGTCATTTTATGCAGCAGGAAAAAAAAATTCAAAACACTAAAACGGCTATATCTCCTAAACTAGTCGTCTGCGGGTGTCATTTCATGCACTAGAAAAAAAAAACTCAAAACACTAAAATGGCTATATCCCCTAAACTAGGCGTCTGCGGGAGTCATTTTGTGCACCAGAAAAAAAAAATTTAAAACACCAAAATGGGTCTATCTCCTAAACTTGTGGTCTGCGGGGGTCATTTAATGCATCAGAAAAAAAACTCAAAACACTAAAATATCTATATCTCCTAAAGTAGTCGTCTGCGGGGGTCATATTATGCACCAGAAAAAAACATTCAAAACACCAAAATGGCTATATCACCTAAACTAGGGGTCTGCAGGGGTCATATGATGCATCAGCAAAAAAAACCCAAAACACTAAAATATGTATATCTCCTAAACTAGCCGTTTGCGGGGTCATATTATGCACCAGAAAAAAGACATTCAAAACACTAAAATGGCTATATATACTCAACTAGTCGTCTGCTGGGGTCATTTTATGCACCAGAAAAAAAATTCAAAACACTAAAATGGCCATATCCCTTAAACTAGGCATCTGCTGGGGTCATTTTTTGCAGCAGGAAAAACACAATTCAAAACACTAAAATGGCTATATATTCTCAACTAGGGGTCTGCTGGGGTTATATTATGCCCCAGAAAAAAAACATTCAAAACACTGAAATGGCTATATCTCCTAAACTATGGATCTGCGGGGGTTATTTTATGCCCCAGAAAAAAAAAATTCAAAACACTTAAATGGCTATATCCCCTAAACTAGGCATCTGAGTGAGTCATTTTGTGCACCAGAAAAGAAAAAAATTCAAAACACTAAAATGGCTATATCTCCTAAACTAGAAGTCTGCTGGGGTCATTTTGTGCACCACAAAAAAAAAAATTCACAACACTTAAAGGGCTATATTTCCTAAACTAGTCGTCTGCGGGGGTCAGAAAAAAAACATTCAAAACACTAAATTGGCTATCCTCATAACTAGGCGTCTGCGGGGGTCATTTTATGCATTAGAAAAAAAAATTCAAAACACTAAAATGGCTATATCCCTTAAACTAGGCGTCTGCGGGGGTCATTTTTTGCAGCAGGAAAAAAGCAATTCAAAACCCTAAAACGGCAATATCTCCTAAACCAGTCGTCTGCGGGTGTCATTTCATGCACCAGAAAAAAAAAATTCAAAACACTAAAATGGCTATATCCCCTAAACTAGGCGTCTGCGTGAGTCATATTATGCACCAGAAAAAAATATTCAAAACACTAAAATGGCTATATCTCTTAAACTAGGCGTCTACGGGGGTCATTTTATGCAGCAGGAAAAAAAAATTCAAAACACTAAAACGGCTATATCTCCTAAACTAGTCGTCTGCGAGGGTCATATTAAGCACCAGAAAAAAAACATTCAAAACTCTAAAATGGCTATATCTCCTAAACTATGGGTCTGCGGGGGTTATTTTATGCCCCAGAAAAAAAAAAATCCAACCACTTAAATGGCTATGTCCCCTAAACTAGGCATCTGCGGGAGTCATTTTGTCCACCAGAAAAAAAAATTCAAAACACCAAAATGGCTACATCTCCTAAACTAGTGGTCTGCGGAGGTCATGTAATGCATCAGAAAAAAAAATTCAAAACACTAAAAGGGCTATATCTCCTAAACTAGGGGTCTGCTGGGGTCATTTTTTGCACCACAAAAAAAAAAAATACACAACACTAAAAGGGCTATATTTCCTAAACTAGTCGTCTGCGGGGGTCAGAAAAAAAACATTCAAAACACTAAAATGGCTATATCCTCTAAACTAGGCGTCTGCGGAAGTTATTTTATGCATTAGAAAAAAAAATTCAAAACACTAATATATCTATATCTCCTAAACTGGTGGTCTCCGGGGGTCATATTATGCACCAGAAAAAAAACATTCAAAACACTAAAAGGGCTATATCTCCTAAACTAGTCGTCTGCGGTGATCATTTTATGCACCAGAAAAAAAATTCAAAACACTAAAAGGGCTATATTTCCTAAACTAGTCGTCTGCGGGGGTCTGAAAAAAACATTCAAAACACTAAAAGGGCTATATCTCCTAAACTAGTCGTCTGCGGTGATCATTTTATGCACCACAAAAAAAAAATTCACAACACTAAAAGGGCTATATTTCCTAAGCTAGTCGTCTGCGGGGGTCAGAAAAAACACATTCAAAACACTAAAATGGCTATATCCCCTAAACTAGGAGTCTGCGGGGGTCATTTTATGCACCAGAAAAAAAAATTCAAAACACTAAAATATCTATATCTCCTAAACTAGCCGTCTGCGGGGGTCATATTATGCACCAGAAAAAAACATTCAAAACACCAAAATGGCTATATCTCCTAGACTAGTCGTCTGCGGGGGTCATTTTATGCGCAAGAAAAAAAACATTCAAAACTCTAAAATGGCTATATCCCCTAAACTAGGCGTCTGCGGGACTCATTTGGAGTTTGATATCCCCATTTTGGAGTTCTCATCCTTTATCAGAACTGCAGATGGTCGGCAACAGCCCATCATAGGCAGGATTAACACCGAAGTTGTTTTCAACAATCGAAGAGAGTCGTTAGACTTCTACCTCATTCCATCTTTGTCTCAATCCCTTTATTTAGGTATAGACTTCTGGCATAAATTTAGAATTGCACCCAACATCGTAAGTGAATTAGACGAAGCTCTGAAACCGGAAATAAATAAGATTGCAAAGGACAAATTAGAGCTGAACTTAAGTTACATTGACGCTGAACGACTTCGTCACATTGTAGCAAAATTTTCCTCTTTTTCTGATCAAGGTTTGGGGAAAACGTCACTAGAGATGCATGTCATTGACATAGGCAATGCAGAGCCGGTAAAACAGCGTCATTATCCTGTCTCACCACCAATTCAAGAAATGATCTACCACGAATTAGATAGGATGCTTTCCTTAGGAGTGATTGAAGAGAGTAAGAGTTCATGGAGTTCACCAATCGTTCTTATCAGGAAACCTGGTAAGAACCGACTTTGTTTATACTCTCGGAAAGTGAACTCACTCACAAAGAAAGACGCCTATCCTCTTCCTCATATAGAAGGTTTGTTGAGCCGTCTCAAAGATACACATTTCATCAGTAGTGTGGATCTTAAGGACGCGTTTTGGCAAATTCCTTTGGAGAAAGAGTCCAGAGAGAAAACGGCCTTCACTGTGCCAGGAAGACCGCTTTATCAATTTACCGTGATGCCATTTTAATTGTGTAATGCTGCCCAAAGGATGTGCCGGTTAATGGATAAAGTGATCCCCAGCGCACTTAGAGAACAAGTTTTTGTATATCTCGATGATTTGTTGGTCATTTCCAAGGATTTTGCTAACCACCTAGAGATCTTAGAAAGAGTTGCGGAGTGTTTGCGAATAGCAAACTTAACAATAAACGTGGAAAAATCTCGTTTTTGTTTCAAAGAGTTGAAGTACCTAGGGTATATCGTGGGAGGTGGTCATATTAAACCAGATCCAAACAAAGTGTCAGCAATTAAAGATTTCCCAGTGCCAAAATCGGTGAAGCAGGTACGAAGATTTCTTGGCCTTTGGGGATGGTAACGAAGATTTATACGGAATTTCGCTGCGACACTCTGAAAAAGAATAAGCTATTTGCTATGACTCCCGATGCCCTAGAATCCTTCGAAACCTTGAAAACAGCCCTTATTTCTGCTCCCCTTTTATCTAACCCTGACTTTTCAAAACGCTTTATTATCCAATGTGACTCGTCCAATTATGGGATAGGCGGCGCTCTCTTTCAATATGATGATGAAAATAATGAAAAGCCCATAGCATTCTTTTCTGAAAAACTTAACGATTGTCAACGCAACTATAGCGTGACAGAACAAGAATGCTATGCGGCGGTACAAGCAGTCAAAAAGTTTCGACCATACGTAGAACTTTCACCTTTTACCATTGTGACTGATCACGCCAGCCTTAAGTGGCTGATGAGTCTTAAAGATCTTAGCGGAAGACTAGCACGTTGGTCACTTAAACTTCAGGCGTTCTCTTTCGACATCCAACATAGAAAAGGAGCGCAGAATATTGTACCTGATGCACTTTCTCGGGCGTTCAATGAAGAACTTTCCATTGTTCCAACTGATTCCTATTGCATCGATATCGACTCTACTGAGTTCAATACCCCTGAGTACCGAGATCTGATAACAAAAATTGAAGAAAATCGAAATAACTTACCTGAACTAGACATACGAAATGGAATTGTTTATAAGAAAGTAACTCAGAAAGATGGCAAAAACTTGTTCTCAGAATTCCAGTGGAAATTGTGGGTACCCGAATGTTTAACACAATCTGCCATAAAAATGTGTCACCAACCTCCACATTGTGCACACGGAGGGATGCTGAAAACACTTTCAAAAGTACAAGAACTCTACTATTGGCCAAATATGACGAAACAGGTGTACAACTTCATTCGCAATTGTACAAAATGCAAAGAAAATAAATCGTGTAATTTTTCATTAAGACCTCCAATGGGATCTCATCATGAAGTTCTTCGCCCTTTCAAAAACGTTATGTAGATTTCATGGGACCCTATCCAAGATCGAAGCGAGGCAACGCGTTTGTTTTTGTCGTATTAGATGGTTTCTCTAAGTTTGTTCTGCTGAAAGCAATGCGCAAAGCCAACACCAGCGCAGTTATAGAATATCTTGAGCAAAACGTTTTCCACCAATTCGGTGTGCCAGAGTTCATCCATAGTGATAATGCTCAACAATTTATTTCAAAAGATTTTCAGCAATTTCTAACCAAATACGGATGTGTTCATATCCACAATGCCATTTACTCCCCGCAAGCAAACGCATCGGAACGAGTAAATCAGTCCATTTTGACTGGAATAAGGATGTACCTCAGTAAAGACCAAAAAGAATGGGATAAACATCTAACCGAAATTCAGCAGGCTTTGTGTACCTCAGTTCATCAATCCACAGGCACCACTCCTTATTTCTACCTTTGCGGCCAACACATGAGTACACATGGAAATATGTACTAATTGTTACGAAATCTGAATTCTTTTGAAGATGGATACATACAATATTTACCAACAGGCAATAAATTAGATCTAATACGAGCAAAAGTAAAGGATAATATCAAACTAGCGTATGAAATAAATGAGAAAACTTACAATCTGCGCAGCTCCAAGAGATTATTTAGCATCGGAGTAGTTTTATATAGAAGGAACTTTACGTTGAGTAGTGCATCAAAGCATGTTAATTCGAAGTTTTGTCCAAAATTCATAAGGTGCAGAATAGTCAAATCGGTTGGAAACTCGATGTATGAAGTCGAAAATCTAGATGGGAAAATAATTGTTGTTTACCACGCCAAAGACTTACGGAAGTAATTTTGAAACACTCTTTCGGTACTTAGTACGCATTTTGCAGGGTCATGGGTCGATTTGTTTGAGAGCAGAGGATTGTAGGATTAACGTTTTTCATGCCTTTCAAAGCCAATAAATGACTTTGAAATTCACGATTGTGTAGCGTGATCCATTAATCCAATAATTGTTAGTTGAATCTGTTTCCTTTTTTTTATTTCTGAACTCGCTTTTCTCCAAAAATATAGCAATCGACTAAAATACCGAACACTCAAACCTAATTGATTAGCTTGAACTCAACCATTACCCCAATCGCCATATTAAGTTTTAACCGATTCAAATTGGCTCAATTTCCATACGACACTCCAGGTTATATAAGGCAGTGCAATTGCTCATATCTTTCTTTTTACTCGGCTTTGCACCCACTTGTAGATTCGGTCCGGAAGTGAGGCAATTTTGGCGGACATATTTAAAACCATATTGTAGCTTAAACGACGTAGTGCGTGAATTCAACTTTTTATTTCGGGTTTAGTTTTTTTCAAGATTCGTTTTCCTTTTCGCGGCACAGTGATAGCAAGAATACAATAAACTGTTTCTGCATCGTACTGTTTGTGCCATCAAAAAAAAACAGAAAGAAACCACAAGGTAAGACATTTTGCTTAGCATGCGAACAAAATGGTGACAATATACTTTCAAGCTAGGTGATGAATTTAGTGGACAATGTCCTAGTGCTCCACTTACGTCCAGTTCACCTATGGAAAAGGGGTGATAATGTGCACCTTGGGAATGACCTATCAATTAATTCACCACCGTTACGACCAAAAGTCCCACGCCAAAATTGTTGAGCAAGCGGCCCACATAACCTCAATAGCCACAGATATATATACCATATACCAGCAAAATCAAGTCGAGTGTACAGCCAGCCTTTACCTCAAACTTAACTTGAATCAAAAAAAAAAAAAAACTATACGTATACCTGTAAATTCCTACATACAAAATTTTCTGTACATATACATGTATATGCATATATGGATATATGTGCATATACATCTACATATACATATATATATATATTTAAATATTTCGATTCCTTTTTTTTTGTATTGTTGTATTGTTAATTAATCCACAATCCACAGAAAATATTGTCAAACATAAAGGCCAGAGAAACATTATACATTTATATTAACACATATTATAACAGAGGTAACATTGGATCATATCGGCTGAAATTTGTGCACAAAATTCAACTGGATCATCGAGTAAAATCGTGAGTACAAAAGTTCATTTAAATTTCCTTAGACATTCTATGTATAAATTTTCTCGAGTCTTATATCAAACGTGCTTTTCGGACATACATATATCTTAATTACTACATTATCTAAATTTGAAATATAAAATTTAATAAATATCAACTGTTAACTATTTGGAATACACATACAACAAAACAATAATTAGTACCTATATATACTTGTATACTTAATCTATTAAAGTTCTAAAATATTACACATGCAATAACCCCTAGCTATTTCAATATGTATACATATGTACATATATATTTATATGTATGTATATATATAAACATACACACCTTTTCTTATCTATCTTATAATCTATATAGATATGTACTGAAGTCAGCTTAATCCAATTATTCTTAGTATTATCCATACAAATTGATATACATATATATATTTCATATAATTCATATTTACCATACATTGAAATAAACCTGTACGCAATGAAGTGAACTAAAACAGTCGCGTTTATGATTTTTACCAATATCTACGTTTGTGATAAATGAATTTTTTTTTTACTGGTTCCCTTGAAATGGCAGAGTGCTAAGACCGTGTAGAACGTTGAAATGATCGCGTAGAAAAGAGTTCGATAATTTTACTAGTTAGGGACTATTCCAACAGAAACTAGGAAGGGGTAGTCATGGTGCGAATGGCTATGCCAATTGCCGTGGGTGGGTTCCCTCAGGTGTTATAACATCTACAACACCACCTCAAGTTTAAGTCAAGTTCATGTGCGTTTCTTCTTTTGTATTAACCCAACACAATAGACCATACGTTTTCATACTCAATTTTTTTATTGGCACGATAAATTTAGTAAGCTTCGGTAAAAAAATAGCAGCAAGATCCTACCCCTCCGACGAGCAAACGCCGTGCAACCGCAAGCGTGCCACCCGCTGCTGGCAAACAAGTGTTACATCTCCATCCACACACACCGAAACATCTTACAATTGTACAATATGTAAGTTAAATTTTAAGTGTTCCGGTGTGTACTTACTAGTTTTCTGTTAGTGGTTTGTTTGAATTTGTTGGCAGAGGGCAAATTTTCGTTATAGGTCGTTTGATTTCTCCCTGTTGTGTTTTCAGCTTTGCGACTCTTGTGAGGTTGTCCGCGCCAGGGTATGTCTTCACAATACGGCCTAAACTCCATTTTGATGGGGGAAGGCGTTCATCCTTTATCAAGGACAGGTTTCCTACCTCTAGTTGTGGCTGTGGCTTCAACCATTTTGGTCGCTGTTGTAATCGCGACAAGTAGTCTTGGTGCCACTAGTGGGTGTGTGTAATTTCTGTGATATAGCAGGGCTAATGACTCTAGGTTGTGTGTACGTGTGTGTGTGTGCGTGTGTTTGAGTGGTCTAAAGGGTTGTAGAATCTAGTGTTAGAGGCCGTTGGTTGTGGATTCGGTTTGAACTTTATACGTGTGTATGAGTTTGTATCTAGATATCGTGGACTGTAGATCGAATGGGTGATGTTTTTGAGCTATGGGTATATGTGGATACTGTGCATGGGTGACGCACTCCTTGTTTGGGTGAACGTTTGGTTACGCTGGTAGGTACTTCTGTAAAATGAATAAACGCTCGAATTGCAAGCTATTGATGTTCGAAGGTTGCCAATTTATTTTTTGGATTTTGGATAGACTTAAAATTTTTTTTTTGAGTAGTTTGTGATTGTACAATATGTAAGGTAAATTTTAAGTGTTCCGGTTTGTACTTACTAGTTTTCTGTTAGTGGATTGTTTGCGTTAGTTGGCAGATGGCAGAGTTTCGTTATAGGTCGTTTGATTTCTCCCTATTGTGATTTCAGCTTTACGACTCTTGTGATGTTGTCTGTTCCAGGGTATGTCCTCACAATATGGCCTAAACTAGATTGTGTGTACGTGTGTGTGTGTGCGTGTGTTTGTGTGGTCCAAAGGGTTGTAGACTCTAGTGTTAGAGGCCGTTGGTTGTGGATTCGGTTTGAACTTTATACGTGGGTATGAGTTTGTATCTAGATATCGTGGACTGTAGATCGAATGGGTGATGTTTTTGAGCTATGGGTATATGTGGATACTGTGCATGGGTGACGCACTCCTTGTTTGGGTGAACGTTTGGTTACGCTGGTAGGTACTTCTGTAAAATGAATAAACGCTCGGATTGCAAGCTATTGATGTTCGAAGGTTGCCAATTTAGTTTTTGGATTTTGGTTAGATTTTAAATTTTTTTTTGAGTAGCTTGTGATTGTACAATATGTAAGTTAAATTTTAAGTGTTCCGGTGTGTACTTACTAGTTTTCTGTTATTAGCCCGGGTCTACCCCGGACAACTTTATTTAGCTTATTAACAAGCAAAAACTTAAACCTAGGCTTAAAACTAACAAAGATATTCTTAACCTAATATGGGGCGAGGAGAAATGGTAGACAAGGTAGATGTTAAGGGAGTGGCATATTGAGCAGTGCTTTTTTCATTTCGTGTTTGCTGCTATTTAGGTCAAAGACTTCGGCGTCGTTGTTCGTTATACGCAACATTCTACATACTGGTTCAAAGTGACCGTAGTTGGTACGGTGAGTTCGGATCAGGAAGAGTGGGACAGATCTTAGATAACGGGGATTGGAAGTGAATGCAATATTTTGCGTTATTCTCGAGCACTCGATGTTTCCAGTCAGTAACTGGTGGATAAAAAGTACATCAGCGACTTCACGACGTGTTTTTAGGGTATGCATGCTAATTAGTTCCAGCCTATTTTCATAGGGGGTAATCCATATGGGTCGGCCTAGGGTAGACCACGAAGTGCGAAACGGATAAACCTGCGTTGGACTGCTTCTATGCTTTGAATGTGGGTTAGTTTATAGGGTGACCAAACTTGGCTGCAATAATCGAGAAGAGGCCTTACAAAAGTAATGTACAGGGACTTTGTAACGTAAGGGTTGGAAAATTCTTTCGACCAGCGTTTGATAAAACCAAGTGCAGAGTTAGCTTTATTTATAATGCTGTCAATATGTGAGTCGAAATTCAATTCTCTGTCACAAATTATTCCTAGATCCCGTACTTGGGTAGTGGAAGGAATAGGCTCATTGCAGATGAAGTAGTTTCTTGGAGGGGGAGGTAAACGTTTGCGGGAATAGGTTATCGCTTGGCATTTGCTGACATTAAGCTCCAAAAAGTTTTGCTTGCACCATACCGAAAACTTATTTAAGTCATCTTGCAGGCAATGGGAGTCAGAAGGCAATGAAATGAATTTGGAAATTCTCATGTCATCAGCGAAAATAGAAAGATTACAATACTTTAAAATGAGATTTATGTCGTTAATCGTCAGGATAAAGATGATTGGCCCAAGGTGACTACCCTGAGGGACACGAGATGTTGCTTTAATTGGGTCGGATATTGAAGATCTGAAGATGACCCTGTATTCTCGATCTTCCATGCCACAAAATGAGGGGAAAAGCCAAGTTTTTTTAGTTTAAAAATGATAATTTGGTGAGAAATTTTATCGAATGCCTTGCTGAAATCAGTGGAAATTGAATCGACTTCATCACCGTCTTCTAAAGCATGAAGCGTCCTAGAGACCAACTCTGTTAGGTTAGTGGTCATTGATTTACCTTTCATGAAACCGTGCTGATTTGTACAGATAGTTGGCCTACAGTACGGAAGCAGTTGTTGATAGACTATGCTTTCAAAAAGTTTGGGTATGCAAGAGAGTTTTGCTATGGGCCTATAATTATCGACTTCGGCCTTACTTCCTTTTTTATGAATAGGGATGATGTAAGATTCCTTCCATAGGAAAGGGAAAAACAAGTTAAATAGGGCAGCAAAGGGAGGACCGAGATGGTTAATACACTCTTTTATTACAACAGCCGGAAGGCCATCAGGGCCGGACGAAAAATCATCTTTAAGCTTGGTAATATTATCAGACACCAAAGATGTTGTTATATTTAGCGAAACGGATGATGTCTCAGGATAGTTTCTCATATAGCTAAAGTAACTAGGATCGGGTTCAGCTGTTTTTTTAGAAAAGGATTTATTAAAATGACAGGCAAAGAAATTTGCAATGGTTTTCGGGTCGGCAGAAGATTCACTGAGAAATTTGAGAGTAGATGGGTAGCCGTCTGACTTTCTTTTGGTATTAACAATCTGGTAGAAGCATTTAGGGTCTGAGACTAAGTTAAATTGCATGCGGTAGAGGTACTCAAGGTAAAGAGACTCACAAAGTTCAGAAAAACGATTATATACCAATCGATAATTACTGTAGTCGGAATCAGATCGAGTCCTTAAGAATTTATGCCACAACTTGTTTCTGTAATTATGGAGAGAGCGCAACTCCTTGTTGTACCAGGGAGGAGCTGACATGCAGTCCTTTTGGAAGGTATATGGAACCGATTGGGCAAAGCAGGAGAAAATTAACGAATAGAACGTTGATAAGGCAAGATCAATATTAGTCGTCTCAGCAATAAAGTCAAAGTTAATGTTGTTTTTAAGTTTGTTAAAGTCGGTTCTTCGGAAGTTAAATGAAAATGCATTTTCCGCATCGACACTTGTGTTACCATTTTCATATGAGTATATAATTGACAAGGGGGGATGAAGGCGGTCTAGGGTAGAAAGAAGATGATCACTCCTATAAACGATACAGTTATCTGAATCGGATGTGAAGACAAGGTCGAGTTGTCTGTTCATTGTCTTAGGTATTCCACTAATCTGATATAGACTTGAGTTGGTTAGGCAGTCCACCATCAAAATTTCTATTTCTGAGGACGAATTAAGAGAGACGAAATGAGACGAGTTGTCGGAAGGCTCCCATTTAAGTTGAGGGAGGTTGAAATCCCCTACTAGAATAATACAGTCTTCAGGTTGTGCATTATCTGTCAAAAAATCCACTGCGTGAACTACAGGTCGATAAGACTCAATTGGTTGGGATGGGTGAATGTAACAACAAACTACGTAAAGATAGCGTTTGGGGAGCGTAATGTTGACACATACTAACTCAAAGTTGTCAGTGTGGGGAATATCAACAGGAGTTGCGTGGAAAAAGTTCCGGATTGCTAGTAATATACCTTGGCCATAGGGATTATCAGCTCTTTCAAATCCATCTTTTCGAAAAACGTTGAAATTTGGAGGAAACAGCTCAAGGTTATTAATGTCCGGAATTAGATTTGTTTCAGTAAGAGCAATTAGGTCGTAGGGTAACTTTTGAGAATTGAGATATACGACGGAGATTTTAGAGCACAAACCTCTTACATTTTGGTAGTAAATGGACAGGCATTGTGGACTGGAGGATACAGGATTTAGTTTGTTAGGAACTGTAATAGTTTTTAAAATTTGAACGAGTTCTTTGCAAGTGGGAGAGACGTTTAGAGCTGACATGCAAAGACAGCGTGGAAAGATCATTATGAACTTCATCGGAAGAGATGTCGAAACTCGCATGGTAGCGAACGAAAATTTGCATCAATTCAGCTGGCTTAATAGGAAGACCTTCTCGGTGAATCGAAACCATAATGTTGGTTTTGGTTATGCCATCAATGCAAACGGAGTTGGGTTTGTCGTGCAAGTAGGCAAGGTAGAGCCGAACATTTTCATAAATGCGGCGGTCTCTCAAACGAGATACAATGTAACGACTGTCATCATTCATATCAGAAAATTTTTTTGTGAGTTTGACAGTTGGTGGAAGGAGTGGGTCAAGGTATTTCGGGCAAGAATCGAGGGCAGGCGAACGAGCGGATGAAGAAGGGACATGTTGTTCAAGCACCCCGGAACTAGAATCTTGATTAGTGAGGGTGGTTGGATCAGGGGGATTGGTAGATGAAGATGAGGAAGGGGTGGTTGGGTTTAGTATATGTGAGCTGATAAAGTTAGGATATTTGACTGATGGGGCAACGTTAGTTGGAACTTGGGTAGAAGGCGCAGGAGCGAGGTTAAATGAAACTCTGTTTTGAGGCGGCTTTATAGATTTGGTGAGGGGAGCGAGAGGATTTGGTGTAGCGACTCTGGTGTTCTTTTTGGATGTAGCAAAGGGGGGTAGGAGCGAGGTGAATCTTGGAAAGATTTGGGTCTTAAATGACCAGTTTGAGTTGGGATGTTGATGGGATAGGGCAGAATTGTGGGTGCTATCTTTTCTTTTATTAGCAAACTTATTATATATCATATCCTTCCGTTGGGTGATGACCATCTCTTCCGAGATTGGTATGCCGTCCGAAGATTTGAACATCCAATCGCATTTAGTGGGTATACGTATTTCAAAACACATGCCGTTTTTGCTCTTCACTTTGCCAACTTGTTTACACTTGATGTCTTGTATACCAAATTTCTTCCTAAAAAGGTCTTTGATGCAGGACGGGCTTGCGTGACGTGGGGCACCTTGAAGAAAGAAAGTAGACAGCTCCGGTTTTTTGGTGGCTTCAAGATTCATTTTATTTAATTTTTGAATTCTGTTGGTCCATTCAGGGAGAGTCCAGGATGTCCCAAAAGCCCTAATTATTGGCAATGGTCTTGGAACGGGATTGGTGATCGAAGTTGCATTTATCGAAGTGGATTGAACGGGGGCTTCGGTGGTAATGGTTATTGAATGAGTTGGGACTGAAGTGTTTGAGGGTGATGTATATAGCTCGTCGTGTAAGGATTTGTTACACGGGCTTACTGCAGATGGAGGTGCATCCGGCTTACTAGAGATGTGCTTTAATTCTTCCAATATCTGCATTGTGGTTGATCTAGTGGATGCAGCTTCCTCACTTAGAAAATTGAGGTCATGTTGGATGGATCCGATGTTTTCGGCTTGTTCAGCATGCTTGAGATGTAGAAGAGTGGATTGGTCAGTCAACGTTGACATAATTTCTCCCAACTGAACTGAAGTTGACTGAATCGCTGGTAACGCGTTTGAGCAGTGAGACTTATCAGAATCTGCTAATTTACTTATTTTAGACTGCAGGGATTGAACAGCTGATTTTGTGGTGGTTATGCTGTTATCGATCGAACAGTGTAGGTTATCATGGCTCTCGGAAATTAGTTTGGTTACATTTTTGCTATTGAATTGAACTTCGCATTTTAACTCTGCAATCGAGTCTGCAAGCCCAATTAGTTGCTGGTTATTACATTTTATAGGCAGCATTATATGTGCCTGGGAGATGGTCCGGCACTCTACACAGAAGAAGCAGAATATGCGCTTATACTCTTCCAGATGAGTTTTAGCGTTTCTGCTTAAACCAATGCATATGGGATGGAATTTCTTTCCACATATCCCATTGCATGTAATCATTTCCACTGTGTTAGTAGGTAAAGCGCAGTCAGCAAATCCACAGGAAGACACGGTTAAATTAGATCAGAGTATTAATTATTTTTATATTTTTATATATATGTATTTTTTTTTTTTTTTTTTAAGGCACAAAGTCACTGTGTTTTAATGACACTGAGGAAATACAAATTCACTGTATTTTGATGACACTGGGAATTTATGGTGTAAGCGATTGGGAAGAATGGGGTCACACACGAAAAAAACCAAAAAAAACAGGAAAAAGGTCAAACAGTAAAACAAATATTCACAAATTATCGCGGAGCGAAATTAAAACACGTCCGAACTCGACGGTGGGTAGGAAAAGATGATGATGTTGTTAGTGGTTTGTTTGAATTAGTTGGCAAAAGGCAAAGTTTCGTTATAGGTCGTTTGATTTCTCTCTGTTGTGTTTTCAGCTTTACGACTCTTGTGATGTTGTCTGTTCCAGGGTATGTCTTCATAATACGGCCTAAACTCCATTTTGATGGGGGAAGACGTTCATCCTTTATCAAGGTCAGGTCTTCTACCTCTAGTTGTGGCTGTGGCTTCAACCATTTTGGTCGCTGTTGTAATCGCGACAAGTAATCTTGGTGCCACTAGTGGGTGTGTGCAATTTCTGTGATATAGCAGGGCTATTGACTCTAGGTTGTGTGTACGTGTGTGTGTGTGCGTGTGTTTGAGTGGTCTAAAGGGTTGTAGACTCTAGTGTTAGAGGCAGGTGGTTGTGGATTCGGTTTGAACTTTATACGTGGGTATGAGTATGTATCTAGATATCGTGGAATGTAGATCGAACGGGTGGTGTTTTTGAGCTATGGGTATATGTGGATACTGTGCATTTGTGACGCACTCCTTGTTTGGGTGAACGTTTGGTTACGCTGGTAGGTACTTCTGTAAAATGAATAAACTCTCGAATTGCAAGCTATTGATATTCGAAGGTTGCCAATTTATTTTGTGGATTTTGGTTAGATTTTAAATTTTTTTTTGAGTAGTTTGTGATTGTACAATATGTAAGTTAAATTTTAAGTGTTCCGGTGTGTACTTACTAGTTTTCTGTTAGTGGTTTTTTTGAATTAGTTGGCAGAGTGCAGAGTTTCGTTATAGGTCGTTTGATTTCTCCCTGTTGTGTTTTCAGCTTTACAACTCTTGTGATGTTTTCTGATCCAGGGTATGTCTTCACAATACGGCCTAAACTCCATTTTGATGGGGGAAGACGTTCATCCTTTATCAAGGACAGGTCTCCTACCTTTAGTTGTGGCAGTGGCTTCAACCATTTTGGTCGCTGTTGTAATCGCGATAAGTAATCTTGGTGCTACTAGTGGGTGTGTGTAATTTCAGTGATATAGCAGGACTATTGACTCTAGGTTGTGTGCACGTGTGTGTGTGCGTGTGTTTGTGTGGTCCGAATTGTTGTAGACTCTAGCGTTAGAGGCCGTTGGTTGCGGATTCGGTTTGAACTTTACACGAGGGTATGAGTATGTATCTAGATATCGTGGACTGTAGATCGAATGGGTGGTGTTTTTGAGCTATGAGTATATGTGGATACTGTGCATGGGTGACGCACTCCTTGTTTGGGTGGACGCTTGGTTACGCTGGTAGGTACTTCTGTAAAATGAATAAGCGCTCAAATTGCAAGCTATTGATGTTCGAAGGTTGCCAATTTATTTTTTGGATTTTGGTTAGATTCAAAATTTTTTTTTTAAGTTGTTTGTGATTGTACAATATGTAAGCTAAATTTTAAGTGTTCCGGTGTGTACTTACTAGTTTTCTGTTAGTGGTTTTTTTGAATTACTTGGCAGAGGGCAAACTTTCGTTATAGTTCGTCTGATTTTTCCCTGTTTTGTTTTCAGCTTTACGACTCTTGTGATGTTGTCTGTTCCAGGGTATGTCTTCACAATACGGCCTATACTCCATTTTAATGGGGGAAGACGTTCATCCTTTATCAAGGGCAGGTCTCCTACCTCTAGTTGTGTCTGTGGCTTCAACCATTTTGGTCGCTGTTGTAATCGCGACAAGTAATCTTGGTGCCACTAGTGGGTGTGTGTAATTTCTGTGATATAGCAGGGCTATTGACTCTAGGTTGTGTGTACGTGAAGGTGGGTGCGTGTGTTTGTGTGGTCCAAAGTGTTGGAGACTCTAGTGTTAGAGGCCGTTGGTTGTGGATAAGGTTTGAACTTTACACGTGGGTGTGAATATGTATCTAGATATCGTGGACTGTAGATCGAATGGGTGGTGTTTTTGAGCTATGGGTATTTGTGGATACTGTGCATGGGTGACGCACTCCTTGTTTGGGTGAACGTTTGTTTACGCTGGTATGTACTTCTGTAAAATGAATAAACGCTATTGATGTTTGAAGGTTGCCAATTTATGTTTTGGATTTTGGTTAGATTTTAAATTTTTTTTTCGAGTAGTTTGTGATTGTACAATATGTAAGTAAAATTTTAAGTGTCCCGGTATGTACTTACTAGTTTTCTGTTAGTGGTTTGTTTGAATTAGTTGGCAGAGTGCAAAATTTCGTTATAGGTCGTTTGATTTCTCCCTGTTGTGTTTTCAGCTGTACAACTCTTTTGATGTTTTCTGATCCAGGGCATGTCCTCACTATACGGCCTAAACTCCATTTTGATGTGGGAAGACGTCCATCCTTTATCAGGGACAGGTCTCCTACCTTTAGTTGTAGCTGTGTCTTCAAACATTTTGGTCGCTGTTGTAATCGCGACAAGTAATCTTGGTGCCACTAGGGGGTGTGTGTAATTTCTGAGATATAGCTGGGCTATTGACTCTAGGTTGTGTGCACGTGTGTGTGTGTGCGTGTGTTTGTGTGGTCCAAAGGGTTGTGGCCATTGGTTGTGGATTCAGTTTGAACTTTACACGTGGGTGTGAGTATGTACCTAGACATCGTGGACTGTATATCGAATGGGTGGTGGTTTTGAGCTATGGGTATATGTGGATACTGTGCATTTGTGACGCACTCCTTGTTTGGGTGAACGTTTGGTTACGCTGGTAGGTACTTCTGTAAAATGAATGGACGCTCGAATTGCAAGCTATTGATGTTCGAAGGTTGCCAATTTATTTTTTAGATTTTGGTTAGATTTTGAATTTTTTTTGAGTAGATTGTGATTGTACAATATGTAAGTTAAATGTTACGGGTTCCGGTGTGTACTTACTAGTTTTCTGTTAGTGGTTTTTTGAATTAGTTGGCAGAGTGCAAAGTTTCGTTATAGGTCGTTTGATTTGTCCCTGTTGTGTTTTCAGCTTTACAACTCTTGTGATGTTTTCTGATCCAGGGTACGTCTTCACAATACGGCCTAAACTCCATTTTGATGGGGGAAGACGTTCATCCTTTATCAAGGACAGGTCTCCTACCTTTAGTTGTGGCAGTGGCTTCAACCATTTTGGTCGCTGTTGTAATCGCGACAAGTAATCTTGGTGCTACTAGTGGGTGTGTGTAATTTCAGTGATATAGCAGGACTATTGACTCTAGGTTGTGTGTACGTGTGTGTGTGCGTGTGTTTGTGTGGTCCGAATTGTTGTAGACTCTAGCGTTAGAGGCCGTTGGTTGCGGATTCGGTTTGAACTTTACACGAGGGTGTGAGTATGTATCTAGATATCGTGGACTGTAGATCGAATGGGTGGTTTCTTTGAGCTATGGGTATATGTGGATACTGTGCATGGGTGACGCACTCCTTGTTTGGGTGAACGTTTGTTTACGCTGGTATGTACTTCTGTAAAATGAATAAACGCTCGAATTGGAAGCTATTGATGTTCGAAGGTTGCCAATTAATTTTTTGGATTTTGGTTAGATTTTAAATTTTTTTTGAGTAGTTTCTGATTGTACAATATGTAAGTTAAATTTTAAGTGTTCCGGTATGTACTTACTAGTTTTCTGTTAGTGGTTTTTTTGAATAAGTTGGCAGAGGGCAAAGTTTCGTTATAGGTCGTTTGATTTCTCCCTATTGTGTTTTCAGCTTTACGACTCTTGTGATGTTGTATTTTCCATGATATGTCTTCATAATACGCCCTAAACTCCATTTTGACGGGGGAAGACGTTCACTCTTTATCAAGGACAGGTCTCCTACCTCTAGTTGTGCCTGTGGCTTCAACCATTTTGGTCACTGTTGTAATCGTGACAAGTACTCTTGGTGCCACTAGTGTGTGTGTGTAATTTCTGAGATATAGCAGGTCTATTGACTCTAGGTTGTGTGTACGTGTATGTGTGTGCGTTTGTTTGTGTGGTCCAAAGGGTTGTAGACTCTCTGAGTATATGTGCACTCCTTGTTTGGGTGAACGTTTGGTTACGCTGGTAGGTACTTCTGTAAAATGAATGGACGCTCGAATTGCAAGCTATTGATGTTCGAAGGTTGCCAATTTATTTTTTAGATTTTGGTTAGATTTTAAATTTTTTTTGTGTAGATTGTGATTGTACAATATGTAAGTTAAATGTTAAGGGTTCCGGTGTGTACTTACTAGTTTTCTGTTAGTGGTTTGTTTGAATTAGTTGGCAGAGGGCAAAGTTTCGTTATAGGTCGTTTGATTTCTCCCCGTTGTGTTTTCAGCTTTACGACTCTTGTGATGTTGTCTGTTCCTGGGTATGTCTTCACAATACGGCCTAAACTCCATTTTGATGGGGGAAGACGTTCATCCTTTATCAAGGACAGGTCTCCTACCTCTAGTTGTGGCTGTGGATTCAACCATTTTGGTCGCTGTTGTAATCGCGACAAGTAATCTTGGTGCCAGTAGTGGGTGTGTGTAATTTCTGTGATATAGCAGGGCTATTGTGTGTACGTGTGTGTGTGTGCGTGTGTTTGTGTGGTCCAAAGGGTTGGAGACTCTAGTGCTAGAGGCCGTTGGTTGAGGATTCGGTTTGAACTTTACACGTGGGTGTGAGTATGCATCTAGATATTGTGGACTGTAGATCGAATGGGTGGAGTGTTTGAGCTATGGGTATATGTGGATACTGTGCATGGGTGACGCACTCCTTGTTTGGGTGAACGTTTGGTTGCGCTGGTATGTACTTCGGTAAAATGAATAAATGCTCGAATTGGAAGCTATTGATGTTCGAAGGTTGCCAATTTATTTTTTAGATTTTGGTTAGATTTTAAATTTTTTTTGAGTAGATTGTGATTGTACAATATGTAAGTTAAATGTTAGGGGTTCCGGTGTGTACTTACTAGTTTTCTGTTAGTGGTTTTTTTGAATTAGTTGGCAGAGGGCAAAGTTTCGTTATAGGTCGTTTGATTTCTCCCTTTTGTGTTTTCAGCTTTACGACTCTTGTGATGTTTTCTGTTCCAGGGTATGTCTTCACAATACGGCCTAAACTCCATTTTGATGGGGGAAGACGTTCATCCTTTATCAAGGACAAGTCTCCTACCTTTAGTTGTGGTAGTGGCTTCAACCATTTTGGTCGCTGTTGTAATCGCGACAAGTAATCTTGGTGCCACTTGTGGGTGTGTGTAATTTCAGTGATATAGCAGGACTGTTGACTCTAGGTTGTGTGTACGTGTGTGTGTGCGTGTGTTTGTGTGGTCCAAAGGGTTGTAGACTCTAGCGTTAGAGGAAATTGGTTGCGGATTCGGTTTGAACTTTACACGTGAGTGTGAGTATGCATCTAGATATCGTGGACTGTAGATCGAATGGGTGGAGTGTTTGAGCTATGGGTATATGTGGATACTGTGCATGGGTGACGCACTCCTTGTTTGGGTGAACGTTTGGTTACGCTGGTAGGTACTTCTGTAAACTGAATAGACGCTCGAATTGCAAGCTATTGATGTTCGAAGGTTGCCAATTTATTTTTTGGATTTTGGTTAGATTTAAAATTTTTTTTTGAGTAGATTGTGATTGTACAATATGTAAGTTAAATTTTAAGTGTTCCGGTATGCACTTACTAGTTTTCTGTTAGTGGTTTGTTGGAATTAGTTGGCAGAGGGCAAAGTTTCGTTATAGGTCGTTTGATTTCTCCCTGTTGTGTTTTCAGCTTTACGACTCTTTTGATGTTGTCTGTTCCTGGGTATGTCTTCACAATACGGCCTAAACTCCATTTTGATATGGGAAGACGTTCATCCTTTATCAAGGACAGGTCTCCTACCTTTAGTTGTGGCAGTGGCTTCAACCATTTTGGTCGCTGTTGTAATCGCGACAAGTAATCTTGGTGCCACTAGTGGGTGTGTGTAATTTCTGTGATATAGCAGTGCTATTGACTCTAGGTTGTGTGTACGTGTGTGTGTGTGCGTGTGTTTGTGTGGTCCAAAGGGTTGGAGACTCTAGTGCTAGAGGCCGTTGGTTGAGGATTCGGTTTGAACTTTACACGTGGGTGTGAGTATGCATCTAGATATCGTGGACTGTAGATCGAATGGGTGGAGTGTTTGAGCTATGGGTATATGTGGATACTGTGCATGGGTGACGCACTCCTTGTTTGGGTGAACGTTTGGTTGCGCTGGTATGTACTTCGGTAAAATGAATAAATGCTCGAATTGCAAGCTATTGATGTTCGAAGGTTGCCAATTTATTTTTTGGATTTTGGATAGACTTAAAATTTTTTTTTTGAGTAGTTTGTGATTGTACAATATGTAAGTTAAATTTTAAGTGTTCCGGTATGTACTTACTAGTTTTCTGTTAGTGGTTTTTTTGAATAAGTTGGCAGAGGGCAAAGTTTCGTTATAGGTCGTTTGATTTCTCCCTATTGTGTTTTCAGCTTTACGACTCTTGTGATGTTGTATTTTCCATGATATGTCTTCATAATACGCCCTAAACTCCATTTTGACGGGGGAAGACGTTCACTCTTTATCAAGGACAGGTCTCCTACCTCTAGTTGTGCCTGTGGCTTCAACCATTTTGGTCACTGTTGTAATCGCGACAAGTACTCTTGGTGCCACTAGTGTGTGTGTGTAATTTCTGAGATATAGCAGGTCTATTGACTCTAGGTTGTGTGTACGTGTATGTGTGTGCGTTTGTTTGTGTGGTCCAAAGGGTTGTAGACTCTCTGAGTATATGTGCACTCCTTGTTTGGGTGAACGTTTGGTTACGCTGGTAGGTACTTCTGTAAAATGAATGGACGCTCGAATTGCAAGCTATTGATGTTCGAAGGTTGCCAATTTATTTTTTAGATTTTGGTTAGATTTTAAATTTTTTTCGTGTAGATTGTGATTGTACAATATGTAAGTTAAATGTTAAGGGTTCCGGTGTGTACTTACTAGTTTTCTGTTAGTGGTTTGTTTGAATTAGTTGGCAGAGGGCAAAGTTTCGTTATAGGTCGTTTGATTTTTCCCTGTTGTGTTTTCAGCTTTACGACTCTTGTGATGTTGTCTGTTCCTGGGTATGTCTTCACAATACGGCCTAAACTCCATTTTGATGGGGGAAGACGTTCATCCTTTATCAAGGACAGGTCTCCTACCTCTAGTTGTGGCTGTGGATTCAACCATTTTGGTCGCTGTTGTAATCGCGACAAGTAATCTTGGTGCCACTAGTGGGTGTGTGTAATTTCTGTGATATAGCAGGGCTATTGTGTGTACGTGTGTGTGTGTGCGTGTGTTTGTGTGGTCCAAAGGGTTGGAGACTCTAGTGCTAGAGGCCGTTGGTTGAGGATTCGGTTTGAACTTTACACGTGGGTGTGAGTATGTACCTAGACATCGTGGACTGTATATCGAATGGGTGGTGGTTTTGAGCTATGGGTATATGTGGATACTGTGCATGGATGACGCACTCCTTGTTTGGGTGAACGTTTGGTTACGCTGGTAGGAACTTTTGTAAAATGAATAAACGCTCGAATTGCAAGCTATTGATGTTCGAAAGTTGCAAATTTATTTTTTGGATTTTGGTTAGATTTAAAATTTTTTTTTTTGAGTAGTTTGTGACTGTACAATATGTAAGTTAAATTCCAAGTATTCCGGTGTGTACTTACTAGTTTTCTGTTAGTGGTTTGTGTGAATTAGTTGGCAGAGGGCAAAGTTTCGTTATAGGTCGTTTGATTTCTCCCTTTTGTGTTTTCAGCTTTACGACTCTTGTGATGTTTTCTGTTCCAGGGTATGTCTTCACAATACGGCCTAAACTCCATTTTGATGGGGGAAGACGTTCATTCTTTATCAAGGACAGGTCTCCTACTTCTAGTTGTGCCTGTGGATTCAACCATTTTGGTCACTGTTGTAATCGCGACAAGTACTCTTGGTGCCACTAGTGGGTGTGTGTAATTTCTGAGATATAGCAGGTCTATTGACTCTAGGTTGTGTGTACGTGTATGTGTGTTCGTTTGTTTGTGTGGTCCAAAGGGTTGTAGACTCTCTGAGTATATGTGCACTCCTTGTTTGGGTGAACGTTTGGTTACGCTGGTATGTACTTCTGTAAAATGAATAAACGCTCGAATTGGAAGCTATTGATGTTAGAAGGTTGCCAATTTATTTTTTGGATATTGGTTAGATTTAACATTTTTTTTTTCAGTAGTTTGTGATTGTACAATATATAAGTTAGATTTTAAGTGTTCCGGTGTGTACTTACTAGTTTTCTGTTAGTGGTTTGTTTGAATTAGTTGGCAGAGGGCAAAGTTTCGTTATAGGTCGTTTGATTTCTCCCTGTTGTGTTTTCAGCTTTACGACTCTTGTGATGTTGTCTGTTCCTGGGTATGTCTTCACAATACGGCCTAAACTCCATTTTGATGGGGGAAGACGTTCATCCTTTATCAAGGACAGGTCTCCTACCTCTAGTTGTGGCTGTGGATTCAACCATTTTGGTCGCTGTTGTAATGGCGACAAGTAATCTTGGTGCCAGTAGTGGGTGTGTGTAATTTCTGTGATATAGCAGGGCTATTGACTCTAGGTTGTGTGTACGTGTGTGTGTGTGCGTGTGTTTGTGTGGTCCAAAGGGTTGTAGACTCTCTGAGTATATGTGCACTCCTTGTTTGGGTGAACGTTTGGTTACGCTGGTATGTACTTCTGTAAAATGAATAAACGCTCGAATTGGAAGCTGTTGATGTTCGAAGGTTGTCAATTTATTTTTTGGATTTTGGTTAGATTTAAAATTTTTTTTTGAGTAGTTTGTGATTGTACAATATGTAAGTTAAATTTTAAGTGTTCCGGTATGTACTTACTAGTTTTCTGTTAGTGGTTTGTTTGAATTAGTTGGCAGAGGGCAAAGTTTCGTTATAGGTCGTTTGATTTCTCCCTGTTGTGTTTTCAGCTTTACGACTCTTGTGATGTTGTCTGTTCCTGGGTATGTCTTCACAATAAGGTCTAAACTCCATTTTGATGGGGGAAGTCGTTCATCCTTTATCAAGGACAGGTCTCCTACCTCTAGTTGTGGCTGTGGCTTCAACCATTTTGGTCGCTGTTGTAATCGCGACAAGTAATCTTGGTGCCACTAGTGGGTGTGTGTAATTTCAGTGATATAGCAGGGCTATTGACTCTAGGTTGTGTGTACGTGTGCGTGTGTGCGTGTGTTTGTGTGGTCCAAAGGGTTGGAGACTCTAGTGCTAGAGACCGTTGGTTGAGGATTCCCTTTGAACTATACACGTGGGTGTGAGTATGCATCTAGATATCGTGGACTGTAGATCGAATGGGTGGAGTGTTTGAGCTATGGGTATATGTGGATACTGTGCACGGGTGACGCACTCCTTGTTTGGGTGAACGTTTGGTTACCCTGGTAGGTACTTCTGTAAAATGAATGGACGCTCGAATTGCAAGCTATTGATGTTCGAAGGTTGCCAATTTATTTTTTAGATTTTGGTTAGATTTTGAATTTTTTTTGAGTAGATTGTGATTGTACAATATGTAAGTTAAATGTTAGGGGTTCCGGTGTGTACTTACTAGTTTTCTGTTAGTGGTTTTTTTGAATTAGTTGGCAGAGGGCAAAGTTTCGTTATAGGTCGTTTGATTTCTCCCTGTAGTGTTTTCAGCTTTACGACTCTTGTGATGTTGTCTGTTCCTGGGTATGTCTTCACAATACGGCCTAAACTCCATTTTGATGGGGGAAGACGTTCATTCTTTATCAAGGACAGGTCTCCTACTTCTAGTTGTGCCTGTGGATTCAACCATTTTGGTCACTGTTGTAATCGCGACAAGTACTCTTGGTGCCACTAGTGGGTGTGTGTAATTTCTGATATATAGCAGGTCTATTGACTCTAGGTTGTGTGTACGTGTATGTGTGTGCGTTTGTTTGTGTGGTCCAAAGGGTTGTAGACTCTCTGAGTATATGTGCACTCCTTGTTTGGGTGAACGTTTGGTTACGCTGGTATGTACTTCTGTAAAATGAATAAACGCTCGAATTGGAAGCTATTGATGTTAGAAGGTTGCCAATTTATTTTTTGGATATTGGTTAGATTTAAAATTTTTTTTTTCAGTAGTTTGTGATTGTACAATATATAAGTTAGATTTTAAGTGTTCCGGTGTGTACTTACTAGTTTTCTGTTAGTGGTTTGTTTGAATTAGTTGGCAGAGGGCAAGGTTTCGTTATAGGTCGTTTGATTTCTCCCTGTTGTGTTTTCAGCTTTACGACTCTTGTGATGTTGTCTGTTCCTGGGTATGTCTTCACAATACGGCCTAAACTCCATTTTGATGGGGGAAGACGTTCATCCTTTATCAAGGACAGGTCTCCTACCTCTAGTTGTGGCTGTGGCTTCAACCATTTTGGTCGCTGTTGTAATCGCGACAAGTAATCTTGGTGCCAGTAGTGGGTGTGTGTAATTTCTGTGATATAGCAGGGCTATTGACTCTAGGTTGTGTGTACGTGTGTGTGTGTGCGTGTGTTTGTGTGGTCCAAAGGGTTGTAGACTCTCTGAGTATATGTGCACTCCTTGTTTGGGTGAACGTTTGGTTACGCTGGTATGTACTTCTGTAAAATGAATAAACGCTCGAATTGGAAGCTGTTGATGTTCGAAGGTTGCCAATTTATTTTTTGGATTTCGGTTAGATTTAAAATTTTTTTTTGAGTAGTTTGTGATTGTACAATATGTAAGTTCAATTTTAAGTGTTCCGGTATGTACTTACTAGTTTTCTGTTAGTAGTTTGTTTGAATTAGTTGGCAGAGGGCAAAGTTTCGTTATAGGTCGTTTGATTTCTCCCTGTTGTGTTTTCAGCTTTACGACTCTTGTGATGTTGTCTGTTCCTGGGTGTGTCTTCACAATACGGCCTAAACTCCATTTTGATGGGGGAAAACGTTCATCCTTTATCAAGGACAGGTCTCCTACCTCTAGTTGTGGCTGTGGCTTCAACCATTTTGGTCGCTGTTGTAATCGCGACAAGTAATCTTGGTGCCACTAGTGGGTGTGTGTAATTTCTGTGATATAGCAGGGCTATTGACTCTAGGTTGTGTGTACGTGTGTGTGTGTGCGTGTGTTTGTGTGGTCCAAAGGGTTGGAGACTCTAGTGCTAGAGGCCGTTGGTTGAGAATTCGGTTTGAACTTTACACGTGGGTATGAGTATGCATCTAGATATCGTGGACTGTAGATCGAATGGGTGGAGTGTTTGAGCTATGGGTATATGTGGATACTGTGCATGGGTGACGCACTCCTTGTTTGGGTGACCGTTTGGTTACCCTGGTAGGTACTTCCGTAAAATGAATGGACGCTCGAATTGCAAGCTATTGATGTTCGAAGGTTGCCAATTTATTTTTTAGATTTTGGTTAGATTTTAAATTTTTTTTGAGTAGATTGTGATTGTACAATATGTAAGTTAAATGTTAGGGGTTCCGGTGTGTACTTACTAGTTTTCTGTTAGTGGTTTTTTTGAATTAGTTGGCAGAGAGCAAAGTTTCGTTATAGGTCGTTTGATTTCTCCCTTTTGTGTTTTCAGCTTTACGACTCTTGTGATGTTTTCTGTTCCAGGGTATGTCTTCACAATACGGCCTAAACTCCATTTTGATGGGGGAAGACGTTCATCCTTTTTCAAGGACAGGTCTCCTACCTTTAGTTGTGGCAGTGGCTTCAACCATTTTGGTCGCTGTTGTAATCGCGACAAGTAATCTTGGTGCCACTAGTGGGTGTGTGTAATTTCAGTGATATAGCAGGACTATTGACTCTAGGTTGTGTGTACGTGTGTGCGTGCGTGTGTTTGTGTGGTCCAAAGGGTTGTAGACTCTAGCGTTAGAGGAAATTGGTTGCGGATTCGGTTTGAACTTTACACGTGGGTGTGAGTATGCATCTAGATATCGTGGACTGTAGATCGAATGGGTGGTGTGTTTGAGCTATGGGTATATGTGGATACTGTGCATGGGTGACGCACTCCTTGTTTGGTTGAAAGTTTGGTTGCGCTGGTATGTACTTCGGTAAAATGAATAAATGCTCGAATTGGAAGCTGTTGATGTTCGAAGGTTGCCAATTTATTTTTTGGATTTTGGTTAGATTTAAAATTGTTTTTTGAGTAGTTTGTGATTGTACAATATGTAAGTTAAATTTTAAGTGTTCCGGTATGTACTTACTAGTTTTCTGTTAGTAGTTTGTTTGAATTAGTTGGCAGAGGGCAAAGTTTCGTTATAGGTCGTTTGATTTCTCCCTGTAGTGTTTTCAGCTTTACGACTCTTGTGATGTTGTCTGTTCCTGGGTATGTCTTCACAATACGGCCTAAACTCCATTTTGATGGGGGAAGACGTTCATTCTTTATCAAGGACAGGTCTCCTACTTCTAGTTGTGCCTGTGGATTCAACCATTTTGGTCACTGTTGTAATCGCGACAAGTACTCTTGGTGCCACTAGTGGGTGTGTGTAATTTCTGATATATAGCAGGTCTATTGACTCTAGGTTGTGTGTACGTGTATGTGTGTGCGTTTGTTTGTGTGGTCCAAAGGGTTGTAGACTCTCTGAGTATATGTGCACTCCTTGTTTGGGTGAACGTTTGGTTACGCTGGTATGTACTTCTGTAAAATGAATAAACGCTCGAATTGGAAGCTATTGATGTTAGAAGGTTGCCAATTTATTTTTTGGATATTGGTTAGATTTAAAATTTTTTTTTTCAGTAGTTTGTGATTGTACAATATATAAGTTAGATTTTAAGTATTCCGGTGTGTACTTACTAGTTTTCTGTTAGTGGTTTGTTTGAATTAGTTGGCAGAGGGCAAAGTTTCGTTATAGGTCGTTTGATTTCTCCCTGTTGTGTTTTCAGCTTTACGACTCTTGTGATGTTGTCTGTTCCTGGGTATGTCTTCACAATACGGCCTAAACTCCATTTTGATGGGGGAAGACGTTCATCCTTTATCAAGGACAGGTCTCCTACCTCTAGTTGTGGCTGTGGCTTCAACCATTTTGGTCGCTGTTGTAATCGCGACAAGTAATCTTGGTGCCAGTAGTGGGTGTGTGTAATTTCTGTGATATAGCAGGGCTATTGACTCTAGGTTGTGTGTACGTGTGTGTGTGTGCGTGTGTTTGTGTGGTCCAAAGGGTTGTAGACTCTCTGAGTATATGTGCACTCCTTGTTTGGGTGAACGTTTGGTTACGCTGGTATGTACTTCTGTAAAATGAATAAACGCTCGAATTGGAAGCTGTTGATGTTCGAAGGTTGCCAATTTATTTTTTGGATTTCGGTTAGATTTAAAATTTTTTTTTGAGTAGTTTGTGATTGTACAATATGTAAGTTCAATTTTAAGTGTTCCGGTATGTACTTACTAGTTTTCTGTTAGTAGTTTGTTTGAATTAGTTGGCAGAGGGCAAAGTTTCGTTATAGTTCGTTTGATTTCTCCCTGTTGTGTTTTCAGCTTTACGACTCTTGTGATGTTGTCTGTTCCTGGGTGTGTCTTCACAATACGGCCTAAACTCCATTTTGATGGGGGAAAACGTTCATCCTTTATCAAGGACAGGTCTCCTACCTCTAGTTGTGGCTGTGGCTTCAACCATTTTGGTCGCTGTTGTAATCGCGACAAGTAATCTTGGTGCCACTAGTGGGTGTGTGTAATTTCTGTGATATAGCAGGGCTATTGACTCTAGGTTGTGTGTACGTGTGTGTGTGTGCGTGTGTTTGTGTGGTCCAAAGGGTTGGAGACTCTAGTGCTAGAGGCCGTTGGTTGAGAATTCGGTTTGAACTTTACACGTGGGTATGAGTATGCATCTAGATATCGTGGACTGTAGATCGAATGGGTGGAGTGTTTGAGCTATGGGTATATGTGGATACTGTGCATGGGTGACGCACTCCTTGTTTGGGTGACCGTTTGGTTACCCTGGTAGGTACTTCCGTAAAATGAATGGACGCTCGAATTGCAAGCTATTGATGTTCGAAGGTTGCCAATTTATTTTTTAGATTTTGGTTAGATTTTAAATTTTTTTTGAGTAGATTGTGATTGTACAATATGTAAGTTAAATGTTAGGGGTTCCGGTGTGTACTTACTAGTTTTCTGTTAGTGGTTTTTTTGAATTAGTTGGCAGAGAGCAAAGTTTCGTTATAGGTCGTTTGATTTCTCCCTTTTGTGTTTTCAGCTTTACGACTCTTGTGATGTTTTCTGTTCCAGGGTATGTCTTCACAATACGGCCTAAACTCCATTTTGATGGGGGAAGACGTTCATCCTTTTTCAAGGACAGGTCTCCTACCTTTAGTTGTGGCAGTGGCTTCAACCATTTTGGTCGCTGTTGTAATCGCGACAAGTAATCTTGGTGCCACTAGTGGGTGTGTGTAATTTCAGTGATATAGCAGGACTATTGACTCTAGGTTGTGTGTACGTGTGAGTGTGTGCGTGTGTTTGTGTGGTCCAAAGGGTTGGAGACTCTAGTGTTAGAGGCCGTTGGTTGAGGATTCGGTTTGAACTTTACACGTGGGTGTAGGTATGCATCTAGATATCGTGGACTGTAGATCGAATGGGTGGAGTGTTTGAGCTATGGGTATATGTGGATACTGTGCATGGGAGACGCACTCCTTGTTTGGTTGAGTAGTAGCATCAAAATGCTACAACAAAGAGTACTAGCCATTAAAGGAAAGCAAATGCTAAGAAAGAAGAGGGAAGAGCAACAGCAATCCCAGCAGCAACAACAAACGCAGCTAACTCAAAATCAGAGCCAACAACAACAAACAAACACAATAGCGCAGGTGCTACACAAACACCAACAAAAACTTAAAAACCACCAGCAAAAACAACAAGTGCAACCACAACAACGGCAGCAGCAAAAACAGCAGCAGCAGCAGCAGAAACAACAACAGCAGCAGCAAAAACAACAGCAACAGCAACAACAACAGCAGAAACAGCATATTGCAAAACAAAGGGTTCCACCTATAAATACATACAAAATGGAACTCAAAGAGACAATAGAACTGTGTAAGTCGGCCATAGGCAACAACTTTTTTATAAAAAGATTATCATTAGATAGGCATGCGATCCACTGTAACACAGTGGAGCGCTATCATAAAATTAAAAGTTTATTGAAGGATTCGACGACGGAGTTCTTCTCCTACACCCCGAAGGGGGAGAAGCTGCAGACAATGCTGCTGAGGTGGTTAGAACCGTCGACTGATCCGGAGGAGCTCCTTGCACTGCTGAAAGAGAAGGAGTGCGAAGGGCTCAAATTCGTGGGGGTCAAGCCATTTGTCACGGCTAGAGCCAAAAGGGAGAAGAGGAAACTGCCGTTCTTCCTGGTCCAGCTAAGTCCCAACAGCAAACTGGATGGTCTAAGGAGTATAAAAGTCCTGGACTACCAGGTTGTACACTGGGAAAAATTAAAGAGGAGCGAAAACATTTTACAATGTGTTCGCTGCCAAAGGTTCGGGCACGCCGCGTCGAACTGCGAAATGCAGCCTCGATGCGTGAAGTGTGGAAAGAACCACAAGTCAGAGGAATGCGCTCTAGGCAAGGACGGAGCGTCGGAAAAAAGCCAACTCTCTTGTGCTTTATGTAGGAACACGGGACACACCGCAAATTATCGGGGTTGTCCCAAATTCCAATACATCAAAAGAGTAAATCTGGCTCGGCAGCAGAAAGTGGAAGTTAAACGTCCACTCGTGCAGGCACAAACACCAGCCGTTACTCCCCAAGTTACCTACGCCCAAATGGCGGCAGGTAGGGGAACTACGGTATAACAAGCAAAGGTAGTTTCTCAGGCCTCAGCGCCTAGAGCACCTGAACCTGTACCTGACATGCTGGCTATCTTGCTCTCTATTCAGGGGCAGATGGCTCAGCTTCAGCGTCAAATACAGGAACAGGCTACACGGGTGGATCAAATATACTCGCTGCTGCCGGGCCTAACGCAACTTCAGTCGTAATGGGTACGTACATGGCGGAGCAAACCCTGAAGGTCCTTGCAGTGAATGTGAATTCACTGATTAGGTTCGAACGAAGAGCCGCACTGTTTAAGTTGCTTAAAGACCAAGCCCTTGATGTGCTTTTGGTTAGCGAAACTAAGCTTACCAAAAGACACAAAATGAGGCACAGAAGATATGAAATATTACGAAGAAACCGACCCAATTCCATTCAAGGAGGAGGTGTTGCGATCTTTGTAAGAAAGGGACTGCGTTTCAAAAGAGTATACAGTCGTGTGATACGTAGGTTTCAGGTGCTGGAAGCATGCGTCATGTACATTCCTCTCCGTAGTGGAAAGCGGTTGTACATGGTGTCTGTCTATGCACCTGAGGCTGCTCAATCCACCTTATTCATCTCAGAGCTCGAGACACTTTTTCGATTCCTAAGGCTGGAATTGGAAGACAACTATTTTATTATCGGCGGAGATTTCAACGCCAAACATAGAGATTGGGGAAATGATACACCAAATACTAGAGGGAACCTACTATTCAATTGGTGGGGTCAGCACAGTATAATGTATCGACTTGAGCTTAAGGCGACGGATAGTCCGTCGTTTCCCAGACACGGGTCCAATTTGGATCTTCTGCTGTTTGACTCACGAATACAACTGACATGCACTAACCAACAAACTACAAACTGTCTACGCACTTTCGTGTATGACAGTGACCATTGCGGTCTCAGCACCGAAATAACTGTTCCCAACGAAATTGCGGAATTGGATGAGTTTGTTCAAAGGCATTCTTACAATTATAGTAGAGTGCGTTGGACACACTTCACCAGAACACTGACTAGAGCACTCTCCTCGAATTCGCTCTACTCACCGTCCAACAGAAATCTGTCAAACGAGGAGATTGACAGGTATCTTAGACTAATGGACGATACAATCAAACGAACAATGGACAGAACGATACCTCGGTAGCAACACACTGACGAAGAAGACTTATTCCGCAATGCAACTACTGACGCACTGCACCGACAAAAAAGTAGGCTGCTGTCAAGACAAAAAACCTTGTACAGACAGTTCACTGACAGACATAACCCGGAGATCATGACACTGAAGTCGTCGATTAAAAACCTCCAGATATTAATAAAGGAAAATTACAGAAATTCTGTAAGTTTGTATTGGAACAATAAAATTCGGGCTGTAAACACCAGCAACCCGAATATGTTCCCGCAAATAAATAAAATATTTCGGAGAAATAATCAAAACGAATTTCCATGTCTCAAAATCGCCCGAACGACGAACAACGAACAAATACTTGTAGCAGCAGGTATAGATCCAAATGAGGCAGTTGATGATGACAACTTCTTTGTGATCGAGGATCCGCAGGAGAAGGTAGAGGCTATAGGAGCGACTTTCCAGGAAGTGTACAAGGCGAATGACATCATTGGCCCGAACCACGACCTGGAGAGTCAAGTCCTTGTGCACAACTTCTGCCTTCGAAATGAAATTGTGAATTGGCGATTCGAGAACTCGGGTTTCATCCAGTTCAGTGACGAGAAGATGGCAAATAATGTCATCACCAACGAAAGGGTATTACCACCGTTCATTTCGAAGGAAGAGCTCCAATCGATCTTCGAATCGCTTAGAAGTAAGAAATCAGTGGGAACCGATGAAATACCGAACATTGTGCTTCGACATCTCCCACTAGAAGCGGTGAATATTTATACCACCCTGTTTAATAATGCAATGAATAATGCACATTATCCAGCGCATGGAAAACTGCGGTGGTACATCCCATTCCCAAAAGGAATAAAGACACATCCAATCCGGCGAATCTCCGCTCGATCAGTCTTCTTCCAAACATCAGTAAGGTTTTCGAGAAGGTAATCAATAGAGTCCTGACTAAGTGGGTTGAGGACAAACATATAGTTCCGGATAATCAATTCGGTTTCAAGGCGGGGCATGATATCATTCATGCCGCGTCTAAACTGGTTTCTGATATCCAATGGAACAAAGGCAAGAAACAGTGCACTGGTGCCTGCCTGATTGACTTGGAAAAGGCCTTCGATACCGTATGGTTAGATGGACTCTTCTTCAAGTTGGACAGGTTGGGTATTAGTAAACCACTGCTGTATATTCTTTTTAATATGCTCTCCAGTAGACAGTTCATCGTGAAAAATGGCGATGTGACTTCTGCTGGAACATTTAACATTAAAAACGGTCTGCAACAAGGTGCGGTAAATTCGCCGATCCTATTCAACATTTACACAAGTGATCTGATAGGTTCACTTCACCATGCCATAGCGTACGCAGACGACTTAATCGCGTACAGATCAGGTCCAAAGGTTGAGGTCATTAATACACTTTTGCAACGTGACTTCGACAAAATTAAACGTTGAAAATCAACTTTCAGAAGTCGGAAACCATTCTGTTAAGAACGCCTTTGTCTGGGGCCTCTAGGGATACCAGAAAGAATTGGCGAAAGTTCTCTATCGTCGGACAACATGGACAGCCACTTGCTTGTCGAAATGTAGTCAGATACCTTGGGATCTGGCTAGATCAATATCTGTATTTTAACAATCATATAGATGTTGCTCTGGCCAGAGCCAGAGGTGCTTCTGCCCTTACAAGGAGACTGTTTTACAATAGCCAACTCGATGCGAGGGTGAAGGTGATCTGCTACATGGCCCTTATCCGGCCTATGCTAGTATTTGGATGTCCCGTGTGGTTCAACGTGAGAGCAAGTTTATTGGAAAAGATTCGGGTGTTTGAGAGGGCTTGCCTTAGGGCTTGTTTTCGGTTATACAGAACACCAGAGTCTGAGTACATAAAATTCTATCGCAATGAGGTCTTGTACAATAGGGCGAACCTAATAAGAGTGGACAATTTTGTTATTAAGTTGACTCGAAAGCACATTGCAAGAGCAATGACATCGTCGAACAACCTGATATCTGGGGCTTACTACCCTAATTATATGTATCATGAGAGAGTTCGCTTTGACGGCTATGTTCCTCCAGAAGCATTCCTCTACCTTGATAGCAAAGGTCTTGTCTAGCAAGTAAGAGTAAATTAAGTGAAACAATAAAAATGCATATAAACTGAACTGAACTGACCTAGTTGTGGCTGTGGATTCAACCATTTTGGTCGCTGTTGTAATCGCGACAAGTAATCTTGGTGCCAGTAGTGGGTGTGTGTAATTTCTGTGATATAGCAGGGCTATTGACTCTAGGTTGTGTGTACGTGTGTGTGTGTGCGTGTGTTTGTGTGGTCCAAAGGGTTGTAGACTCTCTGAGTATATGTGGATACTGTGCACTCCTTGTTTGGGTGAACGTTTGGTTACGCTGGTATGTACTTCTGTAAAATGAATAAACGCTCGAATTGCAAGCTATTGATGTTCGAAGGTTGAAAATTTATTTTTTGGATTTTGGATAGATTCAAAATTTTTTTTTTGAGTAGTTTGTGATTGTTCAATATGTAAGTTAAATTTTAAGTGTTCCGGGTTGTACTTACTAGTTTTCTGTTAGTGGTTTGTTTGAATTAGTTGGCAGAGGGCAAAGCTTCGTTATAGGTCGTTTGATTTCTCCCTGTTGTGTTTTCAGCTTTATGACTCTTGTGATGTTGTCTGTTCCTGGGTATGTCTTCACAATACGGCCTAAACTCCATTTTGATGGGGGAAGACGGTCATCCTTTATCAAGGACAGGTCTCCTACCTCTAGTTGTGGCTGTGGCTTCAACCATTTTGGTCGCTGTTGTAATCGCGACAAGTAATCTTAGTGCCACTAGTGGGTGTGTGTAATTTCTGTGATATAGCAGGGCTATTGACTCTAGGTTGTGTGTTCGTGTGTGTGTGTGCGTGTGTTTGTGTGGTCCAAAGGGTTGGAGACTCTAGTGTTAGAGGCCGTTGGTTGAGGATTCGGTTTGAACTTTACACGTGGGTGTGAGTATGCATCTAGATGTCGTGGACTGTATATCGAATGGGTGGAGTGTTTGAGCTATGGGTATATGTGGATACTGTGCATGGGTGACGCACTCCTTGTTTGGGTGAACGTTTGGTTACGCTGGTAGGTACTTCTGTAAACTGAATAGACGCTCGAATTGCAAGTTATTGATGTTCGAAGGTTGCCAATTTATTTTTTAGATTTTGGTTAGATTTTAATTTTTTTTTGAGTAGATTGTGATTGTACAATATGTAAGTTAAATGTTAGGGGTTCCGGTGTGTACTTACTAGTTTTCTGTTAGTGGTTTGGTTGAATTAGTTGGCAGAGGGCAAAGTTTCGTTATAGGTCGTTTGATTTCTCCCTGTTGTGTTTTCAGCTTTATGACTCTTGTGATGTTGTCTGTTCCTGGGTATGTCTTCACAATACGGCCTAAACTCCATTTTGATGGGGGAAGACGGTCATCTTTTATCAAGGACAGGTCTCCTACCTCTAGTTGTGGCTGTGGCTTCAACCATTTTGGTCGCTGTTGTAATCGCGACAAGTAATCTTAGTGCCACTAGTGGGTGTGTGTAATTTCTGTGATATAGCAGGGCTATTGACTCTAGGTTGTGTGTTCGTGTGAGTGTGTGCGTGTGTTTGTGTGGTCCAAAGGGTTGGAGACTCTAGTGTTAGAGGCCGTTGGTTGAGGATTCGGTTTGAACTTTACACGTGGGTGTGAGTATGCATCTAGATGTCGTGGACTGTATATCGAATGGGTGGAGTGTTTGAGCTATGGGTATATGTGGATACTGTGCATGGGTGACGCACTCCTTGTTTGGGTGAACGTTTGGTTACGCTGGTAGGTACTTCTGTAAACTGAATAGACGCTCGAATTGCAAGTTATTGATGTTCGAAGGTTGCCAATTTATTTTTTAGATTTTGGTTAGATTTTAATTTTTTTTTGAGTAGATTGTGATTGTACAATATGTAAGTTAAATGTTAAGGGTTCCGGTGTGTACTTACTAGTTTTCTGTTAGTGGTTTGTTTGAATTAGTTGGCAGGGGGCAAAGTTTCGTTATAGGTCGTTTGATTTCTCCCTGTTGTGTTTTCAGCTTTACGACTCTTGAGATGTTGTCTGTTCCAGGGTATGTCTTTACAATACGCCCAAAACTCCATTTTGATGGGGGAAGACGTTCATTCTTTATCAAGGACAAGTCTCCTACCTCTAGTTGTGGCTGTGGCTTCAACCATTTTGGTCGCTGTTGTAATCGCGACAAGTAATCTTGGTGCCACTAGTGGGTGTGTGCAATTTCTGTGATATAGCAGGACTCTCGGTGGTGTGTACGTGTGTGTGTGTGCGTGTGTTTGTGTGGTCCAAAGGGTTGGAGACTCTAGTGTTAGAGGCCGTTGGTTGTGGATTCGGTTTGAACTTTACACGTGGGTGTGAGTATGCATCTAGATATCGTGGACTGTAGATCGAATGGGTGGTGTGTTTGAGCTATGGGTATATGTGGAAATTGTACATGGGTGACGCACTCCTTGTTTGGGTGAACGTTTTTTTACGCTGGTAGGTACTTCTGTAAAATGAATGGACGCTCGAATTGCAAGCTATTGATGTTCGAAGGTTGCCAATTTATTTTTTAGATTTTGGTTAGATTTAAAATTTTTTTGGTGTAGATTGTGATTGTACAATATGTAAGTTAAATGTTAAGGGTTCCGGTGTGTACTTACTAGGTTTCTGTTAGTGGTTTTTTTGAATTAGTTGGCAGAGGACAAAGTTTCGTTATAGGTCGTTTGATTTCTCCCTTTTGTGTTTTCAGCTTTACGACTCTTGTGATGTTTTCCGTTCCAGGGTATGTCTTCACAATACGGCCTAAACTCCATTTTGATGGGGGAAGACGTTCATCTTTTATCAAGGACAGGTCTCCTACCTTTAGTTGTGGCAGTGGCTTCAACCATTTTGGTCGCTGTTGTAATCGCGACAAGTAATCTTGGTGCAAGTAGTGGGTGTGTGTAATTTCTGTGTTATAGCAGTTCTATTGACTCCAGGTTGTGTGTACGTGTTAGTGTGTGCGTGTGTTTGTGTGGTCCAAAAGTTTGGAGACTCTAGTGTTAGAGGCCGTTGGTTGTGGATTCGGTTTGAACTTTACACGTGGGTGTGAGTATGTATCTAGATATCGTGGACTGTAGATCGAATGGGTGGTGTCTTTGAGCTATGGGTATATGTGGATACTGTGCATGGGTGACGCACTCCTTGTTTGGATGAACGATTGGTTACGCTGGTATGTACTTCTGTAAAATGAATAAACGCTCGAATTGGAAGCTATTGATGTGCGAAGGTTGCCAATTTATTTTTTGGATTTAGGTTAGATTTAAAATTTTTATTTTGAGTTGGTTTTAATTGTACAATATGTAAGCTAAATTGTAAGTGTTCCGGTGTGTACTTACTAGTTTTCTGTTGGTGGTTTGTTTGAATTGGTTGACAGAGGGCAAACTTTCGTTATAGTTCGTTTGATTTCTCCCTGTTGTGTTTTCAGCTTTACGACTCTTGTGATGTTGTCTGTTCCAGGGCATGTCTTCACAATACGGCCTAAACTCCAATTTGATGGGGGAAGACGTTCATAATTTATCAAAGACAGGTCTCCTACCTCTGGTTGTGGCTGCGGCTTCAACCATTTTGGTCGCTGTTGTAATCGCGACAAGTAATCTTGGTGCCACTAGTGGGTGTGTGTAATTTCTGTGATATAGCAGGGCTATTGACTCTAGGTTGTGTGTACGTGTGTGTGTGTGCGTGTGTGTGTGTGCGTGTGTTTGTGTGGTAAAAAGGGTTGTAGACTCCAGTGTTAGAGGCCGTTGGTTGTGGATCGGGCTTGAACTTTATACGTGGGTATGAGTATGTATCTAGATATCGTGGACTGTAGATCGAATGGGTGGTGTTTTTGAGCTATGGGTATATGTGGATACTGTGCATGGGTGACGCACTCCTTGTTTGGGTAAACGTTTAGTTACGCTGGTAGGTGCTTTTGTAAAATGAATAAACGCTCGAATTGCAAGCTATTGATGTTCGAAGGTTGCCAATTTATTTTTTTGGATTTTGGTTAGATTTAAAATTTTTTTTTGAGTAGTTTGTGATTGTTCAATATGTACGCTAAATTTTAAGTGTTCCGGTGTGTACTTACTAGATCTACCTAAGATCTAATCTACTTACATCTAATACATAACATACACATACAAATATATATATATACATGATTATATATACTTAATATATAAATATATGCACATATTTATACTTCTGTTTTTTTGTATTTTTTTTTAATTTTTTTATTTTTTTTATTTTTTTATTTTTTATTTTTTTTTTTATACTTAAATCTAACTTAATCCTACCTAAAATTATGTAAGCCGGCCATGGCTAAAAAACAAAAAATTAGGCTAACCGACTTTGCTTCACATGAAGCTACCTATTGCTGGAGGAATTCGACGACGACGCATCCTCTCTTTCAACAAGCCACCAAAATTGCTTTTGCTGCTGAGCAACATCCCTCCTGTCGCGACTTCCTACCGCCCAACTGAACCGGAGACGCTCCGCACTGCCGTGTGCGACGTCTCTGTCGTAGTTGAGTCGCCTGTCCGCAGCTGTTCGAGCAACGTGGAAGATTAGCGGCACAGCCAATCTGTCCTGGATCAGACCTTTGCTATCAAGGTAGAGGAATGCTTCTGGAGGAACATAGCCGTCAAAGCGAACTCTCTCATGATACATATAATTAGGGTAGTAAGCCCCAGATATCAGGTTGTTCGACGATGTCATTGCTCTTGCAATGTGCCTTCGAGTCAACTTAATAACAAAATTGTCCACTCTTATTAGGTTCGCCCTATTGTACAAGACCTCATTGCGATAGAATTTTATGTACTCAGACTCTGGTGTTCTGTATAACCGAAAACAAGCCCTAAGGCAAGCCCTCTCAAACACCCGAATCTTTTCCAATAAACTTGCTCTCACGTTGAACCACACGGGACATCCAAATACTAGCATAGGCCGGATACGGGCCATGTAGCAGATCACCTTCACCCTCGCATCGAGTTGGCTGTTGTAAAACAGTGTCCTTGTAAGGGCAGAAGCACCTCTGGCTCTGGCCAGAGCAACATCTATATGATTGTTAAAATACAGATATTGATCTAGCCAGATCCCAAGGTATCTGACTACATTTCGACAAGCAAGTGGCTGTCCATGTTGTCCGACGATAGAGAACTTTCGCCAATTCTTTCTGGTATCCCTAGAGGCCCCAGACAAAGGCGTTCTAAACAGAATGGTTTCCGACTTCTGAAAGTTGATTTTCAACGTTTAATTTTGTCGAAGTCACGTTGCAAAAGTGTATTAATGACCTCAACCTTTGGACCTGATCTGTACGCGATTAAGTCGTCTGCGTACGCTATGGCATTGTGAAGTGAACCTATCAGATCACTTGTGAAAATGTTGAATAGGATCGGCGAATTTACCGCACCTTGTTGCAGACCGTTTTTAATGTTAAATGTTCCAGCAGAAGTCACATCGCCATTCTTCACGATGAACTGTCTACTGGAGAGCATATCAAAAAGAATATACAGCAGTGGTTTACTAATGCCCAACCTTTCCAACTTGAAAAAGAGTCCTTCTAACCATACGGTATCGAATGCCTTTTCCTAGTCAATCAGGCAGGCACCAGTGCACTGTTTCTTGCCTTTGTTCCATTGGATATCAGAAACCAGTTTAGACGCAGCATGAATGATATCATGCCCCGCCTTGAAACCGAATTGATTATCCGGAACTATATGTTTGTCCTCAACCCACTTAGTCAGGACTCTATTGATTACCTTCTCGAAAACCTTACTGATGTTTGGAAGAAGACTTATCGAGCGGAGATTCGACGGATTGGAAGTATCTTTATTCCTTTTGGGAATGGGATGTACCACCGCAGTTTTCCAATGCGCTGGATAATGTGCATTATTCATTGCATTATTAAACAGGTTGGTATAAATGTCCACCGCTTCTAGTGGGAGATGTAGAAGCACAATGTTCGGTATTTCATCGGTTCCCACTGATTTCTTACTTCTAAGCGATTCGAAGATCGTTTGGAGCTCTTCCTTCGAAATGAACGGTTGTAATACCCTTTCGTTGGTGATGACATTATTTGCCATATTCTCGTCACTGAACTGGGTGAAACCCGAGTTCTCGAATCGCCAATTCACAATTTCATTTCGAAGGCAGGAATTGTGCAGAAGGACTCGACTCTCCAGGTCGCGTTTCGGACCAATGTCATTCGCCTTGTATACTTCCTGGAAAGTCGCGCCTATAGCCTCTACCTTCTCCTGCGGATCTTCGATCACAAAGAAGTTGTCATCATCAACTGCCTCATTTGGATCGATACCTACTGCTACAAGTATTTGTTCGTTGTTCGTCGTTCGGGCTATTCTAAGACATGGAAGGTCGTTTTGATTATTTCTCCGAAATATCTTATTTATTTGCGGGAACATATTCGGGTTGCTGGTGTTTACAGACCGAATTTTATTGTTCCAATACAAACTTACAGAATTTCTGTAATTTTCCTTTATCAATATCTGGAGGTTATTAATCGACGACTTCAATGTCATGATCTCCGGGTTATGTCTGTCAGTAAACTGTCTGTACAAGATTTTTAGTCTTGACAGCAGTCTACTTTTATGTCGGTGCAGTGCGTCAATAGTTGCGTTGCGGAATAAGTCTTCGTTGTCACTGTGTTGATACCGTGGTATCGTTTTGTCCATAGTTCGTTTGATTGTCTCGTCCATTAGTCTTAGATATCTGTCAACCTCCTCGTTTGACAGATTTCTATTGGACGGTGGGTAGAGCGAATTCGAGGAGAGTGCTCTCGTCAGTATTCTTGAGAAGTGTGTCCAACGCACCCTACTATAATTGTAGGAATACATTTGAACAAACTCTTCCAATTCCGCAGTTTCGTTGGGAACAGTTATTTCGGTGCTGAGACCGCAATGGTCACTGTCATACACGAAAGTTTGTAGACAGTTTGTTGGTTAGTGCACGTCAGTTGTATTCGTGAGTCGAACAGCAGGAGATCCAAATAGGACCCGTGTCTGGGAAACGACGGACTATCCGTCGCTTTGAGGTCGAGTCGATACATCACACTGTGCTGACCCCACCAATTGAATAGTAGGTTCCCTCTAGTATTTGGTATATTATTTCCCCAATCACTATGTTTGGCGTTGAAATCTCCGCCGATAATAAAATAGTTGTCTTCCAATTCCAGCCTTAGAAATCGAAAAAGTGTCTCGAGCTCTGAGATGAATAAGGTGGATTGAGTAGCCTTAGGTGCATAGACAGACACCATGTACAGCCGCTTTACACTACGGAGAGGGATGTACATGACGCATGCTTCCAGCACCCGAAACCTACGTACCACACGACTGTATATTCTTTTGAAACGCAGTCCCTTTCTTACAAAGATTGCAACGCCTCCTCCTTGAATGGAATTGGGTCGGTTTCTTCGTAATATTTCATATCTTCTGTGCCTCATTTTGTGTCTTTTGGTAAGCTTAGTTTCGCTAACCAAAAGCACATCAGGGGCTTGGTCTTTAAGCAACTTAAATAGTGCGGCTCGTCGTTCGAACCTAATTAGTGAATTAACATTCACAGCAAGGACCTTTAGGGTTTGCTCCGCCATGTACGTACCCATTACGGCTGGAGGTGCGTTAGGCCCGGCAGCAGCGCATATATTTGACGCTGAAGCTGAGCCATCTGCCTCTGAATAGAGAGCAAGATAGCCAGCATGTCAGGTACAGATTCCGGTACTCTAGGCGCTGGGGCCTGAGAAGTTACCTTTGCTTGTTGTACCGTATTTCCCCTACCTGCTGCCATTTGGGCATAGGTAACTTGGGGAGTAACGGCTGGTGTTTGTGCCTGCACGAGTGGACGTTTAACTTCCACTTTCTGCTGCCGAGCCAGATTTACTCTTTTGATGTATTGGAATTTGGGACAACCCCGATAATTTGCGGTGTGTCCCGTGTTCCTACATAAAGCACAAGAGAGTTGGCTTTTTTCCGACGCTCCGTCCTTACCTAGAGCGCATTCCTCTGACTTGTGGTCCTTTCCACACTTCACGCATCGAGGCTGCATTTCGCAGTTCGACGCAGCGTGCCCGAACCTTTGGCAGCGAACACATTGTAAAATGTTTTCGCTCCTCTTTAATTTTTCCTAGTGTACAACCTGGTAGTCTAGGACTTTGATGCTCCTTAGACCATCCAGTTTGCTGTTGGGACTTAGCTGAACCAGGAAGAACGGTAGTTTCCGCTTCTCCCTTTTAGCTCTAGCCGTGACAAATGGCTTAACCCCCACGAATTTGAGCCCTTCGCACTCCTTCTCTTTCAGCAGTGCAAGGAGCTCCTCCGGATCCGTAGACGGTTCTAAACCCTTCAGCAGCATTGTTTGCTGCCTTTCACACTTAGGGGTGTAGGAGAAGAACTCCGTCGTCAAATCCTTCAATAACCTTTTGATTTTATGATAGCGCTCCACTGTGTTACAGTGGATCGCATGCCTATCTACACTTAGTCTTTTAATAAAAAAATTACAGCCTATGGCCGACTTACATAGTTCGATAGTCTCCTTTAACTCCATTTTAAAGGTGTTAATTGGTGGCACTTTTTGTTTAGTGGCTTTCTGCTCTTGCTGTTGTTGTTGTCTCTGCTGCTGTTGCTTTTGCTTATGTTGTTGTTGATGCTGTTGCTGTTGTTGTTGTTGCTGTTGATGTTGCTGATGTTGCTGCTGTTGTTGTTGTAGCTCATTCTTCAGCACTTTTTGCTGTTTATGTTTTTGCAGTGGTTTTTTCAGTTGTTGTTGTTGTTGTTGTTGTTTTTGTTGTTGTTGTTGTTGTTGTGGAAGCTCCACGTTTATGTTTTGTTGTCCCTGAGGTCTCTGGAGTAGATGCTGCTTCTCCATCTCCCTCCTTGCCACTTGCTTTGCTTTTATAGCTAGCACTTTTTGTTGTAGCTGCTTGATGCTACTGTACAGAGCCTCGACCTCCTCCTCTTCGTCATCTGACTCCGATGCAGCGAGGGACGCAAAGCTGTTGTCTGCTCCCATGTAGTGGCCTTCACCTCTGTCGGATACAAATGGGCAGTCGTTATTATCCGACTCTTGCCTCCTTTTATTTTCTGCTGCGCTTGATGCTATCATCGCAGCTCTCCCCCGCACTCTACCATGCAGCATTTCTAACGAAGCTGAATGCGAGCGCGTAACGATACTCGGAGTCGGCTCCAACTTAATCCTCCTCTTTGTGCCAGTGTCTGTTGCTGTTGTTGTTGTTGTTATTGACTTTGAGTGTACTGGCTTAACGGCTTGATCATCAGACGACATCATGCCATCTGCTGACCCCGCTATTGGGATAGCGGACCGCTTAGTTCCACTCATCGAACTTTCCTTTATCACTTTATTCTTGACACTAATTGTCTTTTTGTGATATTAAAAATAAAAAAAAAAATAACAAAAAAAAATTTATCAGTGGTTGGGAATCGAGCCCACAACCCCGAGATTTGTTGACCGAGTCTTTACGACTTCGGCTACCGCACACTTGTAAAATTATTACTTAAAAGTATACTTATTTATTTTTCACTGTTGTAAAGCCGAACACGAAATACTTCTGATCTCTGCGGAGGTCAGTGAACGACTGAGGAGTACCTACCAGCGTAACCAAACGTTCACCCAAACAAGGAGTGCGTCACCCATTCACAGTATCCACATATACCCATAGCTCAAAAACACCACCCATTCGATCTACAGTCCCTCTAATTCAAACAAACCACTAACAGAAAACTAGTAAGTACACACCGGAACATTTAAATTTTAAATCTAACCAAAATCCAAAAAATAAATTGGCAACCTTCGAACATCAATAGCTTGCAATTCGAGCGTTTATTCATTTTACAGAAGTACCTACCAGCGTTACCAAACGTTCACCCAAACAAGGAGTGCAGCACCCATGCACAGTATCCACATAAGCCCATAGCTCAAAAACACCACCCATTCGATCTACTGTCCACGATATCTAGATACATACTCATACCCACTGTTATGTCGTCAGACAAATCAAAAAAGGAATATTTATATTGCAAATATTTATTCTTGTTCTTAAAATTTACTTAACTATAATGAATGGGGTGTTCTCCTTTACGTTTGGATGAGAAGTAAGAAAAGTAAAACAAATGTAACATCCAAACGTCCAAAAGGTGTAACGAATATGTGGAATGCGTATAGTGGGGAGTGCATGGTGTTGCCAAATGCATACATCACATACGCCTCCCTTACAAAAGTAGTACGAGATAAAATATCATTCTCTAAATCCGAACCTTTTATGCCTTTTTAATTCTAATTGATTCCTTAACAATTTTGGTGCGTGATCATCCTTATCAATATTTACCGATTCGGTTACATTTTTAATCTAATTTTTGAAATACATGGATCTTTTAACAACTATTCGTTTTTCTTCAATGTTATCTTTAAATGAAACTTTACAATTACATTTTCTTATCTGGTCTAAATGTCTTTTAATGTGCCTGCCTGATTCCATTTTACAAAGGTACATTCGCGGACCGAAGACTTTGATAACACAGGCTTTTGCCCTTTGTTGACTATTTTTAACGGAATTGAAATCACGAATCATAACCACTTCACCTATATCGAATTTTCTACCGCCCGTGTTGTTTATTAGTTCTTTTCTGAACGGCTTTTGATTTAAACTAGTTGGTGTTAGAAGATCAAATTTATTTCTCGGCAAATACGTGAATATCAAAGATGCAGGAGTAACTTTCGTAGTACAATGGTTAGTGTTTCTATAATCGAATAAAAATTGAGTCAAAACCAGTTCGAACGGCGTTTTCTGCTGCACCATTAGTCGCTGGATACCCTGGTGCTGTTAGGCACTGAGAGATCCCGTACGACTTCAAAAAATATTTACTTAGTGCGGAAACAAACTGAGTTCCGCTGTCGGCCACAATTACCTCTGGAACACCAAAACGCATTTTGAAGGCACTTTATGTAAAATGAAGAGTTAGGCGTTTTGGTATAAAACACCTCAATCCATTTAGAAAACACGTCAATTATAATTAGAAAATTTAGACCTTTCAAAGGGCCCGCGAAATTTACGTGAATTCTCTCCCACGGTTTACCTGGCTTTTCCCAATTAATTACTCCAGCCCTAGGTGGGTTTGGTAAGAGCGACAAACACACTTCGCAACCTTTTATCATTTCCTCCAGTTCAAAATCAAGATTCGGCCACCACACGTAAGATCGCAAGAGAGATTTCGTTTTTACAATTCCCATGTGAGTAACATGTGATTGTTTTAAAATTACTTTTCGTAAAGAACGTGGAATTACCACTCTATGCCCCCACATTAACACGTCGTTTTCAATTACCAGTTCGTTAATTCGTTTCAAAAAGGGAGAATATTCTTCTTTACCTTGCATTTCTGCATAATTTCCTGTCCTCAGCGCTTCTACAACCGTATGGGTGATTTCATCCCCTCGCGTTTCTTTTCGTACTAATTCAGCGTCAACTAAAATATTCGAATTAGTCTCAATTCGGTTTAAATACGTTAGAGCGTTTTCGTCCTCTTTTAAATCTTCATCGTTGATCGTACGTTGAGGGAAACGAGATATTGTGTCAGCCACATTTTCTGCCGATTTAATATATTGTATTTGATAGTGGAAAGCGGAGAGATGAAAAGCCCACCTTTGCAACCTGCTTGTGGACATTTGTGGAATACCTTTCTTTTCACCGAAAATTGCAACAAGCCGTTTATGATCCGTAACCTAATTGAATGACCTTCCGATTAAATACTGGTTGCAAAATACAAATAAAACGCGAGTAGCTAGTAGTAATTTTATATATATGTTTATTGGATGGCGGATTAAACAAAAATGACCCATGTCACTGGTGTCAGCTTGACCTTAAATTCAAATTACTAACTAAGACATGCATATGACTATACATAGGCTTTGAGTAAACCAATATATTTACTTATATTATTTCAATACTCCCACTTTTACTCAAAATCGTGAACATTTTCGAATGTATGTAATTTACTAATTTATAATACGTATTTAAATTAAAAGGCAAAATATATAAAAATTTCATTAAACATTAATGCTAATTTTCTTTCTAAATTCTTCAAAAACAATTTTAGGTAAAGGCTTTGTAAAGATATCAGCTAATTGTTCCTTTGATTTTACATATTTTACTTTAAACAAGTTTTCTTCAAGTTTTTCGCGTACATAATGGCACTTTATGTCGATATGTTTAGATCTTTTATGAAATTCTGGATTTTTAATTAACTTAATTGCGCTTTGGTTGTTTATACAGAGTGTATGCAACTCGCCCACATCCCATGCCGTAGACAGAGCACTGCCTTCCTTCAATTGTTGACTGTTGTTATATGGTGTGGATACTGCTTTGCAGTCAGCCATATTGAATCTCCGTAAGACTTTGTAGATATATCCGCTTTGTCGAATATGTATCCCCTGTTCAGCAAGCTGTTCGATCTCTATTCCCAAGAAGAAGTTTGGCTCCAGTATATTTACTTGAAATTCTCGTTTTATATACTCTACGAGTATTAGAGGCGCCACAAGCTCTTCGCTCGAAGCCGCTATGAACCCATCATCAATATATACAGCGAGAAACATTTTCTGGCCATCCTTTCTATAAATAAAAACGCAAGGATCAGCTTGGCTTACTTGAAAATCAAAGTCCTTCAGAAGCGATGTAAGTCTTCGATTCCAGCATCTTGATGCTTGCTTCAATCCATACAGGCTTTTTACAAGTTTACATATCCTTCCGCTTCCATCATCGAAACCTTTTGGTTGTTCCATGAACACTTTTTCTTTCAGTTCTCCATATAAAAAGGCTGTCTTAATGTCGAACTGCTTTAAGTATAGGGCTTCTGCTGCTGCTATCGCCAATATCATTCTCAAGGAATCAAACCTCACAACTGGACTGAAGGTTTCTCGAAAATCTTCTCCTAGCTTTTGCTCAAAACCACGTGCAACTAGTCTGGCTTTACGTCTCTCAACGGTTCCGTCCCCCTTGTACTTCGTTTTGTACACCCAACGACATCCAATAATCTTTTGATTTTCTGGCCAATTCACCAGCTTCCATGTATTATTTTCTGATAAAGATTTATATTCCTCCTTCATTGCAGCAATCCAAAAACTTTTATCGCTTCTAGCTACAGCTTCTTCGTACGTCAACGGATCAATTACTTCTGTGCAAAAAGCGTAATAGTTATGAGAGTTATAAGCGTATCTCACCTGCTTCTTGTTTCTTTCGCTTCGTCTGAGCTGCTGTAAGTCTGGTGATTCCATTTGACGTTGATTGTAACCCAGAACGAAGTCCAATTCTGCACTGTCCATCTCTGCTTCCGGATTTAAATTTTGTTTTTCTTTAACTCCTTCTGTCTCATCATTTTTTTCTGCACTGCTGTAATATTCATCCGACGGGGTTTCCTCCTTAGGTATTTCATTAGACGCGGTTAAGTCCTTATTAACAAAATCCTTGTCTGATGCGACTACTTCACACTTTGTTGAATTTTGCACTTTTTCTTTGAATATTACATCTCTGGTCATGTATACCTTTCTGTTTATGGGACTCCACACTCTATAGCCCTTGACGTCCTCACAATAACCAACGAAAATGCATTTTTCACTTTTAACATCCCATTTCTTGCGCTTTTCTTTCGGAATGTGCACATAAACTTCACTTCCAAAAACTCTCAGATGATGAATGCTGTGTTTCTGTTGATACCACAGTTCATGAGGTGTTTTATCTGCGACCGAACTGTTTCCAATTCTGTTCAATATATACACTGCAGTGCTTACAGCTTCAGCCCAAAACCGTTTTTCCATACCACTAGAGTTCAACATGGTTCTGGCCAACTCCGTTACAGTCCGGTTTTCTCTCTCTATTGATCCATTTTGTTCAGGGCAATATGGTACACTTTTTTGATGACGAATGCCCTCTTTCGCGAAAATTTGCTGGAGTTCTTTGTTTATAAACTCCGTCCCGTTATCACTTCGGAACGACTTTACTACATGTCCGCTTTTAGATATTTGTTTTATCACCCGTGAAATGCAACCAGGTACCTCAGATTTATGTTTTACAACATTAACAAATCGTAGATGAGAAAAGTCATCTTTAAATAACAAAAAGTACCTTGCCAAGCCAACTGATTTTACCTCCATGGGTCCACAGACATCCATATGTATAAGTTCGATAGACTTCGACGTTTGCGATTCACTGTTTTTAAAACTCGATCGATGTTGTTTTTCATAAATACACGATTCGCACAATAAATTTTGTTCATCTTCATATTTTATGCTCATAATAGACAAAATCTTTTTTACTTGAGCTGTACTTTGATGCCCCATTCGTTCATGCCAATTTCTTAATGAATTTTTATTTACCGATGGACACGGTATGACTTTCTTTAACCATTGTGTGCTCTCCCTCATGTTCACCAACCATTAACATCATGCGAAAAAGCTTATTTTCACGCACTCCCACTACTGTTTTTTACTGTTGCATTGAAATAGATAACCTTTATCCATTGCTTTGATACCGAAATACAAGTTGAGGTGAATTTTAGGAACATATAAAACATCACTTAAGTGCTTGTTGTCCCACTCTCTTCCGTTAAATACCTTTACATTGATGATCCCTTTTCCAACAGCATCAATTATCTCTCCACTCCCAACCCGCACTTGTATTGGTGATTTAAATTGTTTAAAAGTTACAAACCACTCTCGCCTGTTTGTCATGTGATCGCTAGCACCGATATCAAAATACCACTCACTACTATTATGTACTGACAGCATATCTTCTACAATAAGAGCATCACTTTCTTTGTGTGTGTTCCACGATTTCGCTGACGTTGGAGCTGGCTTGTTCTTACCCTTTTTTAGTGCAGTCTTTCTTCCAGTGTCCTCTATCTCCACAAGAAAAACATTTTCCAGGCTTTTTGGTTTTTACATAAGTTGTGGGCTTTCTACCCCTCCGTGCAAGCAATGCCTCTCCTGCTGACTCTCCTCCTTGCATCATCAAGCGATTTTCTTCAACCATCAACCTTGACATTAATACATCCAACGTCAGCTCCTTTACCACCGTGGATTCCCATGCGCTATAAAAATGATTATATTCAGCGGGTAAAGTCATGAGAATTTTAGTAATCATCATCGAATCCGAAATCGGCTCCTCGAGATCTTTTAGTTGTTGCCTCAACTCCTCCAGCTTTGATATATAACATGCCATGGTTTCATCTGCACTCATATTCATGCTGTAAAATTTTTGCTGCAGCAAATGAATGCTTGACGAAGATTTTTGTTCATATACGGAACACAACTTACTCCACATTTTATGGGATGTATCACAGTTCATGATGTGTAGAAGAGGTTGTGACCCAATGGACGTTGCAATAATCTTTTGAGCTTTATAGTCACTTTTAGTCCACAGTACGGCCTTATCAGCTTCCGCCGGTATTGGCGTTTTTCCATTAACTATATCGAATAGCTCGCTAGCGTTTAGGATTACCCAATCTGAAATTTCCAAACAGCCCATTGGCTTGCATTAAGCAATTTTTCAATTTTGACTAAATCAGAATTCTCCATCTCTTAACGCTTTTCCCGCTCCGTTATAACAAAAAAAAAAACTACTTTTTCTTTGGAGCGTATTCCAAACTTTTTAAATTATTTAAGTTTTTCTGGGCCGCCCATAACCTGTTGCAAAATACAAATAAAACGCGAGTAGCTAGTAGTAATTTTATATATATGTTTACTGGATGGCGGATTAAACAAGAATGACCCATGTCACTGGTGTCAGCTTGACCTTAAATACAAATTACTAACTAAGACATGCATATGACTATACATAGGCATTGAGTAAACCAATATATTTAGTTATATTATTTCAATAAAATAAAATAAAATTTTCGTGTAGTATATATAATGGATAAAGCCTCTTTCTCTATGACCGCGTAATTTTGTTCGGATTCAGTTAGGAAACTTGAGGCAAACTCGATTGGTCGTTCAGACCCTTCGGGAAATGCGTGCGCTAAAACTGCTCCTATGCCAACATTAGAAGCATCGCAGGTAAGTACTAAGGGTAGTTTCGGGTTATAATGAACTAAAACCGTGTCTGACATAATTTCTTCTTTCATGTCCTCAAAGGCCTCCATAGCTTGTTTAGTCCACACAAAAGTTTTGCCTTTTAAAACGCTGTAAATAGCGGACATTTTTGTAGCTAAACTAGGAATAAATCTTCCAAAATAATCAACGAAACCAAAAAAGGATCTAACATCCGAGATGTTTTTCGGAACTGGAAAATTCGATATCGTTTCATCACGATTTACTTAGACTAAACCTTTACCCGAAATCAAATACCCTAAATACGTAATTTCGTCTTTCGCGAAAACGCACTTCGTTTTATTTAGTTTGAGTCCAGCCTTATGAAGCCTCTCAAAAGCTGCGCGAACTCGTTCGTTATGCTTCCTTAGATTAGGAGCCGAAATTATAATGTCATCTAAAAAGTTTACTACAAATTTAGGGGATATAGCCATTTTAGTGTTTTGAATTTTTTTTTCTGGTGCATAATATGACCCCCGCAGACCCCCGGTTTAGGAGATTGTAGATTTAGCCATTTTAGTGTTTTGAATGTTTTTTTTCTGGAGCATAATATAACACCAGCAGACCCCTAGCTGAGGAGATATAGCCATTTTAGTGTTTTGAATATTTTTTTCTGGTGCATCATATGACCCCTGCAAACCCCTAGTTTAGGTGATATAGCCATTTTGGTGTTTTGAATGTTTTTTTCTGGTGCATAATATGACCACCGCAGACTCCTAGTTTAGGAGATATAGCCATTTTAGTGTTGTGAATTTTTTTTTCTGGTGCATAATATAACACCCCCAGACGAGTAGTTTAGGAGATATAGCCATTTTTCTGTTTGGAAAGTTTTTTTTCCTTCTGCATTAAATGACCCCCGCAGACGCCTAGTTTAGGAGATATAGCCATTTTAGAGTTTTGAATGTTTTTTTCTGGTGCATAATATGACACCAGCAGCTCCTAGTAGAGGAGATATAGCCATTTTAGTGTTTTGAATTTTTTTTTTTCTGGTGTACAATATGACTCACGCAGACGCCTAGTTTAGGGGATATAGCCATTTTAGTGTTTTGAACGTTTTTTTTCTGGTGCATAATATGACCCCCGCAGACGACTAGTTAAGGAGATATAGATATTTTTGTGTTTTGAATTTTTTTTCTAAGCATAAAATGACCCCCGCAGACCCCTAGTTAAGGAGATATAGCCATTTTAGTGTTTTGAATTTTTTTTTTTTGGTGTACAAAATGACTCACGCAGACGCCTAGTTTAGGGGATATAGCCATTTTAGTGTTTTGAACGTTTTTTTTCTGGTGCATAAAATGAACCCCTCAGACGACTAGTTTAGGAGATATAGATATTTTAGTGTTTAGAATTTCTTTTTCAAAGCATAAAATGACCCCCGCAGACCCCTAGTTTAGGAGATATAACCATTTTAGTGTTTTGATTTTTTTTCTGGTGCATAAAATGACCTCCGCAGACTCCTAGTTTAGGAGATATTGCCATTTTAGTGTTGTGAATTTTTTTTTCTGGTGCATAATATAACCCCCCCAGACGAGTAGTTTAGAAGATATAGCCATTTTTCTGTTTTGAAAGTTTTTTTTCCTTCTGCATTAAATGACCCCCGCAGACGCCTAGTTAAGGAGATATTGCTATTTTAGAGTTTTGAATGTTTTTTTCTGGTGCATAATATGACACCAGCAGCCCCTAGTAGAGGAGATGTAGCCATTTTAGTGTTTTGAATGTTTTTTTTCTGGTGCATAATATGACACCAGCAGACGATTAGTTTAGGAGATATAGATATTTTAGAGTTTTGAATTTTTTTTTTTCTGGTGTACAATATGACTCACGCAGACGCCTAGTTTAGGGGATATAGCCATTTTAGTGTTTTGAACGTTTTTTTTCTGGTGCATAAAATGACCCTCGCAGACGCCTAGTTTAGGGGATATAGCCATTTTAGTGTTTTGAACGTTTTTTTTCTGGTGCATAAAATGACCCTCGCAGATGCCAAGTTTAGGAGATATAGCCATTTTAGTGTTTTGAATGTTTTTTTCTGGTGCATAATATGACCCCCGCAGACCCCTAGTGTAGGAGATATAGCCATTTTAGTGTTTTGAAGATTTTTTTCTGGTGTACAAAATGACTCACGCAGACGCCTAGTTTAGGGGATATAGCCATTTTAGTGTTTTGAACGTTTTTTTTCTGGTGCATAAAATGACCCTCGCAGACGCCAAGTTTAGGAGATACAGCCATTTTAGTGTTTTGAATTTTTTTTTCTGGTGCATAATATAACACCAGCAGATCCCTAGCTGAGGAGATATAGCCATTTTAGTGTTTTGAATATTTTTTTCTGGTGCATCATATGACCCCTGCAAACCCCTAGTTTAGGTGATATAGCCATTTTGGTGTTTTGATTTTTTTTCTGGTGCATAAAATGACCTCCGCAGACTCCTAGTGTAGGAGATATAGCCATTTTAGTGTTTTGAATTTCTTTTTCTGGTGCATAATATGTCCCACTCAGACGCCTAGTTTAGGAGATGTATCCATTTTAGGGTTTTGAATGTGTTTTTTCTGGTGCATAATATGACCCCCTCAGACGATTAGTTTAGGAGATATAGATATTTTAGTGTTTTGAATTTTTTTTTTTCTAAGCATAAAATGACCCCTCAAACCCCTAGTTTAGGAGATATAACCATTTCAGTGTTTGGTTTTTTTTCTGGTGCATAAAATGACCCCCGCAGACCCCCAGTTAAGGAGATATAGCCATTTTAGTGTTTTGAATTTTTTTTTTTTGGTGTTCAAAATGACTCACGCAGACGCCTAGTTTAGGGGATATAGCCATTTTAGTGTTTTGAACGTTTTTTTTCTGGTGCATAAAATGACCCTCGCAGACGCCTAGTTTAGGGGATATAGCCATTTTAGTGTTTTGAACGTTTTTTTTCTGGTGCAGACGCCAAGCTTGGGAGATATAGCCATTTTAGTGTTGTGAATTTTTTTTTCTGGTGCATAATATAACCCCCCCAGACGAGTAGTTTAGGAGATATAGCCATTTTTCTGTTTTGAAAGATTTTTTTTCCTTCTGCATTAAATGACCCCCGCAGACGCCTAGTTTAGGAGATATAGCTATTTTAGAGTTTTGAATGTTTTTTTCTGGTGCATAATATGACACCAGCAGCCCCTAGTAGAGGAGATGTAGCCATTTTAGTGTTTTGAATGTTTTTTTTCTGGTGCATAATATGACACCAGCAGACGATTAGTTTAGGAGATATAGATATTTTAGTGTTTTGAATTTTTTTTTTCTGGTGTACAATATGACTTACGCAGACGCCTAGTTTAGGGGATATAGCCATTTTAGTGTTTTGAACGTTTTTTTTCTGGTGCATAAAATAACCCTCGCAGACGCCTAGTTTAGGGGATATAGCCATTTTAGTGTTTTGAACGTTTTTTTTCTGGTGCATAAAATGACCCTCGCAGACGCCAAGTTTAGGAGATATAGCCATTTTAGTGTTTTGAATGTTTTTTTCTGGTGCATAATATGACCCCCGCAGACCCCTAGTTTAGGAGATATAGCCATTTTAGTGTTTTGAAGTTTTTTTTTCTGGTGTACAAAATGACTAACGCAGACGCCTAGTTTAGGGGATATAGCCATTTTAGTGTTTTGAATGTTTTTTTTCTGGTGCATAAAATGACCCTCGCAGACGCCAAGTTTAGGAGATATAGCCATTTTAGTGTTTTGAATTTTTTTTTCTGGTGCATAATATAACACCAGCAGATCCCTTGCTGAGGAGATATAGCCATTTTAGTGTTTTGAATATTTTTTTCTGGTGCATCATATGACCCCTGCAAACCCCTAGTTTAGGTGATATAGCCATTTTGGTGTTTTGATTTTTTTTCTGGTGCATAAAATGACCTCCGCAGACTCCTAGTGTAGGAGATATAGCCATTTTAGTGTTTTGAATTTTTTTTTCTGGTGCATAATATGCCCCACTCAGACGCCTAGTTTAGGAGATGTATCCATTTTAGGGTTTTGAATGTTTTTTTTCTGGTGCATAATATGACCCCCTCAGACGATTAGTTTAGGAGATATAGATATTTTAGCGTTTTGAATTTTTTTTTTTCTAAGCATAAAATGACCCCCTCAGACCCCTAGTTTAGGAGATATAACCATTTTAGTGTTTTGATTTTTTTTCTGGTGCATAAAATGACCCCCGCAGACCCCTAGTTAAGGAGACATAGCCATTTTAGTGTTTTGAATTTTTTTTTTTTGGTGTACAAAATGACTCACGCAGACGCCTAGTTTAGGGGATATAGCCATTTTAGTGTTTTGAACGTTTTTTTTCTGGTGCATAAAATGACCCTCGCAGACGCCTAGTTTAGGGGATATAGCAATTTTAGTGTTTTGAACGTTTTTTTTCTGGTGCAGACGCCAAGTTTAGGAGATATAGCCATTTTAGTGTTTTGAATGTTTTTTTCTGGTGCATAATATGACCCCCGCAGACCCCTAGTTTAGGAGATATAGCCATTTTAGTGTTTTGAAGTTTTTTTTTTTGGTGTACAAAATGACTCACGCAGACGCCTAGTTTAGGGGATATAGCCATTTTAGTGTTTTGAACGTTTTTTTTCTGGTGCATAAAATGACCCTCGCAGACGCCAAGTTTAGGAGATATAGCCATTTTAGTGTTTTGAATTTTTTTTTCTGGTGCATAATATGACCCCCTCAGACGACTAGTTTAGGAGATATAGATATTTTAGTGTTTTGAATTGTTTTTTCCTAGGCATAAAATGACCCCCTCAGACCCCTAGTTTAGGAGATATAACCATTTTAGTGTTTTGATTTTTTTTCTGGTGCATAAAATGACCTCCGCAGACTCCTAGTTTAGGAGATATAGCCATTTTAGTGTTGTGAATTTTTTTTTCTGGTGCATAATATAACCCCCCCTGACGAGTAGTTTAGGAGATATAGCCATTTTTCTGTTTTGAAAGTTTTTTTTCCTTCTGCATTAAATGACCCCCGCAGACGCCTAGTTTAGGAGATATAGCCATTTTAGAGTTTTGAATGTTTTTTTCTGGTGCATAATATGACACCAGCAGCCCCTAGTAGAGGAGATATAGCCATTTTAGTGTTTTGAATGTTTTTTTTCTGGTGCATAATATGATGACCGCAGACGATTAGTTTAGGAGATATAGATATTTTAATGTTTTGAATTTTTTTTTTTCTGGTGTACAATATGACTCACGCAGACGCCTAGTTTAGGGGATATAGCCATTTTAGTGTTTTGAACGTTTTTTTTCTGGTGCATAAAATGACCCTCGCAGACGCCTAGTTTAGGGGATATAGCCATTTTAGTGTTTTGAACGTTTTTTTTCTTGTGCATAAAATGACCCTCGCAGACGCCAAGTTTAGGAGATATAGCCATTTTAGTGTTTTGAATGTTTTTTTCTGGTGCATAATATGACCCCCGCAGACCCCTAGTTTAGGAGATATAGCCATTTTAGTGTTTTGAAGTTTTTTTTTTTGGTGTACAAAATGACTCACGCAGACGCCTAGTTTAGGGGATATAGCCATTTTAGTGTTTTGAATGTTTTTTTTCTGGTGCATAAAATGACCCTCGCAGACGCCAAGTTTAGGAGATATAGCCATTTTAGTGTTTTGAATTTTTTTTTCTGGTGCATAATATGACCCCCTCAGACGACAAGTTTAGGAGATATAGATATTTTAGTGTTTTGAATTTTTTTTTTTCTGGTGTACAATATGACCCCCGCAGACGCCTAGTTTAGGGGATATAGCCATTTTAGTGTTTTGAATGATTTTTTTCTGGTGCATAATATGACCACCGCAGACCCATAGTTTAGGAGATATAGCCATTTTAGTGTTTTGAATTTTTTTTTTTGGTGTAGAAAATGACTCACGCAGACGCCTAGTTTAGGGGATATAGCCATTTTAGAGTTTTGAACGTTTTTTTTCTGGTGCATAATATGACCCCCTCAGACGACTAGTTTAGGAGATATAGATATTTTAGTGTTTTGAATTGTTTTTTCAAAGCATAAAATGACCCCCGCAGACCCGTAGTTTAGGAGATATAACCATTTTAGTGTTTTGATTTTTTTTCTGGTGCATAAAATGACCTCCGCAGACTCCTAGTTTAGGAGATATAGCCATTTTAGTGTTTTGAATTTTTTTTTCTGGTGCATAATATGGCCCACTCAGACGCCTAGTTTAGGAGATATAGCCATTTTAGTGTTTTGAACGTTTTTTTTCTGGTGCATAAAATGACCCTCGCAGATGCCAAGTTTAGGAGATATAGCCATTTTAGTGTTTTGAATGTTTTTTTCTGGTGCATAATATGACCCCCGCAGACCCCTAGTGCAGGAGATATAGCCATTTTAGTGTTTTGAAGTTTTTTTTTCTGGTGTACAAAATGACTCACGCAGACGCCTAGTTTAGGGGATATAGCAATTTTAGTGTTTTGAACGTTTTTTTTCTGGTGCATAAAATGACCCTCGCAGACGCCAAGTTTAGGAGATATAGCCATTTTAGTGTTTTGAATTTTTTTTTCTGGTGCATAATATAACACCAGCAGATCCCTAGCTGAGGAGATATAGCCATTTTAGTGTTCTGAATATTTTTTTCTGGTGCATCATATGACCACTGCAAACCCCTAGTTTAGGTGATATAGCCATTTTGGTGTTTTGATTTTTTTTCTGGTGCATAAAATGACCTCCGCAGACTCCTAGTGTCGGAGATATAGCCATTTTAGTGTTATGAATTTTTTTTTCTGGTGCATAATATGCCCCACTCAGACGCCTAGTTTAGGAGATGTATCCATTTTAGGGTTTTGAATGTGTTTTTTCTGGTGCATAATATGACCCCCTCAGACGATTAGTTTAGGAGATATAGATATTTTAGTGTTTTGAATTGTTTTTTTTCTAAGCATAAAATGACCCCCTCAGACCCCTAGTTTAGGAGATATAACCATTTTAGTGTTTGGTTTTTTTTCTGGTGCATAAAATGACCCCCGCAGACCCCCAGTTAAGGAGATATAGCCATTTTAGTGTTTTGAATTTTTTTTTTTTAGTGTACAAAATGACTCACGCAGACGCCTAGTTTAGGGGATATAGCCATTTTAGTGTTTTGAACGTTTTTTTTCTGGTGCATAAAATGACCCTCGCAGACGCCTAGTTTAGGGGATATAGCCATTTTAGTGTTTTGAACGTTTTTTTTCTGGTGCAGACGCCAAGCTTAGGAGATATAGCCATTTTAGTGTTTTGAATGTTTTTTTCTGGTGCATAATATGACCCCCGCAGACCCCTAGTTTAGGAGATATAGCCATTTTAGTGTTTTGAAGTTTTTTTTTTTGGTGTACGAAATGACTCACGCAGACGCCTAGTTTAGGGGATATAGCCATTTTAGTGTTTTGAACGTTGTTTTTCTGGTGCATAAAATGACCCTCGCAGACGCCAAGTTTAGGAGATATAGCCATTTTAGTGTTGTGAATTTTTTTTTCTGGTGCATAATATAACCCCCCCAGACGAGTAGTTTAGGAGATATAGCCATTTTTCTGTTTTGAAAGTTTTTTTTCCTTCTGCATTAAATGACCCCCGCAGACGCCTAGTTTAGGAGATATAGCTATTTTAGAGTTTTGAATGTTTTTTTCTGGTGCATAATATGACACCAGCAGCCCCTAGTAGAGGAGATGTAGCCATTTTAGTGTTTTGAATGTTTTTTTTCTGGGGCATAATATGACACCAGCAGACGATTAGTTTAGGAGATATAGATATTTTAGTGTTTTGAATTTTTTTTTTTCTGGTGTACAATATGACTCACGCAGACGCCTAGTTTAGGGGATATAGCCATTTTAGTGTTTTGAACGTTTTTTTTCTGGTGCATAAAATGACCCTCGCAGACGCCTAGTTTAGGGGATATAGCCATTTTAGTGTTTTGAACGTTTTTTTTCTGGTGCATAAAATGACCCTCGCAGACGCCAAGTTTAGGAGATATAGCCATTTTAGTGTTTTGAATGTTTTTTTCTGGTGCATAATATGACCCCCGCAGACCCCTAGTTTAGGAGATATAGCCATTTTAGTGTTTTGAAGTTTTTTTTTCTGGTGTACAAAATGACTAACGCAGACGCCTAGTTTAGGGGATATAGCCATTTTAGTGTTTTGAACGTTTTTTTTCTGGTGCATAAAATGACCCTCGCAGACGCCAAGTTTAGGAGATATAGCCATTTTAGTGTTTTGAATTTTTTTTTCTGGTGCATAATATAACACCAGCAGATCCCTTGCTGAGGAGATATAGCCATTTTAGTGTTTTGAATATTTTTTTCTGGTGCATCATATGACCCCTGCAAACCCCTAGTTTAGGTGATATAGCCATTTTGGTGTTTTGATTTTTTTTCTGGTGCATAAAATGACCTCCGCAGACTCCTAGTGTAGGAGATATAGCCATTTTAGTGTTTTGAATTTTTTTTTCTGGTGCATAATATGCCCCACTCAGACGCCTAGTTTAGGAGATGTATCCATTTTAGGGTTTTGAATGTTTTTTTTCTGGTGCATAATATGACCCCCTCAGACGATTAGTTTAGGAGATATAGATATTTTAGTGTTTTGAATTTTTTTTTTTCTAAGCATAAAATGACCCCCTCAGAACCCTAGTTTAGGAGATATAACCATTTTAGTGTTTTGATTTTTTTTCTGGTGCATAAAATGACCCCCGCAGACCCCTAGTTAAGGAGATATAGCCATTTTAGTGTTTTGAATTTTTTTTTTTTGGTGTACAAAATGACTCACGCAGACGCCTAGTTTAGGGGATATAGCCATTTTAGTGTTTTGAACGGTTTTTTTCTGGTGCATAAAATGACCCTCGCAGACGCCTAGTTTAGGGGATATAGCCATTTTAGTGTTTTGAACGTTTTTTTTCTGGTGCAGACGCCAAGTTTAGGAGATATAGCCATTTTAGTGTTTTGAATGTTTTTTTCTGGTGCATAATATGACCCCCGCAGACCCCTAGTTTAGGAGATATAGCCATTTTTGTGTTTTGAAGTTTTTTTTTTTGGTGTACAAAATGACTCACGCAGACGCCTAGTTTAGGGGATATAGCCATTTTAGTGTTTTGAACGTTTTTTTTCTGGTGCATAAAATGACCCTCGCAGACGCCAAGTTTAGGAGATATAGCCATTTTAGAGTTTTGAATTTTTTTTTCTGGTGCATAATATGACCCCCTCAGACGACTAGTTTAGGAGATATAGATATTTTAGTGTTTTGAATTGTTTTTTCCTAGGCATAAAATGACCCCCTCAGACCCCTAGTTTAGGAGATATAACCATTTTAGTGTTTTGATTTTTTTTCTGGTGCATAAAATGACCTCCGCAGACTCCTAGTTTAGGAGATATAGCCATTTTAGTGTTGTGAATTTTTTTTTCTGGTGCATAATATAACCCCCCCAGACGAGTAGTTTAGGAGATATAGCCATTTTTCTGTTTTGAAAGTTTTTTTTCCTTCTGCATTAAATGACCCCCGCAGACGCCTAGTTTAGGAGATATAGCCATTTTAGAGTTTTGAATGTTTTTTTCTGGTGCATAATATGACACCAGCAGCCCCTAGTAGAGGAGATATAGCCATTTTAGTGTTTTGAATGTTTTTTTTCTGGTGCATAATATGATGACCGCAGACGATTAGTTTAGGAGATATAGATATTTTAATGTTTTGAATTTTTTTTTTTCTGGTGTACAATATGACTCACGCAGACGCCTAGTTTAGGGGATATAGCCATTTTAGTGTTTTGAACGTTTTTTTTCTGGTGCATAAAATGACCCTCGCAGACGCCTAGTTTAGGGGATATAGCCATTTTAGTGTTTTGAACGTTTTTTTTCTTGTGCATAAAATGACCCTCGCAGACGCCAAGTTTAGGAGATATAGCCATTTTAGTGTTTTGAATGTTTTTTTCTGGTGCATAATATGACCCCCGCAGACCCCTAGTTTAGGAGATATAGCCATTTTAGTGTTTTGAAGTTTTTTTTTTTTGGTGTACAAAATGACTCACGCAGACGCCTAGTTTAGGGGATATAGCCATTTTAGTGTTTTGAATGTTTTTTTTCTGGTGCATAAAATGACCCTCGCAGACGCCAAGTTTAGGAGATATAGCCATTTTAGTGTTTTGAATTTTTTTTTCTGGTGCATAATATGACCCCCTCAGACGACAAGTTTAGGAGATATAGATATTTTAGTGTTTTGAATTTTTTTTTTTCTGGTGTACAATATGACCCCCGCAGACGCCTAGTTTAGGGGATATAGCCATTTTAGTGTTTTGAATGATTTTTTTCTGGTGCATAATATGACCACCGCAGACCCCTAGTTTAGGAGATATAGCCATTTTAGTGTTTTGAATTTTTTTTTTTGGTGTAGAAAATGACTCACGCAGACGCCTAGTTTAGGGGATATAGCCATTTTAGAGTTTTGAACGTTTTTTTTCTGGTGCATAATATGACCCCCTCAGACGACTAGTTTAGGAGATATAGATATTTTAGTGTTTTGAATTGTTTTTTCAAAGCATAAAATGACCCCCGTAGACCCGTAGTTTAGGAGATATAACCATTTTAGTGTTTTGATTTTTTTTCTGGTGCATAAAATGACCTCCGCAGACTCCTAGTTTAGGAGATATAGCCATTTTAGTGTTTTGAATTTTTTTTTCTGGTGCATAATATGGCCCACTCAGACGCCTAGTTTAGGAGATATATCCATTTTAGTGTTGTGAATTTTTTTTTCTTGTGCATAATATAACCCCCGCAGACGACTAGTTTAGGAGATATAGCCATTTTTGTGTTTTGAATGTTTTTTTTTCCTGCTGCATATAATGACACCAGCAGCCCCTAGTTGAGGAGATATAGCCATTTCAGTGTTTTGAATAAAATAGCATAAAATGACCCTCGCAGACCCCTGGTTTAGGATATGTAACCATTTTAGTGTTTTGATTTTTTTTCTGGTGCATAAAATGACCCCCGCAGACTCCTAGTTTAGGAGATATAGCCATTTTAGTGTTTTGAATTTTTTTTCCTGGTGCATAATATGGCCCACTCAGACGCCTAGTTTAGGAGATATATTCATTTTAGTGTTTTGAATTTTTTTTTCCTTCTGCATTAAATGACCAACGCAGACGCCTAGTTTAGGAGATATTGCCATTTTAGAGTTTTGAATGTTTTTTTCTGGTGCATAATATGACACCAGCAGACCCCTAGTTGAGGAGTTGTAGCCATTTTAGTGTTTCGAATGTTTTTTTCTGGTGCATAGTATGACGACCGCAGACGATTAGTTTAGGAGATATAGCCATTTTAGTGTTTTGAATTTTTTTTTCTGGTGCATAAAATGACCCCCGCAGATGCCTAGCTTAGGAGATATAGCCATTTTAGTGTTTGGATTTTTTTTTTCTAGTGCATAAAATGACCTCCGCTGACGATTAGTTTAGGAGATATAGCCATTTTAGTGTTTTGGATTTTTTTTTTCTGGTGCATAAAATGACCTCCGCAGACGATTAGTTTAGGAGATATAGCCATTTTAGTGTTTTGAATTTTTTTTTCTGGTGCATAATATGACCACCGCAGACCCCTAGTAGAGGAGATATAGCCATTTTAGTGTTTTGCATGTTTTTTTTCTGGTGCATAATATGACACCAGCAGACCCCTAGTTGAGGAGTTGTAGCCATTTTAGTGTTTCGAATGTTTTTTTCTGGTGCATAGTATGACGACCGCAGACGATTAGTTTAGGAGATATAGCCATTTTAGTGTTTTGAATTTTTTTTTCTGGTGCATAAAATGACCCCCGCAGATGCCTAGCTTAGGAGATATAGCCATTTTAGTGTTTGGATTTTTTTTTTCTGGTGCATAAAATGACCTCCGCTGACGATTAGTTTAGGAGATATAGCCATTTTAGTGTTTTGAATTTTTTTTTTCTGGTGCATAAAATGACCCCCGCAGACGACGAGTTTCGGAGATATTGCCATTTTAGTGTTTTGAATTTTTTTTTCTGGTGCATAATATGACCCCCGCAGACGACTAGTTTAGGAGATGTAGATATTTTAGTGTTTTGAATTTTTTTTTTCTAAGCATAAAATGACCTCCGCAGACCCCTAGTTTAGGAGATATAGCCATTTCAGTGTTTTGATTTTTTTTCTGGTACATAAAATGACCCCCGCAGACCCCTAGTTTAGGAGATATAGCCATTTTAGTGTTTTGAATTGTTTTTTCTGGTGCATAATATGGCCCACTCAGACGCCTAGTTTAGGAGATATATCCATTTTAGTGTTTTGAATTTTTTTTTCTGGTGCATAAAATGACCCCTGCAGACGCTTAGCTTATTAGATATAGCCATTTTGTGCTTGGATTTTTTTTTTCTGATTTTGAATTTTTTTTTTCGCAGACGCCAAGTTTAGGAGATATAGCCATTTTAGTGTTTTGATTTTTTTTCTGGTGCATAAAATGAAGCCCGCAGACTCCTAGTTTAGGAGATATAGCCATTTTAGTGTTTTGAATTTTTTTTTCTGGTGCATAATATGACCCCCGCAGACGACTAGTTTAGGAGATGTAGATATTTTAGTGTTTTGAATTTTTTTTTTCTAAGCATAAAATGACCTCCGCAGACCCCTAGTTTAGGAGATATAGCCATTTTAGTGTTTTGATTTTTTTTCTGGTGCATAAAATGACCCCCGCAGACTCCTAGTTTAGGAGATATAGCCATTCTAGTGTTTTGAATTTTTTTTTCTGGTGCATAATATGATCCCCTTAGACGACTAGTTTAGGAGATATAGATATTTTAGTGTTTTGAATTTTTTTTTTCTGGTGCATAAAATGACCCCCGCAGACGACAAGTTTCGGAGATATAGAAATTTTAGTGTTTTGAATTTTTTTTTCTGGTGCATAATATGACCCCCGCAGACCACTAGCTTAGGAGATGTAGATATTTTAGTGTTTTGAATTTTTTTTTTCTAAGCATAAAATGACCTCCGCAGACCCCTAGTTTAGGAGATATAGCCATTTTAGTGTTTTGATTTTTTTTCTGGTGCATAAAATGACCCCCGCAGACTCCTAGTTTTGGAGATGTAGCCATTTTAGTGTTTTGAATTGTTTTTGCTGGTGCATAATATGGCCCACTCAGACGCCTAGTTTAGGAGATATATCCATTTTAGTGTTTTGAGTTTTTTTTTTCTGGTGTACAAAATGACACCCGCAGACCGCTAGTTTCGGAGATATAACCATTTTAGTGTTTTGAATGTTTTTTTCTGGTGCATAAAATGATCCCCGTAGACGCCTAGTTTAGGAGATACAACAATTCTAGTGTTTTGAATGATATTTTTCTGTTGCATAATATGACCCCAGCAGACCCCTAGTTGAGGAGTTGTAGCCATTTTAGTGTTTCGAATGTTTTTTTCTGGTGCATAAAATGACCTCCGCAGACCCTTAGTTTAGGAGATATAGCCATTTTAGTGTTTTGAATTTTTTTTTCTGGTGCATAAAATGACCCCCGCAGATGCCTAGCTTAGGATATATAGCCATTTTTGTGTTTGGATTTTTTTTTTCTGGTGCATAAAATGACCTCCGCTGACGATTAGTTTAGGAGATATAGCCATTTTAGTGTTTTGAATGTTTTTTTCTGGTGCATAATATGACTACCGGAGACGATTAGTTTAGGAGACATAGCCATTTTAGTGTTTTGAATTTTTTTTTTCTGGTGCATAAAATGACCCCCGCAGACGACAAGTTTCGGAGATATAGCCATTTTAGTGTTTTGAATTTTTTTTTTCTGGTGCATAATATTACCCCCGCAGACGACTAGTTTAGGAGATGTAGATGTTTTAGTGTTTTGAATTTTTTTTTTCTAAGCATAAAATGACCTCCGCAGACCCCTAGTTTAGAAGATGTAGCCATTTTAGTGTTTTGAATGTTTTTTTTTCCTGCTGCATAAAATGACCCCCGCAGACCGCTAGTTTAGGAGATATAGCCATTTTAGTGTTTTGAATGTTTTTTTCTGGTGCATAATATTACCCCCGCAGATGACTAGTTTAGGAGATGTAGATGTTTTAGTGTTTTGAATTTTTTTTTTCTAAGCATAAAATGACCCCCGTAGACGCCTAGTTTAGGAGATACAGCAATTCTAGTGTTTTGAATGTTATTTTTCTGTTGCATAATATGACCGCAGCATACCCCTAGTTGAGGAGTTGTAGCCATTTTAGTGTTTTTTCTGGTGCATAGTATGACGACCGCAGACGATTAGTTTAGGAGATATAGCCATTTTAGTGTTTTGAATTTTTTTTTCTGGTGCATAAAATGACCCCCGCAGATGCCTAGCTTAGGAGATATAGCCATTTTAGTGTTTGGATTTTTTTTTTTCTGGTGCATAAAATGACCTCCGCAGACGATTAGTTTCGGAGATATAGCCATTTTAGTGTTTTGAATTTTTTTTTCTGGTGCATAATATGACCCCCGCAGACGACTAGTTTAGGAGATGTAGATATTTTAGTGTTTTGAATTTTTTTTTTCTAAGCATAAAATGACCTCCGCAGACCCCTAGTTTAGGAGATATAGCCATTTTAGTGTTTTGATTTTTTTTCTGGTGCATAAAATGACCCCCGCAGACTCCTAGTTTAGGAGATATAGCCATTTTAGTGTTTTGAATTGCTTTTTCTGGTGCATAATATGGCCCACTCAGACGCCTAGTTTAGGAGATATTGCCATTTTAGAGTTTTGAATGTTTTTTTCTGGTGCATAATATGACACCAGCAGACCCCTAGTTGAGGAGTTGTAGCCATTTTAGTATTTCGAATGTTTTTTTCTGGTGCATAGTATGACGACCGCAGACGATTAGTTTAGGAGATATAGTCATTTTAGTGTTTGGATTTTTTTTTCTGGTGCATAAAATGACCTCCGCTGACGATTAGTTTAGGAGATATATCCATTTTAGTGTTTTGAATTTTTTTTTTCTGGTGCATAAAATGACCCTCGCAGACGACAAGTTTCGGAGATATAGCCATTTTAGTGTTTTGAATTTTTTTTTCTGGTGCATAATATGACCCCCGCAGACGACTAGTTTAGGAGATGTAGATATTTTAGTGTTTTGAATTTTTTTTTTCTAAGCATAAAATGACCTCCGCAGATCCCTAGTTTAGGAGATATAGAAATTTCAGTGTTTTGATTTTTTTTCTGGTGCATAAAATGACCCCCGCTGACTCCTAGTTTAGGAGATATAGCCATTTTAGAGTTTTGAATTGCTTTTTCTGGTGCATAATATGGCCCACTCAGACGCCTAGTTTAGGAGATATATCCATTTTAGTGTTTTGAATTTTTTTTTCTGGTGCATAATATGACCCCCGCAGACGCCTAGTTTAGGAGATATAGCCATTTTAGTGTTTTGAATATTTTTTTCTGGTGCATAATATGACCCCAGCAGACACATAGTTGAGGAGGTATAGCCATTTTAGTGTTTTGAATTTTTTTTTCTGGTGCATAATATGACCCCCGCAGACGACTAGTTTAGGAGATGTAGATATTTTAGTGTTTTGAATTTTTTTTTTCTAAGCATAAAATGACCTCCGCAGATCCCTAGTTTAGGAGATATAGAAATTTCAGTGTTTTGATTTTTTTTCTGGTGCATAAAATGACCCCCGCTGACTCCTAGTTTAGGAGATATAGCCATTTTAGAGTTTTGAATTGCTTTTTCTGGTGCATAATATGGCCCACTCAGACGCCTAGTTTAGGAGATATATCCACTTTAGTGTTTTGAATTTTTTTTTCTGGTGCATAATATGACCCCCGCAGACGCCTAGTTTAGGAGATATAGCCATTTTTGTGTTTTGAATGTTTTTTTTTCCTGCTGCATATAATGACCCCCGCAGACGCCTAGTTTAGGAGATATAGCCATTTCAGTGTTTTGAATTTTTTTTCTGGTGCATAATATGACACCAGCAGCCCCTAGTTGAGGAGATATAGCCATTTCAGTGTTTTGAATGTTTTTTTTCTGGTGCATAATATGACGACCGCAAACGATTAGTTTAGGAGAAATAACCATTTTAGTGTTCTGAATTTTTTTTTCTGGTGCATAAAATGACCCCCGCAGACGCTTAGCTTATTAGATATAGCCATTTTGTGCTTGGATTTTTTTTTTCTGATTTTGAATTTTTTTTTTTTCTGGTGCATAGAATGACCCCGCAGACGACTAGTGTAGGAGATATAGATATTTTCGTGTTTTGAATTTTTTTTTTCTAGGCATAAAATGACCCTCGCAGACCCCTGGTTTAGGAGATGTAACCATTTTAGTGTTTTAATTTTTTTTCTGGTGCATAAAATGACCCCCGCAGACTCCTAGTTTAGGAGATATAGCCATTTTAGTGTTTTGAATGCTTTTTTTCTGGTGCATAATATGACCCTCGCAGACGCCAAGTTTAGGAGATATAGCCATTTTAGTGTTTTGAATTTTTTTTTCTGGTGCATAATATGACCCCCTCAGACGACTAGTTTAGGAGATATAGATATTTTAGTGTTTTGAATTTTTTTTTCTAAGCATAAAATGACCCCCGCACACCCCAAGTTTAGGAGATATAGCCATTTTAGTGTTTTGAATTTTTTTTTCTGGTGCATAATATGGCCCACTCAGACGCCTAGTTTAGGAGATACGAGGGGCGTTCATGATATTCTCGGTATCGGGGTGAAGCTGTAGTTGCATATATAAATTGACTTATTTATCAAGTAATACTATTATTTTAGTGCATTCATGTAAAATTTCATATAAATGTGATTATTAATTCGCGTTTTATCTCTAGTTAAACAGAATCATAATGGCTACTGAGGCGATGATGGTGAAAATTGAGCATCGCGCTGTAATTAAATTTCTCACTAAGCAAGGAAAAAGTCAAAAAACTATTCATGAAGAGATGGTGGCTGTTTACCAGGGTTCCGCACCTTCATTATCAACTGTGCAAAAGTGGTCAAGTGAGTTCAAGAGAGGCAGAGAGAGCATTGAGGACGACCCCCGCTCCGGCGCCCCGGCTACTGCTTGTACGGGAGAAAGCATCAAAGAAGTCGAAAAACTTGTTCTTGAGGATGCCCGAATAAAGGTGAAAATGATGGCAGAGATCACCAAGCTTTCAATTGGTACCATTCATACCATTCTTCATGACCATCTTAACCTTTCAAAGGTCAGTGCAAGGTGGGTGCCACGAATGCTCACAGCGCCTCAGATAAAAAGTGAGAATCGCATGCTGTAGAGAGCTTTTGGAGATGTGTAGTGAGAACGCGGACGGTGTTATGGATCGAATTGTTACTGGGGACGAAACATGGGTCCACCACTATGACCCTGAAAGCAAACAAGAGTCCATGCAGTGGCATAAAAAAGGAACAGACCCCCCGAAGAAGTTCAAAGTCACTCCGTCTGCCCGAAAGCTCATGGCCACAGTTTTTTGGGACTCAAAGGGAATCTTGCTCATTGAGTACAAAAAAAAAGGTGAAACCATCAACGCCACATCCTACGCTTCCACTTTGCATAATTTGCGGGAGGAAATTAAAAAGAAAAGACGGGGTAAACTCGCAGCGGGTGTGTTGCTTCTTCATGACAACGCTCCTGTTCACACGGCGCGAGTTTCCAAGGCTGCTGCGCGAGATTGTGGTTTCGAAGAAATCCAACACCCACCCTATAGTCCAGACCTTGCCCCTAGTGATTATATCCTGTTTCCGGATTTGAAAAAATGTCTTCGTGGAAAAAGATTTTCGGATGATGAAGAACACAAGTCGGTATTTTGCAGAGAAAGAGGAAATTTATTATTTTGAGGGTTTAAAAAAGCTTATGTCAAGATGTAACAAATGCATTGATGTTAGGGGAGATCATGTTGAAAAATAAAAACAATTTAAATTGAATTCGCATTTTCCTTCATATCGATACCGAGAATATATTGAACGCCCCTCGTATATCCATTTTAGTGTTTTGAATTTTTTTTTCCTTCTGCATTAAATGACCCCCGCAGACGGCTAGTTTAGGAGATATAGCCATTTTAGAGTTTTGAATGTTTTTTGCTGGTGCATAAAATGATGACCGCAGACGGTTAGTTTAGGAGAAATAGCCATTTTCATGTTCTTATTTTTTTTTTCTGGTGCATAAAATGACCCCCGCAGATGCCTAGCTTATTAGATATAGCCATTTTGTGCTTGGATTTTTTTCTTTCTGATTTTGAATTTTTTCTTTTCGGGTGCGTAAAATGACCCCCGCAGACCGCTAGTTTAGGAGATATAGCCATTTTAGTGTTTTGAATGTTTTTTTCCTCTTGCATAAAATGACCCCCGTAGACGCCTAGTTTAGGAGATACAGCAATTCTAGTGTTTTGAATGATATTTTTCAGTCGCATAATATGACCCCAGCAGACCCCCAGTTGAGGAGTTGTAGCCATTTTAGTGTTTTTTCTGGTGCATAGTATGACGACCGCAGACGATTAGTTTAGGAGATATAGCCATTTTAGTGTTTTGAATTTTTTTTTTCTGGTGCATAAAATGCCCCCGCAGATGCCTAGCTTAGGAGATATAGCCATTTTAGTGTTTGGATTTTTTTTTTCTGGTGCATAATATGACCCCCGCAGACTCCTAGTTTAGGAGATATAGCCATTTTAGTGTTTTGAATTGTTTTTTCTGGTGCATAATATGGCCCACTCAGACGCCTAGTTTAGGAGATATATCCATTTTAGTGTTTTGATTTTTTTTTTCTGGTGCATAAAATGACCCCTGCAGACGCTTAGCTTATTAGATATAGCCATTTTGTGCTTGGATTTTTTTTTTCTGATTTTGAATTTTTTTTTTCTGGTGCATAGAATGACCCCCGCAGACGACTAGTTTAGGAGATATAGATATTTTCGTGTTTTGAATTTTTTTTTTTCTAAGCATAAAATGACCCTCGCAGACCCCTGGTTTAGGAGATGTAACCATTTTAGTGTTTTGATTTTTTTTCTGGTGCATAAAATGACCACCGCAGACTCCTAGTTTAGGAGATATAGCCATTTTAGTGTTTTGAATGCTTTTTTTCTGGTGCATAATATGACCCCCGCAGACGCCAAGTTTAGGAGATATAGCCATTTTAGTGTTTTGAATTTTTTTTTTCTGGTGCATAATATGATCCCCATAGACGACTAGTTTAGGAGATATAGATATTTTAGTGTTTTGAATTTTTTTTTCTAAGCATAAAATGACCCCCGCAGACCCCTATTTTAGGAGATATAACCATTTTAGTGTTTTGATTTTTTTTCTGGTGCATAAAATGACCTCCGCAGACTCCTAGTTTAGGAGATATAGCCATTTTAGTGTTTTGAATTTTTTTTTCTTGTGCATAATATGGCCCACTCAGACGCCTAGTGTAGGAGATATATTCATTTTAGTGTTTTGAATTTTTTTTTCCTTTTGCATTAAATGACCCCCGCAGACGCCTAGTTTAGGAGATATTGCCATTTTAGAGTTTTGAATGTTTTTTTTCTGGTGCATAATATGACACCAGCAGCCCCTAGTAGAGGAGATATAGCCATTTTAGTGTTTTGAATTTTTTTTTCTGGTGCATAATATGACCCCCGCAGACGACTAGTTTAGGAGATGTAGATATTTTAGTGTTTTGAATTTTTTTTTTCTAAGCATAAAATGACCTCCGCAGACCCCTAGTTCAGGAGATATAGCCATTTTAGTGTTTTGATTTTTTTTCTGGTGCATAAAATGACCCCCGCAGACTCCTAGTTTAGGAGATATAGCCATTTTAGTGTTTTGAATTGTTTTTTCTGGTGCATAATATGGCCCACTCAGACGCCTAGTTTAGGAGATATATCCATTTTAGTGTTTTGAATTTTTTTTTCTGGTGCATAAAATGACCCCTGCAGACGCTTAGCTTATTAGATATAGCCATTTTGTGCTTGGATTTTTTTTTTCTGATTTTGAATTTTTTTTTTCTGGTGCATAGAATAGTCGTCTTACCCCCGCAGACGACTAGTTTAGGAGATATAGATATTTTCGTGTTTTGAATTTTTTTTTTTCTAAGCATAAAATGACCCTCGCAGACCCCTGGTTTAGGAGATGTAACCATTTTAGAGTTTTGATTTTTTTTCTGGTGCATAAAATGTCCCCCGCAGACTCCTAGTTTTGGAGATATAGCCATTTGAGTGTTTTGAATGCTTTTTTTCTGGTGCATAATATGACCCTCGCAGACGCCAAGTTTAGGAGATATAGCCATTTTAGTGTTTTGAATTTTTTTTTCTGGTGCATAATATGATCCCCTTAGACGACTAGTTTAGGAGATATAGATATTTTAGTGTTTTGAATTTTTTTTCTAAGCATAAAATGACCCCCGCAGACTCCTAGTTTAGGAGATATAACCATTTTAGTGTTTTGATTTTTTTTCTGGTGAATAAAATGACCTCCGCAGACTCCTAGTTTAGGAGATATAGCCATTTTAGTGTTTTGAATTTTTTTTTCTTGTGCATAATATGGCCCACTCAGACGCCTAGTGTAGGAGATATATTCATTTTAGTGTTTTGAATTTTTTTTTCCTTTTGCATTAAATGACCCCCGCAGACGCCTAGTTTAGGAGATATTGCCATTTTAGAGTTTTGAATGTTTTTTTTCTGGTGCATAATATGACACCAGCAGCCCCTAGTAGAGGAGATATAGCCATTTTAGTGTTTTGAATGTTTTTTTTCTGGTGCATAATATGACACCAGCAGACCCCTAGTTGAGGAGTTGTAGCCATTTTAGTGTTTCGAATGTTTTTTTCTGGTGCATAGTATGACGATCGCAGACGATTAGTTTAGGAGATATAGCCATTTTAGTGTTTTGAATTTTTTTTTCTGGTGCATAATATGACACCAGCAGCCCATTGTTGAGGAGATATAGCCATTTTAGTGTTTTGAATGTTTTTTTTCTGGTGCATAATATGACGACCGCAGACGATTAGTTTAGGAGAAATAGCCATTTTAGTGTTTTGAATTTTTTTTTCTGGTGCATAATATTACCCCCGCAGAAGACTAGTTTAGGAGATGTGGATGTTTTAGTGTTTTGAATTTTTTTTTCTAAGCATAAAATGAACTCCGCAGACCCCTAGTTTAGGAGATATAGCCATTTTAGTGTTTTGAATGTTTTTTTTTCCTGCTGCATAAAATAAACCCCGCAGACGCCTAGTTTAGGAGATATAGCCATTTCAGTGTTTTGAATTTTTTCTGGTGCATAATATGACACCAGCAGCCCCTAGTTGAGGAGATATAGCCATTTCAGTGTTTTGAATGTTTTTTTTCTGGTGCATAATATGACGACCGCAGACGATTAGTTTAGGAGATATAGCCATTTTAGTGTTTGGATTTTTTTTTTCTGGTGCATAAAATGACCTCCGCTGACGATTAGTTTAGGAGATATAGCCATTTTAGTGTTTTGAATTTTTTTTTCTGGTGCATAATATTACCCCCGCAGACGACTAGTTTAGGAGATGTAGATGTTTTAGTGTTTTGAATTTTTTTTTTCTAAGCATAAAATGACCTCCGCAGACCCCTAGTTTAGGAGATATAGCCATTTTAGTGTTTTGAATGTTTTTTTTTCCTGCTGCATAAAATGACCCCCGCAGACGCCTAGTTTTGGAGATATAGCCATTTCAGTGTTTTGAATTTTTTTCTGGTGCATAATATGACACCAGCAGCCCCTAGTTGAGGAGATATAGAAATTTTAGTGTTCTGAATTTTTTTTTCTGGTGCATAAAATGACCCCCGCAGACGCTTAGCTTATTAGATATAGCCATTTTGTGCTTGGATTTTTTTCTTTCTGATTTTGAATTTTTTTTTTTTCTGGTGCATAGAATGCGCCCGCAGACGACTAGTTTAGGAGATATAAATATTTTCGTATTTAGAATTTTTTTTTTCTAAGCATAAAATGACCCCCGCAGACCCCTGGTTTAGGAGATATAGCCATTTTAGTGTTTGGATTTTTTTTTTCTGGTGCATAAAATGACCTCCGCTGACGATTAGTTTAGGAGATATAGCCATTTTAGTGTTTTGAATTTTTTTTTCTGGTGCATAATATTACCCCCGCAGACGACTAGTTTAGGAGATGTAGATGTTTTAGTGTTTTGAATTTTTTTTTTCTAAGCATAAAATGACCTCCGCAGACCCCTAGTTTAGGAGATATAGCCATTTTAGTGTTTTGAATGTTTTTTTTTCCTGCTGCATAAAATGAACCCCACAGACGCCTAGTTTAGGAGATATAGCCATTTCAGTGTTTTGAATTTTTTCTGGTGCATAATATGACACCAGCAGCCCCTAGTTGAGGAGATATAGCCATTTTAGTGTTTTGAATGTTTTTTTTCTGGTGCATAATATGACGACCGCAGACGATTAGTTTAGGAGATATAGCCATTTTAGTGTTTGGATTTTTTTTTTCTGGTGCATAAAATGACCTCCGCTGACGATTAGTTTAGGAGATATAGCCATTTTAGTGTTTTGAATTTTTTTTTCTGGTGCATAATATTACCCCCGCAGACGACTAGTTTAGGAGATGTAGATGTTTTAGTGTTTTGAATTTTTTTTTTCTAAGCATAAAATGACCTCCGCAGACCCCTAGTTTAGGAGATATAGCCATTTTAGTGTTTTGAATGTTTTTTTTTCCTGCTGCATAAAATGAACCCCGCAGACGCCTAGTTTAGGAGATATAGCCATTTCAGCGTTTTGAATTTTTTCTGGTGCATAATATGACACCAGCAGCCCCTAGTTGAGGAGATATAGCCATTTTAGTGTTTTGAATGTTTTTTTTCTGGTGCATAATATGACGACCGCAGACGATTAGTTTAGGAGATATAGCCATTTTAGTGTTTGGATTTTTTTTTTCTGGTGCATAAAATGACCTCCGCTGACGATTAGTTTAGGAGATATAGCCATTTTAGTGTTTTGAATTTTTTTTTCTGGTGCATAATATTACCCCCGCAGACGACTAGTTTAGGAGATGTAGATGTTTTAGTGTTTTGAATTTTTTTTTTCTAAGCATAAAATGACCTCCGCAGACCCCTAGTTTAGGAGATATAGCCATATTAGTGTTTTGAATTGTTTTTTCTGGTGCATAATATGGCCCACTCAGACGCCTAGTTTAGGAGATATATCCATTTTAGTGTTTTGAATTTTTTTTTCTGGTGCATAATATGACCCCCGCAGACGCCTAGCTTATTAGATATAGCCATTTTGTGCTTGGATTTTTTTCTTTCTGATTTTGATTTTTTTTTTCGGGTGCATAAAATGACCTCCGCAGACCGCTAGTTTAGGAGATATAGCCATTTTAGTGTTTTGATTTTTTTTTCTGGTGCATAAAATGACCCCGCAGTCTCCTAGTTTAGGAGATATAGCCATTTTAGTGTTTTGAATTGTTTTTTCTGGTGCATAATATGGCCCACTCAGACGCCTAGTTTAGGAGATATATCCATTTTAGTGTTTTGAATTTTTTTTTCTGGTGCATAATATGCCCCGCAGACGACTAGTTTAGGAGATATAGCCATTTTTGTGTTTTGAATGTTTTTTTTTCCTGCTGCATAAAATGACCCTCGCTGACGCCTAGTTTAGGAGATATAGCCATTTTAGAGTTTTGAATGTTTTTTTCTGGTGCATAAAATGACGACCGCAGACGATTAGTATAGGAGAAATAGCCATGTTAGTGTTCTGAATTTTTTTTTCTGGTGCATAAAATGACCCCCGCAGACGCCTAGCTTATTAGATATAGCCATTTTGTGCTTGGATTTTTTTCTTTCTGATTTTGAATTTTTTTTTTTCGCGTGCATAAAATGACCCCCGCAGACAGCTAGTTTAGGAGATATTGCCATTTTAGTGTTCTGAATTTTTTTTTCTGGTGCATAAAATGACCCCCGCAGACGCCTAGCTTATTAGATATAGCCATTTTGTGCTTGGATTTTTTTCTTTCTGATTTTGAATTTTTTTTTTTCGGGTGCATAAAATGACCTCCGCAGACCGCTAGTTTAGGAGATATAGCCATTTTAGTGTTTTGATTTTTTTTTCTGGTGCATAAAATGACCCCCGTAGACTCCTAGTTTAGGAGATATAGCCATTTTAGTGTTTTGAATTTTTTTTTTCTGGTGCATAATATGCCACCGCAGACGACTAGTTTAGGAGATATAGCCATTTTGTGTTTTGAATGTTTTTTTTTCCTACTGCATAAAATGACCCTCGCAGACGCCTAGTTTAGGAGATATAGCCATTTTAGAGTTTTGAATGTTTTTTTCTGGTGCATAATATGACGACCGCAGACGATTAGTTTAGGAGAAATAGCCATTTTAGTGTTCTGAATTTTTTTTTCTGGTGCATAAGATGACCCCCGCAGACGCCTAGCTTATTAGATATAGCCATTTTGTGCTTGGATTTTTTTCTTTCTGATTTTGAATTTTTTTTTTTTGCGTGCATAAAATGACCCCCGCAGACAGCTAGTTTAGGAGATATAGCCATTTTAGTGTTTTGAATGTTTTTTTCTGGTGCATAAAATGACCCCCGCAGATGCCTAGCTTATTAGATATAGCCATTTTGTGCTTGGATTTTTTCCTTTCTGATTTTGAATTTTTTTTTTTCGCGTGCATAAAATGATCCCCGCAGACAGCTAGTTTAGGAGATATAGATATGTTAGTGTTTTGAATTTTTTTTTCTAAGCATAAAATGACCCCCGCAGACCCCTAGTTTAGGAGATATAGCCACTTAAGTGTTTTGATTTTTTTTTCTGGTGCATAAAATGACCCCCGCAGACTCCTAGTTTAGGAGATATAGCCATATTAGTGATTTGAATTGTTGTTTCTGGTGCATAATATGGCCCACTCAGACGCCTAGTTTAGGAGATATAGATATTTTAGTGTTTTGAATTTTTTTTCTGGTGTATAATATGACACCCGCAGACGACTAGTTTAGGAGATATAGATATTTTAGTGTTTTGAATTTTTTTTTCTAATCATAAAATGACCCCCGCAGACCCCTAGTTTAGGAGATATATCCATTTTAGTGTTTTGAATTTTTTTTTTCTGGTGCATAATATGACTCCCGCAGACGCCTAGCTTATTAGATATAGCCATTTTGTGCTTGGATTTTTTTCTTTCTGATTTTGAAATTTTTTTTTCGGGTGCATAAAATGTTCCCCGCAGACCGCTAGTTTAAGGGATATAGCCATTTTAGTGTTTTGAATGTTTTTATTCTGGTGCATAAAATGACCCCCGCAGAGGCCTAGTTTATTAGATATAGCCATTTTAGTGTTTTGAATGTTTTTTTTCTGGTGCATAAAATGACCCACGCAGAGGCCTAGTTTACTAGATATAGCCATTTTAGTGTCTTGAATGTTTTTTTCTGGTGCATAATATGACACCAGCAGACCCCTAGTTGCGGAGATATAGCCATTTTAGTGTTTTGATTGTTTTTGTTCTGGTGCACAAAATGATCCCCGCAGACGCCTAGCTTATTAGATATAGCCATTTTTTGCTTGGATTTTTTTCTTTCTGATTTTGAAATTTTTTTTTTCGGGTGCATAAAATGACCCCCGCAGACCGCTAGTTTAAGGGATATAGCCATTTTAGTGTTTTGAGTGTTTTTTTTCTGGTTCATTAAATGACCCCTGCAGACGCCTAGCTTAGGAGATATAGCTATCTTAGTGTTTGGATTTTTTTCTTTCTGATTTTGAAATTTTTTTTTTCGGGTGCATAAAATGACCCCCGCAGACGCCTAGTTTAGGAGATATAGCCATTTTAGTGTTTTGAATTTTTTTTTCTGGTGCATAGTATGACCCACGCAGACGCCTAGTTTAGGAGATAAATCCATTTTAGTGTTTTGAATTTTTTTTTTTCTGGTGCATAAGATGACCCCCGCAGACGCCTAGCTTATTAGATATAGCCATTTTGTGCTTGGATTTTTTTCTTTCTGATTTTGAATTTTTTTTTTTTGCGTGCATAAAATGACCCCCGCAGACAGCTAGTTTAGGAGATATAGCCATTTTAGTGTTTTGAATGTTTTTTTCTGGTGCATAAAATGACCCCCGCAGATGCCTAGCTTATTAGATATAGCCATTTTGTGCTTGGATTTTTTCCTTTCTGATTTTGAATTTTTTTTTTTCGCGTGCATAAAATGATCCCCGCAGACAGCTAGTTTAGGAGATATAGATATGTTAGTGTTTTGAATTTTTTTTTCTAAGCATAAAATGACCCCCGCAGACCCCTAGTTTAGGAGATATAGCCACTTAAGTGTTTTGATTTTTTTTTCTGGTGCATAAAATGACCCCCGCAGACTCCTAGTTTAGGAGATATAGCCATATTAGTGATTTGAATTGTTGTTTCTGGTGCATAATATGGCCCACTCAGACGCCTAGTTTAGGAGATATAGATATTTTAGTGTTTTGAATTTTTTTTCTGGTGTATAATATGACACCCGCAGACGACTAGTTTAGGAGATATAGATATTTTAGTGTTTTGAATTTTTTTTTCTAATCATAAAATGACCCCCGCAGACCCCTAGTTTAGGAGATATATCCATTTTAGTGTTTTGAATTTTTTTTTTCTGGTGCATAATATGACTCCCGCAGACGCCTAGCTTATTAGATATAGCCATTTTGTGCTTGGATTTTTTTCTTTCTGATTTTGAAATTTTTTTTTCGGGTGCATAAAATGTTCCCCGCAGACCGCTAGTTTAAGGGATATAGCCATTTTAGTGTTTTGAATGTTTTTATTCTGGTGCATAAAATGACCCCCGCAGAGGCCTAGTTTATTAGATATAGCCATTTTAGTGTTTTGAATGTTTTTTTTCTGGTGCATAAAATGACCCACGCAGAGGCCTAGTTTACTAGATATAGCCATTTTAGTGTCTTGAATGTTTTTTTCTGGTGCATAATATGACACCAGCAGACCCCTAGTTGCGGAGATATAGCCATTTTAGTGTTTTGATTGTTTTTGTTCTGGTGCACAAAATGATCCCCGCAGACGCCTAGCTTATTAGATATAGCCATTTTTTGCTTGGATTTTTTTCTTTCTGATTTTGAAATTTTTTTTTTCGGGTGCATAAAATGACCCCCGCAGACCGCTAGTTTAAGGGATATAGCCATTTTAGTGTTTTGAGTGTTTTTTTTCTGGTTCATTAAATGACCCCTGCAGACGCCTAGCTTAGGAGATATAGCTATCTTAGTGTTTGGATTTTTTTCTTTCTGATTTTGAAATTTTTTTTTTCGGGTGCATAAAATGACCCCCGCAGACGCCTAGTTTAGGAGATATAGCCATTTTAGTGTTTTGAATTTTTTTTTCTGGTGCATAGTATGACCCACGCAGACGCCTAGTTTAGGAGATAAATCCATTTTAGTGTTTTGAATTTTTTTTTTTCTGGTGCATAATATGACCCCCGCAGACGATTAGTTCAGGAGATATAACCATTTTTGTGTTTTGAATGTTTTTTTTTTCCTGCTGCATTAAATGACCCCCGCGGACGGCTTGTTTAGGAGATATATCCATTTTAGTGTTTTGAATTTTTTTTTCTGGTGCATAAAATGACCCCCGCAGACGACTAGTTCAGGAGATATAGCCATTTTTGTGTTTTGAATGTTTTTTTTCCTGCTGCATTAAATGACCCCCCAGACGCCTAGTTTAGGAGATATAGCCATTTTAGTGTTTTGAATGTTTTTTTTCTGGTGCATAAAATGACCCACGCAGAGGCCTAGTTTACTAGATATAGCCATTTTAGTGTCTTGAATGTTTTTTTCTGGTGCATAATATGACACCAGCAGACCCCTAGTTGAGGAGATATAGCCATTTTAGTGTTTTGATTGTTTTTGTTCTGGTGCACAAAATGACCCCCGCAGACGCCTAGCTTATTAGATATAGCCATTTTTTGCTTGGATTTTTTTCTTTCTGATTTTGAAATTTTTTTTTTCGGGTGCATAAAATGACCCCCGCAGACCGCTAGTTTAAGGGATATAGCCATTTTAGTGTTTTGAATGTTTTTTTTCTGGTTCATTAAATGACCCCTGCAGACGCCTAGCTTAGGAGATATAGCTATCTTAGTGTTTGGATTTTTTTCTTTCTGATTTTGAAATTTTTTTTTTCGGGTGCATAAAATGACCCCCGCAGACGCCTAGTTTAGGAGATATAGCCATTTTAGTGTTTTGAATTTTTTTTTCTGGTGCATAGTATGACCCACGCAGACGCCTAGTTTAGGAGATAAATCCATTTTAGTGTTTTGAATTTTTTTTTTTTCTGGTGCATAATATGACCCCCGCAGACGATTAGTTCAGGAGATATAACCATTTTTGTGTTTTGAATGTTTTTTTTTTCCTGCTGCATTAAATGACCCCCGCGGACGGCTTGTTTAGGAGATATATCCATTTTAGTGTTTTGAATTTTTTTTTCTGGTGCATAAAATGACCCCCGCAGACGACTAGTTCAGGAGATATAGCCATTTTTGTGTTTTGAATGTTTTTTTTCCTGCTGCATTAAATGACCCCCCAGACGCCTAGTTTAGGAGATATAGCCATTTTAGTGTTTTGAATGTTTTTTTCTGGTGCATAATATGACTCCAGCAGACTCCTAGTTTAGGAGATATAGCCATATTAGTGTTTTGAATTGTTTTTTCTGGTGCATAATATGGCCCACTCAGACGCCTAGTTTAGGAGATATATCCATTGTAGTGTTTTGAATTTTTTTTTCTGGTGCATAATATGACCCCCGCACACGCCTAGCTTATTAGATATAGCCATTTTGTGCTCGGATTTTTTTCTTTCTGATTTTGATTTTTTTTTTCGGGTGCATAAAATGACCTCCGCAGACCGCTAGTTTAGGAGATATAGCCATTTTAGTGTTTTGATTTTTTTTTCTGGTGCATAAAATGACCCCGCAGTCTCCTAGTTTAGGAGATATAGCCATTTTAGTGTTTTGAATTGTTTTTTCTGGTGCATAATATGGCCCACTCAGACGCCTAGTTTAGGAGATATATCCATTTTAATGTTTTGAATTTTTTTTTCTGGTGCATAATATGCCCCCGCAGACGACTAGTTTAGGAGATATAGCCATTTTTGTGTTTTGAATGTTTTTTTTTCCTGCTGCATAAAATGACCCTCGCTGACGCCTAGTTTAGGAGATATAGCCATTTTAGAGTTTTGAATGGTTTTTTCTGGTGCATAATATGACGACCGCAGACGATTAGTATAGGAGAAATAGCCATGTTAGTGTTCGGAATTTTTTTTTCTGGTGCATAAAATGACCCCCGCAGACGCCTAGCTTATTAGATATAGCCATTTTGTGCTTGGATTTTTTTCTTTCTGATTTTGAATTTTTTTTTTTCGCGTGCATAAAATGAACCCCGCAGACAGCTAGTTTAGGAGATATAGCCATTTTAGTGTTCTGAATTTTTTTTTCTGGTGCATAAAATGACCCCCGCAGACGCCTAGCTTATTAGATATAGACATTTTGTGCTTGGATTTTTTTCTTTCTGTTTTTGAATTTTTTTTTTTCGCGTACATAAAATGACCCCCGCAGACAGCTAGTTTAGGAGATATAGCCATTTTAGAGTTTTGATTTTTTTTTCTGGTGCATAAAATGACCCCCGTAGACTCCTAGTTTAGGAGATATAGCCATATTAGTGTTTTGAATTTTTTTTTTCTGGTGCATAATATGCCCCCGCAGACGACTAGTTTAGGAGATATAGCCATTTTTGTGTTTTGAATGTTTTTTTTTCCTGCTGCATAAAATGACCCTCGCAGACGCCTAGTTTAGGAGAAATAGCCATTTTAGAGTTTTGAATGTTTTTTTCTGGTGCATAATATGACGACCGCAGACGATTAGTTTAGGAGAAATAGCCATTTTAGTGTTCTGAATTTTTTTTTCTGGTGCATAAAATGACCCCCGCAGACGCCTAGCTTATTAGATATAGCCATTTTGTGCTTGGATTTTTTTCTTTCTGATTTTGAATTTTTTTTTTTCGCGTGCATAAAATGACCCCCGCAGACCGCTAGTTTAGGAGATATAGCCATTTTAGTGTTTTGAATGTTTTTTTCTGGTGCATAAAATGACCCCCGCAGATGCCTAGCTTATTAGATATAGCCATTTTGTGGTAGGATTTTTTCCTTTCTGATTTTGATTTTTTTTTTTCGCGTGCATAAAATCATCCCCGCAGACAGCTAGTTTAGGAGATACAGATATTTTAGTGTTTTGAATTTTTTTTTCTAAGCATAAAATGACCCCCGCAGACCCCTAGTTTAGGAGATATATAAATTTTAGTGTTTTGATTTTTTTTTCTGGTGCATAAAATGACCCCCGCAGACTCCTAGTTTAGGAGATATAGCCATATTAGTGATTTGAATTGTTGTTTCTGGTGCATAATATGGCCCACTCAGACGCCTAGTTTAGGAGATATAGATATTTTAGTGTTTTGAATTTTTTTTCTGGTGTATAATATGACCCCCGCAGACGACTAGTTTAGGAGATATAGATATTTTAGTGTTTTGAATTTTTTTTTTCTAAGCATAAAATGACCCCCGCAGACCCCTAGTTTAGGAGATATATCCATTTTAGTGTTTTGAATTTTTTTTCTTCTGGTGCATAATATGACTCCCGCAGACGCCTAGCTTATTAGATATAGCCATTTTGTGCTTGGATTTTTTTCTTTCTGATTTTGAAATTTTTTTTTCGGGTGCATAAAATGACCCCCGCAGACCGCTAGTTTAAGGGATATAGCCATTTTAGTGTTTTGAATGTTTTTATTCTGGTGCATAAAATGACCCCCGCAGACGCCTAGCTTATTAGATATAGCCATTTTGTGCTTGGATTTTTTTCTTTCTGATTTTGAAATTTTTTTTTTCGGGTGCATAAAATGACCCCCGCAGACGACTAGTTGAGGAGATATAACCATTTTTGTGTTTTGAATGTTTTTTTTTCCTGCTGCATTAAATGACCCCCGCGGACGCCTAGTTTAGGAGATATATCCATTTTAGTGTTTTGAATTTCTTTTTCTGGTGCATAAAATGACCCCCGCAGACGACTAGTTCAGGAGATATAGCCATTTTTGTGTTGTGAATGTTTTTTTTCCTGCTGCATTAAATGACCCCCCAGACGCCTTTAGGAGATATAGCCATTTTAGTGTTTTGGATGTTTTTTTCTGGTGCATAATATGACACCAGCAGACCCCTAGTTGAGGAGATATAGCCTTTTTAGTTTTTTGAATGTTTTTTTCTGGTGCATAATATGACCCCCGCAGACCCCTAGTTTAGGAGATATATCCATTTTAGTGTTTTGAATGTTTTTTTCTGGTGCATAATATGACCCCAGCAGACCCCTAGTTGAGGAGATATGGCCATTTTAGTGTTTTGAATGTTTTTTTCTGGTGCATAATATGACCCCAGCAGACCCCAAGTTGAGGAGATATAGCCATTTCAGTGTTTTGAATGTTTTTTTCTGGTGCATAATATGACCCCCGCAGACCCCTAGTTTAGGAGATATATCCATTTTAGTGTTTTGAATGTTTTTTTTCTGGTGCATAATATGACCACCACAGACGCCTAGTTTAGGAGATATAGGCATTTTAGTGTTTTGAATATTTTTTTCTGGTGCATAATATGACACCAGCAGACCCCTAGTTGAGGAGATATAGCCATTTTAGTGTTTTGATTGTTTTTGTTCTGGTGCACAAAATGACCCCCGCAGACGCCTAGCTTAGGAGATGTAGCCATTTTAGTGTTCGGATTTTTTTCTTTCTGATTTTAAAATTTTTTTTTCGGGCGCATAAAATGACCCCCGCAGACCGCTAGTTTAAGGGATATAGCCATTTTAGTGTTTTGAATGTTTTTTTTCTGGTGCATAAAATGACCCCCGCAGAGGACTAGTTTAGGAGATATAGATATTTTAGTGTTTTGTATTTTTTTTTCTGGTGCATAAAATGACCCCCGCAGAGGACTAGTTTAGGAGATATAGATATTTTAGTGTTTTGTATTTTTTTTTCTGGTGCATAATATGACCCCAGCAGACCCCTAGTTGAGGAGATATAGCCATTTTAGTGTTTTGAATGCTTTTTTCTGGTGCATAATATGACCCCCGCAGACCCCTAGTTTAGGAGATATATCCATTTTAGTGTTTTGAATGGTTTTTTCTGGTGCATAATATGACCACCGCAGACGCCGAGTTTAGGAGATATAGCCATTTTAGTGTTTTGAATGTTTTTTTCTGGTGCATAATATAACCCCAGCAGACCCCTAGTTGAGGAGATATAGCCATTTTAGTGTTTTGAATGTTTTTTTCTGGTGCATAATATGACCATCGCAGACCCCTAGTTTAGGAGATATAGCCATTTTAGTGTTTTGAATTTTTTTCTGGTGCATAATATGACCCTCGCAGACGACTAGTTCAGGAGATATAGCCATTTTTGTGTTTTGAATGTTTTTTTTCCTGCTGCATTAAATGACCCCCCAGACGCCTAGTTTAGGAGATATAGCCATTTTAGTGTTTTGAATGTTTTTTTCTGGTGCATAATATGACACCAGCAGACCCCTAGTTGAGGAGATATAGCCATTTTAGTTTTTGGAATGTTTTTTTCTGGTGCATAATATGACCCCCGCAGACCCCTGGTTTAGGAGATATATCCATTTTAGTGTTTTGAATGTTTTTTTCTGGTGCATAATATGACCCCAGCAGACCCCTAGTTGAGGAGATATGGCCATTTTAGTGTTTTGAATGTTTTTTTCTGGTGCATAATATGACCCCAGCAGACCCCTAGTTGAGGAGATATAGCCATTTCAGTGTTTTGAATGTTTTTTTCTGGTGCATAATATGACCCCCGCAGATCCCTAGTTTAGGAGATATATCCATTTAAGTGTTTTGAATGTTTTTTTCTGGTGCATAATATGACCACCGCAGACGCCTAGTTTAGGAGATATAGGCATTTTAGTGTTTTGAATATTTTTTTCTGGTGCATAATATGACACCAGCAGACTCCTAGTTGAGGAGATATAGCCATTTTAGTGTTTTGATTGTTTTTGTTCTGGTGCACAAAATGACCCCCGCAGACGTCTAGCTAAGGAGATATTTCCATTTTAGTGTATGGGTTTTTTTCTTTCTGATTTTGAATTTTTTTTTTTCAGGTGCGTAAAATGACCCCCGCAGACGCCTAGTTTAGGAGATATAGCCATTTTAGTGTTTTGAATTTCTTTTTCTGGTGCATAGTATGACCCACGCAGACGCCTAGTTTAGGAGATAAATCCATTTTAGTGTTTTGAATTTTTTTTTTCTGGTGCATAATATGACCCCCGCAGACGATTAGTTCAGGAGATATAACCATTTTTGTGTTTTGAATGTTTTTTTTTTCCTGCTGCATTAAATGACCCCCGCGGACGGCTTGTTTAGGAGATATATCCATTTTAGTGTTTTGAATTTTTTTTTCTGGTGCATAAAATGACCCCCGCAGACGACTAGTTCAGGAGATATAGCCATTTTTGTGTTTTGAATGTTTTTTTTCCTGCTGCATTAAATGACCCTCGCAGACGCCTAGTTTAGGAGAAATAGCCATTTTAGAGTTTTGAATGTTTTTTTCTGGTGCATAATATGACGACCGCAGACGATTAGTTTAGGAGAAATAGCCATTTTAGTGTTCTGAATTTTTTTTTCTGGTGCATAAAATGACCCCCGCAGACGCCTAGCTTATTACATATAGCCATTTTGTGCTTGGATTTTTTTCTTTCTGATTTTGAATTTTTTTTTTTCGCGTGCATAAAATGACCCCCGCAGACAGCTAGTTTAGGAGACATAGCCATTTTAGTGTTTTGAATGTTTTTTTCTGGTGCATAAAATGACCCCCGCAGATGCCTAGCTTATTAGATATAGCCATTTTGTGCTTGGATTTTTTTCTTTCTGTTTTTGAATTTTTTTTTTTTCGGGTGCATAAAATGACCTCCGCAGACCGCTAGTTTAGGAGATATATCCATTTTAGTGTTTTGAATTTTTTTTTCTGGTGCATAAAATGACCCCCGCAGACGACTAGTTCAGGAGATATAGCCATTTTTGTGTTTTGAATGTTTTTTTTCCTGCTGCATTAAATGACCCTCGCAGACGCCTAGTTTAGGAGAAATAGCCATTTTAGAGTTTTGAATGTTTTTTTCTGGTGCATAATATGACGACCGCAGACGATTAGTTTAGGAGAAATAGCCATTTTAGTGTTCTGAATTTTTTTTTCTGGTGCATAAAATGACCCCCGCAGACGCCTAGCTTATTAGATATAGCCATTTTGTGCTTGGATTTTTTTCTTTCTGTTTTTGAATTTTTTTTTTTTCGGGTGCATAAAATGACCTCCGCAGACCGCTAGTTTAGGAGATATAGCCATTTTAGAGTTTTGATTTTTTTTTCTGGTGCATAAAATGACCCCCGTAGACTCCTAGTTTAGGAGATATAGCCATTTTAGTGTTTTGAATTTTTTTTTTCTGGTGCATAATATGCCCCCGCAGACGACTAGTTTAGGAGATATAGCCATTTTTGTGTTTTGAATGTTTTTTTTTCCTGCTGCATAAAATGACCCTCGCAGACGCCTAGTTTAGGAGAAATAGCCATTTTAGAGTTTTGAATGTTTTTTTCTGGTGCATAATATGACGACCGCAGACGATTAGTTTAGGAGAAATAGCCAATTTAGTGTTCTGAATTTTTTTTTCTGGTGCATAAAATGACCCCCGCAGACGCCTAGCTTATTAGATATAGCCATTTTGTGCTTGGATTTTTTTCTTTCTGATTTTGAATTTTTTTTTTTCGCGTGCATAAAATGACCCCCGCAGACAGCTAGTTTAGGAGATATAGCCATTTTAGTGTTTTGAATGTTTTTTTCTGGTGCATAAAATGACCCCCGCAGATGCCTAGCTTATTAGATATAGCCATTTTGTGGTAGGATTTTTTCCTTTCTGATTTTGATTTTTTTTTTTCGCGTGCATAAAATCATCCCCGCAGACAGCTAGTTTAGGAGATACAGATATTTTAGTGTTTTGAATTTTTTTTTCTAAGCATAAAATGACCCCCGCAGACCCCTAGTTTAGGAGATATATCCATTTTAGTGTTTTGATTTTTTTTTCTGGTGCATAAAATGACCCCCGCAGACTCCTAGTTTAGGAGATATAGCCATATTAGTGATTTGAATTGTTGTTTCTGGTGCATAATATGGCCCACTCAGACGCCTAGTTTAGGAGATATAGATATTTTAGTGTTTTGAATTTTTTTTCTGGTGTATAATATGACCCCCGCAGACGACTAGTTTAGGAGATATAGATATTTTAGTGTTTTGAATTTTTTTTTCTAAGCATAAAATGACCCCCGCAGACCCCTAGTTTAGGAGATATATCCATTTTAGTGTTTTGAATTTTTTTTCTTCTGGTGCATAATATGACTCCCGCAGACGCCTAGCTTATTAGATATAGCCATTTTGTGCTTGGATTTTTTTCTTTCTGATTTTGAAATTTTTTTTTCGGGTGCATAAAATGACCCCCGCAGACCGCTAGTTTAAGGGATATAGCCATTTTAGTGTTTTGAATGTTTTTATTCTGGTGCATAAAATGACCCCCGCAGAGGCCTAGTTTATTAGATATAGCCATTTTAGTGTTTTGAATGTTTTTTTTCTGGTGCATAAAATGACCCCGCAGAGGCCTAGTTTACTAGATATAGCCATTTTAGTGTCTTGAATGTTTTTTTCTGGTGCATAATATGACACCAGCAGACCCCTAGCTGAGGAGATATAGCCATTTTAGTGTTTTGATTGTTTTTGTTCTGGTGCACAAAATGACCCCCGCAGACGACTAGTTCAGGAGATATAACCATTTTTGTGTTTTGAATGTTTTTTTTTCCTGCTGCATTAAATGACCCCCGCGGACGCCTAGTTTAGGAGATATATCCATTTTAGTGTTTTGAATTTTTTTTTCTGGTGCATAAAATGACCCCCGCAGACGACTAGTTCAGGAGATATAGCCATTTTTGTGTTTTGAATGTTTTTTTTCCTGCTGCATTAAATGACCCCCCAGACGCCTTTAGGAGATATAGCCATTTTAGTGTTTTGGATGTTTTTTTCTGGTGCATAATATGACACCAGCAGACCCCTAGTTGAGGAGATATAGCCTTTTTAGTTTTTTGAATGTTTTTTTCTGGTGCATAATATGACCCCCGCAGACCCCTAGTTTAGGAGATATATCCATTTTAGTGTTTTGAATGTTTTTTTCTGGTGCATAATATGACCCCAGCAGACCCCTAGTTGAGGAGATATGGCCATTTTAGTGTTTTGAATGTTTTTTTCTGGTGCATAATATGACCCCAGCAGACCCCAAGTTGAGGAGATATAGCCATTTCAGTGTTTTGAATGTTTTTTTCTGGTGCATAATATGACCCCCGCAGACCCCTAGTTTAGGAGATATATCCATTTTAGTGTTTTGAATGTTTTTTTTCTGGTGCATAATATGACCACCACAGACGCCTAGTTTAGGAGATATAGGCATTTTAGTGTTTTGAATATTTTTTTCTGGTGCATAATATGACACCAGCAGACCCCTAGTTGAGGAGATATAGCCATTTTAGTGTTTTGATTGTTTTTGTTCTGGTGCACAAAATGACCCCCGCAGACGCCTAGCTTAGGAGATGTAGCCATTTTAGTGTTCGGATTTTTTTCTTTCTGATTTTAAAATTTTTTTTTTCGGGTGCATAAAATGACCCCCGCAGACCGTAAGTTTAAGGGATATAGCCATTTTAGTGTTTTGAATGTTTTTTTTCTGGTGCATAAAATGACCCCCGCAGAGGACTAGTTTAGGAGATATAGATATTTTAGTGTTTTGTATTTTTTTTTCTGCTGCATAAAATGACCCCCGCAGAGGACTAGTTTAGGAGATATAGATATTTTAGTGTTTTGTATTTTTTTTTTCTGGTGCATAATATGACCCCCGCAGACCCCTAGTTTAGGAGATATATCCATTTTAGTGTTTTGAATGGTTTTTTCTGGTGCATAATATGACCACCGCAGACGCCGAGTTTAGGAGATATAGCCATTTTAGTGTTTTGAATGTTTTTTTCTGGTGCATAATATAACCCCAGCAGACCCCTAGTTGAGGAGATATAGCCATTTTAGTGTTTTGAATGTTTTTTTCTGGTGCATAATATGACCACCGCAGACGCCGAGTTTAGGAGATATAGCCATTTCAGTGTTTTGAATGTTTTTTTCTGGTGCATAATATGACCCCCGCAGACGACTAGTTCAGGAGATATAGCCATTTTTGTGTTTTGAATGTTTTTTTTCCTGCTGCATTAAATGACCCCCCAGACGCCTAGTTTAGGAGATATAGCCATTTTAGTGTTTTGGATGTTTTTTTCTGGTGCATAATATGACACCAGCAGACCCCTAGTTGAGGCGATATAGCCATTTTAGTGTTTTGAATGTTTCTTTCCGGTGCATAATATGACACCCGCAGAGGACTAGTTTAGGAGATATAGATATTTTAGTGTTTTGAATTTTTTTTTTCTGGTGTACAATATGACTCCCGCAGACGCCTAGTTTAGGGGATATAGCCATTTTAGTGTTTTGAATGTTTTTTTCCTGGTGCATAATATAACCCCAGCAGACCCCTAGTTGAGGATATATAGCCATTTTAGTGTTTTGAATGTTTTTTTCTGGAGCATAATATGACCCCCGCAGACGACTAGTTTAGGAGATATAGATATTTTAGTGTTTTGAATTTCTTTTTTTCTGGTGTACAATATGACTCCCGCAGAGGCCTAGTTTAGGGGATATAGCCATTTTAGTGTTTTGAATGTTTTTTTTCTGGTGCATAATATAACCCCAGCAGACCCCTAGTTGAGGATATATAGCCATTTTAGTGTTTTGAATGTTTCTTTCTGGTGCATAATATGACACCCGCAGAGGACTAGTTTAGGAGATATAGATATTTTAGTGTTTTGAATTTTTTTTTTCTGGTGTACAATATGACTCCCGCAGACGCCTAGTTTAGGGGATATAGCCATTTTAGTGTTTTGAATGTTTTTTTCCTGGTGCATAATATAACCCCAGCAGACCCCTAGTTGAGGATATATAGCCATTTTAGTGTTTTGAATGTTTTTTTCTGGTGCATAATATGACCCCCGCGGACGCCTAGTTTAGGAGATATAGCCAGTTTAGTGTTTTGAATGTTTTTTTCTGGTGCATAATATGACGACCGCAGACGATTAGTTTAGGAGATATAGCCATTTTAGTGTTTTGAATGGTTTTTTCTGGTGCATAATATGACCCCCGCAGACGACTAGTTTAGGAGATATAGCCATTTTAGTGTTTTGAATATTTTTTTCTGGTGCATAATATGACCCCAGCAGACGCCTAGTTTAGGGGATATAGCCATTTTTGTGTTTTGAATGTTTTTTTTTCCTGCTGTTTAGGAGATATAGCCATTTTAGTGTTTTGAATTTTTTTTCTGGTGCATAATATGACCCCCGCAGACGACTAGTTCAGGAGATATAGCCATTTTTGTGTTTTGAAATTTTTTTTCCTGCTGCGTTAAATGACCCCCCAGACGCCTAGTTTAGGAGATATAGCCATTTTAGTGTTTTGAATGTTTTTTTCTTTTGCATAATATGACACCAGCAGACACCTAGTTGAGGAGACATAGCCATTTTAGTATTTTGAATGTTTTTTTCTGGTGCATAATATAACCCCAGCAGACCCCTAGTTGAGGATATATAGCCATTTTAGTGTTTTGAATATTTTTTTCTGGTGCATAATATGACCCCAGCAGACCCCTAGTTGAGTAGATATAGCCATTTTAGTGTTTTGAATGTTTTTTTCTGGTGCAGAATATGACCCCCGCAGACCCCTAGTTTAGGAGATATATTCATTTTAGTGTTTTGAATGGTTTTTTCTGGTGCATAATATGACCACCGCAGACGCCGAGTTTAGGAGATATATTCATTTTAGTGTTTTGAATGGTTTTTTCTGGTGCATAATATGACCACCGCAGACGCCGAGTTTAGGCGATGTAGCCATTTTAGTGTTTTGAAAATTTTTTTCTGGTGCATAATATGACCCCCGCAGACGACTAGTTTAGGAGATATAGTTATTTTAGTGTTTTGAATTTCTTTTTTTCTGGTGTACAATATGACTCCCGCAGAGGCCTAGTTTAGGGAATATAGCCATTTTAGTGTTTTGAATGTTTTTTTTCTGGTGCATAATATAACCCCAGCAGACCCCTAGTTGAGGATATATAGCCATTTTAGTGTTTTGAATGTTTCTTTCTGGTGCATAATATGACACCCGCAGAGGACTAGTTTAGGAGATATAGATATTTTAGTGTTTTGAATTTTTTTTTTCTGGTGTACAATATGACTCCCGCAGACGCCTAGTTTAGGGGATATAGCCATTTTAGTGTTTTGAATATTTTTTTCTGGTGCATAATATGACCCCAGCAGACCCCTAGTTGAGTAGATATAGCCATTTTAGTGTTTTGAATGTTTTTTTCTGGTGCAGAATATGACCCCCGCAGACCCCCAGTTTAGGAGATATATTCATTTTAGTGTTTTGAATGGTTTTTTCTGGTGCATAATATGACCTCCGCAGACGCCGAGTTTAGGCGATGTAGCCATTTTAGTGTTTTGAAAATTTTTTTCTGGTGCATAATATGACCCCCGCAGACGACTAGTTTAGGAGATATAGATATTTTAGTGTTTTGAATTTCTTTTTTTCTGGTGTACAATATGACTCCCGCAGAGGCCTAGTTTAGGGGATATAGCCATTTTAGTGTTTTGAATGTTTTTTTTCTGGTGCATAATATAACCCCAGCAGACCCCTAGTTGAGGATATATAGCCATTTTAGTGTTTTGAATGTTTCTTTCTGGTGCATAATATGACACCCGCAGAGGACTATTTTAGGAGATATAGTTATTTTAGCGTTTTGAATTTTTTTTTTCTGGTGTACAATATGACTCCCGCAGACGCCTAGTTTAGGGGATATAGCCATTTTAGTGTTTTGAATGGTTTTTTCTGGTGCATAATATGACCCCCGCAGACCCCCATTTTAGGAGATATATCCATTTTAGTGTTTTGAATGGTTTTTTCTGGTGCATAATATGACCACCGCAGACGCCGAGTTTAGGAGATGTAGACATTTTAGTGTTTTGAAAATTTTTTTCTGGTGCATAATATGACCCCCGCAGACGACTAGTTTAGGAGATATAGATATTTTAGTGTTTTGAATTTCTTTTTTTCTGGTGTACAATATGACTCCCGCAGACGCCTAGTTTAGGGGCTATAGCCATTTTAGTGTTTTGAATGTTTTTTTTCTGTTGCATAATATAACCCCAGCAGACCCCTAGTTGAGGATATATAGCCATTTTAGTGTTTTGAATGTTTTTTTCTGGTGCATAATATGACCCCCGCAGACGCCTAGTTTAGGAGATATAGCCATTTTAGTGTTTTGAATATTTTTTTCTGGTGCATAATATGACCCCAGCAGACACATAGTTTAGGAGATGTAGCCATTTTAGTGTTTTGAATGGGTTTTTCTGGTGCACAATATGACCACCGCAGATGCCGAGTTTAGGAGATGTAGCCATTTTAGTGTTTTGAAAATTTTTTTCTGGTGCATAATATGACCCCCGTAGACGACTAGTTTAGGGGATATAGCCATTTTAGTGTTTTGAATGGTTTTTTCTGGTGCATAATATGACCCCCGCAGACGACTAGTTTAGGAGATATAGCCATTTTAGTGTTTTGAATATTTTTTTCTGGTGCATAATATGACCCCAGCAGACACCTAGTTGAGGTGTTTTGAATGGTTTTTTCTGGTGCACAATATGACCACCGCAGACGCCGAGTTTAGGAGATGTAGCCATTTTAGTGTTTTGAATTTCTTTTTTTCTGGTGTACAATATGACTCCCGCAGAGGCCTAGTTTAGGGGATATAGCCATTTTAGTGTTTTGAATGTTTTTTTTCTGGTGCATAATATAACCCCAGCAGACCCCTAGTTGAGGATATATAGCCATTTTAGTGTTTTGAATGTTTCTTTCTGGTGCATAATATGACACCCGCAGAGGACTATTTTAGGAGATATAGTTATTTTAGCGTTTTGAATTTTTTTTTTCTGGTGTACAATATGACTCCCGCAGACGCCTAGTTTAGGGGATATAGCCATTTTAGTGTTTTGAATGGTTTTTTCTGGTGCATAATATGACCCCCGCAGACCCCCATTTTAGGAGATATATCCATTTTAGTGTTTTGAATGGTTTTTTCTGGTGCATAATATGACCACCGCAGACGCCGAGTTTAGGAGATGTAGACATTTTAGTGTTTTGAAAATTTTTTTCTGGTGCATAATATGACCCCCGCAGACGACTAGTTTAGGAGATATAGATATTTTAGTGTTTTGAATTTCTTTTTTTCTGGTGTACAATATGACTCCCGCAGACGCCTAGTTTAGGGGCTATAGCCATTTTAGTGTTTTGAATGTTTTTTTTCTGTTGCATAATATAACCCCAGCAGACCCCTAGTTGAGGATATATAGCCATTTTAGTGTTTTGAATGTTTTTTTCTGGTGCATAATATGACCCCCGCAGACGCCTAGTTTAGGAGATATAGCCATTTTAGTGTTTTGAATATTTTTTTCTGGTGCATAATATGACCCCAGCAGACACATAGTTGAGGAGGTATAGCCATTTTAGTGTTTTGAATATTTTTTTCTGGTGCATAATATGACACCCGCAGACGCCTAGTTTAGGAGATGTAGCCATTTTAGTGTTTTGAATGGGTTTTTCTGGTGCACAATATGACCACCGCAGATGCCGAGTTTAGGAGATGTAGCCATTTTAGTGTTTTGAAAATTTTTTTCTGGTGCATAATATGACCCCCGTAGACGACTAGTTTAGGGGATATAGCCATTTTAGTGTTTTGAATGGTTTTTTCTGGTGCATAATATGACCCCCGCAGACGACTAGTTTAGGAGATATAGCCATTTTAGTGTTTTGAATATTTTTTTCTGGTGCATAATATGACCCCAGCAGACACCTAGTTGAGGAGATATATCCATTTTAGTGTTTTGAATGGTTTTTTCTGGTGCACAATATGACCACCGCAGACGCCGAGTTTAGGAGATGTAGCCATTTTAGTGTTTTGAATTTCTTTTTTTCTGGTGTACAATATGACTCCCGCAGACGCCTAGTTTAGGGGATATAGCCATTTTCGTGTTTTGAATGTTTCTTTCTGGTGCATAAAATGACCCCCGCAGACCCCTAGTTTAGGAGATATATCCATTTTAGTGTTTTGAATGGTTTTTTCTGGTGCATAATATGACCACCGCAGACGCCTAGTTTAGGAGATGTAGCCATTTTAGTGTTTTGAATATTTTTTTCTGGTGAATAATATGACCCCCGCAGACGACTAGTTTAGGGGATGTAGCCATTTTAGTGTTTTGAATGTTTTTTTTTCTGGTGCATAATATAACCCCAGCAGACCCCTAGTTGAGGATATAGAAATTTTAGTGTTTTGAATGTTTTTTTCTGGTGCACAATATGACCCCCGCAGACCCCTAATTTAGGAGATATAGCCAGTTTAGTGTTTTGAATTTTTTTTTCTGGTGTACAAAATGACTCCCGCAGAAGCCTAGTTTAGGGGATATAGCCATTTTAGTGTTTTGAATGTTTTTTTCTGGTGCATAATATGACACCAGCAGACCCCCAGTTGAGGAGATACAGCCATTTTAGTGTTTTGAATGTTTTTGTCTGGTGCATAATATGACCCCCGCAGACGTCTAGTTTAGGAGATATAGCCATTTTTGTGTTTTGAATGTTTTTTTTTCCTGCTGCATAAAATGACCCCCGCAGACGCCTAGTTTAGGAGATATAGCCATTTCAGTGTTTTGAATTTTTTTTTCTGGTGCATAATATGACCCCCGCAGACGACTTGTTTAGGAGATATAGCCATTTTTGTGTTTTGAATATTTTTTTTTGGTGCATAACATGACGACCGCAGACGATTAGTTTAGGAGATATAGCCATTTTAGTGTTTTGAATGTTTTTTTTCTAGTGCATAAAATGACCCCCGCAGACGCCTAGTTTAGGAGATATAGCCATTTTAGTGTTTTGAATTTTATTTTCTCGTGCATAATATGACCCCCGCAGACGACTAGTTCAGGAGATATAGCGATTTTCGTGTTTTGAATGTTTTTTTTCCTGCTGCATAAAATGACCCCAGCAGATACCTAGTTTAGGAGATATAGCCAATTTAGTGTTTTGAATATTTTTTTCTGGTGCATAATATGACCCCAGCAGACCCCTAGTTGAGGAGATATAGACATTTTAGTGTTTTGAATGTTTTTTTCTGGTGCATAATATGACCACCGCAGACGCCTAGTTTAGGAGATATAGCCATTTTAGTGTTTTGAATATTTTTTTCTGGTGCATAATATGACCCCCGCAGACGACTAGTTTAGGAGATATAGCCATTTTTGTGTTTTGAATATTTTTTTTTGGTGCATAACATGACGACCGCAGACGATTAGTTTAGGAGATATAGCCATTTTAGTGTTTTGAATGTTTTTTTTCTAGTGCATAAAATGACCCCCGCAGACGCCTAGTTTAAGAGATATAGCCATTTTAGTGTTTTGAATTTTATTTTCTCGTGCATAATATGACCCCCGCAGACGACTAGTTCAGGAGATAAAGCGATTTTCGTGGTTTGAATGTTTTTTTTCCTGCTGCATAAAATGACCCCGCAGATACCTAGTTTAGGAGATATAGCCAATTTAGTGGTTTGAATATTTTTTTCTGGTGCATAATATGACCCCAGCAGACCCCAAGTTGAGGAGATATAGCCATTTTAGTGTTCTGAATGTTTTTTTCTGGTGCATAATATGACCACCGCAGACGCCTAGTTTAGGAGATATAGCCATTTTAGTGTTTTGAATATTTTTTTCTGGTGCATAATATGACTCCAGCAGACGACTAGTTGAGGAGATATAGACATTTTAGTGTTTTGAATGTTTTTTTCTGGTGCATATTATGACCCCCGCAGACCCCTAGTTTAGGAGATATATCCATTTTAGTGTTTTGAATGGTTTTTTTCTGGTGCATAATATGACCACCGCAGACGCCTAGTTTAGGAGATATAGCCATTTATGTGTTTTGAATATTTTTTTCTGGTGCATAATATGACCCCCGCAGACGACTAGTTTAGGAGATATAGATATTTTAGTGTTTTGAATTTTTTTTTTTCTGGTGTACAATATGACTCCCGCAGACGCCTATTTTAGGGTATATAGCCATTTTAGTGTTTTGAATGTTTTTTTTCTGGTGTACGAAAGACTCACGCAGACGCCCAGTTTAGGGGACATAGCCATTTTGGTGATTTGAATGTTTTTTTTCTAGTGCATAAAATGACCCCCGCAGACGCCTAGTTTCAGAGATATAGCCATTTTAGTGTTTTGAATGTTTTTTTCTGGTGCATAATATGACCCCCGCAGACGACTAGTTTAGCAGATATAGATATTTTAGTGTTTTGAATTTTTTTTTTTTCTGGTGTACAATATGACTCCCGCAGACGCCTAGTTTAGGGGATATAGCCATTTTAGTGTTTTGAATGTTTTTTTAATGGTGCATAATATAATCCCAGCAGACCCCTAGTTTAGGAGATATATCCATTTTAGTGTTTTGAATGTTTTTTTCTGGTGCATAATATGACCACCGCAGGCGCCTAGTTTAGGAGATGTAGCCATTTCAGTGTTTTGAATATTTTTTCCGGTGCATAATATGACCCCCGCAGACGACTAGTTTAGCAGATATAGATATTTTAGTGTTTTGAATTTTTTTTTTTTCTGGTGTACAATATGACACCCGCAGACGCCTAGTTTAGGGGATATAGCCATTTTAGTGTTTTGAAAGTTTTTTTAATGGTGCATAATATAATCCCAGCAGACCCCTAGTTGAGGATATATAGCCATTTTAGTGTTTTGAATGTTTTTTTTCTGTTGCATAATATAACCCCAGCAGACCCCTAGTTGAGGATATATAGCCATTTTAGTGTTTTGAATGTTTTTTTCTGGTGCATAATATGACCCCCGCAGACGCCTAGTTTAGGAGATATAGCCATTTTATTGTTTTGAATATTTTTTTCTGGTGCATAATATGACCCCAGCAGACACATAGTTGAGGAGGTATAGCCATTTTAGTGTTTTGAATATTTTTTTCTGGTGCATAATATGACACCCGCAGACGCCTAGTTTAGGAGATGTAGCCATTTTAGTGTTTTGAATGGGTTTTTCTGGTGCATAATATGACCCCCGCAGACGACTAGTTTAGGAGATATAGCCATTTTAGTGTTTTGAATATTTTTTTCTGGTGCATAATATGACCCCAGCAGACACCTAGTTGAGGAGATATACCCATTTTAGTGTTTTGAATGGTTTTTTCTGGTGCACAATATGACCACCGCAGACGCCGAGTTTAGGAGATGTAGCCATTTTAGTGTTTTGAATTTCTTTTTTTCTGGTGTACAATATGACTCCCGCAGACGCCTAGTTTAGGGGATATAGCCATTTTAGTGTTTTGAATGTTTCTTTCTGGTGCATAAAATGACCCCCGCAGACCCCTAGTTTAGGAGATATATCCATTTTAGTGTTTTGAATGGTTTTTTCTGGTGCATAATATGACCACCGCAGACGCCTAGTTTAGGAGATGTAGCCATTTTAGTGTTTTGAATATTTTTTTCTGGTGAATAATATGACCCCCGCAGACGACTAGTTTAGGGGATATAGCCATTTTAGTGTTTTGAATGTTTTTTTTTCTGGTGCATAATATAACCCCAGCAGACCCCTAGTTGAGGATATAGAAATTTTAGTGTTTTGAATGTTTTTTTCTGGTGCACAATATGACCCCCGCAGACCCCTAGTTTAGGAGATATAGCCAGTTTAGTGTTTTGAATGTTTTTTTCTGGTGCATAATATGACACCAGCAGACCCCCAGTTGAGGAGATACAGCCATTTTAGTGTTTTGAATGTTTTTGTCTGGTGCATAATATGACCCCCGCAGACGACTAGTTTAGGAGATATAGCCATTTTTGTGTTTTGAATGTTTTTTTTTCCTGCTGCATAAAATGACCCCCGCAGACGCCTAGTTTAGGAGATATAGCCATTTCAGTGTTTTGAATTTTTTTTTCTGGTGCATAATATGACCCCCGCAGATGACTTGTTTAGGAGATATAGCCATTTTTGTGTTTTGAATATTTTTTTTTGGTGCATAACATGACGACCGCAGACGATTAGTTTAGGAGATATAGCCATTTTAGTGTTTTGAATGTTTTTTTTCTAGTGCATAAAATGACCCCCGCAGACGCCTAGTTTAAGAGATATAGCCATTTTAGTGTTTTGGATTTTATTTTCTCGTGCATAATATGACCCCCGCAGACGACTAGTTCAGGAGATATAGCGATTTTCGTGTTTTGAATGTTTTTTTTCCTGCTGCATAAAATGACCCCAGCAGATACCTAGTTTAGGAGATATAGCCAATTTAGTGTTTTGAATATTTTTTTCTGGTGCATAATATGACCCCAGCAGACCCCTAGTTGAGGAGATATAGACATATTAGTGTTTTGAATGTTTTTTTCTGGTGCATAATATGACCACCGCAGACGCCTAGTTTAGGAGATATAGCCATTTTAGTGTTTTGAATATTTTTTTCTGGTGCATAATATGACCCCCGCAGACGACTAGTTTAGGAGATATAGCCATTTTTGTGTTTTGAATATTTTTTTTTGGTGCATAACATGACGACCGCAGACGATTAGTTTAGGAGATATAGCCATTTTAGTGTTTTGAATGTTTTTTTTCTAGTGCATAAAATGACCCCCGCAGACGCCTAGTTTAAGAGATATAGCCATTTTAGTGTTTTGAATTTTATTTTCTCGTGCATAATATGACCCCCGCAGACGACTAGTTCAGGAGATAAAGTGATTTTCGTGGTTTGAATGTTTCTTTTCCTGCTGCATAAAATGACCCCCGCAGATACCTAGTTTAGGAGATATAGCCAATTTAGTGGTTTGAATATTTTTTTCTGGTGCATAATATGACCCCAGCAGACCCCTAGTTGAGGAGATATAGCCATTTTAGTGTTCTGAATGTTTTTTTCTGGTGCATAATATGACCACCGCAGACGCCTAGTTTAGGAGATATAGCCATTTTAGTGTTTTGAATATTTTTTTCTGGTGCATAATATGACTCCAGCAGACGACTAGTTGAGGAGATATAGACATTTTAGTGTTTTGAATGTTTTTTTCTGGTGCATATTATGACCCCCGCAGACCCCTAGTTTAGGAGATATATCCATTTTAGTGTTTTGAATGGTTTTTTTCTGGTGCATAATATGACCACCGCAGACGCCTAGTTTAGGAGATATAGCCATTTATGTGTTTTGAATATTTTTTTCTGGTGCATAATATGACCCCCGCAGACGACTAGTTTAGGAGATATAGATATTTTAGTGTTTTGAATTTTTTTTTTTCTGGTGTACAATATGACACCCGCAGACGCCTAGTTTAGGGGATATAGCCAATTTAGTGTTTTGAATGTTTTTTTAATGGTGCATAATATAATCCCAGCAGACCCCTAGTTGAGGATATATAGCCATTTTAGTGTTTTGAATGTTTTTTTCTGGTGCATAATATGACCCCCGCAGACGCCTAGTTTAGGAGATATAGCCATTTTAGTGTTTTGAATGTTTTTTTCTGGTGCATACTATGACACCAGCAGACCCCTAGTTGAGGAGATATAGCCATTTTAGTGTTTTGAATGTTTTTTTCTGGTGCATAATATGACACCAGCAGACCCCTAGTTGAGGAGATATAGCCATTTTAGTGTTTTGATTGTTTTTTTTCTGTTGCATAAAATGACCCACGCAGACCCCTAGCTCAGGAGATATAACCATTTTTGTGTTTTGAATGGTTTTTTTTCCTGCTGCATGAAATTACCCCCCCAGACGCCCAGTTTAGGAGATATAGCCATTTTAGTGTTTTGAATATTTTTTTCTGGTGCATAATATGACCCCCGCAGACGACTAGTTTAGGAGTTATAGCCATTTTAGTGTTTTGAATGTTTTTTTCTGGTGCATAATATGACACCTGCAGATGCCTAGTTTAGGAGATTTAGCCATTTCAGTGTTTTGAATGTGTTTTTCTGGTGCATCATATGACCACCGCAGACGCCTAGTTTAGGAGATATAGCCATTTTAGTGTTTTGAATATTTTTTTCAGGTGCATAATATGACCCCCGCAGACGACTAGTTTAGGAGTTATAGCCATTTTAGTGTTTTGAATGTTTTTTTCAGGTGCATAATATGACACCAGCAGACCCCTAGTTGAGGAGATATAGCCATTTTAGTGTTTTGATTGTTTTTTTTCTGGTGCATAAAATGACCCCCGCAGACGACTAGTTTAGCAGATATAGATATTTTAGTGTTTTGAATTTTTTTGTTTTCTGGTGTACAATATGACTCCCGCAGACGCCTAGTTTAGGGGATATAGCCATTTTAGTGTTTTGAATGTTTTTTTAATGGTGCATAATATAACCCCAGCAGACCCCTAGTTGAGGATATATATAGCCATTTTAGTGTTTTGAATGTTTTTTTCAGGTGCATAAAATGACACCAGCAGACCCCTAGTTGAGGAGATATAGCCATTTTAGTGTTTTGATTGTTTTTTTTCTGGTGTACAATATGACCCCCGCAGACGACTAGTTTAGGAGATATAGATATTTTGGTGTTTTGAATTTTTTTTTCTGGTGTACAATATGACTCCTGCAGACGCCTAGCTTAGGAGATATAGCCATTTTAGTGTTTTGAATGTTTTTTTTTCTGGTGCATAACATAACCCCAGCAGACCCCTAGTTGAGGATATATAGCCATTTAAGTGTTTTAATGTTTTTTCTTGCTGCATAAAATGACCCCCACAGACGCCTAGTTTAGGAGATATAGCCATTTCAGTGTTTTGAATTTTTTTTTTCTGGTGCATAATATGACCCCCGCACACGACTAGTTCAGGAGATATTGCCATTTCTGTGTTTTGAATTTTTTTTTCTGGTGCATAATATGACCCCCGCAGACGACTAGTTTAGGAGATATAGCCATTTTTGTGTTTTGAATGTTTTTTTTTCCTGCTGCATAAAATGACCCCCGCAGACGACTAGTTCAGGAGATATAGCCATTTTGTGCTGGGATTTTTTTCTTTCTGATTTTGAATTTTTTTTTTTCGGGTGCGTAAAATGACCCCCGCAGACCGCTAGTTTAGGAGATATAGCCATTTTAGTGTTTTGAATGTTTTATTCTGGTGCATAATATGACACCTGCAGACGCCTAGTTTAGGACATATAGCCATTTCAGTGTTTTGAATGTTTTTTTCTGGTGCATCATTTGACCACCGCAGACGCCTAGTTTAGGAGATATAGCCATTTTAGTGTTTTGAATATTTTTTTCTGGTGCATAATATGACCCCCGCAGACGACTAGTTTAGGAGTTATAGCCATTTTAGTGTTTTGAATGTTTTTTTCAGGTGCATAATATGACACCAGCAGACCCCTAGTTGAGGAGATATAGCCATTTTAGTGTTTTGATTGTTTTTTTTCTGGTGCATAAAATGACCCCCGCAGACGACTAGTTTAGCAGATATAGATATTTTAGTGTTTTGAATTTTTTTGTTTTCTGGTGTACAATATGGCTCCCGCAGACGCCTAGTTTAGGGGATATAGCTATTTTAGTGTTTTGAATGTTTTTTTAATGGTGCATAATATAACCCCAGCAGACACCTAGTTGAGGATATATAGCCATTTTAGTGTTTTGAATGTTTTTTTCAGGTGCATAAAATGACACCAGCAGACCCCTAGTTGAGGAGATATAGCCATTTTAGTGTTTTGATTGTTTTTTTTCTGGTGTAAAATATGACCCCCGCAGACGACTAGTTTAGGAGATATAGATATTTTGGTGTTTTGAATTTTTTTTTCTGGTGTACAATATGACTCCTGCAGACGCCTAGTATAGGGGATATAGCCATTTTAGTGTTTTGAATGTTTTTTTTTCTGGTGCATAACATAACCCCAGCAGACCCCTAGTTGAGGATATATAGCCATTTAAGTGTTTTAATGTTTTTTTCTGGTGCATAATATGACCCCCGCAGACCAATGGTTTAGGAGATATAGCCATTTTAGTGTTTTGAATATTTTTTTCTGGTGCATAATATGACCCCCGCAGACGACTAGTTTAGAAGTTATAGCCATTTTAGTGTTTTGAATGTTTTTTTCAGGTGCATAATATGACACCAGCAGACCCCTAGTTGAGGAGATATAGCCATTTTAGTGTTTTGATTGTTTTTTTTCTGGTGCATAAAATGACCCATGCAGACCCCTAGCTCAGGAGATATAACCATTTTTGTGTTTTGAATGGTTTTTTTTCCTGCTGCATGAAATTACCCCCCCAGACGCCCAGTTTAGGAGATATAGCCATTTTAGTGTTTTGAATATTTTTTTCTGGTGCATAATATGACCCCCACAGACGACTAGTTTAGGAGTTATAGCCCTTTTAGTGTTTTGAATGTTTTTTTCTGGTGCATAATATGACACCTGCAGACGCCAAGTTTAGGAGATATAGCCATTTCAGAGTTTTGAATGTTTTTTTCTGGTGCATCATATGACCACCGCAGACGCGTAGTTTAGGAGATATAGCCATTTTAGTGTTTTGAATATTTTTTTCTGGTGCATAATATGACCCCCGCAGACGACTAGTTTAGGAGTTATAGCCATTTTAGTGTTTTGAATGTTTTTTTCTGGTGCATAATATGACACCTGCAGACGCCTAGTTTAGGAGATATAGCCATTTCAGAGTTTTGAATTTTTTTTTTCTGGTGCATCATATGACCACCGCAGACGCCTAGTTTAGGAGATATAGCCATTTTAGTGTTTTGAATATTTTTTTCTGGTGCATAATATGACCCCCGCAGACGACTAGTTTAGGAGTTATAGCCATTTTAGTGTTTTGAATGTTTTTTTCTGGTGCATAATATGACACCTGCAGATGCCTAGTTTAGGAGATATAGCCATTTCAGTGTTTTGAATGTGTTTTTCTGGTGCATCATATGACCACCGCAGACGCCTAGTTTAGGAGATATAGCCATTTTAGTGTTTTGAATATTTTTTTCAGGTGCATAATATAACCCCCGCAGACGACTAGTTTAGGAGTTATAGCCATTTTAGTGTTTTGAATGTTTTTTTCAGGTGCATAATATGACACCAGCAGACCCCTAGTTGAGGAGATATAGCCATTTTAGTGTTTTGATTGTTTTTTTTCTAGTGCATAAAATGACCCCCGCAGACGACTAGTTTAGCAGATATAGATATTTTAGTGTTTTGAATTTTTTTGTTTTCTGGTGTACAATATGACTCCCGCAGACGCCTAGTTTAGGGGATATAGCCATTTTAGTGTTTTGAATGTTTTTTTAATGGTGCATAATATAACCCCAGCAGACCCCTAGTTGAGGATATATAGCCATTTTAGTGTTTTGAATGTTTTTTTCAGGTGCATAAAATGACACCAGCAGACCCCTAGTTGAGGAGATATAGCCATTTTAGTGTTTTGATTGTTTTTTTTCTGGTGTACAATATGACCCCCGCAGACGACTAGTTTAGGAGATATAGATATTTTGGTGTTTTGAATTTTTTTTTCTGGTGTACAATATGACTCCTGCGGACGCCTAGTTTAGGGGATATAGCCATTTTAGTGTTTTGAATGTTTTTTTTTCTGGTGCATAACGTAACCCCAGCAGACCCCTAGTTGAGGATATATAGCCATTTAAGTGTTTTAATGTTTTTTTCTGGTGCATAATATGACCCCCGCAGACCCCTGGTTTAGGAGATGTAGCCATTTTAGTGTTTTGAATTTTTTTTTTCTGGTGCATAATATGACCCCCGCACACGACTAGTTCAGGAGATATTGCCATTTCTGTGTTTTGAATTTTTTTTTCTGGTGCATAATATGACCCCCGCAGACGACTAGTTTAGGAGATATAGCCATTTTCGTGTTTTGAATGTTTTTTTTTCCTGCTGCATAAAATGACCCCCACAGACGCCTAGTTTAGGAGATATAGCCATTTCAGTGTTTTGAATTTTTTTTTTCTGGTGCATAATATGACCCCCGCACACGACTAGTTCAGGAGATATTGCCATTTCTGTGTTTTGAATTTTTTTTTCTGGTGCATAATATGACCCCCGCAGACGACTAGTTTAGGAGATATAGCCACTTTTGTGTTTTGAATGTTTTTTTTTCCTGCTGCATAAAATGACCCCCGCAGACGACTAGTTCAGGAGATATAGCCATTTTGTGCTGGGATTTTTTTCTTTCTGATTTTGAATTTTTTTTTCGGGTGCGTAAAATGACCCCCGCAGACCGCTAGTTTAGGAGATATAGCCATTTTAGTGTTTTGAATGTTTTATTCTGGTGCATAATATGACACCTGCAGACGCCTAGTTTAGGAAATATAGCCATCTCAGTGTTTTGAATGTTTTTTTCTGGTGCATCATTTGACCACCGCAGACGCCTAGTTTAGGAGATATAGCCATTTTAGTGTTTTGAATATTTTTTTCTGGTGCATAATATGACCCCCGCAGACGACTAGTTTAGGAGTTATAGCCATTTTAGTGTTTCGAATGTTTTTTTCAGGTGCATAATATGACACCAGCAGACCCCTAGTTGAGGAGATATAGCCATTTTAGTGTTTTGATTGTTTTTTTTCTGGTGCATAAAATGACCCACGCAGACCCCTAGCTCAGGAGATATAACCATTTTTGTGTTTTGAATGGTTTTTTTTCCTGCTGCATGAAATTACCCCCCAGACGCCCAGTTTAGGAGATATAGCCATTTTAGTGTTTTGAATATTTTTTTCTGGTGCATAATATGACCCCCGCAGACGACTAGTTTAGGAGTTATAGCCATTTTAGTGTTTTGAATGTTTTTTTCTGGTGCATAATATGACACCTGCAGACGCCTAGTTTAGGAGATATAGCCATTTCAGAGTTTTGAATGTTTTTTTCTGGTGCATCATATGACCACCGCAGACGCCTAGTTTAGGAGATATAGCCATTTTAGTGTTTTGAATATTTTTTTCTGGTGCATAATATGACCCCCGCAGACGACTAGTTTAGGAGTTATAGCCATTTTAGTGTTTTGAATGTTTTTTTCTGGTGCATAATATGACACCTGCAGATGCCTAGTTTAGGAGATATAGCCATTTCAGTGTTTTGAATGTGTTTTTCTGGTGCATCATATGACCACCGCAGACGCCTAGTTTAGGAGATATAGCCATTTTAGTGTTTTGAATATTTTTTTCTGGTGCATAATATGACCCCCGCAGACGACTAGTTTAGGAGTTATAGCCATTTTAGTGTTTTGAATGTTTTTTTCAGGTGCATAATATGACACCAGCAGACCCCTAGTTGAGGAGATATAGCCATTTTAGTGTTTTGATTGTTTTTTTTTCTGGTGCATAAAATGACCCCCGCAGACGACTAGTTTAGCAGATATAGATATTTTAGTGTTTTGAATTTTTTTGTTTTCTGGTGTACAATATGACTCCCGCAGACGCCTAGTTTAGGGGATATAGCCATTTTAGTGTTTTGAATGTTTTTTTAATGGTGCATAATATAACCCCAGCAGACACCTAGTTGAGGATATATAGCCATTTTAGTGTTTTGAATGTTTTTTTCAGGTGCATAAAATGACACCAGCAGACCCCTAGTTGAGGAGATATAGCCATTTTAGTGTTTTGATTGTTTTTTTTCTGGTGTAAAATATGACCCCCGCAGACGACTAGTTTAGGAGATATAGATATTTTGGTGTTTTGAATTTTTTTTTCTGGTGTACAATATGACTCCTGCAGACGCCTAGTTTAGGGGATATAGCCATTTTAGTGTTTTGAATGTTTTTTTTTCTGGTGCATAACATAACCCCAGCAGACCCCTAGTTGAGGATATATAGCCATTTAAGTGTTTTAATGTTTTTTTCTGGTGCATAATATGACCCCCGCAGACCCCTGGTTTAGGAGATGTAGCCATTTTAGTGTTTTGAATTTTTTTTTTCTGGTGTACAAAATGATTCACGCAGACGCCTAGTTTAGGGGATATAGCCATTTTAGTGTTTTGAATGTTTTTTTCTGGTGCATAATATGACCCCCGCAGATGACTAGTTTAGGAGATATAGCCATTTTCGTGTTTTGAATGTTTTTTTTTCCTGCTGCATAAAATGACCCCCGCAGACGCCTAGTTTAGGAGATATAGCCATTTCAGTGTTTTGAATTTTTTTTTTCTGGTGCATAATATGACCCCCGCACACGACTAGTTCAGGAGATATTGCCATTTCTGTGTTTTGAATTTTTTTTTCTGGTGCATAATATGACCCCCGCAGACGACTAGTTTAGGAGATATAACCATTTTTGTGTTTTGAATGGTTTTTTTTCCTGCTGCATGAAATTACCCCCCCAGACGCCCAGTTTAGGAGATATAGCCATTTTAGTGTTTTGAATATTTTTTTCTGGTGCATAATATGACCCCCACAGACGACTAGTTTAGGAGTTATAGCCCTTTTAGTGTTTTGAATGTTTTTTTCTGGTGCATAATATGACACCTGCAGACGCCAAGTTTAGGAGATATAGCCATTTCAGAGTTTTGAATGTTTTTTTCTGGTGCATCATATGACCACCGCAGACGCGTAGTTTAGGAGATATAGCCATTTTAGTGTTTTGAATATTTTTTTCTGGTGCATAATATGACCCCCGCAGACGACTAGTTTAGGAGTTATAGCCATTTTAGTGTTTTGAATGTTTTTTTCTGGTGCATAATATGACACCTGCAGACGCCTAGTTTAGGAGATATAGCCATTTCAGAGTTTTGAATTTTTTTTTTCTGGTGCATCATATGACCACCGCAGACGCCTAGTTTAGGAGATATAGCCATTTTAGTGTTTTGAATATTTTTTTCTGGTGCATAATATGACCCCCGCAGACGACTAGTTTAGGAGTTATAGCCATTTTAGTGTTTTGAATGTTTTTTTCTGGTGCATAATATGACACCTGCAGATGCCTAGTTTAGGAGATATAGCCATTTCAGTGTTTTGAATGTGTTTTTCTGGTGCATCATATGACCACCGCAGACGCCTAGTTTAGGAGATATAGCCATTTTAGTGTTTTGAATATTTTTTTCAGGTGCATAATATGACCCCCGCAGACGACTAGTTTAGGAGTTATAGCCATTTTAGTGTTTTGAATGTTTTTTTCAGGTGCATAATATGACACCAGCAGACCCCTAGTTGAGGAGATATAGCCATTTTAGTGTTTTGATTGTTTTTTTTCTAGTGCATAAAATGACCCCCGCAGACGACTAGTTTAGCAGATATAGATATTTTAGTGTTTTGAATTTTTTTGTTTTCTGGTGTACAATATGACTCCCGCAGACGCCTAGTTTAGGGGATATAGCCATTTTAGTGTTTTGAATGTTTTTTTAATGGTGCATAATATAACCCCAGCAGACCCCTAGTTGAGGATATATAGCCATTTTAGTGTTTTGAATGTTTTTTTCAGGTGCATAAAATGACACCAGCAGACCCCTAGTTGAGGAGATATAGCCATTTTAGTGTTTTGATTGTTTTTTTTCTGGTGTACAATATGACCCCCGCAGACGACTAGTTTAGGAGATATAGATATTTTGGTGTTTTGAATTTTTTTTCTGGTGTACAATATGACTCCTGCGGACGCCTAGTTTAGGGGATATAGCCATTTTAGTGTTTTGAATGTTTTTTTTTCTGGTGCATAACGTAACCCCAGCAGACCCCTAGTTGAGGATATATAGCCATTTAAGTGTTTTAATGTTTTTTTCTGGTGCATAATATGACCCCCGCAGACCCCTGGTTTAGGAGATGTAGCCATTTTAGTGTTTTGAATTTTTTTTTTCTGGTGCATAATATGACCCCCGCACACGACTAGTTCAGGAGATATTGCCATTTCTGTGTTTTGAATTTTTTTTTCTGGTGCATAATATGACCCCCGCAGACGACTAGTTTAGGAGATATAGCCATTTTCGTGTTTTGAATGTTTTTTTTTCCTGCTGCATAAAATGACCCCCACAGACGCCTAGTTTAGGAGATATAGCCATTTCAGTGTTTTGAATTTTTTTTTTCTGGTGCATAATATGACCCCCGCACACGACTAGTTCAGGAGATATTGCCATTTCTGTGTTTTGAATTTTTTTTTCTGGTGCATAATATGACCCCCGCAGACGACTAGTTTAGGAGATATAGCCACTTTTGTGTTTTGAATGTTTTTTTTTCCTGCTGCATAAAATGACCCCCGCAGACGACTAGTTCAGGAGATATAGCCATTTTGTGCTGGGATTTTTTTCTTTCTGATTTTGAATTTTTTTTTTCGGGTGCGTAAAATGACCCCCGCAGACCGCTAGTTTAGGAGTTATAGCCATTTTAGTGTTTCGAATGTTTTTTTCAGGTGCATAATATGACACCAGCAGACCCCTAGTTGAGGAGATATAGCCATTTTAGTGTTTTGATTGTTTTTTTTCTGGTGCATAAAATGACCCACGCAGACCCCTAGCTAAGGAGATATAACCATTTTTGAGTTATGAATGGTTTTTTTTCCTGCTGCATGAAATTACCCCCCAGACGCCCAGTTTAGGAGATATAGCCATTTTAGTGTTTTGAATATTTTTTTCTGGTGCATAATATGACCCCCGCAGACGACTAGTTTAGGAGTTATAGCCATTTTAGTGTTTTGAATATTTTTTTCTGGTGCATAATATGACCCCCGCAGACGACTAGTTTAGGAGTTATAGCCATTATAGTGTTTTGAATGTTTTTTTCTGGTGCATCATATGACCACCGCAGACGCCTAGTTTAGGAGATATAGCCATTTTAGTGTTTTGAATATTTTTTTCTGGTGCATAATATGACCCCCGCAGACGACTAGTTTAGGAGTTATAGCCATTTTAGTGTTTTGAATGTTTTTTTCTGGTGCATAATATGACACCTGCAGATGCCTAGTTTAGGAGATATAGCCATTTCAGTGTTTTGAATGTGTTTTTCTGGTGCATCATATGACCACCGCAGACGCCTAGTTTAGGAGATATAGCCATTTTAGTGTTTTGAATATTTTTTTCTGGTGCATAATATGACCCCCGCAGACGACTAGTTTAGGAGTTATAGCCATTTTAGTGTTTTGAATGTTTTTTTCAGGTGCATAATATGACACCAGCAGACCCCTAGTTGAGGAGATATAGCCATTTTAGTGTTTTGATTGTTTTTTTTTCTGGTGCATAAAATGACCCCCGCAGACGACTAGTTTAGCAGATATAGATATTTTAGTGTTTTGATTTTTTTTGTTTTCTGGTGTACAATATGACTCCCGCAGACGCCTAGTTTAGGGGATATAGCCATTTTAGTGTTTTGAATGTTTTTTTAATGGTGCATAATATAACCCCAGCAGACACCTAGTTGAGGATATATAGCCATTTTAGTGTTTTGAATGTTTTTTTCAGGTGCATAAAATGACACCAGCAGACCCCTAGTTGAGGAGATATAGCCATTTTAGTGTTTTGATTGTTTTTTTTCTGGTGTAAAATATGACCCCCGCAGACGACTAGTTTAGGAGATATAGATATTTTGGTGTTTTGAATTTTTTTTTCTGGTGTACAATATGACTCCTGCAGACGCCTAGTTTAGGGGATATAGCCATTTTAGTGTTTTGAATGTTTTTTTTTCTGGTGCATAACATAACCCCAGCAGACCCCTAGTTGAGGATATATAGCCATTTAAGTGTTTTAATGTTTTTTTCTGGTGCATAATATGACCCCCGCAGACCCCTGGTTTAGGAGATGTAGCCATTTTAGTGTTTTGAATTTTTTTTTTCTGGTGTACAAAATGATTCACGCAGACGCCTAGTTTAGGGGATATAGCCATTTTAGTGTTTAGAATGTTTTTTTCTGGTGCATAATATGACCCCCGCAGATGACTAGTTTAGGAGATATAGCCATTTTCGTGTTTTGAATGTTTTTTTTTCCTGCTGCATAAAATGACCCCCGCAGACGCCTAGTTTAGGAGATATAGCCATTTCAGTGTTTTGAATTTTTTTTTTCTGGTGCATAATATGACCCCCGCACACGACTAGTTCAGGAGATATTGCCATTTCTGTGTTTTGAATTTTTTTTTCTGGTGCATAATATGACCCCCGCAGACGACTAGTTTAGGAGATATAGCCATTTTTGTGTTTTGAATGTTTTTTTTTCCTGCTGCATAAAATGACCCCCGCAGACGACTAGTTCAGGAGATATAGCCATTTTGTGCTGGGATTTTTTTTTTTCTGATTTTGAATTTTTTTTTTTCGGGTGCGTAAAATGACCCCCGCAGACCGCTAGTTTAGGAGATATAGCCATTTTAGTGTTTTGAATGTTTTTTTCTGGTGCATATTATGACACCTGCAGACGCCTAGTTTAGGAGATATAGCCATTTCAGTGTTTTGAATGTTTTTTTCTGGTGCATCATATGACCACCGCAGACGCCTAGTTTAGGAGATATAGCCATTTTAGTGTTTTGAATATTTTTTTCTGGTGCATAATATGACCCCCGCAGACGACTAGTTTAGAAGTTATAGCCATTTTAGTGTTTTGAATGTTTTTTTCAGGTGCATAATATGACACCAGCAGACCCCTAGTTGAGGAGATATAGCCATTTTAGTGTTTTGATTGTTTTTTTTCTGGTGCATAAAATGACCCACGCAGACCCCTAGCTCAGGAGATATAACCATTTTTGTGTTTTGAATGATTTTTTTTCCTGCTGCATGAAATTACCCCCCCAGACGCCCAGTTTAGGAGATATAGCCATTTTAGTGTTTTGAATATTTTTTTCTGGTGCATAATATGACCCCCACAGACGACTAGTTTAGGAGTTATAGCCCTTTTAGTGTTTTGAATGTTTTTTTCTGGTGCATAATATGACACCTGCAGACGCCAAGTTTAGGAGATATAACCATTTTAGTGTTTTGAATATTTTTTTCTGGTGCATAATATGACCCCCGCAGACGACTAGTTTAGAAGTTGTAGCCATTTTAGTGTTTTGAATGTTTTTTTCAGGTGCATAATATGACACCAGCAGAATCCTCGTTGAGGAGTATAGCCATTTTAGTGTTTTGATTGTTTTTTTTCTGGTGCATAAAATGACCCACGCAGACCCCTAGCTCAGGAGATATAACCATTTTTGTGTTTTGAATGGTTTTTTTTCCTGCTGCATGAAATTACCCCCAGACGCCCAGTTTAGGAGATATAGCCATTTTAGTGTTTTGAATATTTTTTTCTGGTGCATAATATGACCCCCGCAGACGACTAGTTTAGGAGTTATAGCCATTATAGTGTTTTGAATGTTTTTTTCATGTGCATAATATGACACCAGCAGACCCCTAGTTGGGGAGATATAGCCATTTTAGTGTTTTGATTGTTTTCTTTCTGGTGCATAAAATGACCCACGCAGACCCCTAGCTCAGGAGATATAACCATTTTTGTGTTTTGAATGGTTTTTTTTCCTGCTGCATTAAATGACCCCCGCAGACGCCCAGTTTAGGAGATATAGCCATTTTAGTGTTTTGAATGTTTTTTTCTGGTGCATAAAATGACACCCGCAGACCCCTAGTTTAATAGATATAGCCATTTTATTTTTTTAAATTTTTTTTTCAGGTGCATAATATGACACCAGCAGACCCCTAGTTGAGGAGATACAGCCATTTTAGTGTTTTGATTTTTTTTTTCTGGTGCATAAAATAACCCCCACAGACCCCGAGTTTAGGAGATGTAGCCATTTTAGTGTTTTGAATTGTTTTTTTCTGGTGCATAATATGACCCCCGCAGACCCCTAGTTTAGGAGAGATAACCATTTTAGTGTTTTGAATTTTTTTTTCTGGTGCATAAAATGACCCCCGCAGACCACTACTTTAGGAGATGTAGCCATTTTAGTGTTTTGAATTTTTTTTTTCTGGTGCATAATATGACGCCAGCAGACCCCTAGTTTAGGAGAGATAACGATTTTAGTGTTTTGAATTTTTTTTTCTGGTGCATAAAATGACCCCCGCAGACCACTAGTTTGGGAGAGATAGCCATTTAAGTGTTTTGATTTTTTTTTCTGGTGCACAAAATGACCCCCGCAGACCACCAGTTCAGGAGATATAACCATTTTAGTGTTTTAAATGTTTTTTCTGGTGCATCATATGACACCTGAAAACCCCTAGTTTAGGTGATATAGCCATTTTGGTGTTTTGAATGTTTTTTTTCTGGTGCATAAAATGACCCCGCAGACCCCTAGTTTAGGTGATATAGCCATTTTAGTGTTTTGAATGTTTTCTTCTGATGCATAAAATGACCCCCGCAGACCCCCAGTTTAATAGATATAGCCATTTTAGTGTTTTTAGTGTTTTGAATGTTTTTTTCTGGTGCATAATATGACACCAGCAGACCCCTAGTTGAGGAAATACAGCCATTTTAGTGTTTTGAATTTTTTTTTTCTGGTGCATAATATGACCCCAGCAGACCCCTAGTTTAGGAGAGATAACCATTTTAGTGTTTTGAATTGTCTTTTCTGGTGCATAATATGACCCCCGCAGACGACTAGTTTAGGAGATATAGATATTTTAGTGTTTTGATTTTTTTTTTCTAAGCATAAAATGACCCCCGCAGACCACTACTTTAGGAGATATAGCCATTTTAGTGTTTTGAATTTTTTTTTCTGGTGCATAATATGACCCCCGCAGACGACTAGTTTAGGAGATATAGATATTTTAGTGTTTTGAGTTTTTTTTTTCTAAGCATAAAATGACCCCCGCAGACCCCTAGTTTAGGAGAGATAGCCATTTAAGTGTTTTGATTTTTTTTTTCTGGTGCACAAAATGACCCCCGAAGACCACCAGTTCAGGAGATATAACCATTTTAGTGTGTTAAATGTTTTTTTTCTGGTGCATCACATGACACCTGAAAACCCCTAGTTTAGGTGATATAGCCATTTTGGTGTTTTGTATATTTTTTTCTGGTGCATAATATGATCCCCGCAGACGACTAATTTAGGAGATATAGCCACTTTAGTGTTTGAATGTTTTTTTTCTGCTGCATAATATAACCCCAGCAGACCCCTAGTTGAGGATGTATAGGCATTTTAGTGTTTTGAATGTTTTTTTCTGGTGCATAATATGACCCCCGCAGACGCCTAGTTTAGGAGATATAGCCATTTTAGTGTTCTGAATTTTTTTTTTCTGGTGTACAATATGACTCCCGCAAACGCCTAGTTTAGGGGATATAGCCACTTTAGTGTTTTGAATGTTTTTTTTCTGGTGCATAATATAACCCCAGCAGACCCCTTGTTGAGGATATATAGGCATTTTAGTGTTTTGAATGTTTTTTTCTGGTGCATAATATGACCCCCGCAGACCCCTAGTTTAGGAGATATAGCCATTTTAGTGTTTTGAATTTGTTTTTTTTTTGGTGTACAAAATGACTCACGCAGACGCCTAGTTTAGGAGATATACCCATTTTAGAGTTTTGAATTTTTTTTTTTCTGGTGCATAATATAACCCTCGCAGACGCCTAGTTTAGGAGATATAGCCATTTTGGTGTTTTAAATGTTTTTTTCTGGTGCATCATATGACCCCCGCAGACCCCTAGTTTAATAGATATAGCCATTTTAGTGTTTTTAGAGTTTTGAATGTTTTTTTCTGGTGCATAATATGACACCAGCAGACCCCTAGTTGAGGAGATACAGCCATTTTAGTGTTTTGATTTTTTTTTTCTGGTGCATAAAATAACCCCCGCAGACCCCGAGTTTAGGAGATGTATCCATTTTAGTGTGTTGAATTTTTTTTTTCTGGTGCATAATATGACCCCCGCAGACCCCTACTTTAGGAGATATAGCCATTTTAGTGTTTTGAATTTTTTTTTGTGGTACATAATATGACCCCCGCAGACGACTAGTTTAATAGATATAGCCATTTTAGTGTTTTGAATGTTTTTTTCTGGTGCATAATATGACACCAGCGATCCCCTAGTTGAGGAGATATAGCCATTTTAGTATTTTGATTGTTTTTTTTCTGGTGCATAAAATGACCCACGCAGACCCCTAGCTCAGGAGATATAACCATTTTTGTGTTTTGAATGGTTTTTTTTCCTGCTGCATTAAATTACCACCCTAGACGCAGAGTTTAGGAGATATAGCCATTTTAGTGTTTTGAATGTTTTTTTCTGGTGCATAATATGAACCCCGCAGACGACTGGTTCAGGAGATATAACCATTTTTGTGTTTTGAATGGTTTTTTTTGAATGTTTTTTTCTGGTGCATAAAATGAACCCCGCAGACCGCCAGTTCAGGAGATTAGCCATTTTAGTGTTTTAAATGTTTTTTTCTGGTGCATCATATGACCCCTGCGAACCCCTAGTTTAGGTGATATAGCCATTTTAGTGTTTTGAATGTTTTTTTCTGGTGCATAATATGACACCTGCAGACGCCTAGTTTAGGAGATATAGCCATTTCAGTGTTTTGAATGTTTTTTTCTGGTGCATAATATGACCACCGCAGACGCCTAGTTTAGGAGATATAGCCATTTTAGTGTTTTGAATATTTTTTTCTGGTGCATAATATGACCCCGCTGACGACTAGTTTAGGAGATATAGCCATTTTAGTGTTTTGAATGTTTTTTTCTGGTGCATAATATGACACCAGCAGACCCCTAGTTGAGGATATATAGCCATTTAAGTGTTTTAATGTTTTTTTCTGGTGCATAATATGACCCCCGCAGACCCCTGGTTTAGGAGATGTAGCCATTTTAGTGTTTTGAATTTTTTTTTTCTGGTGTACAAAATGATTCACGCAGACGCCTAGTTTAGGGGATATAGCCATTTTAGTGTTTAGAATGTTTTTTTCTGGTGCATAATATGACCCCCGCAGATGACTAGTTTAGGAGATATAGCCATTTTCGTGTTTTGAATGTTTTTTTTTCCTGCTGCATAAAATGACCCCCGCAGACGCCTAGTTTAGGAGATATAGCCATTTCAGTGTTTTGAATTTTTTTTTTCTGGTGCATAATATGACCCCCGCACACGACTAGTTCAGGAGATATTGCCATTTCTGTGTTTTGAATTTTTTTTTCTGGTGCATAATATGACCCCCGCAGACGACTAGTTTAGGAGATATAGCCATTTTTGTGTTTTGAATGTTTTTTTTTCCTGCTGCATAAAATGACCCCCGCAGACGACTAGTTCAGGAGATATAGCCATTTTGTGCTGGGATTTTTTTTTTTCTGATTTTGAATTTTTTTTTTTCGGGTGCGTAAAATGACCCCCGCAGACCGCTAGTTTAGGAGATATAGCCATTTTAGTGTTTTGAATGTTTTTTTCTGGTGCATATTATGACACCTGCAGACGCCTAGTTTAGGAGATATAGCCATTTCAGTGTTTTGAATGTTTTTTTCTGGTGCATCATATGACCACCGCAGACGCCTAGTTTAGGAGATATAGCCATTTTAGTGTTTTGAATATTTTTTTCTGGTGCATAATATGACCCCCGCAGACGACTAGTTTAGAAGTTATAGCCATTTTAGTGTTTTGAATGTTTTTTTCAGGTGCATAATATGACACCAGCAGACCCCTAGTTGAGGAGATATAGCCATTTTAGTGTTTTGATTGTTTTTTTTCTGGTGCATAAAATGACCCACGCAGACCCCTAGCTCAGGAGATATAACCATTTTTGTGTTTTGAATGATTTTTTTTCCTGCTGCATGAAATTACCCCCCCAGACGCCCAGTTTAGGAGATATAGCCATTTTAGTGTTTTGAATATTTTTTTCTGGTGCATAATATGACCCCCACAGACGACTAGTTTAGGAGTTATAGCCCTTTTAGTGTTTTGAATGTTTTTTTCTGGTGCATAATATGACACCTGCAGACGCCAAGTTTAGGAGATATAACCATTTTAGTGTTTTGAATATTTTTTTCTGGTGCATAATATGACCCCCGCAGACGACTAGTTTAGAAGTTGTAGCCATTTTAGTGTTTTGAATGTTTTTTTCAGGTGCATAATATGACACCAGCAGAATCCTCGTTGAGGAGTATAGCCATTTTAGTGTTTTGATTGTTTTTTTTCTGGTGCATAAAATGACCCACGCAGACCCCTAGCTCAGGAGATATAACCATTTTTGTGTTTTGAATGGTTTTTTTTCCTGCTGCATGAAATTACCCCCAGACGCCCAGTTTAGGAGATATAGCCATTTTAGTGTTTTGAATATTTTTTTCTGGTGCATAATATGACCCCCGCAGACGACTAGTTTAGGAGTTATAGCCATTATAGTGTTTTGAATGTTTTTTTCATGTGCATAATATGACACCAGCAGACCCCTAGTTGGGGAGATATAGCCATTTTAGTGTTTTGATTGTTTTCTTTCTGGTGCATAAAATGACCCACGCAGACCCCTAGCTCAGGAGATATAACCATTTTTGTGTTTTGAATGGTTTTTTTTCCTGCTGCATTAAATGACCCCCGCAGACGCCCAGTTTAGGAGATATAGCCATTTTAGTGTTTTGAATGTTTTTTTCTGGTGCATAAAATGACACCCGCAGACCCCTAGTTTAATAGATATAGCCATTTTAGTGTTTTGAATGTTTTTTTCAGGTGCATAATATGACACCAGCAGACCCCTAGTTGAGGAGATACAGCCATTTTAGTGTTTTGATTTTTTTTTTCTGGTGCATAAAATAACCCCCACAGACCCCGAGTTTAGGAGATGTAGCCATTTTAGTGTTTTGAATTGTTTTTTTCTGGTGCATAATATGACCCCCGCAGACCCCTAGTTTAGGAGAGATAACCATTTTAGTGTTTTGAATTTTTTTTTCTGGTGCATAAAATGACCCCCGCAGACCACTACTTTAGGAGATGTAGCCATTTTAGTGTTTTGAATTTTTTTTTTCTGGTGCATAATATGACGCCAGCAGACCCCTAGTTTAGGAGAGATAACGATTTTAGTGTTTTGAATTTTTTTTTCTGGTGCATAAAATGACCCCCGCAGACCACTAGTTTGGGAGAGATAGCCATTTAAGTGTTTTGATTTTTTTTTCTGGTGCACAAAATGACCCCCGCAGACCACCAGTTCAGGAGATATAACCATTTTAGTGTTTTAAATGTTTTTTCTGGTGCATCATATGACACCTGAAAACCCCTAGTTTAGGTGATATAGCCATTTTGGTGTTTTGAATGTTTTTTTTCTGGTGCATAAAATGACCCCGCAGACCCCTAGTTTAGGTGATATAGCCATTTTAGTGTTTTGAATGTTTTCTTCTGATGCATAAAATGACCCCCGCAGACCCCCAGTTTAATAGATATAGCCATTTTAGTGTTTTTAGTGTTTTGAATGTTTTTTTCTGGTGCATAATATGACACCAGCAGACCCCTAGTTGAGGAAATACAGCCATTTTAGTGTTTTGAATTTTTTTTTTCTGGTGCATAATATGACCCCAGCAGACCCCTAGTTTAGGAGAGATAACCATTTTAGTGTTTTGAATTGTCTTTTCTGGTGCATAATATGACCCCCGCAGACGACTAGTTTAGGAGATATAGATATTTTAGTGTTTTGATTTTTTTTTTCTAAGCATAAAATGACCCCCGCAGACCACTACTTTAGGAGATATAGCCATTTTAGTGTTTTGAATTTTTTTTTCTGGTGCATAATATGACCCCCGCAGACGACTAGTTTAGGAGATATAGATATTTTAGTGTTTTGAGTTTTTTTTTTCTAAGCATAAAATGACCCCCGCAGACCCCTAGTTTAGGAGAGATAGCCATTTAAGTGTTTTGATTTTTTTTTTCTGGTGCACAAAATGACCCCCGAAGACCACCAGTTCAGGAGATATAACCATTTTAGTGTGTTAAATGTTTTTTTTCTGGTGCATCACATGACACCTGAAAACCCCTAGTTTAGGTGATATAGCCATTTTGGTGTTTTGTATATTTTTTTCTGGTGCATAATATGATCCCCGCAGACGACTAATTTAGGAGATATAGCCACTTTAGTGTTTTGAATGTTTTTTTTCTGCTGCATAATATAACCCCAGCAGACCCCTAGTTGAGGATGTATAGGCATTTTAGTGTTTTGAATGTTTTTTTCTGGTGCATAATATGACCCCCGCAGACGCCTAGTTTAGGAGATATAGCCATTTTAGTGTTCTGAATTTTTTTTTTCTGGTGTACAATATGACTCCCGCAAACGCCTAGTTTAGGGGATATAGCCACTTCAGTGTTTTGAATGTTTTTTTTCTGGTGCATAATATAACCCCAGCAGACCCCTTGTTGAGGATATATAGGCATTTTAGTGTTTTGAATGTTTTTTTCTGGTGCATAATATGACCCCCGCAGACCCCTAGTTTAGGAGATATAGCCATTTTAGTGTTTTGAATTTGTTTTTTTTTTGGTGTACAAAATGACTCACGCAGACGCCTAGTTTAGGAGATATACCCATTTTAGAGTTTTGAATTTTTTTTTTTCTGGTGCATAATATAACCCTCGCAGACGCCTAGTTTAGGAGATATAGGCATTTTGGTGTTTTAAATGTTTTTTTCTGGTGCATCATATGACCCCCGCAGACCCCTAGTTTAATAGATATAGCCATTTTAGTGTTTTTAGAGTTTTGAATGTTTTTTTCTGGTGCATAATATGACACCAGCAGACCCCTAGTTGAGGAGATACAGCCATTTTAGTGTTTTGATTTTTTTTTTCTGGTGCATAAAATAACCCCCGCAGACCCCGAGTTTAGGAGATGTATCCATTTTAGTGTGTTGAATTTTTTTTTTCTGGTGCATAATATGACCCCCGCAGACCCCTACTTTAGGAGATATAGCCATTTTAGTGTTTTGAATTTTTTTTTGTGGTACATAATATGACCCCCGCAGACGACTAGTTTAATAGATATAGCCATTTTAGTGTTTTGAATGTTTTTTTCTGGTGCATAATATGACACCAGCGATCCCCTAGTTGAGGAGATATAGCCATTTTAGTATTTTGATTGTTTTTTTTCTGGTGCATAAAATGACCCACGCAGACCCCTAGCTCAGGAGATATAACCATTTTTGTGTTTTGAATGGTTTTTTTTCCTGCTGCATTAAATTACCACCCTAGACGCCCAGTTTAGGAGATATAGCCATTTTAGTGTTTTGAATGTTTTTTTCTGGTGCATAATATGAACCCCGCAGACGACTGGTTCAGGAGATATAACCATTTTTGTGTTTTGAATGGTTTTTTTTGAATGTTTTTTTCTGGTGCATAAAATGAACCCCGCAGACCGCCAGTTCAGGAGATTAGCCATTTTAGTGTTTTAAATGTTTTTTTCTGGTGCATCATATGACCCCTGCGAACCCCTAGTTTAGGTGATATAGCCATTTTAGTGTTTTGAATGTTTTTTTCTGGTGCATAATATGACACCTGCAGACGCCTAGTTTAGGAGATATAGCCATTTCAGTGTTTTGAATGTTTTTTTCTGGTGCATAATATGACCACCGCAGACGCCTAGTTTAGGAGATATAGCCATTTTAGTGTTTTGAATATTTTTTTCTGGTGCATAATATGACCCCGCTGACGACTAGTTTAGGAGATATAGCCATTTTAGTGTTTTGAATGTTTTTTTCTGGTGCATAATATGACACCAGCAGACCCCTAGTTGAGGAGATATAGCCATTTTAGTGTTTTGATTGTTTTTTTTCTGGTGCATAAAATAACCCCCGCAGACCACCAGTTCAGGAGATATAACCATTTTAGTGTTTTAAATGTTTTCTTCTGGTGCATCATATGACACCTGAAAACCCCTAGTTTAGGTGATAAAGCCATTTTGGTGTTTTGAATGTTTTTTTTCTGGTGCATAAAATGACCCCCGCAGACCCTTAGTTTTGGAGATACAGCGATTTTAGTGTTTTGATTTTTTTTTTCTGGTGCATAATATGACCCCCGCAGACCCCTAGTTTAGGAGAGATAACCATTTTAGTGTTTTGAATTGTCTTTTCTGGTGCATAATATGATCCCCGCAGACGACTAGTTTAGGAGATATAGATATTTTAGTGTTTTGATTTTTTTTTTTTAAGCATAAAATGACCCCCGCAGACCCCTACTTTAGGAGATATAGCCATTTTAGTGTTTTGAATTTTTTTTTCTGGTGCATAATATGACCCCCGCAGACGACTAGTTTAGGAGATATAGATATTTTAGTGTTTTGAGTTTTTTTTTTCTAAGCATAAAATGACCCCCGCAGACCCCTAGTTTAGGAGAGATAGCCATTTAAGTGTTTTGATTTTTTTTTTCTGGTGCACAAAATGACCCCCGAAGACCACCAGTTCAGGAGATATAACCATTTTAGTGTGTTAAATGTTTTTTTTCTGGTGCATCACATGACACCTGAAAACCCCTAGTTTAGGTGATGTAGCCATTTTGGTGTTTTGTATATTTTTTTCTGGTGCATAATATGATCCCCGCAGACGACTAATTTAGGAGATATAGCCACTTTAGTGTTTTGAATGTTTTTTTTCTGCTGCATAATATAACCCCAGCAGACCCCTAGTTGAGGATGTATAGGCATTTTAGTGTTTTGAATGTTTTTTTCTGGTGCATAATATGACCCCCGCAGACGCCTAGTTTAGGAGATATAGCCATTTTAGTGTTCTGAATTTTTTTTTTCTGGTGTACAATATGACTCCCGCAAACGCCTAGTTTAGGGGATATAGCCACTTTAGTGTTTTGAATGTTTTTTTTCTGGTGCATAATATAACCCCAGCAGACCCCTTGTTGAGGATATATAGGCATTTTAGTGTTTTGAATGTTTTTTTCTGGTGCATAATATGACCCCCGCAGACCCCTAGTTTAGGAGATATAGCCATTTTAGTGTTTTGAATTTGTTTTTTTTTTGGTGTACAAAATGACTCACGCAGACGCCTAGTTTAGGAGATATACCCATTTTAGAGTTTTGAATTTTTTTTTTTCTGGTGCATAATATAACCCTCGCAGACGCCTAGTTTAGGAGATATAGCCATTTTGGTGTTTTAAATGTTTTTTTCTGGTGCATCATATGACCCCCGCAGACCCCTAGTTTAATAGATATAGCCATTTTAGTGTTTTTAGAGTTTTGAATGTTTTTTTCTGGTGCATAATATGACACCAGCAGACCCCTAGTTGAGGAGATACAGCCATTTTAGTGTTTTGATTTTTTTTTTCTGGTGCATAAAATAACCCCCGCAGACCCCGAGTTTAGGAGATGTATCCATTTTAGTGTGTTGAATTTTTTTTTTCTGGTGCATAATATGACCCCCGCAGACCCCTACTTTAGGAGATATAGCCATTTTAGTGTTTTGAATTTTTTTTTGTGTTACATAATATGACCCCCGCAGACGACTAGTTTAATAGATATAGCCATTTTAGTGTTTTGAATGTTTTTTTCTGGTGCATAATATGACACCAGCGATCCCCTAGTTGAGGAGATATAGCCATTTTAGTATTTTGATTGTTTTTTTTCTGGTGCATAAAATGACCCACGCAGACCCCTAGCTCAGGAGATATAACCATTTTTGTGTTTTGAATGGTTTTTTTTCCTGCTGCATTAAATTACCACCCTAGACGCCCAGTTTAGGAGATATAGCCATTTTAGTGTTTTGAATGTTTTTTTCTGGTGCATAATATGAACCCCGCAGACGACTGGTTCAGGAGATATAACCATTTTTGTGTTTTGAATGGTTTTTTTTGAATGTTTTTTTCTGGTGCATAAAATGAACCCCGCAGACCGCCAGTTCAGGAGATTAGCCATTTTAGTGTTTTAAGTGTTTTTTTCTGGTGCATCATATGACCCCTGCGAACCCCTAGTTTAGGTGATATAGCCATTTTAGTGTTTTGAATGTTTTTTTCTGGTGCATAATATGACACCTGCAGACGCCTAGTTTAGGAGATATAGCCATTTCAGTGTTTTGAATGTTTTTTTCTGGTGCATAATATGACCACCGCAGACGCCTAGTTTAGGAGATATAGCCATTTTAGTGTTTTGAATATTTTTTTCTGGTGCATAATATGACCCCGCTGACGACTAGTTTAGGAGATATAGCCATTTTAGTGTTTTGAATGTTTTTTTCTGGTGCATAATATGACACCAGCAGACCCTTAGTTGAGGAGATATAGCCATTTTAGTGTTTTGATTGTTTTTTTTCTGGTGCATAAAATAACCCCCGCAGACCACCAGTTCAGGAGATATAACCATTTTAGTGTTTTAAATGTTTTCTTCAGGTGCATCATATGACACCTGAAAACCCCTAGTTTAGGTGATAAAGCCATTTTGGTGTTTTGAATGTTTTTTTTCTGGTGCATAAAATGACCCCCGCAGACCCTTAGTTTTGGAGATACAGCGATTTTAGTGTTTTGATTTTTTTTTTCTGGTGCATAAAATGACCCCGCAGACCCCTATTTTAGGTGATATAGCCATTTTTGTGTTTTGAATGTTTTTTTCTGGTGCATAATATGACCCCCGCAGATGACTAGTTTTGGAGATATAGCCATTTTAGTGTTTTGAATATTTTTTTCTGATGCATAAAATGACCCCCGCAGACCAATAGTTTAATAGATATAGCCATTTTAGTGTTTTTAGTGTTTTGAATGTTTTTTTCTGGTGCATAATATGACGCCCGCAGAAGCCTAATTTAGGAGATATAGCCATTTTAGTGTTTTGAATATTTTTTTCTTGTGCATCATATGACACCTGAAAACCCCTAGTTTAGGTGATATAGCCATTTTTTTGTTTTGAATGTTTTTTTTCTGGTGCATAAAATGACCCCCGCAGACCCTTAGTTTTGGAGATACAACGATTTTAGTGTTTTGATTTTTTTTTCTGGTGCAAAAAATGACCCCCGCAGACCACCAGTTCAGGGGATATAACCATTTTAGTGTTTTAAATGTTTTTTTCTGGTGCATCATATGACACCTGAAAACCCCTAGTTTATGTGATATAGCCATTTTGGTTTTTTGAATGTTTTTTTTCTGGTGGATAAAATGACCCCCGCAGACCCCTAGTTGAGGAGATACAACGATTTTAGTGTTTTAATTTTTTTTTTCTGCTGCATAAAATGACCCCGCAGACCCCTAGTTTAGGTGATATAGCCATTTTAGTGTTTTGAATGTTTTTTTCTGGTGCATAATATGACCCCCGCAGATGACTAGTTTAGGAGATATAGCCATTTCAGTGTTTTGAATGTTTTTTTCTGGTGCATAATATGACCACCGCAGACGCCTAGTTTAGGAGATATAGCCATTTTAGTGTTTTGAATATTTTTTTCTGGTGCATAATATGACCCCGCTGACGACTAGTTTAGGAGATATAGCCATTTTAGTGTTTTGAATGTTTTTTTCTGGTGCATAATATGACACCAGCAGACCCCTAGTTGAGGAGATATAGCCATTTTAGTGTTTTGATTGTTTTTTTTCTGGTGCATAAAATGACCCCCGCAGACCACCAGTTCAGGAGATATAACCATTTTAGTGTTTTAAATGTTTTCTTCTGGTGCATCATATGACACCTGAAAACCCCTAGTTTAGGTGATAAAGCCAATTTGGTGTTTTGAATGTTTTTTTTCTGGTGCATAAAATGACCCCCGCAGACCCTTAGTTTTGGAGATACAGCGATTTTAGTGTTTTGATTTTTTTTTTCTGGTGGATAAAATGACCCCGCAAACCCCTATTTTAGGTGATATAGCCATTTTAGTGTTTTGAATGTTTTTTTCTGGTGCATAATATGACCCCCGCAGATGACTAGTTTTGGTGATATAGCCATTTTAGTGTTTTGAATATTTTTTTCTGATGCATAAAATGACCCCCGCAGACCCCCAGTTTAATAGATATAGCCATTTTAGTGTTTTTAGTGTTTTGAATGTTTTTTTCTGGTGCATAATATGACGCCCGCAGAAGCCTAGTTTAGGAGATATAGCCATTTTAGTGTTTTGAATATTTTTTTCTGCTGCATCATATGACACCTGAAAACCCCTAGTTTAGGTGATATAGCCATTTTGGTGTTTTGAATGTTTTTTTCTGGTGCATAATATGACCCCCGCAAATGACTAGTTTAGGAGATATAGCCATTTTAGTGTTTTGAATATTTTTTTCTGGTACATAATATGACCACCGCAGACGACTAGTTTAGGAGATATAGATATTTTAGTGTTTTGAGTTTTTTTTTTCTAAGCATAAAATGACCCCCGCAGACCCCTAGTTTAGGAGAGATAGCCATTTAAGTGTTTTAAATGTTTTTTTCTGGTGCTTCATATGACCCCTGAAAACCCCTAGTTTAGGTGATATAGCCATTTTGGTGTTTTGAATGTTTTTTTTCTGGTGCATAAAATGACCCCGCAGACCCCTAGTTTAGGTGATATAAAAATTTTAGTGTTTTGAATGTTTTTTTCTGGTGCATAATATGACCCCCGCAGATGACTAGTTTAGGAGATATAGCCATTTTAGTGTTTTGAATATTTTTTTCTGATGCATAAAATGACCCCCGCAGACCCCTAGTTTAATAGATATAGCCATTTTAGTGTTTTGAATGTTTTTTTCTGGTGCATAATATGACCCCCGCAGACCCCCAGTTTAGGAGATATAGCCATTTTAGTGTTTTGAATATATTTTTTTTCTGGTGTACAAAATGACTCACGCAGACGCCTAGTTTAGGGGATATAGCCATTTTAGTGTTTTGAATTTTTTTTTCTGGTGCATAATACGACCCCCGCAGACCCCTGGCTTAGGAGATTTTAGATTTAGCCATTTTAGTGTTTTGAATGTTTTTTGTCTGGAGCATAATATAACACCAACAGACCACTAGCTGAGGAGATATAGCCATTTTAGTGTTTTGAATGTTTTTTTCTGGTGCATCATATGACCCCTTCAAACCCCTAGTTTAGGTGATATCGCCATTTTTGTGTTTTGAATGTTTTTTTCTGGTGCATAATATGACCCCTGCAGACGACTAGTTTAGGAAATATAGATATTTTAGTGTTTTGAATTTTTTTTTTTCTGGTGTACAGTATGACTCACGCAGACGCCTAGTTTAGGGGATATAGCCATTTTAGTGTTTTGAATTTTTTTTTCTGGTGCATAATACGACCCCCGCAGACCCCTGGCTTAGGAGATTTTAGATTTAGCCATTTTAGTGTTTTGAATGTTTTTTGTCTGGAGCATAATATAACACCAACAGACCTCTAGCTGAGGAGATATAGCCATTTTAGTGTTTTGAATGTTTTTTCCTGGTGCATCATTAGACCCCTGCAAACCCCTAGTTTAGGTGATATAGCCATTTTTGTGTTTTGAATGTTTTTTTCTGGTGCATAATATGACCCCCGCAGACGACTAGTTTAGAAGATATAGATATTTTAGTGTTTTGAATGTTTTTTTCTGGTGCATCATATGACCCCTGCAAACCCCTAGTTTAGGTGATATAGCCATTTTTGTGTTTTGAATGTTTTTTTCTGGTGCATAATATGACCCCCGCAGACGACTAGTTTAGGAGATATAGATATTTTAGTGTTTTGATTTTTTTTTTCTAAGCATAAAATGACCCCCACAGACCTCTAGTTTAGGAGATATAGCCATTTTAGTGTTTTGAATTTTTCTTTCTGGTGCATAATATGACCCCCGCAGACGACTAGTTTAGGAGATATAGATATTTTAGTGTTTTGAATTTTTTTTTTCTAAGCATAAAATGACCCCCGCAGATCCCCAGTTTAGGAGAGATAGCCATTTAAGTGTTTTGATTTTTTTTTCTATTGCACAAAATGACCCCCGCAGACCACCAGTTCAGGAGATATAACCATTTTAGTGTTTTAAATGTTTTTTCTGGTGCATCATATGACACCTGAAAACCCCTAGTTTAGGTGATATAGCCATTTTAGTGTTTTGAATGTTTTTTTTCTGGTGCGTAAAATGACCCCCGCAGACCCTTAGTTTTGGAGATACAGCGATTTTAGTGTTTTGATTTTTTTTTCTGGTGCATAAAATGACCCCGCAGAACCCTAGTTTAGGAGATATAGCCATTTTAGTGTTTTGAATTTTTCTTTCTGGTGCATAATATGACCCCCGCAGACGACTAGTTTAGGAGATATAGATATTTTAGTGTTTTGATTTTTTTTTTCTAAGCATAAAATGACCCCCACAGACCTCTAGTTTAGGAGATATAGCCATTTTAGTGTTTTGAATTTTTCTTTCTGGTGCATAATATGACCCCCGCAGACGACTAGTTTAGGAGATATAGATATTTTAGTGTTTTGAATTTTTTTTCTCTAAGCATAAAATGACCCCCGCAGATCCCCAGTTTAGGAGAGATAGCCATTTAAGTGTTTTGATTTTTTTTTCTATTGCACAAAATGACCCCCGCAGACCACCAGTTCAGGAGATATAACCATTTTAGTGTGTTAAATGTTTTTTTCTGGTGCATCATATGACACCTGAAAACCCCTAGTTTAGGTGATATAGCCATTTTTGTGTTTTGAATGTTTTTTTCTGGTGCATAATATGACCCCCGCAGACGACTAGTTTAGGAAATATAGATATTTTAGTGTTTTGAATTTTTTTTTTTCTGGTGTACAGTATGACTCACGCAGACGCCTAGTTTAGGGGATATAGCCATTTTAGTGTTTTGAATTTTTTTTTCTGGTGCATCATATGACCCCTGCAAACCCCTAGTTTAGGTGATATAGCCATTTTAGTGTTTTGAATGTTTTTTTCTGGTGCATAATATGACCCCCGCAGACGACTAGTTTAGGAAATATAGATATTTTAGTGTTTTGAATTTTTTTTTTCTGGTGTACAGTATGACTCACGCAGACGCCTAGTTTAGGGGATATAGCCATTTTAGTGTTTTGAATTTTTTTTTCTGGTGCATAATATGACCCCCGCAGACCCCTGGTTTAGGAGATATAACCATTTTAGTGTTTTGAATGTTTTTTTCTGTTGCATAAAATGACCCCCGCAGACCCCTAGTTTAATAGATATAGCCATTTTAGTGTTTTTAGTGTTTTGAATGGTTTTTTCTGGTGCATATTATGATCCCCGCAGACCCCTAGTTTAGGAGATATAGCCATTTTAGTATTTTGAATTTATTTTTTTTCTGGTGTACAAAATGACTCACGCAGACGCCTAGTTTAGGGGATATAGCCATTTTAGTGTTTTGAATTTTTTTTTCTGGTGCATAATACGACCCCCGCAGACCCCTGGCTTATTAGATTTTAGATTTAGCCATTTTAGTGTTTTGAATGTTTTTTTTCTGGAGCATAATATAACACCAACAGACCACTAGCTGAGGAGATATAGCCATTTTAGTGTTTTGAATGTTTTTTTCTGGTGCATCATATGACCCCTGCAAACCCCTAGTTTAGGTGATATAGCCATTTTTGTGTTTTGAATGTTTTTTTCTGGTGCATAATATGACCCCCGCAGAGGACTAGTTTAGGAGATATAGATATTTTAGTGTTTTGATTTTTTTTTTCTAAGCATAAAATGACCCCCGCAGACCTCTAGTTTAGGAGATATAGGCATTTTAGTGTTTTGAATTTTTCTTTCTGGTGCATAATATGACCCCCGCAGACGACTAGTTTAGGAGATATAGATATTTTAGTGTTTTGAATTTTTTTTTTCTAAGCATAAAATGACCGCCGCAGATCCCTAGTTTAGGAGAGATAGCCATTTAAGTGTTTTGATTTTTTTTTCTATTGCACAAAATGACCCCCGCAGACCACCAGTTCAGGAGATATAACCATTTTAGCGTTTTAAATGTTTTTTTCTGGTGCATCATATGACACCTGAAAACCCCTAGTTTAGGTGATATAGCCATTTTAGTGTTTTGAATGTTTTTTTTCTGGGGCGTAAAATGACCCCCGCAGAACCCTAGTTTAGGAGATATAGCCATTTTAGTGTTTTGAATATATTTAGTTTGAGTCCAGCCTTATGAAGCCTTTCAAAAGCTGCGCGAACTCGTTCGTTATGCTTCCTTAGATTAGGAGCCGAAATTATAACGTCATCTAAAAAGTTTACTACAAATTCTATGCCACGTAACACCTTTTCGATTTCCCGTTGAAAAATTCCCGTGGCTGGCTTTATGCCAAAAGGCGATCTATTCATTAAGAAGTTGCTAATGTGTGTACTGCACGTAACCAATCTTTTTAAGACTCATCTAATTCTATCTGATTATAGGCATTGGCTAAATCTATTTTTGAAAAAACTCGTCCATCTTTGATATCGTTCATTATATCGGTTATTCACGGTAAAGGATGATTCGTGTCTTTCAAAAACTTATTGACCGTAATTTTGTAATCTGCGCAAATTCGTATTTTCCCGTTTTCTTTCAAAATTGGCACAAGAGGCGCACCCCACTGTGTGCTTTCGGTTTTCGTAATAACTCCGCGATTGACTAAATCGTGTATTTGATTTTCCACTTCTTCCCTGAACGCAAATGGAATCGGGCGTGCTTTAACAAAAATTGGTTTGACATTATTGTCCACTTCAAGACTAACTTTACAATATTTTAATTTACCGTAATCGTTCGAAAAAAGTGAATTGTAATCTTTTAAACGATCGTCATCTGAGACCAACGTGTTAATGTGAATTCGTTTAATTTGAAAAACTTTAAAGAAATCTCTTCCAACTATGGGACTTTCCCCTCTATCAATAACTAAAAGCTTAAAATCTCTTATAATATTATTGTAGTTGATATAACAAAATAACGAACCTTTTACCGCTAACATATTTTTACCGTAACCAGAAATACTGGTATAATCTCTTTGCAGTCGAACATTACTAAAAAAACGACAATACGTTTCCCAAGGAATAGCTGAAACGGCTGCACCCGTATCAACCTGAAGTTTAAGTTTTTTATCAAATAATTTTAACTCATTGTCGATTGAATCAGTAATGGGTTCGTTATTTTGGATAGTTAAAATGTATTTTGAGGTATTTCTCTTACGTGGACATTTGCACATAGACGCCATGTGCCCAATTCGTTCATAATTGAAGCATGTTACATCTTTGTACTTGCACTGCTGGGGTTTGTGGTTATCGAAACCGCAATGAGGGCATACTTTTAAAGCTGATGTTTCTAAACGGGAGCCCTGTTTGTGTTGTATTTGCCTCCTTTGCTGCCCCGTTCTCTGCTGCTGTTGACCTGTCCTCTGCTGCTGTTGTCTTTTCTGATAGCTCGTTTTAATCGCACAGATATTTTCCACGTGTGCGTTATTTTTGTCGTCGTGTCGTTTTTGGAATTTCTTTGCTGTCTCCAATGCTTTGGTAAGAGTCAGATTTTCATCGTCACATAATTTGTCAAAGACAACACCTGACATTCCAGTGACGAATTTATCCAAAAGCATGCTTTCCAACTGGCTTCCAAATTCACACGTCTTCGCCAAATTACGTAGCCTGATGAGATATTCCTGCGCCGTTTCGTTTTCTGGTGCATAATATGACCCCCGCAGACGACTAGTTTAGGAGATATAGATATTTTAGTGTTTTGATTTTTTTTTTCTAAGCATAAAATGACCCCCGCCGACCACTACTTTAGGAGATGTAGCCATTTTAGTGTTTAGAATTTTTTTTTTCTGGTGCATAATATGACCCCAGCAGACCCCTAGTTTAGGAGAGATAACGATTTTAGTGTTTTGAATTTTTTTTTCTGGTGCATAAAATGACCCCCGCAGACCCGTAGTTTGGGAGAGATAGCCATTTAAGTGTTTTGATTTTTTTTTCTGGGGCACAAAATGACCCCCGCAGACCACCAGTTCATGAGATATAACCATTTTAGTGTTTTAAATGTTTTTTCTGGTGCATCATATGACACCTGAAAACCCCAAGTTTTGAATGTTTTTTTTCTGGTGCATAAAATGACCCCGCAGACCCCTAGTTTAGGTGATATAGCCATTTTAGTGTTTTGAATGTTTTCTTCTGATGCATAAAATGACCCCCGCAGACCCCCAGTTTAATAGATATAGCCATTTTAGTGTTTTTAGTGTTTTGAATGTTTTTTTCTGGTGCATAATATGACACCAGCAGACCCCTAGTTGAGGAGATACAGCCATTTTAGTGTTTTGAATTTTTTTTTTCTGGTGCATGATATGACCCCCGCAGACCCCTAGTTTAGGAGAGATAACCATTTTAGTGTTTTAAATTTTCTTTTCTGGTGCATAATATGACCCCCGCAGACGACTAGTTTAGGAGATATAGATATTTTAGTGTTCTGATTTTTTTTTTCTAAGCATAAAATGACCCCCGCAGACCCCTAGTTTAGGAGAGATAGCCATTTAAGTGGTTTGATTTTTTTTTCTGGTGCACAAAATGACCCCCGCAGACCACCAGTTCAGGAGATATAACCATTTTAGTGTGTTAAATGTTTTTTTCTGGTGCATCATATGACACCTGAAAACCCCTAGTTTAGGTGATATAGCCATTTTGGTGTTTTGTATATTTTTTTCTGGTGCATAATATGATCCCCGCAGACGACTAATTTAGGAGATATAGCCACTTTAGTGTTTTGAATGTTTTTTTTCTGCTGCATAATATAACCCCAGCAGACCACTAGTTGAGGATATATAGGCATTTTAGTGTTTTGAATGTTTTTTTCTGGTGCATAATATGACCCCCGCAGACGCCTAGTTTAGGAGATATAGCCATTTTAGTGTTCTGAATTTTTTTTTTCTGGTGTACAATATAACTCCCGCAAACGCCTAGTTTAGGCGATATAGCCACTTTAGTGTTTTGAATGTTTTTTTTCTGGTGCATAATATAACCCCAGCAGACCCCTAGTTGAGGATATACAGCCATTTTAGTGTTTTGAATTTTTTTTTTCTGGTGCATAATATGACCCCCGCAGACCCCTAGTTTAGGAGAGATAACCATTTTAGTGTTTTGAATTTTCTTTTCTGGTGCATAATATGACCCCCGCAGACGACTAGTTTAGGAGATATAGATATTTTAGTGTTCTGATTTTTTTTTTCTAAGCATAAAATGACCCCCGCAGACCCCTAGTTTAGGAGAGATAGCCATTTAAGTGTTTTGATTTTTTTTTCTGGTGCACAAAATGACCCCCGCAGACCACCAGTTCAGGAGATATAACCATTTTAGTGTGTTAAATGTTTTTTTCTGGTGCATCATATGACACCTGAAAACCCCTAGTTTAGGTGATATAGCCATTTTGGTGTTTTGTATATTTTTTTCTGGTGCATAATATGATCCCCGCAGACGACTAATTTAGGAGATATAGCCACTTTAGTGTTTTGAATGTTTTTTTTCTGCTGCATAATATAACCCCAGCAGACCACTAGTTGAGGATATATAGGCATTTTAGTGTTTTGAATGTTTTTTTCTGGTGCATAATATGACCCCCGCATAATATGACGCCTAGTTTAGGAGATATAGCCATTTTAGTGTTCTGAATTTTTTTTTTCTGGTGTACAATATAACTCCCGCAAACGCCTAGTTTAGGGGATATAGCCACTTTAGTGTTTTGAATGTTTTTTTTCTGGTGCATAATATAACCCCAGCAGACCCCTAGTTGAGGATATATAGGCATTTTAGTGTTTTGAATGTTTTTTTCTGGTGCATAATATGACCCCCGCAGACCCCTAGTTTAGGAGATATAGCCATTTTAGAGTTTTGAATTTTTTTTTTCTTATGCATAATATGACCCTCGCAGACGCCTAGTTTAGGAGATATAGCCATTTTGGTGTTTTAAATGTTTTTTTCTGGTGCATAATATGACCCCCGCAGACCCCTAGTTTAATAGATATAGCCATTTTAGTGTTTTGAATGTTTTTTTCTGGTGCATAATATGACACCAGCAGACCCCTAGTTGAGGAGATACAGCCATTTTAGTGTTTTGATTTTTTTTTCTGGTGCATAAAATAACCCCCGCAGACCCCGAGTTTAGGAGATGTATCCATTTTAGTGTTTTGAATTTTTTTTTTCTGGTGCATAATATGACCCCCGCAGACCCCTAGTTTAGGAGAGATAACCATTTTAGTGTTTTGAATTTTTTTTTCTGGTGCATAATATGACCCCCGCAGACGACTAGTTTAAGAGATATAGATATTTTAGTGTTTTGATTTTTTTTTTCTAAGCATAAAATGACCCCCGCAGAACCCTAGTTTAGGAGATATAGCCATTTTAGTGTTTTGATTTTTTTTTTCTGGTGCACAAAATGACCCCCGCAGACCACTAGTTCAGGAGATATAACCATTCTAGTGTTTTAAATGTTTTTTTCTGGTGCATCATATGACACCTGAAAACCCTTAGTTTAGGTGATATAGCCATTTTGGTGTTTTGAATGTTTTTTTTCTGGTGCATAAAATGACCCCCGCAGACCCTTAGTTTTGGAGATACAGCGATTTTAGTGTTTTGATTTTTTTTTTCTGGTGCATAAAATGACCCCGCAGACCCCTAGTTTAGGTGATATAGCCATTTTAGTGTTTTGAATGTTTTTTTCTGATGCATAAAATGACCCCCGCAGACCCCTAGTTGAGGATATATAGGCATTTTAGTGTTTTGAATGTTTTTTTCTGGTGCATAATATGACCCCCGCAGACCCCTAGTTTAGGAGATATAGCCATTTTAGAGTTTTGAATTTTTTTTTTCTGGTGCATAATATGACCCTCGCAGACGCCTAGTTTAGGAGATATAGCCATTTTGGTGTTTTAAATGTTTTTTTCTGGTGCATAATATGACCCCCGCAGACCCCTAGTTTAATAGATATAGCCATTTTAGTGTTTTGAATGTTTTTTTCTGGTGCATAATATGACACCAGCAGACCCCTAGTTGAGGAGATACAGCCATTTTAGTGTTTTGATTTTTTTTTCTGGTGCATAAAATAACCCCCGCAGACCCCGAGTTTAGGAGATGTATCCATTTTAGTGTTTTGAATTTTTTTTTTCTGGTGCATAATATGACCCCCGCAGACCCCTAGTTTAGGAGATATAGCCATTTTAGTGTTTTGAATTTTTTTTTCTGGTACATAATATGACCCCCGCAGACGACTAGTTTAGGAGATATAGATATTTTAGTGTTTTGAGTTTTTTTTTTTCTAAGCATAAAATGACCCCCGCAGAACCCTAGTTTAGGAGATATAGCCATTTTAGTGTTTTGATTTTTTTTTTCTGGTGCACAAAATGACCCCCGCAGACCACTAGTTCAGGAGATATAACCATTCTAGTGTTTTAAATGTTTTTTTCTGGTGCATCATATGACACCTGAAAACCCTTAGTTTAGGTGATATAGCCATTTTGGTGTTTTGAATGTTTTTTTTCTGGTGCATAAAATGACCCCCGCAGACCCTTAGTTTTGGAGATACAGCGATTTTAGTGTTTTGATTTTTTTTTTCTGGTGCATAAAATGACCCCGCAGACCCCTAGTTTAGGTGATATAGCCATTTTAGTGTTTTGAATGTTTTTTTCTGATGCATAAAATGACCCCCGCAGACCCCCAGTTTAATAGATATAGCCATTTTAGTGCTTTTAGTGTTTTGAATGTTTTTTTCTGGTGCATAATATGACGCCCGCAGACGCCTAGTTTAGGAGATATAGCCATTTTAGTGTTTTGAATATTTTTTTCTGGTGCATAATATGATCCCCGCAGACGACTAGTTTAGGAGATATAGATATTTTAGTGTTTTGAATTTTTTTTTTCTGGTGCATAATATGACGCCCGCAGACCCCTAGTTTAGGAGATATAGCCATTTTAGTGTTTTGAATGTGTTTTTCAGGTGCATAAAATGACCCCCGCAGACGCCTAGTTTAGGAGATATAGCCATTTTAGTGTTTTGAATATTTTTTTCTGGTGCATAATATGACCCCGCTGACGACTAGTTTAGGAGATATAGCCATTTTAGTGTTTTGAATGTTTTTTTCTGGTGCATAATATGACACCAGCAGACCCCTAGTTGAGGAGATATAGCCATTTTAGTGTTTTGATTGTTTTTTTCTGGTGCATCATATGACCCCTGCGAGCCCCTAGTGTAGGTGATATAGCCATTTTGGTGTTTAGAATGTTTTTTTCTGGTGCATAATATAACACCTGCAGACGCCTAGTTTAGGAGATATAGCCATTTCAGTGTTTTGAATATTTTTTTCTGGTGCATAATATGACCCCGCTGACGACTAGTTTAGGAGATATAGCCATTTTAGTGTTTTGAATGTTTTTTTCTGGTGCATAATATGACACCAGCAGACCCCTAGTTGAGGAGATATAGCCATTTTAGTGTTTTGAATATTTTTTTCTGGTGCATAATATGACCCCGCTGACGACTAGTTTAGGAGATATAGCCATTTTAGTGTTTTGAATGTTTTTTTCTGGTGCATAATATGACACCAGCAGACCCCTAGTTGAGGAGATATAGCCATTTTAGTGTTTTGATTGTTTTTTTCTGGTGCATCATATGACCCCTGCGAGCCCCTAGTGTAGGTGATATAGCCATTTTGGTGTTTAGAATGTTTTTTTCTGGTGCATAATATAACACCTGCAGACGCCTAGTTTAGGAGATATAGCCATTTCAGTGTTTTGAATATTTTTTTCTGGTGCATAATATGACCCCGCTGACGACTAGTTTAGGAGATATAGCCATTTTAGTGTTTTGAATATTTTTTTCTGGTGCATCATATGACACCTGCAAACCCCTAGTTTAGGTGATATAGCCATTTTGGTGTTTTGAATGTTTTTTTTCTGGTGCATAAAATGACCCCCGCAGACCCTTAGTTTTGGAGATACAACGATAATCTGACCCCGCTGACGACTAGTTTAGGAGATATAGCCATTTTAGTGTTTTGAATGTTTTTTTCTGGTGCATAATATGACACCAGCAGACCCCTAGTTGAGGAGATATAGCCATTTTAGTGTTTTGATTGTTTTTTTTCTGGTGCATAAAATGACCCCCACAGACCACCAGTTCAGGAGAAATAACCATTTTAGAGTTTTAAATGTTTTCTTCTGGTGCATCATATGACACCTGAAAACCCCTAGTTTAGGTGATAAAGCCATTTTGGTGTTTTGAATGTTTTTTTTCTGGTGCATAAAATGTCCCCCGCAGACCCTTAGTTTTGGAGATACAGCGATTTTAGTGTTTTGATTTTTTTTTTCTGGAGCATAAAATGACCCCGCAGACCCCTATTTTAGGTGATATAGCCATTTTAGTGTTTTGAATGTTTTTTTCTGGTGCATAATATGACCCCCGCAGATGACTAGTTTTGGATATATAGCCATTTTAGTGTTTTGAATATTTTTTTCTGATGCATAAAATGACCCTCGCAGACCCCTAGTTTAATAGATATAGCCATTTTAGTGTTTTTAGTGTTTTGAATGTTTTTTTCTGGTGCATAATATGACGCCCGCAGAAGCCTAATTTAGGAGATATAGCCATTTTAGTGTTTTGAATATTTTTTTCTGGTGCATCATATGACACCTGAAAACCCCTAGTTTAGGTGATATAGCCATTTTGGTGTTTTGAATGTTTTTTTTCTGGTGGATAAAATGACCCCCGCAGACCCTTAGTTTTGGAGATACAACGATTTTAGTGTTTTGATTTTTTTTTCTGGTGCAAAAAATGACCCCCGCAGACCACCAGTTCAGGGGATATAACCATTTTAGTGTTTTAAATGTTTTTTTCTGGTGCATCATATGACACCTGAAAACCCCTAGTTTATGTGATATAGCCATTTTGGTTTTTTGAATGTTTTTTTTCTGGTGGATAAAATGACCCCCGCAGACCCTTAGTTTTGGAGATACAGCGATTTTAGTGTTTTGATTTTTTTTTTCTGGTGCATAAAATGACCCCGCAGACCCCTAGTTTAGGTGATATAGCCATTTTAGTGTTTTGAATGTTTTTTTCTGGTGCATAATATGACCCCCGTAGATGACTAGTTTAGGAGATATAGCCATTTCAGTGTTTTGAATGTTTTTTTCTGGTGCATAATATGACCACCGCAGACGCCTAGTTTAGGAGATATAGCCATTTTAGTGTTTTGAATATTTTTTTCTGGTGCATAATATGACCCCGCTGACGACTAATTTAGGAGATATAGCCATTTTAGTGTTTTGAATGTTTTTTTCTGGTGCATAATATGACACCAGCAGACCCCTAGTTGAGGAGATATAGCCATTTTAGTGCTTTGATTTTTTTTTTCTGGTGCATAAAATGACCCCCGCAGACCACCAGTTCAGGAGATATAACCATTTTAGTGTTTTAAAGGTTTTCTTCTGGTGCATCATATGACACCTGAAAACCCCTAGTTTAGGTGATAAAGCCATTTTGGTGTTTTGAATGTTTTTTTTCTGGTGCATAAAATGACCCCCGCAGACCCTTAGTTTTGGAGATACAGCGATTTTAGTGTTTTGATTTTTTTTTTCTGGTGGATAAAATGACCCCGCAGACCCCTATTTTAGATGATATAGCCATTTTAGTGTTTTGAATGTTTTTTTCTGGTGCATAATATGACCCCCGCAGATGACTAGTTTTGGAGATATAGCCATTTTAGTGTTTTGAATATTTTTTTCTGATGCATAAAATGACCCCCGCAGACCCCTAGCTTAATAGATATAGCCATTTTAGTGTTTTTAGTGTTTTGAATGTTTTTTTCTGGTGCATAATATGACGCCCGCAGAAGCCTAGTTTAGGATATATAGCCATTTTAGTGTTTTGAATATTTTTTTCTGGTGCATCATATGACACCTGAAAACCCCTAGTTTAGGTGATATAGCCATTTTGGTGTTTTGAATGTTTTTTTTCTGGTGCATAAAATGACCCCCGCAGACCCTTAGTTTTGGAGATACAACGATTTTAGTGTTTTGATTTTTTTTTTCTGGTGCAAAAAATGACCCCCGCAGACCACCAGTTCAAGGGATATAACCATTTTAGTGTTTTAAATGTTTTTTTCTGGTGCATCATATGACACCTGAAAACCCCTAGTTTATGTGATATAGCCATTTTGGTTTTTTGAATGTTTTTTTTCTGGTGGATAAAATGACCCCCGCAGACCCTTAGTTTTGGAGATACAGCGATTTTAGTGTTTTGATTTTTTTCTTCTGGTGCATAAAATGACCCCGCAGCCCCCTAGTTTAGGTGATATAGCCATTTTAGTGTTTTGAATGTTTTTTTCTGGTGCATAATATGACCCCCGCAGATGACTAGTTTAGGAGATATAGCCATTTTAGTGTTTTGAATATTTTTTCTTGGTACATAATATGACCACCGCAGACGACTAGTTTAGGAGATATAGATATTTTAGTGTTTTGAATTTTTTTTTTTCTGGTGTACAGTATGACTCACGCAGACGCCTAGTTTAGGGGATATAGCCATTTTAGTGTTTTGAATTTTTTTTTCTGGTGCATAATACGACCCCCGCAGACCCCTAGTTTAGGAGATATAACCATTTTAGTGTTTTGAATGTTTTTTTCTGGTGCATAATATGACCCCCGCAGACGACTAGTTTAGGAAATATAGATATTTTAGTGTTTTGAATTTTTTTTTTTTCTGGTGTACAGTATGACTCACGCAGACGCCTAGTTTAGGGGATATAGCCATTTTAGTGTTTTGAATTTTTTTTTCTGGTGCATAATATGACCCCCGCAGACCCCTGGTTTAGGAGATATAACCATTTTAGTGTTTTGAATGTTTTTTTCTGGTGCATAATATGACCCCCGCAGATGACTAGTTTAGGAGATATAGCCATTTTAGTGTTTTGAATATTTTTTTCTGTTGCATAAAATGACCCCCGCAGACCCCTAGTTTAATAGATATAGCCATTTTAGTGTTTTTAGTGTTTTGAATGTTTTTTTCTGGTGCATAATGTGATCCCCGCAGACCCCTAGTTTAGGAGATATAGCCATTTTAGTATTTTGAATTTATTTTTTTTCTGGTGTACAAAATGACTCACGCAGACGCCTAGTTTAGGGGATATAGCCATTTTAGTGTTTTGAATTTTTTTTTCTGGTGCATAATACGACCCCCGCAGACCCCTGGCTTAGGAGATTTTAGATTTAGCCATTTTAGTGTTTTGAATGTTTTTTTTCTGGAGCATAATATAACACCAACAGACCACTAGCTGAGGAGATATAGCCATTTTAGTGTTTTGAATGTTTTTTTCTGGTGCATCATATGACCCCTGCAAACCCCTAGTTTAGGTGATATAGCCATTTTTGTGTTTTGAATGTTTTTTTCTGGTGCATAATATGACCCCCGCAGACGACTAGTTTAGGAAATATAGATATTTTAGTGTTTTGAATTTTTTTTTTTCTGGTGTACAGTATGACTCACGCAGACGCCTAGTTTAGGGGATATAGCCATTTTAGTGTTTTGAATTTTTTTTTCTGGTGCATAATATGACCCCCGCAGACCCCTGGTTTAGGAGATTTTAGATTTAGCCATTTTAGTGTTTTGAATGTTTTTTTTCTGAAGCATAATATAACACCAAGAGACCTCTAGCTGAGGAGATATAGCCATTTTAGTGTTTTGAATGTTTTTTCCTGGTGCATCATAAGACCCCTGCAAACCCCTAGTTTAGGTGATATAGCCATTTTTGTGTTTTGAATATTTTTTTCTGGTGCATAATATGTTTCCCGCAGACCCCTAGTTTAGGAGATATAGCCATTTTAGTGTTTTGAATTTATTTTTTTTCTGGTGTACAAAATGACTCACGCAGACGCATAGTTTAGGGGATATAGCCATTTTAGTGTTTTGAATTTTTTTTTCTGGTGCATAATATGACCCCCGCAGACCCCTGGTTTAGGAGATATAACCATTTTAGTGTTTTGAATGTTTTTTTCTGGTGCATAATATGACCCCCGCAGATGACTAGTTTAGGAGATATAGCCATTTTAGTGTTTTGAATGTTTTTTTCTGGTGCATAATATGACACCAGCAGACCCCTAGTTGAGGAGATATAGCCATTTTAGTGCTTTGATTTTTTTTTTTCTGGTGCATAAAATGACCCCCGCAGACCACCAGTTCAGGAGATATAACCATTTTAGTGTTTTAAAGGTTTTCTTCTGGTGCATCATATGACACCTGAAAACCCCTAGTTTAGGTGATAAAGCCATTTTGGTGTTTTGAATGTTTTTTTTCTGGTGCATAAAATGTCCCCCGCAGACCCTTAGTTTTGGAGATACAGCGATTTTAGTGTTTTGAGTTTTTTTTTCTGCTGCATAAAATGACCCCCGCAGACCCTTAGTTTTGGAGATACAACGATAATATGACCCCGCTGACGACTAGTTTAGGAGATATAGCCATTTTAGTGTTTTGAATGTTTTTTTCTGGTGCATAATATGACACCAGCAGACCCCTAGTTGAGGAGATATAGCCATTTTAGTGTTTTGATTGTTTTTTTTCTGGTGCATAAAATGACCCCCGCAGACCACCAGTTCAGGAGAAATAACCATTTTAGAGTTTTAAATGTTTTCTTCTGGTGCATCATATGACACCTGAAAACCCCTAGTTTAGGTGATAAAGCCATTTTGGTGTTTTGAATGTTTTTTTTCTGGTGCATAAAATGTCCCCCGCAGACCCTTAGTTTTGGAGATACAGCGATTTTAGTGTTTTGATTTTTTTTTCTCTGGAGCATAAAATGACCCAGCAGACCCCTATTTCAGGTGATATAGCCATTTTAGTGTTTTGAATGTTTTTTTCTGGTGCATAATATGACCCCCGCAGATGACTAGTTTTGGAGATATAGCCATTTTAGTGTTTTGAATATTTTTTTCTGATGCATAAAATGACCCCCGCAGACCCCTAGCTTAATAGATATAGCCATTTTAGTGTTTTTAGTGTTTTGAATGTTTTTTTCTGGTGCATAATATGACGCCCGCAGAAGCCTAGTTTAGGATATATAGCCATTTTAGTGTTTTGAATATTTTTTTCTGGTGCATCATATGACACCTGAAAACCCCTAGTTTAGGTGATATAGCCATTTTGGTGTTTTGAATGTTTTTTTTCTGGTGCATAAAATGACCCCCGCAGACCCTTAGTTTTGGAGATACAACGATTTTAGTGTTTTGATTTTTTTTTTCTGGTGCAAAAAATGACCCCCGCAGACCACCAGTTCAGGGGATATAACCATTTTAGTGTTTTAAATGTTTTTTTCTGGTGCATCATATGACACCTGAAAACCCCTAGTTTATGTGATATAGCCATTTTGGTTTTTTGAATGTTTTTTTTCTGGTGGATAAAATGACCCCCGCAGACCCTTAGTTTTGGAGATACAGCGATTTTAGTGTTTTGATTTTTTTCTTCTGGTGCATAAAATGACCCCGCAGCCCCCTAGTTTAGGTGATATAGCCATTTTAGTGTTTTGAATGTTTTTTTCTGGTGCATAATATGACCCCCGCAGATGACTAGTTTAGGAGATATAGCCATTTTAGTGTTTTGAATATTTTTTCTTGGTACATAATATGACCACCGCAGACGACTAGTTTAGGAGATATAGATATTTTAGTGTTTTGAATTTTTTTTTTTCTGGTGTACAGTATGACTCACGCAGACGCCTAGTTTAGGGGATATAGCCATTTTAGTGTTTTGAATTTTTTTTTCTGGTGCATAATACGACCCCCGCAGACCCCTAGTTTAGGAGATATAACCATTTTAGTGTTTTGAATGTTTTTTTCTGGTGCATAATATGACCCCCGCAGACGACTAGTTTAGGAAATATAGATATTTTAGTGTTTTGAATTTTTTTTTTTTCTGGTGTACAGTATGACTCACGCAGACGCCTAGTTTAGGGGATATAGCCATTTTAGTGTTTTGAATTTTTTTTTCTGGTGCATAATATGACCCCCGCAGACCCCTGGTTTAGGAGATATAACCATTTTAGTGTTTTGAATGTTTTTTTCTGGTGCATAATATGACCCCCGCAGATGACTAGTTTAGGAGATATAGCCATTTTAGTGTTTTGAATATTTTTTTCTGTTGCATAAAATGACCCCCGCAGACCCCTAGTTTAATAGATATAGCCATTTTAGTGTTTTTAGTGTTTTGAATGTTTTTTTCTGGTGCATAATGTGATCCCCGCAGACCCCTAGTTTAGGAGATATAGCCATTTTAGTATTTTGAATTTATTTTTTTTCTGGTGTACAAAATGACTCACGCAGACGCCTAGTTTAGGGGATATAGCCATTTTAGTGTTTTGAATTTTTTTTTCTGGTGCATAATACGACCCCCGCAGACCCCTGGCTTAGGAGATTTTAGATTTAGCCATTTTAGTGTTTTGAATGTTTTTTTTCTGGAGCATAATATAACACCAACAGACCACTAGCTGAGGAGATATAGCCATTTTAGTGTTTTGAATGTTTTTTTCTGGTGCATCATATGACCCCTGCAAACCCCTAGTTTAGGTGATATAGCCATTTTTGTGTTTTGAATGTTTTTTTCTGGTGCATAATATGACCCCCGCAGACGACTAGTTTAGGAAATATAGATATTTTAGTGTTTTGAATTTTTTTTTTTCTGGTGTACAGTATGACTCACGCAGACGCCTAGTTTAGGGGATATAGCCATTTTAGTGTTTTGAATTTTTTTTTCTGGTGCATAATATGACCCCCGCAGACCCCTGGTTTAGGAGATTTTAGATTTAGCCATTTTAGTGTTTTGAATGTTTTTTTTCTGAAGCATAATATAACACCAAGAGACCTCTAGCTGAGGAGATATAGCCATTTTAGTGTTTTGAATGTTTTTTCCTGGTGCATCATAAGACCCCTGCAAACCCCTAGTTTAGGTGATATAGCCATTTTTGTGTTTTGAATATTTTTTTCTGGTGCATAATATGTTTCCCGCAGACCCCTAGTTTAGGAGATATAGCCATTTTAGTGTTTTGAATTTATTTTTTTTCTGGTGTACAAAATGACTCACGCAGACGCATAGTTTAGGGGATATAGCCATTTTAGTGTTTTGAATTTTTTTTTCTGGTGCATAATATGACCCCCGCAGACCCCTGGTTTAGGAGATATAACCATTTTAGTGTTTTGAATGTTTTTTTCTGGTGCATAATATGACCCCCGCAGATGACTAGTTTAGGAGATATAGCCATTTTAGTGTTTTGAATGTTTTTTTCTGGTGCATAATATGACACCAGCAGACCCCTAGTTGAGGAGATATAGCCATTTTAGTGCTTTGATTTTTTTTTTTCTGGTGCATAAAATGACCCCCGCAGACCACCAGTTCAGGAGATATAACCATTTTAGTGTTTTAAAGGTTTTCTTCTGGTGCATCATATGACACCTGAAAACCCCTAGTTTAGGTGATAAAGCCATTTTGGTGTTTTGAATGTTTTTTTTCTGGTGCATAAAATGTCCCCCGCAGACCCTTAGTTTTGGAGATACAGCGATTTTAGTGTTTTGAGTTTTTTTTTCTGCTGCATAAAATGACCCCGCAGACCCCTATTTTAGGTGATATAGCCATTTTAGTGTTTTGAATGTTTTTTTCTGGTGCATAATATGACCCCCGCAGATGACTAGTTTTGGAGATATAGCCATTTTAGTGTTTTGAATATTTTTTTCTGATGCATAAAATGACCCTCGCAGACCCCTAGTTTAATAGATATAGCCATTTTAGTGTTTTTAGTGTTTTGAATGTTTTTTTCTGGTGCATAATATGACGCCCGCAGAAGCCTAATTTAGGAGATATAGCCATTTTAGTGTTTTGAATATTTTTTTCTGGTGCATCATATGACACCTGCAAACCCCTAGTTTAGGTGATATAGCCATTTTGGTGTTTTGAATGTTTTTTTTCTGGTGCATAAAATGACCCCCGCAGACCCTTAGTTTTGGAGATACAACGATAATATGACCCCGCTGACGACTAGTTTAGGAGATATAGCCATTTTAGTGTTTTGAATGTTTTTTTCTGGTGCATAATATGACACCAGCAGACCCCTAGTTGAGGAGATATAGCCATTTTAGTGTTTTGATTGTTTTTTTTCTGGTGCATAAAATGACCCCCGCAGACCACCAGTTCAGGAGAAATAACCATTTTAGAGTTTTAAATGTTTTCTTCTGGTGCATCATATGACACCTGAAAACCCCTAGTTTAGGTGATAAAGCCATTTTGGTGTTTTGAATGTTTTTTTTCTGGTGCATAAAATGTCCCCCGCAGACCCTTAGTTTTGGAGATACAGCGATTTTAGTGTTTTGATTTTTTTTTTTCTGGAGCATAAAATGACCCAGCAGACCCCTATTTCAGGTGATATAGCCATTTTAGTGTTTTGAATGTTTTTTTCTGGTGCATAATATGACCCCCGCAGATGACTAGTTTTGGAGATATAGCCATTTTAGTGTTTTGAATATTTTTTTCTGATGCATAAAATGACCCCCGCAGACCCCTAGCTTAATAGATATAGCCATTTTAGTGTTTTTAGTGTTTTGAATGTTTTTTTCTGGTGCATAATATGACGCCCGCAGAAGCCTAGTTTAGGATATATAGCCATTTTAGTGTTTTGAATATTTTTTTCTGGTGCATCATATGACACCTGAAAACCCCTAGTTTAGGTGATATAGCCATTTTGGTGTTTTGAATGTTTTTTTTCTGGTGCATAAAATGACCCCCGCAGACCCTTAGTTTTGGAGATACAACGATTTTAGTGTTTTGATTTTTTTTTTCTGGTGCAAAAAATGACCCCCGCAGACCACCAGTTCAGGGGATATAACCATTTTAGTGTTTTAAATGTTTTTTTCTGGTGCATCATATGACACCTGAAAACCCCTAGTTTATGTGATATAGCCATTTTGGTTTTTTGAATGTTTTTTTTCTGGTGGATAAAATGACCCCCGCAGACCCTTAGTTTTGGAGATACAGCGATTTTAGTGTTTTGATTTTTTTCTTCTGGTGCATAAAATGACCCCGCAGCCCCCTAGTTTAGGTGATATAGCCATTTTAGTGTTTTGAATGTTTTTTTCTGGTGCATAATATGACCCCCGCAGATGACTAGTTTAGGAGATATAGCCATTTTAGTGTTTTGAATATTTTTTCTTGGTACATAATATGACCACCGCAGACGACTAGTTTAGGAGATATAGATATTTTAGTGTTTTGAATTTTTTTTTTTCTGGTGTACAGTATGACTCACGCAGACGCCTAGTTTAGGGGATATAGCCATTTTAGTGTTTTGAATTTTTTTTTCTGGTGCATAATACGACCCCCGCAGACCCCTAGTTTAGGAGATATAACCATTTTAGTGTTTTGAATGTTTTTTTCTGGTGCATAATATGACCCCCGCAGACGACTAGTTTAGGAAATATAGATATTTTAGTGTTTTGAATTTTTTTTTTTCTGGTGTACAGTATGACTCACGCAGACGCCTAGTTTAGGGGATATAGCCATTTTAGTGTTTTGAATTTTTTTTTCTGGTGCATAATATGACCCCCGCAGACCCCTGGTTGAGGAGATATAGCCATTTTAGTGTTTTGATTGTTTTTTTTCTGGTGCATAAAATGACCCCCGCAGACCACCAGTTCAGGAGAAATAACCATTTTAGAGTTTTAAATGTTTTCTTCTGGTGCATCGTATGACACCTGAAAACCCCTAGTTTAGGTGATAAAGCCATTTTGGTGTTTTGAATGTTTTTTTTCTGGTGCATAAAATGTCCCCCGCAGACCCTTAGTTTTGGAGATACAGCGATTTTAGTGTTTTGATTTTTTTTTTCTGGAGCATAAAATGACCCCGCAGACCCCTATTTTAGGTGATATAGCCATTTTAGTGTTTTGAATGTTTTTTTCTGGTGCATAATATGACCCCCGCAGATGACTAGTTTTGGAGATATAGATATTTTAGTGTTTTGAATATTTTTTTCTGATGCATAAAATGACCCTCGCAGACCCCTAGTTTAATAGATATAGCCATTTTAGTGTTTTTAGTGTTTTGAATGTTTTTTTCTGGTGCATAATATGACGCCCGCAGAAGCCTAATTTAGGAGATATAGCCATTTTAGTGTTTTGAATATTTTTTTCTGGTGCATCATATGACACCTGAAAACCCCTAGTTTAGGTGATATAGCCATTTTGGTGTTTTGAATGTTTTTTTTCTGGTGGATAAAATGACCCCCGCAGACCCTTAGTTTTGGAGATACAACGATTTTAGTGTTTTGATTTTTTTTTCTGGTGCAAAAAATGACCCCCGCAGACCACCAGTTCAGGGGATATAACCATTTTAGTGTTTTAAATGTTTTTTTCTGGTGCATCATATGACACTTGAAAACCCCTAGTTTATGTGATATAGCCATTTTGGTTTTTTGAATATTTTTTTTCTGGTGGATAAAATGACCCCCGCAGACCCTTAGTTTTGGAGATACAGCGATTTTAGTGTTTCGATTTTTTTTTTCTGGTGCATAAAATGACCCCGCAGACCCCTAGTTTAGGTGATATAGCCATTTTAGTGTTTTGAATGTTTTTTTCTGGTGCATAATATGACCCCCGCAGATGACTAGTTTAGGAGATATAGCCATTTCAGTGTTTTGAATGTTTTTTTCTGGTGCATAATATGACCACCGCAGACGCCTAGTTTAGGAGATATAGCCATTTTAGTGTTTTGAATATTTTTTTCTGGTGCATAATATGACCCCGCTGACGACTAGTTTAGGAGATATAGCCATTTTAGTGTTTTGAATGTTTTTTTCTGGTGCATAATATGACACCAGCAGACCCCTAGTTGAGGAGATATAGCCATTTTAGTGCTTTGATTTTTTTTTTCTGGTGCATAAAATGACCCCCGCAGACCACCAGTTCAGGAGATATAACCATTTTAGTGTTTTAAAGGTTTTCTTCTGGTGCATCATATGACACCTGAAAACCCCTAGTTTAGGTGATAAAGCCATTTTGGTGTTTTGAATGTTTTTTTTCTGGTGCATAAAATGACCCCCGCAGACCCTTAGTTTTGGAGATACAGCGATTTTAGTGTTTTGATTTTTTTTTTCTGGTGGATAAAATGACCCCGCAGACCCCTATTTTAGATGATATAGCCATTTTAGTGTTTTGAATGTTTTTTTCTGGTGCATAATATGACCCCCGCAGATGACTTGTTTTGGAGATATAGCCATTTTAGTGTTTTGAATATTTTTTTCTGATGCATAAAATGACCCCCGCAGACCCCTAGCTTAATAGATATAGCCATTTTAGTGTTTTTAGTGTTTTGAATGTTTTTTTCTGGTGCATAATATGACGCCCTCAGAAGCCTAGTTTAGGATATATAGCCATTTTAGTGTTTTGAATATTTTTTTCTGGTGCATCATATGACACCTGAAAACCCCTAGTTTAGGTGATATAGCCATTTTGGTGTTTTGAATGTTTTTTTTCTGGTGCATAAAATGACCCCCGCAGACCCTTAGTTTTGGAGATACAACGATTTTAGTGTTTTGATTTTTTTTTCTGGTGCAAAAAATGACCCCCGCAGACCACCAGTTCAGGGGATATAACCATTTTAGTGTTTTAAATGTTTTTTTCTGGTGCATCATATGACACCTGAAAACCCCTAGTTTATGTGATATAGCCATTTTGGTTTTTTGAATGTTTTTTTTCTGGTGGATAAAATGACCCCCGCAGACCCTTAGTTTTGGAGATACAGCGATTTTAGTGTTTTGATTTTTTTTTTCTGGTGCATAAAATGACCCCGCAGCCCCCTAGTTTAGGTGATATAGCCATTTTAGTGTTTTGAATGTTTTTTTCTGGTGCATAATATGACCCCCGCAGATGACTAGTTTAGGAGATATAGCCATTTTAGTGTTTTGAATATTTTTTCTTGGTACATAATATGACCACCGCAGACGACTAGTTTAGGAGATATAGATATTTTAGTGTTTTGAATTTTTTTTTTTCTGGTGTACAGTATGACTCACGCAGACGCCTAGTTTAGGGGATATAGCCATTTTAGTGTTTTGAATTTTTTTTTCTGGTGCATAATACGACCCCCGCAGACCCCTAGTTTAGGAGATATAACCATTTTAGTGTTTTGAATGTTTTTTTCTGGTGCATAATATGACCCCCGCAGACGACTAGTTTAGGAAATATAGATATTTTAGTGTTTTGAATTTTTTTTTTTTCTGGTGTACAGTATGACTCACGCAGACGCCTAGTTTAGGGGATATAGCCATTTTAGTGTTTTGAATTTTTTTTTCTGGTGCATAATATGACCCCCGCGGACCCCTGGTTTAGGAGATATAACCATTTTAGTGTTTTGAATGTTTTTTTCTGGTGCATAATATGACACCAGCAGACCCCTAGTTGAGGAGATATAGCCATTTTAGTGTTTTGAATGTTTTTTTCTGATGCATAAAATGACCCCCGCAGACCCCCAGTTTAATAGATATAGCCATTTTAGTGTTTTTAGTGTTCTGAATGTTTTTTTCTGGTGCATAATATGACGCCCGCAGACGCCTAGTTTAGGAGATATAGCCATTTTAGTGTTTTGAATATTTTTTTCTGGTGCATAATATGATCCCCGCAGACGACTAGTTTAGGAGATATAGATATTTTAGTGTTTTGAATTTTTTTTTTCTGGTGCATAATATGACGCCCGCAGACCCCTAGTTTAGGAGATATAGCCATTTTAGTGTTTTGAATGTGTTTTTCAGGTGCATAAAATGACCCCCGCAGACGCCTAGTTTAGGAGATATAGCCATTTTAGTGTTTTGAATATTTTTTTCTGGTGCATAATATGACCCCGCTGACGACTAGTTTAGGAGATATAGCCATTTTAGTGTTTTGAATGTTTTTTTCTGGTGCATAATATGACACCAGCAGACCCCTAGTTGAGGAGATATAGCCATTTTAGTGTTTTGATTGTTTTTTTCTGGTGCATCATATGACCCCTGCGAGCCCCTAGTGTAGGTGATATAGCCATTTTGGTGTTTAGAATGTTTTTTTCTGGTGCATAATATAACACCTGCAGACGCCTAGTTTAGGAGATATAGCCATTTCAGTGTTTTGAATATTTTTTTCTGGTGCATAATATGACCCCGCTGACGACTAGTTTAGGAGATATAGCCATTTTAGTGTTTTGAATGTTTTTTTCTGGTGCATAATATGACACCAGCAGACCCCTAGTTGAGGAGATATAGCCATTTTCGTGTTTTGATTGTTTTTTTTCTGGTGCATAAAATGACCCCCGCAGACCACCAGTTCAGGAGAAATAACCATTTTAGAGTTTTAAATGTTTTCTTCTGGTGCATCATATAACACCTGAAAACCCCTAGTTTAGGTGATAAAGCCATTTTGGTGTTTTGAATGTTTTTTTTCTGGTGCATAAAATGTCCCCCGCAGACCCTTAGTTTTGGAGATACAGCGATTTTAGTGTTTTGAATTTTTTTTTCTGCTGCATAAAATGACCCCGCAGACCCCTATTTTAGGTGATATAGCCATTTTAGTGTTTTGAATGTTTTTTTCTGGTGCATAATATGACCCCCGCAGATGACTAGTTTTGGAGATATAGCCATTTTAGTGTTTTGAATATTTTTTTCTGATGCATAAAATGACCCTCGCAGACCCCTAGTTTAATAGATATAGCCATTTTAGTGTTTTGAATATTTTTTTCTGGTGCATCATATGACACCTGCAAACCCCTAGTTTAGGTGATATAGCCATTTTGGTGTTTTGAATGTTTTTTTTCTGGTGCATAAAATGACCCCCGCAGACCCTAAGTTTTGGAGATACAACGATAATATGACCCCGCTGACGACTAGTTTAGGAGATATAGCCATTTTAGTGTTTTGAATGTTTTTTTCTGGTGCATAATATGACACCAGCAGACCCCTAGTTGAGGAGATATAGCCATTTTAGTGTTTTGATTGTTTTTTTTCTGGTGCATAAAATGACCCCCGCAGACCACCAGTTCAGGAGAAATAACCATTTTAGAGTTTTAAATGTTTTCTTCTGGTGCATCGTATGACACCTGAAAACCCCTAGTTTAGGTGATAAAGCCATTTTGGTGTTTTGAATGTTTTTTTTCTGGTGCATAAAATGTCCCCCGCAGACCCTTAGTTTTGGAGATACAGCGATTTTAGTGTTTTGATTTTTTTTTTCTGGAGCATAAAATGACCCCGCAGACCCCTATTTTAGGTGATATAGCCATTTTAGTGTTTTGAATGTTTTTTTCTGGTGCATAATATGACCCCCGCAGATGACTAGTTTTGGAGATATAGCCATTTTAGTGTTTTGAATATTTTTTTCTGATGCATAAAATGACCCTCGCAGACCCCTAGTTTAATAGATATAGCCATTTTAGTGTTTTTAGTGTTTTGAATGTTTTTTTCTGGTGCATAATATGACGCCCGCAGAAGCCTAATTTAGGAGATATAGCCATTTTAGTGTTTTGAATATTTTTTTCTGGTGCATCATATGACACCTGAAAACCCCTAGTTTAGGTGATATAGTCATTTTGGTGTTTTGAATGTTTTTTTTCTGGTGGATAAAATGACCCCCGCAGACCCTTAGTTTTGGAGATACAACGATTTTAGTGTTTTGATTTTTTTTTCTGGTGCAAAAAATGACCCCCGCAGACCACCAGTTCAGGGGATATAACCATTTTAGTGTTTTAAATGTTTTTTTCTGGTGCATCATATGACACCTGAAAACCCCTAGTTTATGTGATATAGCCATTTTGGTTTTTTGAATGTTTTTTTTCTGGTGGATAAAATGACCCCCGCAGACCCTTAGTTTTGGAGATACAGCGATTTTAGTGTTTTGATTTTTTTTTTCTGGTGCATAAAATGACCCCGCAGACCCCTAGTTTAGGTGATATAGCCATTTTAGTGTTTTGAATGTTTTTTTCTGGTGCATAATATGACCCCCGCAGATGACTAGTTTAGGAGATATAGCCATTTCAGTGTTTTGAATGTTTTTTTCTGGTGCATAATATGACCACCGCAGACGCCTAGTTTAGGAGATATAGCCATTTTAGTGTTTTGAATATTTTTTTCTGGTGCATAATATGACCCCGCTGACGACTAGTTTAGGAGATATAGCCATTTTAGTGTTTTGAATGTTTTTTTCTGGTGCATAATATGACACCAGCAGACCCCTAGTTGAGGAGATATAGCCATTTTAGTGCTTTGATTTTTTTTTTTCTGGTGCATAAAATGACCCCCGCAGACCACCAGTTCAGGAGATATAACCATTTTAGTGTTTTAAAGGTTTTCTTCTGGTGCATCATATGACACCTGAAAACCCCTAGTTTAGGTGATAAAGCCATTTTGGTGTTTTGAATGTTTTTTTTCTGGTGCATAAAATGACCCCCGCAGACCCTTAGTTTTGGAGATACAGCGATTTTAGTGTTTTGATTTTTTTTTTCTGGTGGATAAAATGACCCCGCAGACACCTATTTTAGATGATATAGCCATTTTAGTGTTTTGAATGTTTTTTTCTGGTGCATAATATGACCCCCGCAGATGACTAGTTTTGGAGATATAGCCATTTTAGTGTTTTGAATATTTTTTTCTGATGCATAAAATGACCCCGCAGACCCCTAGCTTAATAGATATAGCCATTTTAGTGTTTTTAGTGTTTTGAATGTTTTTTTCTGGTGCATAATATGACGCCCGCAGAAGCCTAGTTTAGGATATATAGCCATTTTAGTGTTTTGAATATTTTTTTCTGGTGCATCATATGACACCTGAAAACCCCTAGTTTAGGTGATATAGCCATTTTGGTGTTTTGAATGTTTTTTTTCTGGTGCATAAAATGACCCCCGCAGACCCTTAGTTTTGGAGATACAACGATTTTAGTGTTTTGATTTTTTTTTTTCTGGTGCAAAAAATGACCCCCGCAGACCACCAGTTCAGGGGATATAACCATTTTAGTGTTTTAAATGTTTTTTTCTGGTGCATCATATGACACCTGAAAACCCCTAGTTTATGTGATATAGCCATTTTGGTTTTTTGAATGTTTTTTTTCTGGTGGATAAAATGACCCCCGCAGACCCTTAGTTTTGGAGATACAGCGATTTTAGTGTTTTGATTTTTTTTTTCTGGTGCATAAAATGACCCCGCAGCCCCCTAGTTTAGGTGATATAGCCATTTTAGTGTTTTGAATGTTTTTTTCTGGTGCATAATATGACCCCCGCAGATGACTAGTTTAGGAGATATAGCCATTTTAGTGTTTTGAATATTTTTTCTTGGTACATAATATGACCACCGCAGACGACTAGTTTAGGAGATATAGATATTTTAGTGTTTTGAATTTTTTTTTTTTCTGGTGTACAGTATGACTCACGCAGACGCCTAGTTTAGGGGATATAGCCATTTTAGTGTTTTGAATTTTTTTTTCTGGTGCATAATACGACCCCCGCAGACCCCTAGTTTAGGAGATATAACCATTTTAGTGTTTTGAATGTTTTTTTCTGGTGCATAATATGACCCCCGCAGACGACTAGTTTATTAAATATAGATATTTTAGTGTTTTGAATTTTTTTTTTTCTGGTGTACAGTATGACTCACGCAGACGCCTAGTTTAGGGGATATAGCCATTTTAGTGCTTTGATTTTTTTTTTTCTGGTGCATAAAATGACCCCCGCAGACCACCAGTTCAGGAGATATAACCATTTTAGTGTTTTAAAGGTTTTCTTCTGGTGCATCATATGACACCTGAAAACCCCTAGTTTAGGTGATAAAGCCATTTTGGTGTTTTGAATGTTTTTTTCTGATGCATAAAATGACCCTCGCAGACCCCTAGTTTAATAGATATAGCCATTTTAGTGTTTTTAGTGTTTTGAATGTTTTTTTCTGGTGCATAATATGACGCCCGCAGAAGCCTAATTTAGGAGATATAGCCATTTTAGTGTTTTGAATATTTTTTTCTGATGCATAAAATGACCCTCGCAGACCCCTAGTTTAATAGATATAGCCATTTTAGTGTTTTTAGTGTTTTGAATGTTTTTTTCTGGTGCATAATATGACGCCCGCAGAAGCCTAATTTAGGAGATATAGCCATTTTAGTGTTTTGAATATTTTTTTCTGGTGCATCATATGACACCTGAAAACCCCTAGTTTAGGTGATATAGTCATTTTGGTGTTTTGAATGTTTTTTTTCTGGTGGATAAAATGACCCCCGCAGACCCTTAGTTTTGGAGATACAACGATTTTAGTGTTTTGATTTTTTTTTCTGGTGCAAAAAATGACCCCCGCAGACCACCAGTTCAGGGGATATAACCATTTTAGTGTTTTAAATGTTTTTTTCTGGTGCATCATATGACACCTGAAAACCCCTAGTTTATGTGATATAGCCATTTTGGTTTTTTGAATGTTTTTTTTCTGGTGGATAAAATGACCCCCGCAGACCCTTAGTTTTGGAGATACAGCGATTTTAGTGTTTTGATTTTTTTTTTCTGGTGCATAAAATGACCCCGCAGACCCCTAGTTTAGGTGATATAGCCATTTTAGTGTTTTGAATGTTTTTTTCTGGTGCATAATATGACCCCCGCAGATGACTAGTTTAGGAGATATAGCCATTTCAGTGTTTTGAATGTTTTTTTCTGGTGCATAATATGACCACCGCAGACGCCTAGTTTAGGAGATATAGCCATTTTAGTGTTTTGAATATTTTTTTCTGGTGCATAATATGACCCCGCTGACGACTAGTTTAGGAGATATAGCCATTTTAGTGTTTTGAATGTTTTTTTCTGGTGCATAATATGACACCAGCAGACCCCTAGTTGAGGAGATATAGCCATTTTAGTGCTTTGATTTTTTTTTTTCTGGTGCATAAAATGACCCCCGCAGACCACCAGTTCAGGAGATATAACCATTTTAGTGTTTTAAAGGTTTTCTTCTGGTGCATCATATGACACCTGAAAACCCCTAGTTTAGGTGATAAAGCCATTTTGGTGTTTTGAATGTTTTTTTTCTGGTGCATAAAATGACCCCCGCAGACCCTTAGTTTTGGAGATACAGCGATTTTAGTGTTTTGATTTTTTTTTTCTGGTGGATAAAATGACCCCGCAGACACCTATTTTAGATGATATAGCCATTTTAGTGTTTTGAATGTTTTTTTCTGGTGCATAATATGACCCCCGCAGATGACTAGTTTTGGAGATATAGCCATTTTAGTGTTTTGAATATTTTTTTCTGATGCATAAAATGACCCCGCAGACCCCTAGCTTAATAGATATAGCCATTTTAGTGTTTTTAGTGTTTTGAATGTTTTTTTCTGGTGCATAATATGACGCCCGCAGAAGCCTAGTTTAGGATATATAGCCATTTTAGTGTTTTGAATATTTTTTTCTGGTGCATCATATGACACCTGAAAACCCCTAGTTTAGGTGATATAGCCATTTTGGTGTTTTGAATGTTTTTTTTCTGGTGCATAAAATGACCCCCGCAGACCCTTAGTTTTGGAGATACAACGATTTTAGTGTTGTGATTTTTTTTTTTCTGGTGCAAAAAATGACCCCCGCAGACCACCAGTTCAGGGGATATAACCATTTTAGTGTTTTAAATGTTTTTTTCTGGTGCATCATATGACACCTGAAAACCCCTAGTTTATGTGATATAGCCATTTTGGTTTTTTGAATGTTTTTTTTCTGGTGGATAAAATGACCCCCGCAGACCCTTAGTTTTGGAGATACAGCGATTTTAGTGTTTTGATTTTTTTTTTCTGGTGCATAAAATGACCCCGCAGCCCCCTAGTTTAGGTGATATAGCCATTTTAGTGTTTTGAATGTTTTTTTCTGGTGCATAATATGACCCCCGCAGATGACTAGTTTAGGAGATATAGCCATTTTAGTGTTTTGAATATTTTTTCTTGGTACATAATATGACCACCGCAGACGACTAGTTTAGGAGATATAGATATTTTAGTGTTTTGAATTTTTTTTTTTTCTGGTGTACAGTATGACTCACGCAGACGCCTAGTTTAGGGGATATAGCCATTTTAGTGTTTTGAATTTTTTTTTCTGGTGCATAATACGACCCCCGCAGACCCCTAGTTTAGGAGATATAACCATTTTAGTGTTTTGAATGTTTTTTTCTGGTGCATAATATGACCCCCGCAGACGACTAGTTTATTAAATATAGATATTTTAGTGTTTTGAATTTTTTTTTTTCTGGTGTACAGTATGACTCACGCAGACGCCTAGTTTAGGGGATATAGCCATTTTAGTGTTTTGAATTTTTTTTTCTGGTGCATAATATGACCCCCGCAGACCCCTGGTTTAGGAGATATAACCATTTTAGTGTTTTGAATGTTTTTTTCTGGTGCATAATATGACCCCCGCAGATGACTAGTTTAGGAGATATAGCCATTTTAGTGTTTTGAATATTTTTTTCTGTTGCATAAAATGACCCCCGCAGACCCCTAGTTTAATAGATATAGCCATTTTAGTGTTTTTAGTGTTTTGAATGTTTTTTTCTGGTGCATAATATGATCCCCGCAGACCCCTAGTTTAGGAGATATAGCCATTTTAGTATTTTGAATTTATTTTTTTTCTGGTGTACAAAATGACTCACGCAGACGCCTAGTTTAGGGGATATAGCCATTTAAGTGTTTTGAATTTTTTTTTCTGGTGCATAATATGACCCCCGCAGACCCCTGGTTTAGGAGATTTTAGATTTAGCCATTTTAGTGTTTTGAATGTTTTTTTTCTGGAGCATAATATAACACCAACAGACCACTAGCTGAGGAGATATAGCCATTTTAGTGTTTTGAATGTTTTTTTCTGGTGCATCATATGACCCCTGCAAACCCCTAGTTTAGGTGATATAGCCATTTTTGTGTTTTGAATGTTTTTTTCTGGTGCATAATATGACCCCCGCAGACGACTAGTTTAGGAAATATAGATATTTTAGTGTTTTGAATTTTTTTTTTTCTGGTGTACAGTATGACTCACGCAGACGCCTAGTTTAGGGGATATAGCCATTTTAGTGTTTTGAATTTTTTTTTCTGGTGCATAATATGACCCCCGCAGACCCCTGGTTTAGGAGATTTTAGATTTAGCCATTTTAGTGTTTTGAATGTTTTTTTTCTGAAGCATAATATAACACCAAGAGACCTCTAGCTGAGGAGATATAGCCATTTTAGTGTTTTGAATGTTTTTTCCTGGTGCATCATAAGACCCCTGCAAACCCCTAGTTTAGGTGATATAGCCATTTTTGTGTTTTGAATATTTTTTTCTGGTGCATAATATGATTCCCGCAGACCCCTAGTTTAGGAGATATAGCCATTTTAGTGTTTTGAATTTATTTTTTTTCTGGTGTACAAAATGACTCACGCAGACGCATAGTTTAGGGGATATAGCCATTTTAGTGTTTTGAATTTTTTTTTCTGGTGCATAATATGACCCCCGCAGACCCCTGGTTTAGGAGATTTTAGATTTAGCCATTTTAGTGTTTTGAATGTTTTTTTTCTGGAGCATAATATAACACCAACAGACCCGTAGCTGAGGAAATATAGCCATTTTAGTGTTTTGAATGTTTTTTTCTGGTGCATCATATGACCCCTGCAAACCCCTAGTTTAGGTGATATAGCCATTTTTGTGTTTTGAATGTTTTTTTCTGGTGCATAATATGACCCCCGCAGACGACTAGTTTAGGAGATATAGATATTTTAGTGTTTTGATTTTTTTTTTTCTAAGCATAAAATGACCCCCGCAGACCTCTAGTTTAGGAGATATAGCCATTTTAGTGTTTTGAATTTTTCTTTCTGGTGCATAATATGACCCCCGCAGACGACTAGTTTAGGAGATATAGATATTTTAGTGTTTTGAATTTTTTTTTTCTAAGCATAAAATGACCGCCGCAGATCCCTAGTTTAGGAGAGATAACCATTTAAGTGTTTTGATTTTTTTTTTATTGCACAAAATGACCCCCGCAGACCACCAGTTCAGGAGATATAACCATTTTAGCGTTTTAAATGTTTTTTTCTGGTGCATCATATAACACCTGAAAACCCGTAGTTTAGGTGATATAGCCATTTTAGTGTTTTGAATGTTTTTTTTCTGGTGCGTAAAATGACCCCCGCAGACCCTTAGTTTTGGAGATACAGCGATTTTAGTGTTTTGATTTTTTTTTCTGGTGCATAAAATGACCCCGCAGAACCCTAGTTTAGGAGATATAGCCATTTTAGTGTTTTGAATATATTTAGTTTGAGTCCAGCCTTATGAAGCCTTTCAAAAGCTGCGCGAACTCGTTCGTTATGCTTCCTTAGATTAGGAGCCGAAATTATAACGTCATCTAAAAAGTTTACTACAAATTCTATGCCACGTAACACCTTTTCGATTTCCCGTTGAAAAATTCCCGTGGCTGGCTTTATGCCAAAAGGCGATCTATTCATTAAGAAGTTGCTAATGTGTGTACTGCACGTAACCAATCTTTTTAAGACTCATCTAATTCTATCTGATTATAGGCATTGGCTAAATCTATTTTTGAAAAAACTCGTCCATCTTTGATATCGTTCATTATATCGGTTATTCACGGTAAAGGATGATTCGTGTCTTTCAAAAACTTATTGACCGTAATTTTGTAATCTGCGCAAATTCGTATTTTCCCGTTTTCTTTCAAAATTGGCACAAGAGGCGCACCCCACTGTGTGCTTTCGGTTTTCGTAATAACTCCGCGATTGACTAAATCGTGTATTTGATTTTCCACTTCTTCCCTGAACGCAAATGGAATCGGGCGTGCTTTAACAAAAATTGGTTTGACATTATTGTCCACTTCAAGACTAACTTTACAATATTTTAATTTACCGTAATCGTTCGAAAAAAGTGAATTGTAATCTTTTAAACGATCGTCATCTGAGACCAACGTGTTAATGTGAATTCGTTTAATTTGAAAAACTTTAAAGAAATCTCTTCCAACTATGGGACTTTCCCCTCTATCAATAACTAAAAGCTTAAAATCTCTTATAATATTATTGTAGTTGATATAACAAAATAACGAACCTTTTACCGCTAACATATTTTTACCGTAACCAGAAATACTGGTATAATCTCTTTGCAGTCGAACATTACTAAAAAAACGACAATACGTTTCCCAAGGAATAGCTGAAACGGCTGCACCCGTATCAACCTGAAATTTAAGTTTGTTATCAAATAATTTTAACTCATTGTCGATTGAATCAGTAATGGGTTCGTTATTTTGGATAGTTAAAATGTATTTTGAGGTATTTCTCTTACGTGGACATTTGCACATAGACGCCATGTGCCCAATTCGTTCATAATTGAAGCATGTTACATCTTTGTACTTGCACTGCTGGGGTTTGTGGTTATCGAAACCGCAATGAGGGCATACTTTTAAAGCTGATGTTTCTAAACGGGAGCCCTGTTTGTGTTGTATTTGCCTCCTTTGCTGCCCCGTTCTCTGCTGCTGTTGACCTGTCCTCTGCTGCTGTTGTCTTTTCTGATAGCTCGTTTTAATCGCACAGATATTTTCCACGTGTGCGTTATTTTTGTCGTCGTGTCGTTTAGTTTAGTTTTATATGCATTTTATTATCTTAATCATTAACCCTTTCATACTAACAAAAAATGATTAAATGCTAGCTTAAAATTACTTAACAATCTTATATTAACTTATTGGCCCCACACAGGCACTCTAAGCTACTCTAAATTCTTATATCTATGTCTTTCGACTTTGTTTACATTTTACTTAGGAATAATTATTTTCTATACTTAAGGCTAAGAAAAAATTGTTAACAAAAACTTAGCATATGGACTTCATTTTTTATAAAACTTAATATCTAACTTAAAATAAACCTTAGTCTACCTAACCTACATACACAATACACACACATAGATATTATACACAATTATATACATATATTAGCATATACAATGGTATATACTAATATATGTATATATTTCTTAAATGCTAACCTAAACCTATGTAAGCTGGCCATCGCTATTCACAGAGCAAATAGATTGGTCAGCTCTGCCTCATTAGTGAGGCTGGTCCGTAATTGACGGAAACGACGACGAAACATCTTCTCCATCATTCAACCACCAGAAATGCTGGTGCTGCCGAACGACATCCCTCTTATCGCGATTGCCCACCGCCCTACTGAACCTGAGACGATCCACACTGCCGTGTGCGACGTCTCTGCCGTAGTTGAGTCGCCTGTCCCCAGCTTTCCGAGCGACATGGAAGATTAACGGGACCGCTGATCTATCCTGGATCAACCCTATCTGATCTAGGAAGAGGAATGCTTCCGGAGGAACGAAGCCGTCAGAGCGCACACTCTCGTGGTAAAGGTAGTTGGGGTAGTAAGCCCCAGATATCAGGTTATTTGTCGAGGCCATTGCTCTTGCAATGTGCCTTCGAGTCAGCTTAATTACGAAGTTGTCCACTCGTATTAGGTTCGCCCTATTGTAAAGGACCTCATTACGATAGAATTTTTTGTACTCCGACTCTGGTGTTCTGTACAAGCGAAGGCAAGCCCTCTCAAAAACCCGAATCTTTTCCATTAAGCTTGCTCGCACATTGAACCACACGGGACAACCAAATACCAGCATGGGCCTGATAAGGGCCATGTAGCAGATTACCTTTACCCTCGCATCGAGTTGGCTGCTATAAAACAGTCTCTTTGTAAGGGCAAAAGCGCCTTTAGCTCTGGCCAGAGCAGCGTCTACATTTTTGTCAAAATACAGAAACTGATCTAGCCAGATCCCAAGGTATCTGGCTACATAGTTTTAGTTTTAGTTTTAAATGCATTTTTTTATTTTCTAAATCATTAACTCTTACATACTAACAAAAAATGCTTAAATGCTAGCTTAAAATTACTTAACAAACTTATACTAACTTACTGGCCCCACACAGGCACTCTAAGCTACTCTAAATTCTTATATCTATGTCATTCGACTTTGTTTACATTTTATACTTATATATACTTATTTTCTATGCTTAAGGCTAAGAAAAGAATTTAACAAAAAACTTAGCATATGGACTTAATTTTTTATAAAAACTTAATATCTAACTTAAAATAAACCTTAGTCTAACTAACCTACATACACAATACACACACATAGATATTATACATTCACAATTATATACATATATTAGTATATACAAAGGTATATACTAACATATGTATATATTTCTTAAATGCTAACCTAAACCTATGTAAGCTGGCCATCGCTATTCACAGAGCAAATAGATTGGTCAGCTCTGCCCCATTAGTGAGGCTGATCAGTAATTGACGGAAACGACGATGAAACATCTTCTCCATCATTCAACCACCAGAAATGCTGGTGCTGCCGAACGACATCCCTCTTATCACGATTCCCCACCGCCCTACTGAACCTGAGACGATCCACACTGCCGTGTGCGACGTCTCTGTTGTAGTTGAGTCGCCTGTCCCCAGCTGTCCGAGCGACATGGTAGATTAACGGGACCGCTGATCTATCCTGGATCAACCCTATCTGATCTAGGTAGAGGAATGCTTCCGGTGGAACGAAGCCATCATAGCGCACACTCTCGTGGTAAAGGTAATTGGGGTAGTAAGCCCCAGATATCAGGTTATTCATCGAGGTCATTGCTCTTGCAATGTGCCTTCGAGTCAGCTTAATTACGAAGTTGTCCACTCGTATTAGGTTCGCCCCGTTGTAAAGAACCTCATTACGATAAAATTTTTTGTACTCCGACTCTGGTGTTCTGTACAAGCGAAGGCAAGCCCTAAGGCAAGCCCTCTCAAAAACCCGAATCTTTTCCATTAAGCTCGCTCGTACATTGAACCACACGGGGCACCCGAATACCAGCATGGGCCTGATAAGGGCCATGTAGCAGATTACCTTTACCCTCGCATCGAGTTGGCTGCTATAAAACAGTCTCTTTGTAAGGGCAAAAGCGCCCTTAGCTCTGGCCAGAGCAGCGTCTACATTTTTATCAAAATACAGAAACTGATCTAGCCAGATCCCAAGGTATCTGACTACATTTCGACAGGCAAGAGGCTGTCCGTGTTGTCCAATGATCGAGAACTTCCGCCAATTTTTTCTGGTATCCCTAGAGGCTCTAGACAACGGCGTCCTAAAGAGAATGGTTTCCGACTTCTGAAAGTTGATTTTCAACTTCCAGTCATCGCAAAATCGTCTTATCTTATCGAAGTCACGCTGCAAGAGAGTATTAATGACCTCGATTTTTGGACCTGTTCTGTACGCTATCAAATCGTCTGCGTACGCAATAGTATGGGGAAGTGAACCTATCAAATCGCTTGTATAAATGTTGAATAGGATCGGCGAATTGACCGCGCCCTGCTGCAGACCATTTTTAATTTGAAATATTCCAACAGAAGTCACATCACCATTTTTCACGATGAACTGTCTGTTGGTTAGCATATTATAAAGAATGTACAAGAGTGGTTTACTGATCCCCAGCCTAGTCAGCTTATAGAAAAGACCCTCTAACCATACGGTGTCGAAGGCCTTCTCCAAGTCAACAAGGCAGGCACCAGTACATTGGTTTTTGCCTTTATTCCATTGGATATCGGACACCAGTTTAGACGCGGCATGTGAGATATCATGTCCCGCCTTAAAACCGAATTGATTATCCGGAACTATATGTTTGTCCTCAACCCACCTAGACAGAGCTCTATTGATTACTTTTTCAAATACCTTACTGATATTCGGAAGGAGACTTATCGACCGGAGATTCGCCGGATTGGATATATCCTTTCCCTTTTTCGGGATAGGTTGAACCACTGCCGTTTCCCAATGCGCTGGATAATGTGCATTATTCATTGCATTATTAAACAGGGTGGTGTAAATGTCCACCGCTTCTAGAGGAAGATGTCGCAGCACGATGTTCGGAATACCATCGGTCCCCACTGATTTCTTAGCCCTGATTGTGTCGAAGATCTCATGGAGCTCTTCCTTCGAAATGAACGGAGGTAGGTCACCCTCTCTGGTAATGACATTATTTGCCATATTTTCTTCGCTGAACCGGGTGAAACCCGAGCCCTGGGATCGCCAGTTCTCTACTTCATTTCGAATGAAGAAGTCGTGTACCAAGACGCGATTGTCCAGGTCATAATTAGGGCCAATGGTATCAGTGGCCTTGTATATTTCCTGGAAAGTCGCCCCTATAGCCTCAACCTTCTCCTGTGGATCCTCGATCACAAAGAAGTCGTTATCATCAGCGGCCTCATTTCGATCAATACCTGCTATTGTCAGTAACCGTTCGTTGTCTGTTGTCCGGGCTATTTTAAGACACTGAAGGTCGTTTTGATTTTTTCTCCGAAATAGTTTGTTTATTTGAGGGAACATATTCGGGTTGCTGGTGTTTACAGCCCGAACCCTGTTGTTCCAATACAAACTTACAGAAATTCTGTAATTCTCTTTTATTAACGTTTGAATATTTTTAATCGACGCCTTCAGTGTCCTAATCTCCGGGTCTTGTCTGTCAGTAAATTGTCTGTACAAGTTTTTGAGTCTTGTCAGAAGTCTACTTTTCTGTCGGTGCAGTGCGTCAATAGTAGGATTGCGGAACAGGTCTTCGTTAGTCGTATGTCGATATCGCGGTATTGTTGTGTCCATAGTTTGTTTAATTGTCTCGTCCATTTGTTTTAGGTAATTGTCGATCTCCTCGTTTGACAAATTCCTATTGGACGGTGGGTGGAGCATATTCGAGGAGAGTGCTCTTGTCAATGTTGCGGAGAAGCGTGTCCATCGAGTCTTACTGTAGTTGTAAGAATATCTTTGGACAAACTCCTCCAATTCCGCAATTTCGTTGGGAACTGTAATTTCGGTGCTAAAACCGCAATGGTCACTGTCATACACGAACGTGCGCAGACAGTTTAGCGTTTGTAAATTCGTACCTGTCAGTCGTATACGTTCGTCGTACAGCAGTAGATCCAAATAAGACCCGCCTCTGGGAAACGACGGGTTATCCGTCGCTTTAAGACCGAGTCTGTACATGACATCGTGCTGACCCCACCAATCAAGTAGTAGGTTCCCTCTAGTATTTGGCAAATTATTTCCCCAATCTCTGTGTTTAGCGTTGAAATCTCCGCCGATTATGAAATAATTCTCCCCCGATTCCAGCCTCAGGAGTCGAAAAAGCGTATCGAGCTCTGTAATGAATAAAGTGGATTGTGAAGTCTCAGGTGCATAAACAGAAGCCAAGTACAGCCGCTTTCCACTGCGGAGCGGGATGTAAATGACAACTGCCTCCAACACCCGGAACCTGCGCAACACTCCCTTGTACACTCTGTGAAATTTTATACCTTGCTTAATGAAGATCGCGACACCGCCTCCACATTTGGAACGGGGCCGGTTTCTTCTTCTAACAATATAATTATTGTACTCCAGTTTGTGCTTATCGGTTAGCTTGGTTTCGCTAGCGAAAAGCACATCAGGAGTTTGGTCTTGTAGCAATTTAAACATCGCGGCTCTTCGTTCGATCCTAATCAGTGAATTAACATTCACCGCAAGGACCTTCAAAGTTTGCTCCACCATGTGCGTACCCATTACGAGATGTGTTGCGTTAGGCCCGGCAGCAGCGCGTAGATCTGGTCCACCCGCTTGGCCTGTTCTTGCACCTGCTTTTGCAGCTGAGCCATCTGCCCTTGGATTGCGAGCAAGATGGCCAGCATGTTGGGTGCAGCTTCCGTTGTTCTCGGCATTGGCGCCGGAGAAGCAACAGTCGCTTGCTGTACCGTAGCCCCCCTACCTGCAGCCATTTGGGCGTAGGAAATTTGGGACGAAACGGCTGGTGTTTGAAACCTAGCAGGTGAACGTTTGACCTCCACCTTCTGCTGCTGAGCCAGTTTTGCTTTCTTAATATCAACGAACTTAGGACAACCCCGATAGTTTGCGGTGTGTCCCACGTTCCCACATAATACGCACGAGAGCTGCGTCCTATCGGATGCTCCGTCCCTACCCAGAGCACACTCCTCGGAACTGTGGTTCTTTGCGCACTTCACGCATCGAGGCTGCATTTGGCAGTTCGACGCGGCGTGCCCGAACCTCTGGCAGCGAACGCATTGTATAACGCCTTCGCTCCTTTTTAATTTTTCCCAGTGAACCACCTGGTAGTCTAGGACATTGATACTCCTCAGACTATCCAGACGGCTTTCAGGACTGAGCTGCACTAGGAAGAACGGCAGACTCCGTTTCTCCCGCCTGGCTCTAGCTGTGGTAAATGGCTTTACCCCCACGAACTTGAGTCCTTCGCACTCCTTCTCTTTGAGCAGTGCCAGGATATCCTCAGGTTCCGAAGACGGTTCCAACCCCTTCAGCAGCATCGATTGCCGCTTTTCACACTTCGGTGTGAATGAGTAGTGCTCCGTCGTCGTTTCCTTTAGGAGCTCTTTCACTTTCGCGTAGCCCTCCACTGTATTACAGTGGATGGCATGGCGATCGTTCCCCAATCTCTTAATATTAAAATTATTACCAATGACCAACTTACACAGGTCCTTGGTAGCATTTACCTCCAATTTATAGGTGTTGATAGGCGGCACCTTCTCCTTCTTCTTCTGCTGCTGTTGCTGCTGCTGCTGTTGTTGTTGTTGTTGTTGTTGCTGCTGCTGCTGTTGTTGTTGCTGCTGCTGCTGCTGTTTTTGCAGTTGCCGTTTTTGTGGCTGCTGCTGTTTTAGCTGTTGCCGGTGTTGTGACTGCTCTTGTTGTTGCTGGTGTTTCTTAATCTTTTGTTGTTTTAGCACTTGTGCTACTTTATTTGTTTGGTATTGTTGTTGTTTCTGCTTTTGAGCGAGCTGCTGTTGTTGGGATTGCTCTAGCTCTTCCCTCTTCCTTCTTACCATTTGCTTTTCCTTTATGGCCAGCACTCTTTGTTGTAGCATTTTTATGCTGCTACTTATTGCCTCCATTTCTTCCTCTTCATCGTCGGATTCGCTTGCGGCCAATGAAGCGAAGATGTTCCCTTCCCTCACTCCGCCAAGCAGCTTTACAGAGGTCGTTGGTAGCTTCCTCCTTCTCTTTGTCTTTGGCGTTTGGCTTGAACCACTCGAAGTCTCACCTGACATTTCAGCAGATCCCGCTATAGGCATAGCGGACCGCTCACTACAATCCATCACGTGATGTTAATCCAATATCACACTTCAAATTTATATTTATTTTTATATAAAAAAATAAAAAAAAAATAAAAAAAAATTGTCTGCCGACTACTTGGAGTCGAACCCACGACCTTCGCACTCTCAAGCGAACACACTGTCTCTGCGCTAATTGGAGCCTAAATCTAATTTGTTTTGTATCGTATTTAAGCGTCACTTCTCACTTATAAGTCGAAACACGTTTAATCTCCGCGGAGGTCTATGAACGACTGAGTCGTCGTGTCGTTTTTGGAATTTCTTTGCTGTCTCCAATGCTTTGGTAAGAGTCAGATTTTCATCGTCACATAATTTGTCAAAGACAACACCTGACATTCCAGTGACGAATTTATCCAAAAGCATGCTTTCCAACTGGCTTCCAAATTCACACGTCTTCGCCAAATTACGTAGCCTGATGAGATATTCCTGCGCCGTTTCGTTTTCTGGTGCATAATATGACCCCCGCAGACGACTAGTTTAGGAGATATAGATATTTTAGTGTTTTGATTTTTTTTTTTTCTAAGCATAAAATGACCCCCGCCGACCACTACTTTAGGAGATGTAGCCATTTTAGTGTTTTGAATTTTTTTTTTTTCTGGTGCATAATATGACCCCAGCAGACCCCTAGTTTAGGAGAGATAACGATTTTAGTGTTTTGAATTTTTTTTTCTGGTGCATAAAATGACCCCCGCAGACCCGTAGTTTGGGAGAAATAGCCATTTAAGTGTTTTGATTTTTTTTTCTGGGGCACAAAATGACCCCCGCAGACCACCAGTTCAGGATATATAACCATTTTAGTGTTTTAAATGTTTTTTCTGGTGCATCATATGACACCTGAAAACCCCTAGTTTAGGTGATATAGCCATTTTGGTGTTTTGAATGTTTTTTTTCTGGTGCATAAAATGACCCCGCAGACCCCTAGTTTAGGAGAGATAGCCATTTAAGTGTTTTGATTTTTTTTTTCTGGTGCACAAAATGACCCCCGCAGACCCCTACTTTAGGAGATATAGCCATTTTAGTGTTTTGAATTTTTTTTTCTAGTGCATTATATGACCCCCGCAGACGACTAGTTTAGGAGATATAGATATTTTAGTGTTTTGATTTTTTTTTTTCTAAGCATAAAATGACCCCCGCAGACCCCTAGTTTAGGAGAGATAGCCATTTAAGTGTTTTGATTTTTTTTTCTGGGGCACAAAATGACCCCCGCAGACCACCAGTTCAGGAGATATAACCATTTTAGTGTTTTAAATGTTTTTTCTGGTGCATCATATGACACCTGAAAACCCCTAGTTTAGGTGATATTGCCATTTTGGTGTTTTGAATGTTTTTTTTCTGGTGCATAAAATGACCCCCGCAGACCCCCAGTTTAATAGATATAGCCATTTTAGTGTTTTTAGTGTTTTGAATGTTTTTTTCTGGTGCATAATATGACACCAGCAGACCCCTAGTTGAGGAGATACAGCCATTTTAGTGTTTTGAATTTTTTTTTTCTGGTGCATAATATGACCCCCGCAGACCCCTAGTTTAGGAGAGATAACCACTTTAGTGTTTTGAATTTTCTTTTCTGGTGCATAATATGACCCCCGCAGACGACTAGTTTAGGAGATATAGATATTTTAGTGTTTTGATTTTTTTTTTCTAAGCATAAAATGACCCCCGCAGACCCCTACTTTAGGAGATATAGCCATTTTAGTGTTTTGATTTTTTTTTTCTAAGCATAAAATGACCCCCGCAGACCCCTACTTTAGGAGATATAGCCATTTTAGTGTTTTGAATTTTTTTTTCTGGTGCATTATATGACCCCCGCAGACGACTAGTTTAGGAGATATAGATATTTTAGTGTTTTGATTTTTTTTTTTCTAAGCATAAAATGACCCCCGCAGACCCCTAGTTTAGGAGAGATAGCCATTTAAGTGTTTTGATTTTTTTTTTCTGGTGCACAAAATGACCCCCGCAGACCACCAGTTCAGGAGATATAACCATTTTAGTGTGTTAAATGTTTTTTTCTGGTGCATCATATGACACCTGAAAACCCCTAGTTTAGGTGATATAGCCATTTTTGTGTTTTGAATGTTTTTTTTCTGGTGCGTAAAATGACCCCCGCAGACCCTTAGTTTAGGTGAGATAGCCATTTAAGTGTTTTGATTTTTTTTTCTGGTGCACAAAATGACCCCCGCAGACCACCAGTTCAGGAGATATAACCATTTTAGTGTGTTAAATGTTTTTTTCTGGTGCATAATATGACCCCCGCAGACGACTAGTTTAGGAAATATAGATATTTTAGTGTTTTGAATTTTTTTTTTTCTGGTGTACAGTATGACTCACGCAGACGCCTAGTTTAGGGGATATAGCCATTTTAGTGTTTTGAATTTTTTTTTCTGGTGCATAATATGACCCCCGCAGACCCCTGGTTTAGGAGATATAACCATTTTAGTGTTTTGAATGTTTTTTTCTGGTGCATAATATGACCCCCGCAGATGACTAGTTTAGGAGATATAGATATTTTAGTGTTTTGATTTTTTTTTTTCTAAGCATAAAATGACCCCCGCAGACCCCTAGTTTAGGAGAGATAGCCATTTAAGTGTTTTGATTTTTTTTTTCTGGTGCACAAAATGACCCCCGCAGACCACCAGTTCAGGAGATATAACCATTTTAGTGTGTTAAATGTTTTTTTCTGGTGCATCATATGACACCTGAAAACCCCTAGTTTAGGTGATATAGCCATTTTTGTGTTTTGAATGTTTTTTTCTGGTGGATAATATGACCCCCGCAGACGACTAGTTTAGGAAATATAGATATTTTAGTGTTTTGAATTTTTTTTTTTCTGGTGTACAGTATGACTCACGCAGACGCCTAGTTTAGGGGATATAGCCATTTTAGTGTTTTGAATTTTTTTTTCTGGTGCATCATATGACCCCTGCAAACCCCTAGTTTAGGTGATATAGCCATTTTAGTGTTTTGAATGTTTTTTTCTGGTGCATAATATGACCCCCGCAGACGACTAGTTTAGGAAATATAGATATTTTAGTGTTTTGAATTTTTTTTTTCTGGTGTACAGTATGACTCACGCAGACGCCTAGTTTAGGGGATATAGCCATTTTAGTGTTTTGAATTTTTTTTTCTGGTGCATAATATGACCCCCGCAGACCCCTGGTTTAGGAGATATAACCATTTTAGTGTTTTGAATGTTTTTTTCTGTTGCATAAAATGACCCCCGCAGACCCCTAGTTTAATAGATATAGCCATTTTAGTGTTTTTAGTGTTTTGAATGTTTTTTTCTGGTGCATATTATGATCCCCGCAGACCCCTAGTTTAGGAGATATAGCCATTTTAGTATTTTGAATTTATTTTTTTTCTGGTGTACAAAATGACTCACGCAGACGCCTAGTTTAGGGGATATAGCCATTTTAGTGTTTTGAATTTTTTTTTCTGGTGCATAATACGACCCCCGCAGACCCCTGGCTTATTAGATTTTAGATTTAGCCATTTTAGTGTTTTGAATGTTTTTTTTCTGGAGCATAATATAACACCAACAGACCACTAGCTGAGGAGATATAGCCATTTTAGTGTTTTGAATGTTTTTTTCTGGTGCATCATATGACCCCTGCAAACTCCTAGTTTAGGTGATATAGCCATTTTTGTGTTTTGAATGTTTTTTTCTGGTGCATAATATGACCCCCGCAGACGACTAGTTTAGGAGATATAGATATTTTAGTGTTTTGATTTTTTTTTTCTAAGCATAAAATGACCCCCGCAGACCTCTAGTTTAGGAGATATAGCCATTTTAGTGTTTTGAATTTTTCTTTCTGGTGCATAATATGACCCCCGCAGACGACTAGTTTAGGAGATATAGATATTTTAGTGTTTTGAATTTTTTTTTTCTAAGCATAAAATGACCGCCGCAGATCCCTAGTTTAGGAGAGATAGCCATTTAAGTGTTTTGATTTTTTTTTCTATTGCACAAAATGACCCCCGCAGACCACCAGTTCAGGAGATATAACCATTTTAGCGTTTTAAATGTTTTTTTCTGGTGCATCATATGACACCTGAAAACCCCTAGTTTAGGTGATATAGCCATTTTAGTGTTTTGAATGTTTTTTTTCTGGTGCGTAAAATGACCCCCGCAGACCCTTAGTTTTGGAGATACAGCGATTTTAGTGTTTTGATTTTTTTTTTCTGGTGCATAAAATGACCCCGCAGAACCCTAGTTTAGGAGATATAGCCATTTTAGTGTTTTGAATATATTTAGTTTGAGTCCAGCCTTATGAAGCCTTTCAAAAGCTGCGCGAACTCGTTCGTTATGCTTCCTTAGATTAGGAGCCGAAATTATAACGTCATCTAAAAAGTTTACTACAAATTCTATGCCACGTAACACCTTTTCGATTTCCCGTTGAAAAATTCCCGTGGCTGGCTTTATGCCAAAAGGCGATCTATTCATTAAGAAGTTGCTAATGTGTGTACTGCACGTAACCAATCTTTTTAAGACTCATCTAATTCTATCTGATTATAGGCATTGGCTAAATCTATTTTTGAAAAAACTCGTCCATCTTTGATATCGTTCATTATATCGGTTATTCACGGTAAAGGATGATTCGTGTCTTTCAAAAACTTATTGACCGTAATTTTGTAATCTGCGCAAATTCGTATTTTCCCGTTTTCTTTCAAAATTGGCACAAGAGGCGCACCCCACTGTGTGCTTTCGGTTTTCGTAATAACTCCGCGATTGACTAAATCGTGTATTTGATTTTCCACCTCTTCCCTGAACGCAAATGGAATCGGGCGTGCTTTAACAAAAATTTGTTTGACATTATTGTCCACTTCAAGACTAACTTTACAATCATTTAATTTACCGTAATCGTTCGAAAAAAGTGAATTGTAATCTTTTAAACGATCGTCATCTGAGACCAACGTGTTAATGTGAATTCGTTTAATTTGAAAAACTTTAAAGAAATCTCTTCCAACTATGGGACTTTCCCCTCTATCAATAACTAAAAGCTTAAAATCTCTTATAATATTATTGTAGTTGATATAACAAAATAACGAACCTTTTACCGCTAACATATTTTTACCGTAACCAGAAATACTGGTATAATCTCTTTGCAGTCGAACATTACTAAAAAAACGACAATACGTTTCCCAAGGAATAGCTGAAACGGCTGCACCCGTATCAACCTGAAATTTAAGTTTTTTATCAAATAATTTTAACTCATTGTCGATTGAATCAGTAATGGGTTCGTTATTTTGGATAGTTAAAATGTATTTTGAGGTATTTCTCTTACGTGGACATTTGCACATAGACGCCATGTGCCCAATTCGTTCATAATTGAAGCATGTTACATCTTTGTACTTGCACTGCTGGGGTTTGTGGTTATCGAAACCGCAATGAGGGCATACTTTTAAAGCTGATGTTTCTAAACGGGAGCCCTGTTTGTGTTGTATTTGCCTCCTTTGCTGCCCCGTTCTCTGCCGCTGTTGACCTGTCCTCTGCTGCTGTTGTCTTTTCTGATAGCTCGTTTTAATCGCACAGATATTTTCCACGTGTGCGTTATTTTTGTCGTCGTGTCGTTTTTGGAATTTCTTTGCTGTCTCCAATGCTTTGGTAAGAGTCAGATTTTCATCGTCACATAATTTGTCAAAGACAACACCTGACATTCCAGTGACGAATTTATCCAAAAGCATGCTTTCCAACTGGCTTCCAAATTCACACGTCTTCGCCAAATTACGTAGCCTGATGAGATATTCCTGCGCCGTTTCGTTTTCTGGTGCATAATATGACCCCCGCAGACGACTAGTTTAGGAGATATAGATATTTTAGTGTTTTGATTTTTTTTTTCTAAGCATAAAATGACCCCCGCCGACCACTACTTTAGGAGATGTAGCCATTTTAGTGTTTTGAATTTTTTTTTTCTGGTGCATAATATGACCCCAGCAGACCCCTAGTTTAGGAGAGATAACGATTTTAGTGTTTTGAATTTTTTTTTCTGGTGCATAAAATGACCCCCGCAGACCCGTAGTTTGGGAGAGATAGCCATTTAAGTGTTTTGATTTTTTTTTCTGGGGCACAAAATGACCCCCGCAGACCACCAGTTCAGGAGATATAACCATTTTAGTGTTTTAAATGTTTTTTCTGGTGCATCATATGACACCTGAAAACCCCTAGTTTAGGTGATATAGCCATTTTGGTGTTTTGAATGTTTTTTTTCTGGTGCATAAAATGACCCCGCAGACCCCTAGTTTAGGTGATATAGCCATTTTAGTGTTTTGAATGTTTTCTTCTGATGCATAAAATGACCCCCGCAGACCCCCAGTTTAATAGATATAGCCATTTTAGTGTTTTTAGTGTTTTGAATGTTTTTTTCTGGTGCATAATATGACACCAGCAGACCCCTAGTTGAGGAGATACAGCCATTTTAGTGTTTTGAATTTTTTTTTTCTGGTGCATAATATGACCCCCGCAGACCCCTAGTTTAGGAGAGATAACCATTTTAGTGTTTTGAATTTTCTTTTCTGGTGCATAATATGACCCCCGCAGACGACTAGTTTAGGAGATATAGATATTTTAGTGTTATGATTTTTTTTTTCTAAGCATAAAATGACCCCCGCAGACCCCTACTTTAGGAGATATAGCCATTTTAGTGTTTTGAATTTTTTTTTCTGGTGCATTATATGACCCCCGCAGACGACTAGTTTAGGAGATATAGATATTTTAGTGTTTTGATTTTTTTTTTTCTAAGCATAAAATGACCCCCGCAGACCCCTAGTTTAGGAGAGATAGCCATTTAAGTGTTTTGATTTTTTTTTTTCTGGTGCACAAAATGACCCCCGCAGACCCCTACTTTAGGAGATATAGCCATTTTAGTGTTTTGAATTTTTTTTTCTAGTGCATTATATGACCCCCGCAGACGACTAGTTTAGGAGATATAGATATTTTAGTGTTTTGATTTTTTTTTTTTCTAAGCATAAAATGACCCCCGCAGACCCCTAGTTTAGGAGAGATAGCCATTTAAGTGTTTTGATTTTTTTTTCTGGGGCACAAAATGACCCCCGCAGACCACCAGTTCAGGAGATATAACCATTTTAGTGTTTTAAATGTTTTTTCTGGTGCATCATATGACACCTGAAAACCCCTAGTTTAGGTGATATAGCCATTTTGGTGTTTTGAATGTTTTTTTTCTGGTGCATAAAATGACCCCGCAGACCCCTAGTTTAGGTGATATAGCCATTTTAGTGTTTTGAATGTTTTCTTCTGATGCATAAAATGACCCCCGCAGACCCCCAGTTTAATAGATATAGCCATTTTAGTGTTTTTAGTGTTTTGAATGTTTTTTTCTGGTGCATAATATGACACCAGCAGACCCCTAGTTGAGGAGATACAGCCATTTTAGTGTTTTGAATTTTTTTTTTCTGGTGCATAATATGACCCCCGCAGACCCCTAGTTTAGGAGAGATAACCATTTTAGTGTTTTGAATTTTCTTTTCTGGTGCATAATATGACCCCCGCAGACGACTAGTTTAGGAGATATAGATATTTTAGTGTTTTGATTTTTTTTTTCTAAGCATAAAATGACCCCCGCTGACCCCTACTTTAGGAGATATAGCCATTTTAGTGTTTTGAATTTTTTTTTCTGGTGCATTATATGACCCCCGCAGACGACTAGTTTAGGAGATATAGATATTTTAGTGTTTTGATTTTTTTTTTCTAAGAATAAAATGACCCCCGCAGACCCCTAGTTTAGGAGAGATAGCCATTTAAGTGTTTTGATTTTTTTTTTCTGGTGCACAAAATGACCCCCGCAGACCCCTACTTTAGGAGATATAGCCATTTTAGTGTTTTGAATTTTTTTTTCTGGTGCATTATATGACCCCCGCAGACGACTAGTTTAGGAGATATAGATATTTTAGTGTTTTGATTTTTTTTTTTCTAAGCATAAAATGACCCCCGCAGACCCCTAGTTTAGGAGAGATAGCCATTTAAGTGTTTTGATTTTTTTTTCTGGGGCACAATATGACCCCCGCAGACCACCAGTTCAGCAGATATAACCATTTTAGTGTTTTAAATGTTTTTTCTGGTGCATCATATGACACCTGAAAACCCCTAGTTTAGGTGATATAGCCATTTTGGTGTTTTGAATGTTTTTTTTCTGGTGCATAAAATGACCCCGCAGACCCCTAGTTTAGGTGATATAGCCATTTTAGTGTTTTGAATGTTTTCTTCTGATGCATAAAATGACCCCCGCAGACCCCAAGTTTAATAGATATAGCCATTTTAGTGTTTTTAGTGTTTTGAATGTTTTTTTCTGGTGCATAATATGACACCAGCAGACCCCTAGTTGAGGAGATACAGCCATTTTAGTGTTTTGAATTTTTTTTTTCTGGTGCATAATATGACCCCCGCAGACCCCTAGTTTAGGAGAGATAACCATTTTAGTGTTTTGAATTTTCTTTTCTGGTGCATAATATGACCCCCGCAGACGACTAGTTTAGGTGATATAGATATTTTAGTGTTTTGATTTTTTTTTTCTAAGCATAAAATGACCCCCGCAGACACCTACTTTAGGAGATATAGCCATTTTAGTGTTTTGAATTTTTTTTTCTGGTGCATTATATGACCCATGCAGACGACTAGTTTAGGAGATATAGATATTTTAGTGTTTTGATTTTTTTTTTTCTAAGCATAAAATGACCCCCGCAGACCCCTAGTTTAGGAGAGATAGCCATTTAAGTGTTTTGATTTTTTTTTTCTGGTGCACAAAATGACCCCCGCAGACCACCAGTTCAGGAGATATAACCATTTTAGTGTGTTAAATGTTTTTTTCTGGTGCATCATATGACACCTGAAAACCCCTAGTTTAGGTGATATAGCCATTTTAGAGTTTTGAATTTTTTTTTTCTGGTGCATAATATGACCCTCGCAGACGCCTAGTTTAGGAGATATAGCCATTTTGGTGTTTTAAATGTTTTTTTCTGGTGCATCATATGACCCCGCAGACGCCTAGTTTAGGAGATATAGCCATTTTAGTGTTCTGAATTTTTTTTTTCTGGTGTACAATATAACTCCCGCAAACGCCTAGTTTAGGGGATATAGCCACTTTAGTGTTTTGAATGTTTTTTTTCTGGTGCATAATATAACCCCAGCAGACCCCTAGTTGAGGATATATAGGCATTTTAGTGTTTTGAATTTTTTTTTCTGGTGCATCATATGACCCCGCAGACCCCTAGTTTAATAGATATAGCCATTTTAGTGTTTTGAATGTTTTTTTCTGGTGCATAATATGACACCAGCAGACCCCTAGTTGAGGAGATACAGCCATTTTAGTGTTTTGATTTTTTTTTCTGGTGCATAAAATAACCCCCGCAGACCCCGAGTTTAGGAGATGTATCCATTTTAGTGTTTTGAATTTTTTTTTTCTGGTGCATAATATGACCCCCGCAGACCCCTAGTTTAGGAGAGATAACCATTTTAGTGTTTTGAATTTTTTTTTCTGGTGCATAATATGACCCCCGCAGACGACTAGTTTAGGAGATATAGATATTTTAGTGTTTTGATTTTTTTTTTCTGAGCATAAAATGACCCCCGCACACCCCTACTTTAGGAGATATAGCCATTTTAGTGTTTTGAATTTTTTTTTCTGGTACATAATATGACCCCCGCAGACGACTAGTTTAGGAGATATAGATATTTTAGTGTTTTGAGTTTTTTTTTTTTCTAAGCATAAAATGACCCCCGCAGAACCCTAGTTTAGGAGATATAGCCATTTTAGTGTTTTGATTTTTTTTTTCTGGTGCACAAAATGACCCCCGCAGACCACTAGTTCAGGAGATATAACCATTCTAGTGTTTTAAATGTTTTTTTCTGGTGCATCATATGACACCTGAAAACCCTTAGTTTAGGTGATATAGCCATTTTGGTGTTTTGAATGTTTTTTTTCTGGTGCATAAAATGACCCCCGCAGACCCTTAGTTTTGGAGATACAGCGATTTTAGTGGTTTGATTTTTTTTTTCTGGTGCATAAAATGACCCCGCAGACACCTAGTTTAGGTGATACAGCCATTTTAGTGTTTTGAATGTTTTTTTCTGATGCATAAAATGACCCCCGCAGACCCCCAGTTTAATAGATATAGCCATTTTAGTATTTTTAGTGTTTTGAATGTTTTTTTCTGGTGCATAATATGACGCCCGCAGACGCCTAGTTTAGGAGATATAGCCATTTTAGTGTTTTGAATATTTTTTTCTGGTGCATAATATGATCCCCGCAGACGACTAGTTTAGGAGATATAGATATTTTAGTGTTTTGAATTTTTTTTTTCTGGTGCATAATATGACGCCCGCAGACCCCTAGTTTAGGAGATATAGCCATTTTAGTGTTTTGAATGTGTTTTTCAGGTGCATAAAATGACCCCCGCAGACGCCTAGTTTAGGAGATATAGCCATTTTAGTGTTTTGAATATTTTTTTCTGGTGCATAATATGACCCCGCTGACGACTAGTTTAGGAGATATAGCCATTTTAGTGTTTTGAATGTTTTTTTCTGGTGCATAATATGATACCAGCAGACCCCTAGTTGAGGAGATATAGCCATTTTAGTGTTTTAAATGTTTTTTTCTGGTGCATCATATGACCCCTGCGAGCCCCTAGTGTAGGTGATATAGCCATTTTGGTGTTTAGAATGTTTTTTTCTGGTGCATAATATAACACCTGCAGACGCCTAGTTTAGGAGATATAGCCATTTCAGTGTTTTGAATTTTTTTTTCTGGTGCATAATATGACCACCGCAGACGCCTAGTTTAGGAGATATAGCCATTTTAGTGTTTTGAATATTTTTTTCTGGTGCATAATATAACCCAGCTGACGACTAGTTTAGGAGATATAGCCATTTTAGTGTTTTGAATGTTTTTTTCTGGTGCATAATATGACACCAGCAGACCCCTAGTTGAGGAGATATAGCCATTTTAGTGTTTTGATTGTTTTTTTTCTGGTGCATAAAATGACCCACGCAGACCCTTAGCTCAGGAGATATAACCATTTTTGTGTTTTGAATGGTTTTTTTTCCTGCTGCATTAAATTACCCCCCTAGACGCCCAGTTTAGGAGATATAGCCATTTTAGTGTTTTGAATGTTTTTTTCTGGTGCATAATATGAACCCCGCAGGCGACTGGTTCAGGAGATATAACCGTTTTTGTGTTTTGAATGGTTTTTTTTCCTGCTGCATTAAATGACTCTAGCAGACGCCTAGTTTAGGAGATATAGCCATGTTAGTGTTCTGAATGTTTTTTTCTGGAGCATAATATGACACCAGCAGACCCCTAGTTGAGGAGATATAGCCATTTTAATTTTTTGAATGTTTTTTTCTGGTGCATAAAATGAAACCCGCAGACCGCCAGTTCAGGAGATATAGCCATTTTAGTGTTTTAAATGTTTTTTTCTGGTGCATCATATGACCCCTGCGAACCCCTAGTTTAGGTGATATAGCCATTTTGGTGTTTTGAATGTTTTTTTCTGGTGCATAATATGACACCTGCAGACGCCTAGTTTAGGAGATATAGCCATTTCAGTGTTTTGAATGTTTTTTTCTGGTGCATAATATGACCACCGCAGACGCCTAGTTTAGGACATATAGCCATTTTAGTGTTTTGAATATTTTTTTCTGGTGCATAATATGACCCCGCTGACGACTAGTTTAGGAGATATAGCCATTTTAGTGGTTTGAATGTTTTTTTCTGGTGCATAATATGACACCAGCAGACCCTTAGTTGAGGAGATATAGCCATTTTAGTATTTTGATTGTTTTTTTTCTGGTGCATAAAATGACCCCCGCAGACCACCAGTTCAGGAGAAATAACCATTTTAGAGTTTTAAAAGTTTTCTTCTGGTGCATCATATGACACCTGAAAACCCCTGGTTTGGTGATAAAGCCATTTTGGTGTTTTGAATGTTTTTTTCTGGTGCATAAAATGTCCCCCGCAGACCCTTAGTTTTGGAGATACAGCGATTTTAGTGTTTTGATTTTTTTTTTCTGGTGCATAAAATGACCCCGCAGACCCCTATTTTAGGTGATATAGCCATTTTAGTGTTTTGAATGTTTTTTTCTGGTGCATAATATGACCCCCGCAGATGACTAGTTTTGGAGATATAGCCATTTTAGTGTTTTGAATATTTTTTTCTGATGCATAAAATGACCCTCGCAGACCCCTAGTTTAATAGATATAGCCATTTTAGTGTTTTTAGTGTTTTGAATGTTTTTTTCTGGTGCATAATATGACGCCCGCAGAAGCCTAATTTAGGAGATATAGCCATTTTAGTGTTTTGAATATTTTTTTCTGGTGCATCATATGACACCTGAAAACCCCTAGTTTAGGTGATATAGCCATTTTGGTGTTTTGAATGTTTTTTTTCTGGTGCATAAATTGACCCCCGCAGACCCTTAATTTTGGAGATACGACGATTTTAGTGTTTTGATTTTTTTTTCTGGTGCAAAAAATGACCCCCGCAGACCACCAGTTCAGGGGATATAAAGATTTTAGTGTTTTAAATGTTTTTTTCTGGTGCATCATATGACACCTGAAAACCCCTAGTTTATGTGATATAGCCATTTTGGTTTTTTGAATGTTTTTTTTCTGGTGGATAAAATGACCCCCGCAGACCCTTAGTTTTGGAGATACAGCGATTTTAGTGTTTTGATTGTTTTTTTCTGGTGCATAAAATGACCCCGCAGACCCCTAGTTTAGGTGATATAGCCATTTTAGTGTTTTGAATGTTTTTTTCTGGTGCATAATATGACCCCCGCAGGTGACTAGTTTAGGAGATATAGCCATTTCAGTGTTTTGAATGTTTTTTTCTGGTGCATAATATGACCACCGCAGACGCGTAGTTTAGGAGATATAGCCATTTTAGTGTTTTGAATATTTTTTTCTGGTGCATAATGTGACCCCGCTGACGACTAGTTTAGGAGATATAGCCATTTTAGTGTTTTGAATGTTTTTTTCTGGTGCATAATATGACACCAGCAGACCCCTAGTTGAGGAGATATAGCCATTTTAGTGCTTTGATTGTTTTTTTTCTGGTGCATAAAATGACCCCCGCAGACCACCAGTTCAGGAGATATAACCATTTTAGTGTTTTAAATATTTTCTTCTGGTGCATCATATGACACCTGAAAACCCCTAGTTTAGGTGATAAAGCCATTTTGGTGTTTTGAATGTTTTTTTTCTGGTGCATAAAATGACCCCCGCAGACCCTTAGTTTTGGAGATACAGCGATTTTAGTGTTTTGATTTTTTTTTTTCTGGTGGATAAAATTACCCCGCAGACCCCTATTTTAGGTGATATAGCCATTTTAGTGTTTTGAATGTTTTTTTCTGGTGCATAATATGACCCCCGCAGATGACTAGTTTTGGAGATATAGCCATTTTAGTGTTTTGAATATTTTTTTCTGATGCATAAAATGACCCCCGCAGACCCCTAGCTTAATAGATATAGCCATTTTAGTGTTTTTAGTGTTTTGCATGTTTTTTTCTGGTGCATAATATGACGCCCGCAGAAGCCTAGTTTAGGATATATAGCCATTTTAGTGTTTTGAATATTTTTTTCTGGTGCATCATATGACACCTGAAAACCCCTAGTTTAGGTGATATAGCCATTTTGGTGTTTTGAATGTTTTTTTTCTGGTGCATAAAATGACCCCCGCAGACCCTTAGTTTTGGAGATACAACGATTTTAGTGTTTTGATTTTTTTTTTCTGGTGCAAAAAATGACCCCCGCAGACCACCAGTTCAGGGGATATAACAATTTTAGTGTTTTGAATGTTTTTTTCTGGTGCATCATATGACACCTGAAAACCCCTAGTTTATGTGATATAGCCATTTTGGTTTTTTGAATGTTTTTTTTCTGGTGGATAAAATGACCCCGCAGACCCTTAGTTTTGGAGATACAGCGATTTTAGTGTTTTGAATGTTTTTTTCTGGTGCATAATATGACCCCCGCAGATGACTAGTTTAGGAGATATAGCCATTTTAGTGTTTTGAATATTTTTTCTTGGTACATAATATGACCACCGCAGACGACTAGTTTAGGAGATATAGATATTTTAGTGTTTTGAATTTTTTTTTTTCTGGTGTACAGTATGACTCACGCAGACGCCTAGTTTAGGGGATATAGCCATTTTAGTGTTTTGAATTTTTTTTTCTGGTGCATAATACGACCCCCGCAGACCCCTAGTTTAGGGGAGATATCCATTTAAGTGTTTTGAATGTTTTTTTTCTGGTGCATAAAATGACCCCGCAGACCCCTAGTTTAGGTGATATAACCATTTTAGTGTTTTGAATGTTTTTTTCTGGTGCATAATATGACCCCCGCAGATGACTAGTTTAGGAGATATAGCCATTTTAGTGTTTTGAATTTATTTTTTTTCGGGTGTACAAAATGACTCACGCAGACGCCTAGTTTAGGGGATATAGCCATTTTAGTGTTTTGAATTTTTTTTTCTGGTGCATAATACGACCCCCGCAGACCCCTGGCTTAGGAGATTTTAGATTTAGCCATTTTAGTGTTTTGAATGTTTTTTTTCTGGAGCATAATATAACACCAACAGACCACTAGCTGAGGAGATATAGCCATTTTAGTGTTTTGAATGTTTTTTTCTGGTGCATCATATGACCCCTGCAAACCCCTAGTTTAGGTGATATAGCCATTTTTGTGTTTTGAATGTTTTTTTCTGGTGCATAATATGACCCCCGCAGACGACTAGTTTAGGAAATATAGATATTTTAGTGTTTTGAATTTTTTTTTTCTGGTGTACAGTATGACTCACGCAGACGCCTAGTTTAGGGGATATAGCCATTTTAGTGTTTTGAATTTTTTTTTCTGGTGCATAATATGACCCCCGCAGACCCCTGGTTTAGGAGATATAACCATTTTAGTGTTTTGAATGTTTTTTTCTGGTGCATAATATGACCCCCGCAGATGACTAGTTTAGGAGATATAGCCATTTTAGTGTTTTGAATATTTTTTTCTGTTGCATAAAATGACCCCCGCAGACCCCTAGTTTAATAGATATAGCCATTTTAGTGTTTTTAGTGTTTTGAATGTTTTTTTCTAGTGCATAATATGATCCCCGCAGACCCCTAGTTTAGGAGATATAGCCATTTTAGTATTTTGAATTTATTTTTTTTCTGGTGTACAGTATGACTCACGCAGACGCCTAGTTTAGGGGATATAGCCATTTTAGTGTTTTGAATTTTTTTTTCTGGTGCATAATATGACCCCCGCAGACCCCTGGTTTAGGAGATTTTAGATTTAGCCATTTTAGTGTTTTGAATGTTTTATTTCTGAAGCATAATATAACACCAAGAGACCTCTAGCTGAGGAGATATAGCCATTTTAGTGTTTTGAATGTTTTTTCCTGGTGCATCATAAGACCCCTGCAAACCCCTAGTTTAGGTGATATAGCCATTTTTGTGTTTTGAATATTTTTTTCTGGTGCATAATATGACCCCCGCAGACGACTAGTTTAGGAGATATAGATATTTTAGTGTTTTGATTTTTTTTTTCTAAGCATAAAATGACCCCCGCAGACCTCTAGTTTAGGAGATATAGCCATTTTAGTGTTTTGAATTTTTCTTTCTGGTGCATAATATGACCCCCGCAGACGACTAGTTTAGGAGATATAGATATTTTAGTGTTTTGAATTTTTTTTTTCTAAGCATAAAATGACCGCCGCAGATCCCCAGTTTAGGAGAGATAGCCATTTAAGTGTTTTGATTTTTTTTTCTATTTCACAAAATGACCCCCGCAGACCACCAGTTCAGGAGATATAACCATTTTAGCGTTTTAAATGTTTTTTTCTGGTGCATCATATGACACCTGAAAACCCCTAGTTTAGGTGATATAGCCATTTTAGTGTTTTGAATGTTTTTTTTCTGGTGCGTAAAATGACCCCCGCAGACCCTTAGTTTTGGAGATACAGCGATTTTAGTGTTTTGATTTTTTTTTCTGGTGCATAAAATGACCCCGCAGAACCCTAGTTTAGGAGATATAGCCATTTTAGTGTTTTGAATATATTTAGTTTGAGTCCAGCCTTATGAAGCCTTTCAAAAGCTGCGCGAACTCGTTCGTTATGCTTCCTTAGATTAGGAGCCGAAATTATAACGTCATCTAAAAAGTTTACTACAAATTCTATGCCACGTAACACCTTTTCGATTTCCCGTTGAAAAATTCCCGTGGCTGGCTTTATGCCAAAAGGCGATCTATTCATTAAGAAGTTGCTAATGTGTGTACTGCACGTAACCAATCTTTTTAAGACTCATCTAATTCTATCTGATTATAGGCATTGGCTAAATCTATTTTTGAAAAAACTCGTCCATCTTTGATATCGTTCATTATATCGGTTATTCACGGTAAAGGATGATTCGTGTCTTTCAAAAACTTATTGACCGTAATTTTGTAATCTGCGCAAATTCGTATTTTCCCGTTTTCTTTCAAAATTGGCACAAGAGGTGCACCCCACTGTGTGCTTTCGGTTTTCGTAATAACTCCGCGATTGACTAAATCGTGTATTTGATTTTCCACTTCTTCCCTGAACGCAAATGGAATCGGGCGTGCTTTAACAAAAATTTGTTTGACATTATTGTCCACTTCAAGACTAACTTTACAATCTTTTAATTTACCGTAATCGTTCGAAAAAAGTGAATTGTAATCTTTTAAACGATCGTCATCTGAGACCAACGTGTTAATGTGAATTCGTTTAATTTGAAAAACTTTAAAGAAATCTCTTCCAACTATGGGACTTTCCCCTCTATCAATAACTAAAAGCTTAAAATCTCTTATAATATTATTGTAGTTGATATAACAAAATAACGAACCTTTTACCGCTAACATATTTTTACCGTAACCAGAAATACTGGTATAATCTCTTTGCAGTCGAACATTACTAAAAAAACGACAATACGTTTTCCAAGGAATAGCTGAAACGGCTGCACCCGTATCAACCTGAAATTTAAGTTTTTTATCAAATAATTTTAACTCATTGTCGATTGAATCAGTAATGGGTTCGTTATTTTGGATAGTTAAAATGTATTTTGAGGTATTTCTCTTACGTGGACATTTGCACATAGACGCCATGTGCCCAATTCGTTCATAATTGAAACATGTTACATCTTTGTACTTGCACTGCTGGGGTTTGTGGTTATCGAAACCGCAATGAGGGCATACTTTTAAAGCTGATGTTTCTAAACGGGAGCCCTGTTTGTGTTGTATTTGCCTCCTTTGCTGCCCCGTTCTCTGCTGCTGTTGACCTGTCCTCTGCTGCTGTTGTCTTTTCTGATAGCTCGTTTTAATCGCACAGATATTTTCCACGTGTGCGTTATTTTTGTCGTCGTGTCGTTTTTGGAATTTCTTTGCTGTCTCCAATGCTTTGGTAAGAGTCAGATTTTCATCGTCACATAATTTGTCAAAGACAACACCTGACATTCCAGTGACGAATTTATCCAAAAGCATGCTTTCCAATTGGCTTCCAAATTCACACGTCTTCGCCAAATTACGTAGCCTGATGAGATATTCCTGCGCCGTTTCGTTTTCTGGTGCATAATATGACCCCGCTGACGACTAGTTTAGGTGATATAGCCATTTTGGTGTTTTGAATGTTTTTTTTCTGGTGCATAAATTGACCCCCGCAGACCCTTAATTTTGGAGATACGACGATTTTAGTGTTTTGATTTTTTTTTCTGGTGCAAAAAATGACCCCCGCAGACCACCAGTTCAGGGGATATAAAGATTTTAGTGTTTTAAATGTTTTTTTCTGGTGCATCATATGACACCTGAAAACCCCTAGTTTATGTGATATAGCCATTTTGGTTTTTTGAATGTTTTTTTTCTGGTGGATAAAATGACCCCCGCAGACCCTTAGTTTTGGAGATACAGCGATTTTAGTGTTTTGATTTTTTTTTTCTGGTGCATAAAATGACCCCGCAGACCCCTAGTTTAGGTGATATAGCCATTTTAGTGTTTTGAATGTTTTTTTCTGGTGCATAATATGACCCCCGCAGGTGACTAGTTTAGGAGATATAGCCATTTCAGTGTTTTGAATGTTTTTTTCTGGTGCATAATATGACCACCGCAGACGCGTAGTTTAGGAGATATAGCCATTTTAGTGTTTTGAATATTTTTTTCTGGTGCATAATATGACCCCGCTGACGACTAGTTTAGGAGATATAGCCATTTTAGTGTTTTGAATGTTTTTTTCTGGTGCATAATATGACACCAGCAGACCCCTAGTTGAGGAGATATAGCCATTTTAGTGCTTTGATTGTTTTTTTTCTGGTGCATAAAATGACCCCCGCAGACCACCAGTTCAGGAGATATAACCATTTTAGTGTTTTAAATATTTTCTTCTGGTGCATCATATGACACCTGAAAACCCCTAGTTTAGGTGATAAAGCCATTTTGGTGTTTTGAATGTTTTTTTTCTGGTGCATAAAATGACCCCCGCAGACCCTTAGTTTTGGAGATACAGCGATTTTAGTGTTTTGATTTTTTTTTTCTGGTGGATAAAATTACCCCGCAGACCCCTATCTTAGGTGATATAGCCATTTTAGTGTTTTGAATGTTTTTTTCTGGTGCATAATATGACCCCCGCAGATGACTAGTTTTGGAGATATAGCCATTTTAGTGTTTTGAATATTTTTTTCTGATGCATAATATGACGCCCGCAGAAGCCTAGTTTAGGATATATAGCCATTTTAGTGTTTTGAATATTTTTTTCTGGTGCATCATATGACACCTGAAAACCCCTAGTTTAGGTGATATAGCCATTTTGGTGTTTTGAATGTTTTTTTTCTGGTGCATAAAATGACCCCCGCAGACCCTTAGTTTTGGAGATACAACGATTTTAGTGTTTTGATTTTTTTTTTCTGGTGCAAAAAATGACCCCCGCAGACCACCAGTTCAGGGGATATAACAATTTTAGTGTTTTGAATGTTTTTTTCTGGTGCATCATATGACACCTGAAAACCCCTAGTTTATGTGATATAGCCATTTTGGTTTTTTGAATGTTTTTTTTCTGGTGGATAAAATGACCCCGCAGACCCTTAGTTTTGGAGATACAGCGATTTTAGTGTTTTGAATGTTTTTTTCTGGTGCATAATATGACCCCCGCAGATGACTAGTTTAGGAGATATAGCCATTTTAGTGTTTTGAATATTTTTTCTTGGTACATAATATGACCACCGCAGACGACTAGTTTAGGAGATATAGATATTTTAGTGTTTTGAATTTTTTTTTTTCTGGTGTACAGTATGACTCACGCAGACGCCTAGTTTAGTGGATATAGCCATTTTAGTGTTTCGAATTTTTTTTTCTGGTGCATAATACGACCCCCGCAGACCCCTAGTTTAGGGGAGATATCCATTTAAGTGTTTTGAATGTTTTTTTTCTGGTGCATAAAATGACCCCGCAGACCCCTAGTTTAGGTGATATAACCATTTTAGTGTTTTGAATGTTTTTTTCTGGTGCATAATATGACCCCCGCAGATGACTAGTTTAGGAGATATAGCCATTTTAGTGTTTTGAATTTATTTTTTTTCGGGTGTACAAAATGACTCACGCAGACGCCTAGTTTAGGGGATATAGCCATTTTAGTGTTTTGAATTTTTTTTTCTGGTGCATAATACGACCCCCGCAGACCCCTGGCTTAGGAGATTTTAGATTTAGCCATTTTAGTGTTTTGAATGTTTTTTTTCTGGAGCATAATATAACACCAACAGACCACTAGCTGAGGAGATATAGCCATTTTAGTGTTTTGAATGTTTTTTTCTGGTGCATCATATGACCCCTGCAAACCCCTAGTTTAGGTGATATAGCCATTTTTGTGTTTTGAATGTTTTTTTCTGGTGCATAATATGACCCCCGCAGACGACTAGTTTAGGAAATATAGATATTTTAGTGTTTTGAATTTTTTTTTTTCTGGTGTACAGTATGACTCACGCAGACGCCTAGTTTAGGGGATATAGCCATTTTAGTGTTTTGAATTTTTTTTTCTGGTGCATAATATGACCCCGCAGACCCCTGGTTTAGGAGATATAACCATTTTAGTGTTTTGAATGTTTTTTTCTGGTGCATAATATGACCCCCGCAGATGACTAGTTTAGGAGATATAGCCATTTTAGTGTTTTGAATATTTTTTTCTGTTGCATAAAATGACCCCCGCAGACCCCTAGTTTAATAGATATAGCCATTTTAGTTTTTTTTAGTGTTTTGAATGTTTTTCTCTAGTGCATAATATGATCCCCGCAGATCCCTAGTTTAGGAGATATAGCCATTTTAGTATTTTGAATTTATTTTTTTTCTGGTGTACAAAATGACTCACGCAGACGCCTAGTTTAGGGGATATAGCCATTTTAGTGTTTTGAATTTTTTTTTCTGGTGCATAATACGACCCCCGCAGACCCCTGGCTTAGGAGATTTTAGATTTAGCCATTTTAGTGTTTTGAATGTTTTTTTTCTGGAGCATAATATAACACCAACAGACCACTAGCTGAGGAGATATAGCCATTTTAGTGTTTTGAATGTTTTTTTCTGGTGCATCATATGACCCCTGCAAACCCCTAGTTTAGGTGATATAGCCATTTTTGTGTTTTGAATGTTTTTTTCTGGTGCATAATATGACCCCCGCAGACGACTAGTTTAGGAAATATAGATATTTTAGTGTTTTGAATTTTTTTTTTTCTGGTGTACAGTATGACTCACGCAGACGCCTAGTTTAGGGGATATAGCCATTTTAGTGTTTTGAATTTTTTTTTCTGGTGCATAATATGACCCCCGCAGACCCCTGGTTTAGGAGATTTTAGATTTAGCCATTTTAGTGTTTTGAATGTTTTTTTTCTGAAGCATAATATAACACCAAGAGACCTCTAGCTGAGGAGATATAGCCATTTTAGTGTTTTGAATGTTTTTTCCTGGTGCATCATAAGACCCCTGCAAACCCCTAGTTTAGGTGATATAGCCATTTTTGTGTTTTGAATATTTTTTTCTGGTGCATAATATGATTCCCGCAGACCCCTAGTTTAGGAGATATAGCCATTTTAGTGTTTTGAATTTATTTTTTTTCTGGTGTACAAAATGACTCACGCAGACGCATAGTTTAGGGGATATAGCCATTTTAGTGTTTTGAATTTTTTTTTCTGGTGCATAATATGACCCCCGCAGACCCCTGGTTTAGGAGATTTTAGATTTAGCCATTTTAGTGTTTTGAATGTTTTTTTTCTGGAGCATAATATAACACCAACAGACCCCTAGCTGAGGAAATATAGCCATTTTAGTGTTTTGAATGTTTTTTTCTGGTGCATCATATGACCCCTGCAAACCCCTACTTTAGGTGATATAGCCATTTTTGTGTTTTGAATGTTTTTTTCTGGTGCATAATATGACCCCCGCAGACGACTAGTTTAGAAGATATAGATATTTTAGTGTTTTGAATGTTTTTTTCTGGTGCATCATATGACCCCTGCAAACCCCTAGTTTAGGTGATATAGCCATTTTTGTGTTTTGAATGTTTTTTTCTGGTGCATAATATGACCCCCGCAGACGACTAGTTTAGGAGATATAGATATTTTAGTGTTTTGATTTTTTTTTTCTAAGCATAAAATGACCCCCGCAGACCTCTAGTTTAGGAGATATAGCCATTTTAGTGTTTTGAATTTTTCTTTCTGGTGCATAATATGACCCCCGCAGACGACTAGTTTAGGAGATATAGATATTTTAGTGTTTTGAATTTTTTTTTTCTAAGCATAAAATGACCGCCGCAGATCCCCAGTTTAGGAGAGATAGCCATTTAAGTGTTTTGATTTTTTTTTCTATTGCACAAAATGACCCCCGCAGACCACCAGTTCAGGAGATATAACCATTTTAGCGTTTTAAATGTTTTTTTCTGGTGCATCATATGACACCTGAAAACCCCTAGTTTAGGTGATATAGCCATTTTAGTGTTTTGAATGTTTTTTTTCTGGTGCGTAAAATGACCCCCGCAGACCCTTAGTTTTGGAGATGCAGCGATTTTAGTGTTTTGATTTTTTTTTCTGGTGCATAAAATGACCCCGCAGAACCCTAGTTTAGGAGATATAGCCATTTTAGTGTTTTGAATATATTTAGTTTGAGTCCAGCCTTATGAAGCCTTTCAAAAGCTGCGCGAACTCGTTCGTTATGCTTCCTTAGATTAGGAGCCGAAATTATAACGTCATCTAAAAAGTTTACTACAAATTCTATGCCACGTAACACCTTTTCGATTTCCCGTTGAAAAATTCCCGTGGCTGGCTTTATGCCAAAAGGCGATCTATTCATTAAGAAGTTGCTAATGTGTGTACTGCACGTAACCAATCTTTTTAAGACTCATCTAATTCTATCTGATTATAGGCATTGGCTAAATCTATTTTTGAAAAAACTCGTCCATCTTTGATATCGTTCATTATATCGGTTATTCACGGTAAAGGATGATTCGTGTCTTTCAAAAACTTATTGACCGTAATTTTGTAATCTGCGCAAATTCGTATTTTCCCGTTTTCTTTCAAAATTGGCACAAGAGGTGCACCCCACTGTGTGCTTTCGGTTTTCGTAATAACTCCGCGATTGACTAAATCGTGTATTTGATTTTCCACTTCTTCCCTGAACGCAAATGGAATCGGGCGTGCTTTAACAAAAATTTGTTTGACATTATTGTCCACTTCAAGACTAACTTTACAATCTTTTAATTTACCGTAATCGTTCGAAAAAAGTGAATTGTAATCTTTTAAACGATCGTCATCTGAGACCAACGTGTTAATGTGAATTCGTTTAATTTGAAAAACTTTAAAGAAATCTCTTCCAACTATGGGACTTTCCCCTCTATCAATAACTAAAAGCTTAAAATCTCTTATAATATTATTGTAGTTGATATAACAAAATAACGAACCTTTTACCGCTAACATATTTTTACCGTAACCAGAAATACTGGTATAATCTCTTTGCAGTCGAACATTACTAAAAAAACGACAATACGTTTTCCAAGGAATAGCTGAAACGGCTGCACCCGTATCAACCTGAAATTTAAGTTTTTTATCAAATAATTTTAACTCATTGTCGATTGAATCAGTAATGGGTTCGTTATTTTGGATAGTTAAAATGTATTTTGAGGTATTTCTCTTACGTGGACATTTGCACATAGACGCCATGTGCCCAATTCGTTCATAATTGAAACATGTTACATCTTTGTACTTGCACTGCTGGGGTTTGTGGTTATCGAAACCGCAATGAGGGCATACTTTTAAAGCTGATGTTTCTAAACGGGAGCCCTGTTTGTGTTGTATTTGCCTCCTTTGCTGCCCCATTCTCTGCTGCTGTTGACCTGTCCTCTGCTGCTGTTGTCTTTTCTGATAGCTCGTTTTAATCGCACAGATATTTTCCACGTGTGCGTTATTTTTGTCGTCGTGTCGTTTTTGGAATTTCTTTGCTGTCTCCAATGCTTTGGTAAGAGTCAGATTTTCATCGTCACATAATTTGTCAAAGACAACACCTGACATTCCAGTGACGAATTTATCCAAAAGCATGCTTTCCAACTGGCTTCCAAATTCACACGTCTTCGCCAAATTACGTAGCCTGATGAGATATTCCTGCGCCGTTTCGTTTTCTTTCGTTGTAGCTTCGTAGAAAGTTCGTCTTTCACAATAAAGAATCGTTGGAATTGTGAAATTAGCGTTAAATATTGTTATTAATTCACCATATAACTTCTCCCCAGGAGTTTTTGGTGCACATAATCCATGCACAACCTCGTAAGTCCTGTCTCCTAATAAGTTTATGAGAGCGGCTCGTTTTTTCGTCTCGTCCGTAATCTCGGCCTGGCAAAAATATTGTTACAGTCGCCCTTTAAATACCGACCAATTTTGTACATCGTATTCAAATGTGGGAATACTGAGTCAGTCGTTCATAGACCTCGATAGAGGACGGATGTGTTTCGGCTTCTTTTCAAGTGAAATACTCGTAGTAATAAAAACAAAAAAAAACAATTAGAAACATTTTGGCCAAGTGCTTCGGTGGAGCAGAAGTAGTGGTGTCCGACCGAAAAAACAGGGGTCGTGGGTTCGATTCCCGAAAAAGTTGCATCGACTTTTTATTTTTAAAAGTGAATAAAACAAAAAAAAAAAAAACAATAAAGCTAAAATGGTGGTAAAGTGTGGTCTATCACGTGATGGATTGTGAAGAGCGTTCCGCTGTGCCTATAGCGGGACCTGCTGAAGTGTCAGGTGAGGCTTCGAGTGGTTCGAGCCAAACACCAAAAACAAAGAGAAGGAGGAAGCTTCCAACTTCCACCTTGGTAAAACGTCCCACCCTATCAACGGCAAACAACTTCGCTTCATTGGCAGCAAGCGAATCTGATGATGAAGAGGAAGAGATGGAGGCCATTAGTTGTAGCATCAAAATGCTACAACAAAGAGTACTGGCCATAAAAGAAAAGCAAATGGTCAGAAGGAAGAGGGAAGAGCAGGAGAAATCCCAACAACAGCAGCATGCTCAAAAGCAGGCACAACAACAAAAGCCTAAGAGACACCAGCAACAACAACAAGAGCAGTCACAACAACTGCAACAGCTAAAACAGCAGCAGCCACAACAACGGCAACAGCAAAAACAGCAGCAGCAGCAACAACAACAACAGCAGCAGCAGCAGCAGCAAAAACAACAACAACAACAACAACAACAACAACAACACCAACAACAACAACAGCAGCAGCAGCAGAAGAAGAAGAAGGAGAAGGTGCCTCCTATCAACACCTATAAATTGGAGGTAAATGCTACAAAGGACCTGTGTAGGCTGGTCAGTGGTAATAATTTTAATATTAAGAGATTGGGGAATGATCGCCATGCCATCCACTGTAATACAGTGGAGGGCTACGCGAAAGTAAAAGAGCTCTTAAAGGAAACGACGACGGAGTACTACTCATTCACACCGAAGTGCGAAAAGCGGCAATCGATGTTGCTGAAGGGGTTGGAACCGTCTTCTGATCCTGAGGAGATCCTGGCACTGCTCAAAGAGAAGGAGTGCGAAGGACTCAAGTTCGTGGGGGTAAAGCCATTTACCACAGCTAGAGCCAGGCGGGAGAAACGGAGTCTACCGTTCTTCCTAGTGCAGCTCAGTCCCGAAAGCCGTCTGGATAGTCTGAGGAGTATCAATGTCCTAGACTACCAGGTGGTTCACTGGGAAAAATTAAAAAGGAGCGAAGGCGTTATACAATGCGTTCGCTGCCAGAGGTTCGGGCACGCCGCGTCGAACTGCCAAATGCAGCCTCGATGCGTGAAGTGCGCAAAGAACCACAGTTCCGAGGAGTGTGCTCTGGGTAGGGACGGAGTATCCGATAGGACACAGCTCTCGTGCGTATTATGTGGGAACGTGGGACACACCGCAAACTATCGGGGTTGTCCTAAGTTCGCTGATATTAAGAAATCAAAACTGGCTCAGCAGCAGAAGGTGGAGGTCAAGCGTTCACCTGTGAGGTTTCAAACACCAGCCGTCACGTCCCAAATTTCCTACGCCCAAATGGCGGCAGGGAGGGGGGCTACGGTACAGCAAGCGACTGTTGCTTCTCCGGCGCCAATGCCGAGAACAATGGAAGCTGCACCTAACATGCTGGCCATCTTGCTCGCAATCCAAGGGCAGATGGCTCAGCTGCAAAAGCAGGTGCAAGAACAGGCCAAGCGGGTGGACCAGATCTACGCGCTGCTGCCGGGCCTAACGCAACACATGTCGTAATGGGTACGCACATGGTGGAGCAAACCTTGAAGGTCCTTGCGGTGAATGTTAATTCACTGATTAGGATCGAACGAAGGGCCACGATGTTTAAATTGCTACAAGACCAATCTCCTGATGTGCTTTTCGCTAGCGAAACCAAGCTAACCGATAAGCACAAACTGGAGTACAATAATTATATTGTTAGAAGAAGAAACCGGCCCCGATCCAAATGTGGAGGCGGTGTCGCGATCTTCATTAAACAAGGTATAAAATTTCACAGAGTGTGCAAGGGAGTGTTGCGTAGGTTCCGGGTGTCGGAGGCAGTCGTCATTTATATCCCGCTCCGCAGTGGAAAGCGGCTGTACTTGGCCTCTGTTTATGCACCTGAGGCTCCACAATCCACTTTATTCATTACAGAGCTCGACACGCTTTTTCGACTTCTGAGGCTGGAATCGGGGGAGAATTATTTTATAATCGGTGGGGACTTCAACGCTAAACACAGAGATTGGGGAAATAATTTGCCAAATACTAGAGGGAACCTACTACTTGATTGGTGGGGTCAGCACGAAGTCATGTACAGACTCAGTCTTAAGGCGACGGATAACCCGTCGTTTCCCAGAGGCGGGTCTTATTTGGACCTACTGCTGTATGACGAACGAATACGACTGACAGGTACGAATTTACAAACGTTAAACTGTCTGCGCACATTCGTGTATGACAGTGACCATTGCGGTTTTAGCACCGAAATTACAGTTCCCAACGAAATTGCGGAATTGGAGGAGTTTGTCCAAAGATATTCTTACAACTACAGTAAGACTCGATGGACACGCTTCTCCGCAACATTGACAAGAGCACTCGCCTCAAACACGCTCCACCGTCCACCGTCCAATAGGAATTTGTCAAACGAGGAGATCGACAAGTATCTAAAACAAATGGACGAGACAATTAAACAAACTATGGACGCTACAATACCGCCGTATCGACGTACGACTAACGAAGACCTGTTCCGCAATCCTACTATTGACGCACTGCACCGACAGAAAAGTAGACTTCTGTCAAGACTCAAAAACTTGTACAGACAGTTAACTGACAGACAAGACCCGGAGATTAGGACACTGAAGTCTTCGATTAAAAATATTCAAACGTTAATAAAAGAGAATTACAGAATTTCTGTAAGTTCGTATTGGAACAACAGGGTTCGGGCTGTAAACACCAGCAACCCGAATATGTTCCCACAAATAAATAAACTATTTCGGAGAAAAAATCAAAACGACCTTCAGTGTCTTAAAATAGCCCGGACAACAGACAACGAACGGTTACTGACAATAGCAGCTATTGATCCAAATGAGGCCGCTGATGATGACGACTTCTTTGTGATCGAGGATCCACAGGAGAAGGTTGAGGCCTTAGGGGCGACTTTCCAGGAAATATACAAGGCCACTGATACCATTGGCCCTAATTATGACCTGGACAATCGCGTCTTGGTGCACGACTTCTACATTCGAAATGAAGTAGAGAACTGGCGATCAGAGGGCTCTGGTTTCACCCGGTTCAGCGACGAAAATATGGCAAATAATGTCATTACCAGAGAAGGTGGCCTACCTTCGTTCATTTCGAAGGAAGAGCTCCATGAGATCTTCGACACAATCAGGGCTAAGAAATCAGTGGGGACCGATGGTATTCCGAATATCGTGCTTCGACATCTTCCTCTAGAAGCGGTGGACATTTACACCACCCTGTTTAATAATGCAATGAATAATGCACATTATCCAGCGCATTGGAAAACGGCGGTGGAGCAACCTATTCCCAACAAGGGAAAGGATATATCCAAGCCGGCGAATCTCCGGTCGATAAGTCTCCTTCCGAATATCAGTAAGGTTTTTGAAAAAGTAATCAATAGAGCTCTGTCTAGGTGGGTTGAGGACAAACATATAGTTCCGGATAATCAATTCGGTTTTAAGGCGGGACATGATATCTCACATGCCGCGTCTAAACTGGTGTCCGATATCCAATGGAATAAAGGCAAAAACCAATGCACTGGTGTCTGCCTTTTTGACTTGGAGAAGGCTTTCGACACTGTATGGTTAGAGGGTCTTTTCTATAAGCTGACTAGGCTGGGGATCAGTAAACTACTCTTGTACATTCTTTTTAATATGCTAACCAACAGACAGTTCATCGTGAAAAATGGCGATATGACTTCTGATGGAATATTTCAAATTAAAAATGGTCTTCAGCAAGGCGCGGTCAATTCGCCGATCCTATTCAACATTTATACAAGCGACTTGATAGGTTCACTTCCCCATACTATTGCGTACGCAGACGATTTGATAGCGTACAGAACAGGTCCAAAAATCGAGGTCATTAATACTCTCTTGCAGCGTGACTTCGATAAGATAAGACGGTTTTGCGATGACTGGAAGTTGAAAATCAACTTTCAGAAGTCGGAAACCATTCTCTTTAGGACGCCGTTGTCTGGAGCCTCTAGGGATACCAGAAAAAATTGGCGAAAGTTCTCGATCATTGGACAACACGGACAGCCTCTTGCCTGTCGAAATTTAGTCAGATACCTTGGGATCTGGCTAGATCAGTTTCTGTATTTTGACAAAAATGTAGACGCTGCTCTGGCCAGAGCTAAAGGCGCTTTTGCTCTTACAAAGAGACTGTTTTATAGCAGCCAACTCGATGCGAGGGTAAAGGTAATCTGCTACATGGCCCTTATCAGGCCCATGCTGGTATTCGGGTGCCCCGTGTGGTTCAATGTACGAGCAAGCTTAATGGAAAAGATTCGGGTGTTTGAGAGGGCTTGCCTTAGGGCTTGCCTTAGGGCTTGCCTTAGGGCTTGCCTTCGCTTGTACAGAACACCAGAGTCGGAGTACAAAAAATTTTATCGTAATGAGGTCCTTTACAACAGGGCGAACCTAATACGAGTGGACAACTTTGTAATTAAGCTGACTCGAAGGCACATTGCAAGAGCAATGTCCGCGACGAATAACCTGATATCTGGGGCTTACTACCCCAACTACCTTTACCACGAGAGTGTCCGCTCTGACGGCTTCGTTCCACCGGAAGCATTCCTCTACCTAGATCAGATAGGGTTGATCCAGGATAGATCAGCGGTCCCGTTAATCTTCCATGTCGCTCGGAAAGCTGGGGACAGGCGACTCAACTACGGCAGAGACGTCGCACACGGCAGTGTGGATCGTCTCAGGTTCAGTAGGGCGGTGTGGAATCGCGATAAGAGGGATGTCGTTCGGCAGCACCAGCATTTCTGGTGGTTGAATGATGGAGAAGATGTTTCGTCGTCGTTTCCGTCAATTACGGACCAGCCTCACTAATGAGGCAGAGCTGACCTACTTATTTACACTGTGAATACCGATGGCCAGCTTGCATAGGTTTAGGTTAGCATTTAAGAAATATATATATTAGTATATACCTTTGTATATACTAATATATGTATATAATTGTGTATAATATCTATGTGTATGTATTGTGTATGTAGGTTAGGTTTAAGTTTATTTTAAGTTAGATATTAAGTTTTTATAAAAAAATAACTCCATATGCTAAGTTTTTGTTAACAAATTTTTCTTAGCCTTAAGTATACAAAATATATACGAATTTCAATAAAATGTAAATAGAGTCGAAAGACATAGATATAAGAATTTAGAGTAGCTTAGAGTGCCTGTGCGGGGCCAGTAAGTTAATATAAGTTTGTTAAGTAATTTTAAGCTAGCATTTAAGCATTTTTTGTTAGTATGTAAAAATTAATGATTAATATAATAAAATGCATTTAAAACTAACTAAATACTAAGTCAGTCGTTCATAGACCTCCGCGGAATTTAGATGTGTTACGACTTGTGAGTGAGAAGTGTTTCGCTTAACAAAAAAATTGAACAATTTGGACTTAGGCTCCAATCAGCACAGCGTTAGTATGTTCGCTTGAGACTGCAAAGGTTGTGGGTTCGACTCCGGGTAGTCGGCAGACGATTTTTTTTTGCATTATTTTTTTTTATTTATTTATTTATTTTTAAATAAAAATAAGTGGTGTTACCGGTTTTATCACGTGATGGATTGTGATGAGCGGTCCGCTATGCCTATAGCGGGACCTGCTGAAATGATGTGAGGCTTCGAGTGGTTCGAGCCAAACGCCAAAAACAAAGAGAAGGAGGAAGCCTAGTTCAACTTCCAACTTGATATAACGTCCCACCCTACCAAAGACCAACAACTCCGCTTCATTGGCAGCAAGCGAATCTGACGATGAAGAGGAAGAAATGGATGCCATAAGTAGCAGCATCAAAATGCTACAAGAAAAAGTACTGGCCATAAAATAAAAACAAATGGTAAGAAGGAAGAGGGAAGAGCAAGAGCAATCCTAACAACAGCAGCTTGCTCAGAAGCAAACACAACAACAAAAGACTAAGAAACTAAAGCAGCAACAACAAGAGCAGTCACAGCCACGGCAACAGTTAAAACAGCAGCAGCCACAAAAACGGCAACAGCAAAAACAGCAACAACAACAACAACAACAGCAGCAGCAGCAAAAACAACAACAACAGCAACAACAGCAGAAGAAGAAGGAGAAGGTGCCTCCTATCAACACCTATAAATTGGAGGTAAATGCTACCAAGGACCTGTGTAAGCTGGTCATTGCTAATAATTTTAACATTAAGATATTGGGGAATGATCGCCATGCCATCCACTGTAATACAGTGGAGGGCTATGCGAAAGTGAAAGAGCTCCTAAAGGAAACCACGACGGAGCACTACTCATTCACACCGAAGTGTGAAAAGCGGCAATTGATGCTGCTGAAGGGGTTGGAACCGTCTTCTGTTCCTGAGGAGATCCTGGCACTGCTCAAAGAGAAGGAGTGCGAAGGACTCAAGTTCGTGGGGGTAAAGCCATTTACCACAGCTAGAGCCAGGCGGGAGAAACGGAGTCTACCGTTCTTCCTGGTGCAGCTCAGTCCCGAAAGCCGTCTTAATAGTCTAAGGAGTATCAATGTCCTAGACTACCAGGTGGTTCACTGGGAAAAATTAAAAAGGAGCGAAGGTGTTATACAATGTGTTCGCTGCCAGAGGTTCGGGCACGGCGCGTCGAAATGCCAAATGCAGCCTAGATGCGTGAAGTGCGCAAAGAACCACAGTTAAGAGGAGTGTCCTCTGGGTAGGGACGGAGCATCCGATAGGACGCAGCTCTCGTGCGTATTATGTGGGAACGTGGGACACACCGCAAACTATCGGGGTTGTCCTAAGTTCGCTGACATTGAAAAAGCAAAACTGGCTCGGCAGCAGAAGGTGGAGGTCAAACATTCACCTGTGAGGTTTCAAACACCAGCCGTCACGTCCCAAATTTCCTACGCCCAAATGGCGGGAGGTAGGGGGGCTACGGTACAGCAAGCGACTGTTCCTTCTCCGGCGCCAATGCCGAGAACAATGGAAGCTGCACCTAACATGCTGGCCATCTTGCTCGCAATCCAAGGGCAAATGGCTCAGCTGCAAAAGCAGGTGCAAGAACAGGCCAATCGGATGGACCAGATCTACGCGCTGCTGCCGGGCCTAACGCAACACATGTCGTAATGGGTACGCACATGGTGGAGCAAACTTTGAAGGTCCTTGCGGTGAATGTTAATTCACTGACAAGGATCGAACGAAGAGCCGCGATGTTTAAATTGCTACAAGACCACACTCCTGATGTGCTTTTCGCTAGCGAAACCAAGCTAACCGATAAGCACAAACTGGAGTACAATAATCATATTGTTGGAAGAAGAAACCGGCCCCGATCCAAACGTGGAGGCGGTGTCGCGATCTTCATTAAACGAGGCATAAAATTTCACAGAGTGTACAAGGGAGTGTTGCGTAGGTTTCGGGTGTTGGAGGCAGTCGTCATTTACATCTCGCTCCGCAGTGGAAAGCGGCTGTACTTGGCCTCTGTTTATGCACCTGAGGCTTCACATTCCACTTTATTCATTACAGAGCTCGATACCCTTTTTCGACTTCTGAGGCTGGAATCGGGGAGAATTATTTTATAATCGGCGGGGACTTCAACGCTAAACACAGAGATTGGGGAAATAATTTACCAAATACTAGAGGGAACCTACTACTCGATTGGTGGGGTCAGCACGATGTCATGTACAGACTCGGTCTTAAAGCGACGGATAACCCGTCGTTTCCCAGAGGCGGGTCTTATCTGGATCTACTGCTGTACGACGAACGTATTCGACTGACAGGTACGAATTTACAAACGCTAAACTGTCTGCGCACACTCGTGTATGACAGTGACCATTGCGGTTTTAGCACCGAAATTACAGTTCCCAACGAAATTGCGGAATTGGAGGAGTTTGTCCAAAGATATTCTTACAACTACAGTAAGACTCGATGGACACGCTTCTCCGCAACATTGACGAGAACACTCGCCTCGAACACGCTCCGCCGTCCTCCGTCCAATAGGAATTTGTCAAACGAGGAGATCGATAAGTATCTAAAACAAATGGACGAGACAATTAAACAAACTATGGACGCTACAATACCGCCGTATCGACGTACGACTAACGAAGACCTGTTCCGCAATCCTACTATTGATGCACTGCACCGACAGAAAAAACTTGTACAGACAATTATTTGACAGACAAGACCCGGAGATTAGGACACTGAAGTCGTCGAGTAAAAATATTCAAACGTTAATAAAAGAGAATTACAGAATTTCTGTAAGTTCATATTGGAACAACAGGGTTCGGGCTGTAAACACCAGCAACCCGAATATGTTCCCACAAATAAATAAACTATTTCGGAGAAAAAATCAAAACGACCTTCAGTGTCTTAAAATAGCCCGGACAACAGACAACGAACGGTTACTGACAATAGCAGCTACTGATCCAAATGAGGCCGCTGATGATGACGACTTCTTTGTGATCGAGGATCCACAGGAGAAGGTTGAGGCCTTAGGGGCGACTTTCCAGGAAATATACAAGGCCACTGATACCATTGGCCCTAATTATGACCTGGACAATCGCGTCTTGGTGCACGACTTCTACATTCGAAATGAAGTAGAGAACTGGCGATCAGAGGGCTCTGGTTTCACCCGGTTCAGCGACGAAAATATGGCAAATAATGTCATTACCAGAGAGGGTGGCCTACCTCCGTTCATTTCGAAGGAAGAGCTCCATGAGATCTTCGACACAATCAGGGCTAAGAAATCAGTGGGGACCGATGGTATTCCAAACATCGTGCTTCGATATTTTCCTCTAGAAGCGGTGGACATTTACACCACCGTGTTTAATAATGCAATGAATAATGCGCATTATCCAGCGCATTGGAAAACGGCGGTGGTTCAACCTATCTCCAAAAAGGGAAAGGATATATCCAATCCGGCGAATCTCCGGTCGATAAGTCTCCTTCCGAATATCAGTAAGGTGTTCGAAAAAGTAATCAATAGAGCTCTGTCTAGGTGGGTTGAGTACAAACATATAGTTCCGGATAATCAATTCGGTTTTAAGGCGGGACATGATATCTCACATGCCGCGTCTAAACTGGTGTCAGATATCCAATGGAATAAAGGCAAAAACCAATGTACTGGTGCCTGCCTTGTGGATCTGGAGATGGCCTTCGACACGGTCTTTTCCATAAGCTGACTAGGCTGGGGATCAGTAAACCACTCTTGTACATAATATGCTAACCAACAGACAGTTCATCGTGGAAAATGGCGATGTGACTTCTGTTGGAATATTTCAAATTAAAAATGGTCTGCAGCAAGGCGCGGTCAATTCGCCGATCCTATTCAACATTTATACAAGCGACTTGATAGGTTCACTTCCCCACACTATTGCGTACGCAGACGATTTGATAGCGTACAGAACAGGTCCAAAAATCGAGGTCATTAATACTCTCCTGCAGCGTAACTTCGATAAGATAAGACGATCTTGCGATGAGTTGAAAATCAACTTTCAGAAGTCGGAAACCATTCTCTTTAGGACGCCGTTGTCTGGAGCTTCTAGGGATACCAGAAAAAATTGGCGTAAGTTCTCGATCATTGGACAACACGGACAGCCTATTGCTTGTCGAAATGTAGTCAGATATCTTGGGATCTGGCTAGATCGGTTTCTGTATTTTGATAAAAATGTAGATGCTGCTCTGGCCAGAGCTAAAGGTGCTTTTGCCCTTACAAAGAGACTGTTTAAAGCAGCCAACTCGATGAGAGGGTAAATGTAAAAAATTAAGTCCATATGCTAAGTTTTTGTTAACAATCTTTTTCTTAGCCTTAAGTACACAAGATATATAGACAAATATTTCAATAAAATGTAAATAAAGTCGAAAGACATAGATATAAGAATTTAGAGCAGTTTAGAGTGCCTGTGTGGGGCCAGTAAGTTAATATAAAACTGTTAAGTAATTTTAAGCTAGCATTTAAGCATTTTTCGTTAGTATGTAAGAGTTAATGAATAATATAATAAAATGCATTTAAAACTAAACTGGGAATACTAAGTACTGCTGATGATTGGTTCAATGAAAAACCGGGTAGCTCTTCTGGCATATTAGCACGTGTACGATTTGCACAGAAAATATTAGAGAGAAAAAAAAAAAATTAACCAACTATATTTTAATCCGCACAAATCTTCGCAATTCCATCCTCGTCGCCAATGTTATGCAGTCAGACAGTACTTATTCTTGTTCTTAAAATTTACTTAACTATAATCAATGGAGTGTTCTCCCGGACGTCTGGATGAGAAGTACTAGATTTTAAGTAAGTAAGAAAAGTAAAACAAAGGTAACATCCAAACGTTCAAAAGGTGTAACGAATATGTGGAATGCGTATAGTGGGGAGAGCATGGTGTTGCCAAATGCATACATCACACCCACGTATAAAGTTCAAACCGAATCCACAACCAACGGCCTCTAACACTAGAGTCTACAACCCTTTGGACCACACAAACACACGCACAAGCACACACACACACACACACACACGCACACACACACACACACATACACACATACACAAACGTACACACAACCTAGAGTCAATTGCCCTGCTATATCACAGACACTACACACACCCACTAGTGGCACCAAGATTACTTGTCGCGATTACAACAGCGACTAAAATGGTTGAAGCCACAGCCACAACTAGAAGTAGGAGACCTGTCCTTGATAAAGGATGAACGTCTTCCCCCATCAAAATGGAGTTTAGGCCGTATTGTGAAGACATACCCTGGAACAGACAACATCACAAGAGTCGTAAAGCTGAAAACACAACAGGGAGAAATCAAACGACCTATAACGAAACTTTGCCCCCTGCTAACTAATTCAAACAAACCACTAATAGAAAACTAGTAAGTACACACCGGAACACTTAACATTTAACTTACATATTTTACAATCACAAACTGCTCAAAAAAAAATTTTCAAATCTAACCAAAATCCAAAAAATAAATTGGCAACCTTCGAACATCAACAGCTTGCAATTCGAGCGTTTATTCATTTTACAGAAGTACCTACCAGCGTAACCAAACGTTCACCCAAACAAGGGGTGCGTCGAAATTCATTCATTGTGACTCAAACCAGTTTGACGTGTTTTTCTTGTTCTCCCTATTCACGTATTCAATTTTCAGTTATAAATTTCGTTAAATTGCATTTTCCGGTTAATAACCCCCAGTGCTCGAATGCATTTTTTTTTGTCTACTGGCAGATTTCAGTGCAAATAAAAGCCCCTATCTACAATAAAAAAAAATAACTCGACCTATATCTATACCCTCACTGACCTACACAACCAATTTGAATATGTCTTGGGGAATTGCCAATTGTGTAATCGATGGCAGCAATGCTGACTGGGTAGCTTGCAAGGGCAAATATGAGAACGCCTTTCATGCCGTTTGTGCCGGGTTATACAAAAGAAACACGGTGTTTATTAAAGAATTTTCCGATAACCTACTTTTCTTCTGTGATGAGTGTAAGAGTATCCCACTTTCACACGTGCTTTTGGCAATAAAATGCCTAACCGATTCAAATGACTCCTACCAGGACGCACTCGCCAAAAAAATTACGGATAAAATTTCGATAATAGAAAACAGTGTTAAAAGTGTTGAAGAGTTACGTAACTCAGTGCAGAACTCAGCCGATGTAATAAGATCAAAAGTAAAGCACATGGACAAACAAATTGCTCGTCTTATCTCTCTCTTATGCTCTCCCCTTCAGTCGCCTCCCCCCGCAGTCCTATTTTCTTACAATTTTCACAAATCTAATTTCCGTAAAATTAATACCTATCTAAGCAGTGCTTCTTTTGAGTTTACCAATCTATCTCTGGTTGATGCCCTCTCCATTTTTTACAGAGAAATATTCAAATCCATCTCCCTTTATGTGCCTTACTCCCGCCATAAAACTTCCTCTACATCCCCTCCTTGGTATAATCGTAAACTTCGCTTTCTACGAAACAAAAGAAACAAGTTATTGGCGGTATTCCTTCGCACCCACTCTTCTTCCGACTATTCAAATTATCTAGGTACATATCTTCATTTCATTGAACTCAATAACTCTCTCTATCAGCGCTACCTGAATAGTGCGCAAACCAATCTCATAAATGACCCCAAGTCCTTTTTTCAATTTGTCAATTGCAAAAGTAAGACTGATGGTTATCCTTCCTCCCTCGCTTTCGAAACCAAAACTTCATGTGATCCTCCTACCATCGCCAACTTTTTTGCTACATTTTTCAAGCAATCATTTGCCAACAACTCCTTCGTACCAGATCCCTCTTACTTCAATGATCTACCAAATTTCTCTATTGGTCCCTTTCTCACTCAAAATTTCGATCCTGCAGTTATTGACGAAAAGTTACAAAATCTTAAGGATGAATTTGTACCTGCCTCAGACGAGCTCCTCGCCATGTTTCTTAAGAAATGCTCTTCCAACCTGTCTCTACCGCTTTGCTACCTTTTTCGTCTATTGCTTACACAGGGTGAATTTCCCCAGATTTGGAAGACCTATTTTATAATCCCAATACACAAAAAGGGATCTAAGCATGAAGTTACCAATTATCGTCCCATTGCTAAACTCTCTCATATACCCAAACTCTTTGAAAGCATTTTATACGAAGCGTTAAGCTTCAAATGCAAGCCTTTTATTTCACCCCGACAACATGGTTTTCTAAAAGGTAGATCAACTACCACAAACCTAGTTGAATTCGAGTCTTTTGCTCTCTCAGCCTTAGAAAATGGCAAAGAAATTGATGTTATCGCAACTGATTTCACTAAAGCATTTGATAAGATATCTCATAAATTGATCGTTTTCAAATTGTCTGCTCTCGGCTTTGAGCCTCTCTTTTTAAAATGGATCTCTTCTTACCTGGTAAACCGATATTATAGAGTTTGGTTTAGATCCGCCTTTTCTGTTCCATTCCTGGCCTCATCTGGAGTTCCACCAGGCAGTCATCTTGGCCCTTTTCCCTTCATTCTTATTATCAACGATGTTGAGAGTGTCATTAAGCACTCCTCCCTCCCCCTTTACGCTGACGACACAAATTTTTTTAAATCTATTTCCTCTTCCCAGCACTCTGCCCTTCTTCAAGAAGACCTTGATCGGTTTTCAATCTGGTGCCTCAAAAACTGTCTAGAACTTAATATATCCAAATGTCAATCTATAACCTTCTCAAGTAAATGCAATCCGGCTCCTCTCCGTCTTTATTTTCTCCATGGTCAACCAATTCCCCTAGCTCAGTCTTTTCATGACCTTGGCATATTATTCGACAGTGAGCTTAATTTCCGTTCGCATATCGATAAGATGATCCTCAAAATCAACTCATCACTTGGCCAAGGAATTTTCCAACCCGTATGTAACCAGATCTCTCTATATTACCTTTGTTCGCCCCCTGCTTGAGTATGCCAGTCAAGCTTGGTCCCCCTTTCCCCGGGTTCATGTTTCCCGAATCGAGGGTATTCAACGTCGATTCCTCCGATTTGCCCTCCGTGGCCTGCCATGGAACGACCCTTTAATCTTACCTCCCTATCAAGGCCGCCTCAAACTTCTAAATATGAATTCGTTAGAAGAACTTAGGAATATTGCTGACGTTCTTTTCATTCATCGTCTTCTCTCAGGTTCCATCGACTGTGCATCCATTTTAAACTCCATTTCCTTCAATACCAACCCCCGCAATCTACGTTGTCCTCGGCTATTCTATCTACCGGTCCACCGCACCTCTTATGGCTCAAACGAACCTATCTCCCGAATGTTCCGAAAGGTCATATCAAACCTCTCCCTTTTTCATTTCCACTTGAGCACTCCTCGTCTCAAACAAGATCTCCTCCATCACTTCCTTGGTCACTAGCTCTTAAGTCGTTCTGTTAGCTTTTAAGTTAGATTAAGCTTGTATTAAGCCAATAAATGGGGGTCTCAGCCCCCACCAAAATTAAAAATTAAATTAAAATCACCCATGCACAGTATCGACATATACCCATAGCTCAAAAACACCACCCATTCGATCTACAGTCCACGATATCTAGATACATGCTCATACCCACGTATAAAGTTCAAACCGAATCCACAACTAACGGCCTCTAACACTAGAGTCTACAACCCTTTGGACCACACAAACACATGCACACACACACACGTACATACAACCTAGAGTCAATAGCCCTGCTATATCACAGAAATTACACACACCCACAAGTAAATCAAACCCCAGCAACACACATCAAACCCAAATAATATCACTAACAAATGTCAACGACTCAACCAAGCCAAAACCAAACAATCGTCTTTCACCTCGCCCTGCTTCCAGTCCATCATTGCTCACAATATTTACATAACCCCTCTGATCTGATTACCTCACTTGGACTTCCAGTCTATAAACCGAGTTTCATTGAGATCGCTCAAACAGAGTGAGAAAAATCAGCTGTGAGCTAAGGGATAACAATAATGAGAGATTGAAGCAGTCGTCATGAGGAATCTGAGTGAAGGGCGTAGAAAATTGATCATTGTTTTTCCTCGTCCCATGTTATTGTCCATCATGTTGCCTTTTTTATATTTCTAGTAATGCCTTATATTTCATTTCATGTGAGCATCAATCAAAGCTATGGAAATGCGTGCACAAGGGCAACCGACAATTCATCAAGAAGACAATATCGTGGGTACCTTCTTTCCAGGGGTGGGGAGAATGTTGGCTCTCATGACGTCACCATCAACAAGATTGCCAATATTGACATCAATGCCCACAGGGGAAATTTCATCACGATTATTGACAGCTGTGTGACATTTATAATCTTGTATATAAGGTCAATAAACACACTAATTTTATAACGTCCAAGTACGAAACTGCTTTTAGTTAGTTATTTAGTTAGTTAGTTGACTTTTATTTTCAATAAATGTTTTACAATGTAACGATTAACCTAAGTCTTTAATGGTTTGGCCTGTGGCCGTCTACCAGGTTGACAAAATACATACTTAAGTTTTACATTAAAAATCTCCATCTATGATACGATTTCTATAACAAAGTGCTGCTACTGAGTAATCATATAATCCTTTTTCTCCATTTAAAATGCTCATTACTTCATCTTCGTCTAAATCATGTTTTCCGAACCTTGATAGTCGAAATTCTTTTAAAATCGGACAAACACCAAGAAAATGTAAGATGTTGCAGAGGTCACAAAGTATTGGTAAATCGGGTCAGTGGGGAATAAAGTTTAGTTGAACGAGTTCCCCTCTCAGTTTGAAAATAGTACTTATTTTGTCAACTGCGTGACTATCTAGGAAGTATATTTTTTTCATTTAGAAAATGGTTTAGTTTGCTGTAATAGTTCCTAAACAGTGACGATTCAGCTTCTTCGACATATTGGTCATATGTACGTCTGCCAAAATTCTCCAAAACCAAGTTAAATTTTTCTCTTAAAAGATGAGGATGCTCGTTCACTTGAATAGACAGATTTAATCCGCATTCAGAAGCTGTTTTCTTCCATTCCTCGCAAATGCCTCCGTTTATTCTAATTATGCTTCTTAAAGCTACGTTTGGTATTCTGCATTCATTCATTTCTAGTATTTTTAGGATATAGTTGAAGTGCATTTTGAGCGTGTACAAGAGCAAAGGAGGAGTTCCCGTTTCAAGATGTAGCATATAGTTCGGGGTATTTTTTGGTAATCGGAAAATCTTCTTTAAAAAGTAGCGAAGAAATTTTTCCACAGCATCGTAGCCTTTGTAACCCCATACCTGAGCTCCGTAAAGCGTTATCGACGATGCGGTTGAGTGGAACAAAGTTTGTTTTGCACTTTGCGATACATATTTATTTTTGAAGCAACGTTCCCAAATCGAACAGATAGCTCTTTTAGCAACAGCTAATTTTTCCTCAAAGGGTGATTTGAAATTTAAGGAGGACGATATTAGGATACCTAGGTATCTGTATCTGGATACTACCTCAATCTCTTCCCCGTCTAACTTCCACTTTTCCAAATGTGAGAGTCCTCCTGCATTTCTGAATATCATCATTTTTGATTTATCAAGATTTACAGTGAGATTCCAACTTTTACAGAAAGCATTAAGCCTGTTTATCATTAACTGTATACCTTGGGTTGTGTCACCCAGAAAGACGATACATCAGCGCAGAAATTGATACACCGTTGAATCTTATTCCACCTTTGACATCATCTGTTATATCATTGATGTATAATATAAAAAGCAGAGCACTTAAAATACAGCCTTGTTTAACACCCATTGAAGTTTCGAACTCTTCAGAAATTAAGTCTCCATCCCATACATATGCAATATTATTCTCATACAAGGCTCTCAGGATTCGAATAATTTTACTTGATACACCGATTGTGGAAAGCTTGTACAAGAGTGCTTCATGTGGTATTGAATCGAACGCTGCTCGGAAATCTACAAAGAAGGCGTACAACTTTTTTTTCTTGCTCTTATATGTTTCAGCAATGTTTGTTAAGCAGAATATCTGGTCGATTGTAGAATAATCTTTCCTAAATCCAGCTTGGAATTCTTTAAGGATGTTATGTTCTTGTACCCATTCATACAATCTTTTGTAAATTAATGAAGCAAACAATTTGGCTGAAGTGTTTAAAAATGTGATTCCTCTGTAGTTCTTCGGTTCCCTGTAATCGCCTTTTTTGTGTAGGGGAAAAATTATTGCTTTCCTGAATACGTCGGAGTTATTAGCAGAGTCGAATATTCGATTAAATTCAATTGTGAGAGAATTCATAAACTCATATGTGCAATTTTTATAGAACTCAAACGGGATGCGATCACTACCAGGTGCTTTATTTGATTTCGATTTGCATATTACTTCATTGACTGCTTCCAGGGTAAATGCAGAATCTAATTTTTCGTCTAAGAGCAGAGGGGCTGCATATTGATGTAGCGGCGAGGTTAATGGGGCATTAAGAAGTTTATCGAAATGAGTCCTGTGTTGTGAGGCTTTACGAGTTACAGAGATGTGTCCGTTTAGGTATTTGACAGCATTCCCGAACTGAGCAGAAGATTTTGAATTATTTATAATCGCAATGTTTTGTTGTTCAAAGGCTACTTTTTTGATGTAACAGATGTGTTTGTATTCCTTGCTGGCATCTTGATAGAGTGCTTTAAAGATATTGGAGTTATTCGACCTTAGAAGTTTGAGAAATTTAAAAGATTTGGTTCTAACTTTCATGCAATCAGAATCATACCATTTTTGTTTATATATTTTATGAGTTTTTAAATCTTTCTGTTGCGGAATGGATTTTTTTATTATTTCCGTTAGAGCTTCAATATTGGCTGTATAACGCTGTGTGCGTAGTCCCATAAGATTCACATTCATGTTTCGCTGATACGATTCCATTATTCGGTCATTCCAGAAAATTTCGGCAGAAGGCTTAATGGTTTTGTGCAAGCATAGTTGCCGCTAGCAGTAGAATTAAGGGTTACTTCCAAAGGCATGTGGTCCGAAAAGATCTCGGTTCCTATTTGAAAACTGTCTAGAAGCTTGAGCCAATTTCCCGAAACAAAACAGTAATCTATTATTGAGCATGATGTTCCTCTGATAAAGGTCAATTCGCCATCTGAATCTCCTTCGCAACTACCATTCAACAAGCACATGTCATACTCATCAGCAAGTTCAATTATTTTTGCTCCTTTGTTATCACAAATTAGGTCTTTAGATCTGCGACACGGTTCCAGCAGAGTACTGTTGTATCCCGATGCGAAATTATTTTGAGTGAGTCCTACACGACCATTAAAATCCCCAATAAGCATTATATCCGCACAGTCCAAGGAGTGCAGTGAGTCGCAAAGTTTACCGAAGTCACGCTGCCAATGATTACAGTTTAAGTAGATTGGTACCAAAACTACATCCAGTGTATTCAGTTTTAAGTTAATAACATCCATTTCGCTAGCTTTTACAAATATTCTAAAATCTAATTTCTTCATTATCTAATAGATACTCGTATGTTTCAAATAATACAAAAATATCGAAACTTTTTACATAATTAAAAAATGTTACAAAATTCATTTTGTTTCTTAAACCTGACACATTGTAGCTTAAAATTTTTATTTTCTTGATAACTATGTTTTTTTCAGCATCATTCTGGTAGACATGGGCACATCATGCGTCACGTACAGCCGCCTTAGAGCTTGTGGATGGACCCAAAGATCTTTCCCATATTGGTGTTTTGCTAAGTTTGGCGTCACTGCTGCGATTGACATTAGCTGCCAAATTTGAAGTTTTGTGAGAAGTGCTCTCTTTCGTAACTGTTTTGTTTGTATTTCTGATTTCATTAATAAAAAGATTTTTATTTAACGAAGTGTCACCAAAAATAGATTGTATTATTTCAATGCCACTTTTATCACCACACATCAATCCAAGCGCGAAGTCCCAAGTAAAGACATTCTTGGCAATGTGGAGCTTGTAGAGAAATTATTATTGATTCGTCTTTTTAACGAAGCTCCTTCATGATTGGAATCATTTTTGCCCGACGTTGTCTAACGTTAAAGGGTAAGTCCTTTTGGATGCTTATTCTAGTACCCTTCAATTTGAAGGCATTCCTCATCACGCTCCAGGCAGACTCCTTCGATCTCATCTTTAGAACTATCGTAGACTTGTTCGTGTTATGGCTGTGTATCCTATACGCAGACTCGACGATTTGATTTGGAGTTGAGTCAACTAACCCGGCGCAAATGGATTTTGCCTTTTCGCTCATGTCTACTTGATCTTCAACAGGCAGGTGAACAACAAGATTCGCTTCAGTACTCATCTGTACGAGTCGGTCAAGCTGGTTCTCAAGACGTTTGTTTTGTTCTTCCAGATATTCACAACTTTTTGCTCAAGTTCTTCTTGTCGCATACTCAATGCTGAGATTTGTTTAAAGAAATCTTGCAGATCTGCCTTTGTGGCTAATTGTTCCACTATGTTTTTGGTTGTTTTCGAGTAGAATTTCCTGCATTCTCTCAACACTCAGAGTAGAAGTAGATCCCATAACGAGTTTTGGTTCAATTTCGCTCAAGCTTTGGTGGCGTTTTTTGTTTCCTGGGTGTTCCAGAGAGGTGTGGGATATTCCTCTTTTTACCATTTATAGGTTAGTTTAATGATGGAATATTTAACTAGGCTATAAAATAGCTTAGGTGTTACAACTTACTCGAATTTCAAATGCGTGAGGTAAAGCGTCTCTTAATTTATAAGGTGAATGTGTTTTCTCAATTAACTTTCACTTAAAACACTTTTCTTTTTTGCTTTTTGATCCGGAGATAAAGTTTTTGCTTCCACTTTTGATTCAATCAAATGTGAAAAAAAAAACGCAACTGCTTTTATTTTACTACTAAATTACTCAATTGAATACACTTATTAAAGTTAAATTTTTCTCCTGTTTCGCGAGAAGTGACAAGCGAACTTTGGTCCTTCTAAGCCTAACAAATAAAATCATTTTTTTTTCTAAATTAAGAAGTGTGCGTAGTTCAAGCACATACAATTATTTGCTGCAAATTGTGTGGTACAAGTTGGAGGTACTTTGCGAAGCACCCAACGACAGATTCCATCCGCCGGTCATTTGGTCAAGTACTTGAAAACGTACAATCAATCGACGAGGGATTCGACCAGCTACCTTTAAGAGATTCAGTTACCAAGCGAAGGATTCGACAAGCTGCCGTTGTCAGATCCAGTTACCAATCGAGGGATTCAAAAACCTGCCGTTGCCAGATCCACTTACCAAGCGAGAGTGTCAACAAGCTGCCGTTGCCACATCCAGTTACATAGCGAGAGATTCAACAAGCTGTCGTTACCAGATCCAGTTAAGAGGTTATTGAGCTTTTGTAAGAATAAATCGGTATTATCAACGGGGGATTCCATAAATTTTCAAGTAAGTGGATTTTTCTTACTTTGTGTGTGATCAGATTATAAGTTGAGATATAAAGATGGAGCGAATGGTGTTAGAGAGGCTAAATCTACAGATGAAAAAAGATTTAAGTAATTTCCAAAAAACGGGCTCAGTTCGACGAACTGCAATTACCTAGATGGGCGATTAGTTATTTAGGAAAAAACAATGGATTCAGCTACTAGTACATACCAAAATCTTTTATTGACAATAAAAGAGGAAGATTCTGAAACGTATGAAAAAATTGGATCAGTGTTTGAACAGATAAGAGAGTTGTATTTAACATATCGTGGTGATTTACTAGACGCTTTAGATAAAGCCAAAGCCCTCTAGATTCCAACTTACGGGGGGGTAACGACGGGTGCAAGGAGACATTAGCCAATAGCGTGGATGTCAGATTACCAAAAATTAATCTGCCAAATTTCGCTGGTAATTATGACGCTTGGCGTTCATTTCACGATCTCTTTGTATCGTTAATTCACCATAATAGTGGGCTGTCTGAAATTCAAAAACTTCATTATTTGAAGTCGAGTGTGTCGGGGGAAGCTGACAAACTTTTATCTCATCTAAGTATCGATAAGAGTAATTACGAGAAAGCTTGTTCGATATTAAAAGATCGTTATGACCATACAAGGTTTTTAGTTAATACACATTTAAAGACATTATTTAATCAACAGTCTATATCTCATGAAAAGGCGGATCCCATCAAGCGGTTACTAGACACAACAACAGAAGTTGTACACAGTCTATAAAATTTATGCGTACCGGTTCAGCATTGGGATGTAGTACTGATTTTTTTACTGTTGCAAAGACTGCCTCTTAAGACTCAACATCTGTGGGAGGAACGATTAGGGCTGAAAAAAGATCCACAGGAATTACCAACCTTTTTGAGTATAGGGGAACGAAACCGAAGGTATTTCCAAAAATTGTTTAGCTTATAGTTATACTTTTGAACAATGTCCAAGCAATCGAAGGTGTTACCACTGTGGACAACCCCATCACTCGCTGTTGCATAGTACTGTAGCTAGTAACTCCAATTATCCTTCAACGTCTCATCCATACGCTAACAACGTTTCACTCAACTCAACGCACCATCCAGCTCAACACACCATGGTATCAGCATTAAACGACGGAGCTTCCAGCTTTCAATCAAAACAAATAGAGCAATCTACAGATACACCAGCCATCAATAACTTCTGCTCAGTTGGCACAACAAACAAGGTAACACAAGTTTTATTGGCCACGGCTTTGGTGAAAGTGAAGGCTGCCTCGGGAGAGATGCTTTCATTTAGAGCTTTGCTCGATTCTGGCTCTCAAGTGTGCGACGTCTCTGCCGTAGTTGAGTCTCCTGATATAGGTAGAGGAATGCTTCCGGTGGAACGAAGCCATCAGAGCGCACACTCTCGTGGTAAAGGTAGTTGGGGTAGTAAGCCCCAGATATCAGGTTATTCGTCGAGGCCATTGCTCTTGCGATGTGCCTTCGAGTCAGCTTAATTACGAAGTTGTCCACTCGTATTAGGTTCGCCCTGTTGTAAAGAACCTCATTACGATAAAATTGTTTGTACTCCGACTCTGGTGTTCTGTACAAGCGAAGGCAAGCCCTAAGGCAAGCCCTAAGGCAAGCCCTAAGGCAAGCCCTCTCAAACACGCGAATCTTTTCCATTAAGCTCGCTCGTACATTGAACCACACGGGGCACCCGAATACCAGCATGGGCCTGATAAGGGCCATGTAGCAGATTACCTTTACCATCGCATCGAGTTGGCTGCTATAAAACAGTCTCTTTGTAAGGGCAAAAGCGCCTTTAGCTCTGGCCAGAGCAGCGTCTACATTTTTGTCAAAATACAGAAACTGATCTAGCCAGATCCCAAGGTATCTGACTACATTTCGACAGGCAAGAGCTTGTCCGTGTTGTCCAATGATCGAGAACTTTCGCCAATTTTTTCTGATATCCCTAGAGGCTCTAGACAACGGCGTCCTAAAGAGAATGGTTTCCGACTTCTGAAAGTTGATTTTCAACTTCCAGTCATCGCAAAATCGTCTTATCTTATCGAAGTCACGCTGCAAGAGAGTATTAATGACCTTGATTTTTGGACCTGTTCTGTACGCTATCAAATCGTCTGCGTACGCAATAGTATGGGGAAGTGAACCTATCAAGTCGCTTGTATAAGTGTTGAATAGGATCGGCGAATTGACCGCGCCTTGCTGAAGACCATTTTTAATTTGAAATATTCCAACAGAAGTCACATCACCATTTTTCACGATGAACTGTCTGTTGGTTAGCATATTATAAAGAATGTACAAGAGTGATTTACTGATCCCCAGCCTAGTCAATGGATAATGTGCATTATTCATTGCATTATTAAACAGGGTGGTGTAAATGTCCACCGCTTCTAGAGGAAGATGTCGAAGCACGATGCTCGGAATACCATCAGTCCCCACTGACTCCTAAGCCCTGATTGTGTCAAAGATCTCATCGAGCTCTTCCTTCGAAATGAACGGGGGTAGGTCACCCTCTCTGGTAATGACATTATTTGCCATATTTTCTTCGCTGAACCGAGTGAAACCAGAGCCCTCGGATCGCCAGTTCTCTACTTCATTTCGAATGTAGAAGTCGTGCACCAAGATGCGATTGTCCAGGTCATAATTAGGGCCAATGGTATCAGTGGCCTTGTATATTTCTTGGAAAGTCGCCTCTATGGCCTCAACCTTCTCCTGTGGATCCTCGATCACAAAGAAGTCGTCATCATCAGCGGCCTCATTTGGATCAATACCTGCTATTGTCAGTAACCGTTCGTTGTCTGTTGTCCGCGCTATTTTAAGACACTGAAGGTCGTTTTGGTTTTTTCTCCGAAATAGTTTGTTTATTTGCGAGAACATATTCGGGTTGCTGGTGTTTACAGCCCGAACCCTGTTGTTCCAATACGAACTTACAGAAATTCTGTAATTCTCTTTTATTAACGTTTGAATATTTTTAATCGACGACTTCAGTGTCCTAATCTCCGGGTCTTGTCTGTCAATTAACTGTCTGTACAAGATTTTGAGTCTTGACAGAAGTCTACTTTTCTGTCGGTGCAGTGCGTCAATATTAGGATTGCGGAACAGGTCTTCGTTAGTCGTACGTCGATACCGCGGTATTGTAGTTTGTTTAATTGTCTCGTCCATTTGTTTTAGATACTTATCGATCTCCTCGTTTGACAAATTCCTATTGGACGGAGGACGGCGGAGCGTGTTCGAGGCGAGTGTTATTGTCAATGTTGCGGAGAAGCGTGTCCATCGAGTCTTACTGTAGTTGTAAGAATATCTTTGGACAAACACCTGCAATTCTGCAATTTCGTTGGGAACTGTAATTTCGGTGCTAATACCGCAATGGTCACTGTCATACACGAATGTGCGCAGACAGTTAAGCGTTTGTAAATTCGTACCTGTCAGTCGTATACGTTCGTCATACAGCAGTAGATCCAGATAAGACCCGCCTCTGGAAAACGACGGGTTATCCGTCGCTTTAAGACCGAGTCTGTACATGACATCGTGCTGACCCCACCAATCGAGTAGTAGGTTCCCTCTAGTATTTGGTAAATTATTTCCCCAATCTCTGTGTTTAGCGTTGAAGTTCCCGCCGATTATAAAATAATTCTCCCCCGATTCCAGCCTCAGAAGTCGAAAAAGCGTGTCGAGCTCTGTAATGAATAAAGTGGATTGTGGAGCCTCAGGTGCATAAACAGAGGCCAAGTACAGCCGCTTTCCACTGCGGAGCGAGATGTAAATGACGACTGCCTCCAACACCCGGAACCTTCGCAACACTCCCTTGTACACTCTGTGAAATTTTATACCTTGCTTAATGAAGATCGCGACACCGCCTCCACGTTTGGATCGGGGCCGGTTTCTTCTTCAAACAATATAATTATTGTACTCCAGTTTGTGCTTATCGGTTGGCTTGGTTTCGCTAGCGAAAAGCATATCAGGAGTGTGGTCTTGTAGCAATTTAAACATCGCGGCTCTTCGTTCGATCCTTATCAGTGAATTAACATTCACCGCAAGGACCTTCAAAGTTTGCTCCACCATGTGCGTACCCATTACGACATGTGTTGCGTTAGGCCCGGCAGCAGCGCGTAGATCTGGTCCATCCGATTGGCCTGTTCTTGCACCTGCTTTTGCAGCTGAGCCATTTGCCCTTGGATTGCGAGCAAGATGGCCAGCATGTTAGGTGCAGCTTCCATTGTTCTCGGCATTGGCGCCGGAGAAGGAACAGTCGCTTGCTGTACCGTAGCCCCCCTACCTGCCGCCATTTGGGAGTAGGAAATTTGGGACGTGACGGCTGGTGTTTGAAACCTCACAGGTGAATGTTTGACCTCCACCTTCTGCTGCCGAGCCAGTTTTGCTTTTTCAATGTCAGCGAACTTAGGACAACCCCGATAGTTTGCGGTGTGTCCCACGTTCCCACATAATACGCACGAGAGCTGCGTCCTATCGGATGCTCCGTCCCTACCCAGAGGACACTCCTCTTAACTGTGGTTCTTTGCGCACTTCACGCATCTAGGCTGCATTTGGCATTTCGACGCGCCGTGCCCGAACCTCTGGCAGCGAACACATTGTATAACACCTTCGCTCCTTTTTAATTTTTCCCAGTGAACCACCTGGTAGTCTAGGACATTGATACTCCTTAGACTATTAAGACGGCTTTCGGGACTGAGCTGCACCAGGAAGAACGGTAGACTCCGTTTCTCCCGCCTGGCTCTAGCTGTGGTAAATGGCTTTACCCCCACGAACTTGAGTCCTTCGCACTCCTTCTCTTTGAGCAGTGCCAGGATCTCCTCAGGAACAGAAGACGGTTCCAACCCCTTCAGCAGCATCAATTGCCGCTTTTCACACTTCGGTGTGAATGAGTAGTGCTCCGTCGTGGTTTCCTTTAGGAGCTCTTTCACTTTCGCATAGCCCTCCACTGTATTACAGTGGATGGCATGGCGATCATTCCCCAATCTCTTAATGTTAAAATTATTACCAATGACCAGCCTACACAGGTCCTTGGTAGCATTTACCTCCAATTTATAGGTGTTGATAGGAGGCGCCTTCTCCTTCTTCTTCTGCTGTTGTTGCTGTTGTTGTTGTTTTTGCTGCTGCTGCTGTTGTTGTTGTTGTTGTTGCTGCTGCTGCTGCTGTTTTTGCTGTTGCCGTTTTTGTGGCTGCTGCTGTTTTAACTGTTGCCGTGGCTGTGACTGCTCTTGTTGTTGTTGCTTTAGTTTCTTAGTCTTTTGTTGTTGTGTTTGCTTCTGAGCAAGCTGCTGTTGTTAGGATTGCTCTTGCTCTTCCCTCTTCCTTCTTACCATTTGTTTTTCTTTTATGGCCAGTACTTTTTCTTGTAGCATTTTGATGCTGCTACTTATGGCATCCATTTCTTCCTCTTCATCGTCAAATTCGCTTGCTGCCAATGAAGCGAAGTTGTTGGACGTTGGTAGGGTGGGACGTTTTATCAAGTTGGAAGTTGAACTAGGCTTCCTCCTTCTCTTTGTTTTTGGCGTTTGGCTCGAACCACTCGAAGCCTCACATCATTTCAGCAGGTCCGCTATAGGCATAGCGGACCGCTCATCACAATCCATCACGTGATAAAACCGGTAACACCACTTATTTTTATTTAAAAATAAATAACTAAATAAAAAAAAATAATGGAAAACAAAATCGTCTGCCGACTACCCGGAGTCGAACCCACAACCTTTGCAGTCTCAAGCGAACACACTAACGCTGTGCTGATTGGAGCCTAAGTCCAAATTTTAAAATTTTTTTGTTAAGCGAAACACTTCTCACTCACAAGTCGTAATACGTCTAAACTCCGCGGAAGTCTATGAACGACAGACCTCTAACAATAGAGTGTAAAACCCTTTGTACAACGCAAACACACGCACACACACACACGTGCAAACAACCTAGAGTCAATAGACCTGCTATATCACAGAAATTACACACACCCACTAGTGGCACCAAGATTACTTGTCGCGATTACAACAGCGACCAAAATGGTTGAAGCCACAGCCACGACTAGAGGTAGGAGACCTGTGCTTGATAAAGGATGAACGTCTTCCCCCATCAAAATGGAGTTTAGGCCGTATTGTGAGGACATACCCTGGAACAGACAACATCACAAGAGTCGTAAAGCTGAAAACACAACAGGGAGAAATCAAACGACCTATAACGAAACTTTGCCCTCTGCCAACTAATTCAAACAAACCACTAACAGAAAACTTGTAAGTACACACCGGAACACTTAAAATTTAACTTACATATTGTACAATCACAAACTACTCAAAACCAAAATTTTAAATCTAACCAAAATCCAAAAAATAAATTTTCAACCTTCGAACATCAATTGCTTGCAATTCGAGCGATTATTCATTTCACTGAAGTACCTACCACCGTAACCAAACGTTCACCCAAACAAGGAGTGCGTCACCCATGCTCAGTATCCACATATACCCATAGCTCAAAAACACCACCCATTCGATCTACAGTCCACGATATCTACATACATACTCATACCCACGTATAAAGTTCAAACCGAATCCACAACCAACGGCCTCTAACACTAGAGTCTACAACCCTCTGGACCGCACAAACACACGCACACACGCACACGTACACACAACCTAGAGTCAATAGCCCTGCTATATCAACCCCTTCAGGTCGGGGTTAGAATATACCTGTGGTAAGGTATACCTGTCGTAAGAGGCGACTAAAAGCCGTGTTCCAGAGGCATAACATAGCGTTATAGCTATGGTAATGCATCCAAGCATGGTTATCGGAACACCCCAGATGCAGGCTAACTGCGAAACCCAATAAGCAGAACCCCATCCAGAGTGCGGAGGAGGAGGGCTTGGCTGAAAAGGTCAAAGGACCCCGATGAACTCTCTGTGACAAGACGAGCAAGCACCGTCTTACAAGTAAGTGCTCCCTACCTCACACGGTGGCAACGAGGGATACAGCATGAAGCAAATGGCGAGATCCGGCGATACCCGCCATGAGGTGAATGGTGCAGTTTCTCCACCCGGAAGTTACTGCACACACACAAATTTAAAATAAATTGTAAAACTACCGTAAAACATAATTAAGACTGAGCCCAGTAAGGTCTTAATTATGGCATACTGGAAAAAAATAATTGGAATGACAGCTATAAGGGCTGATGTTCAAAACATAAGGTGACACCATATGGCAGTGATAGAGCATCACCATGTCAAGCTACCAAGTGCGATAGCAACCCATGAAGCCAACGGTTTTCCTGAGCGGCGCAATGTGTGCCGAGCCAGCACACACAAAGTAACCCAATGGCAAGGGATACAACCAGCACAGCGACTTGCAAACCAGAATACCGCTTCACGAGGCGCAACGAAGAGCACATAAAGAAGAATAGCCGATAACGTTCGACTATTCTTCCACCACTTGTAAGGGCACATCGGACGAGACAATGGCAACGGTACCTGCGACCGACATCCATGAAATGCATGGCTGCATTTTACACAAATATTGTGCGACGCGAAACTATTCTCGTCAGTTGGAAGTAGACTTGATACGAACGCAGTTTAGAGTGTGCTTATACGAGTACTATACAGTCCACAAAATAAATAGTTTTTTCTTTTTGCAAGTGCGTTTTTTTTATTCTTTTGCGTTATTGAACAGCTGACGTTTGTAGTATTCAGTTATCTGAGTAAGCAAGAGTGAAATTTTGCGGAAATGGCTTTCAGGCTAATGCTGCAAGCGCCCCCGTCCCGTTGAAACCTTGGCAGGACTCAAAGAACGCTCGATGCCTCGTCGCTATTAAGTTGGTGGTGTAGGTCAAGATGTAACATTCCTTGTTAAAACTGATTTGGCTCTGGCACAACACCTCATAAGGGTCTGTGTCAACCCTTGCATGACCTCACTGCTGGCAAAGACAACCATGGAATCCTTAGGTTACTACATACTCGGACATCGATAACACCAACAATAACAATTGGGGACCCTATTGAAATGAATTCAACAAAAACCAAATCAATGGAGGGAATATTAGTGGAAGAGAAAGGTAATGAGGAATATCCCTTTCAAAGGAGCTCAAGGATGCTAAGGTCACCAGACACCGCACCAGCACCTTTAGGGAGAAGCATTGAAAGCAGTGTTTTTTCTGCGACAAGAAAGACGGCACTTGAACCAAATTCGGAGCTATCTGCCTTCCACAAAATAGGTGAGCAGATCCGGCAACTGGTGGAAATGTTAGAAGATGGGAAAAGGCGTTCAATACATCAACCTATGAGAGACGCAATTGAAAGCATTAGATCCCTATATGAGCTTTCTGCTAATCAACTGCAAGACGAAAAGGCAAAGGAGGTGACAAGGAAACACAATTCCTCACAAACCTCTCCCTGGTTGAGAAACGCACAAGAACCCAGGAAAAGGCAGGGTCAAAATGGCGAATCCCCGGAACCAAAGAGAAAAAAAAAACCCCCAGGCGGTAGAGTCGAAGCAAAAAGAAAACAATATTGGAGGCATAACTCCAAAGATCAAGGAGAAGAACACCGCCATTCCGACAAAACAGAAGTCAAACGATGGCAAACAGTTGAGAAAAACTAAGAAGGAGACTAACAAAAAGAAGCTTGAGGCGAAAAGAAGCTTGAAGCGAAAAGAAGTAAGCCGGACGCGTTCATCATCGAAGCAAGTGAAGGAATATCTTACGCGGAGATTCTTCGTAGCGTAAAAGCAGACCCCAACCTAGAAGCTATTGGAAAAGCGGTATCCAGGATAAGAAGGACCCAGAAAGGAGAGCTCCTAATACAGCTCAAGGAAACTGGAAATAAGACAGAAGAGTTTAAAAGTGTCATTGGCGAGGTTTTAGGAGAGCGAGCGAATGTAAGGACACTCACCCATCGCACTACCATCGAGCTGAAAGACAGCGACGATGTCACCGGAAAGGAGGACATTTGCGAGGCAATAAGGACTCAACTCGGGGTGGAACTACAACCAGCAGACATATTATCCTTGTTAAAAGCGTACGGTGGAACCCAAACAGCAACAATTGGTCTTCCCGTCGGATTGGCAAAGAAACTGTTAGATGCAGGAAAGGTAAAAATTGGATGGGTTATTTGTCGCATTCGGGAGCGAACGCTTCTCCAAAAATGCTTCAAATGTCTTGAATTTGGGCATATAGCCAAGCATTGCAAAAGCAGTGAGGACTACTCCAAGCTATGTAGAGGGTGTGGAACAGAAGGCCACATAGCAAAGAACTGCGATAAGGAGCCATCATGCATGTTCTGTAGAAAAGAACACCCAAATGATTCGAAGCATGTAGCCGGAAGCAGCAAGTGTCTGGTTTTTAGGAAGGCCATCACCAACAAGAAAACATGAAGATAATACAGATTAACTTAAATCACTGTAGAATTGCACAGGATATCCTGACACAAATGGAGAAGAAAAAGCGGACGTTATTCTGATAAGTGAACCGTATAAAACTCTGGACAGCAATATATGGATCTGCGATAGGACAAAGCATGCTGCTATATGGATATGTGGAAGGCATGCCTTTCAAGAAACTAATGGACTTACGGAGGGCTTTGGACGGGCCAAAACAAATGGCATACATTTTTACAGCTGCTATGCATGTCCAGGCTGGACCATCAACGAGTACCAGACAATGCTAGACAACCTATCCGCCGATGTTCGTGGTAGAGCCCCTGTGGTTATCGGCGGCGACTTTAATGCATGGGCAACGGAGTGGGGTAGCAGACTTACAAACGCCAGAGGCCGTAGTCTGCTTGAAAGTTTTGCAACTCTTAACATTATCATTGCAAACCAAGGTCGTGCAAACACATATCGTAAGGCAGGAACGGGCTCGATTATTGATATTACGTTCGTTAGCAACTCCCTCTTGCGAAAAATAAAATGGCGAGTCAGCGAAGAATACACGCACAGTGACCACCAAGCAATCATTTTTTAAACGAAGGAGAAGAGTACCGTGCAACGCGCTAAACGAACGGGCCCAAGATGGAAGGACACACACTTCGACCTGGACGCGTTCGAAGAAATGATAAATATCGGAAACATAACGCAAAGCGGAACAGCTGAAGCCTGTATACAACAACTCGTCCGCATTCTTACTACTGCGTGCGATGCATCAATGCCCAGAAGAACGGGTACTAGAGGAGGAACACCATGCTACTGGTGGAATGAGGAAATAAATGCCCGACGCAAAGTCTAAAGATCTAGGGGAAGAGATCGCTTTGAAGAACACCTTATTGGTTTTAAAATAGCAAGACGCGACCTAAAAAAGGCAATCAAGGAGAGCAAGACAAGATGTTTTAAAAAACTTTGTGAAGAAGCCAACATAAACCCTTGGGGTACAGCATACAGGATCGTCATGACTACGATAAAGGGCAGCAAGTCGCCGCAAATAACATGTCCAGCAATCCTAAGCTCCATAGTAGAACACTTTTTCCCCCGAGGTACATCTACTATGTACCATATCATTAGGGAGACCAACACGGAGGACATTCCAATAGTCTCAGCGTATTAACTCATAAACGCATGCAGGAAGATAGGCGACAGTAAAGCTCCCGGACCTGATGGCATACCAAATAAGGCACTAAAAGCAGCTATTCATAAGCGGCCAGATATGTTTATGGAAACAATTCAAAAATGTCTCGAAGAAGGAGTTGTCCCGGATGCTTGGAAACTACAACACCTAGTCCTGCTTCCAAAGGGAAATAAGCCACATGGGGAACCATCCTCGTATCGCCCAATGTGCCTTCTAGACACAATGGGAAAGATACTGGAACGGATAATATATGCTAGACTGCTCGCGGTAGCAGAAGAGAGAGGAGCACTATCAGACTTTCAGTTTGGTTCAGAAAATCGAGGTCTACTGTTCAAGCCGTAAAAACTGTGGTCGACATTGCGGCCGAAGCGATACAAGGAGAAAGGTGGCGGTATGGTACAAAAAAATACTGTGTAGTGGTGACTTTGGACATCAAAAATGCCTTTAACTCGGCAAACTGGGCGTTCATCAGAAAATCGCTAGCCAGTATGAATACGTCATATTACTTACTGAGGATAATAGAAAACTACTTTACCAACAGAGAACTGAGGTATGAAACTGATGAAGGGTTGAAATACTACAGCGTTTCAGCTGGGGTTCCACAAGGATCAGTACTCGGTCCACTCCTATGGAACATTCTGTATGACGGAGTGCTAAGGCTTATGTTGCCGAGAGGAGTTCAAGTAATCGAATTTGCAGACGACATTGCCGTCGTTACGGTGGCAAAAGAAATAAAGGAGATAGAGTCAGCCACAAATGTAGCGATTATTCGCATCAAAGACTGGCTAGTATCTGCCGGTCTAGAATTAGCGGACCATAAAACGGAAGCTGTGTTAATTAACAGTATAAAAATTGTGGAATACGCCAATATACGGGTGGGACATCAAATAATCCGATCGAAAGAATCTATCAAATACCTGCGAGTAATACTTGATAACAGATTACAATTCAAAGCACATGTAGAGTACTCCAGTAACAAGGCTTTACTGCTGCAAGGAGCACTTTCTAGAATACTACCAAACATTGGTGGACCTGGATATGCTAGGAGGATTCTCCTATCTAGAGTAGTCAGCTCAGTCCTCTTATACGCTGCTCCGGTCTGGGCGGGGGCACTCGCCATAAAAGCAAACAAGAGAAATCTGTTGTCCGCATACAGGCTCAGTGCATTAAGAACGATCTGTGGATTTCGAACAATCTCGGAAGAAGCAACCCTCGTGATAGCAGGAATGGTTCCGATCGACATTCTCGCGGACGAGATGTTGAGAGTTTATAACAGAAGAACCCCAGGGCGACAAGATGCAGGTGAAATTGCAAGAATAAAAGGAGAAGAGCGAGCGGCTTCAGCAGCCTTCTGGTAAGCCAGGTGGGATAATAATACAAAAGGCAGATGGACCTACAAGTTAATCCCGAACATTGAGACCTGGACAAAACGAGCACATGGGGATAACAACTACCACCTCAGGCAGTTCCTATCTGGTCACGGCGGCTACCGCAAATACTTGCACCGATTCGGACCCGATAGCTCCCCTTTGTGCCCAGAACGCTCAAACGAGGGGGAAGATACGGAGCACACCATATTTCATTGCCGGCGTCTTTCGCAGTGGAGAATTAATCTGCCAAGTAAAATACTACTCATAGACCAAATGTTGCAGTCGGAGGAAAATTGGATGGAAATCGGCACATTTGTGATAATTGTGCAAAACGAGCTAAGAAGCATAGAAAAAATTAGAAGAGATCAAGAAGCAAATACAAGAAGAATAACATGATCTGCTAACCAGCCCCGCGAAGTAATACCTAACGGCAGTCCCGCGGGGAGTGTGGTTGAAGGAGGTAGGGGTGTAGGCGCACTCCTGGCATCGAATATTCGGGTATTGCGAATCGTGCTTGTTGGTTTCACGGGCTACCGCATTTTTAGGAGATTACTACATCCATTGGCGCAACAAAAAAACAAAAAAAAAAAAGCCCTGCTATATCATAGAAATTACACACATCCACTAGCGGCACAAAGCTTACTTGTCGCGATTACAACAGCGACCAAAATGGTTGAAGCCACAGCCACAACTAGAGGTAGGAGACCTGTCCTTGATAAAGGATGGACGTCTTCCCCCATCAAAATGGATTTTAGGCCGTATTATGAAGACATACCCTGGAACAGACAACATCACACGAGTCGTAAAGCTGAAAACACAACAAGGAGAATTCAAACGACCTATAACGAAACTTTGCCCTCTGCCAACTAATTCAAACAAACCACTAACAGAAAACTAGTAAGTACACACCGAAACACTTAAAATTTAACTTACATATTGTACAATCACAAACTACTCAAAAAAAAATTAAAATCTGACCAAAATCCAAAAAATAAATTGGCAACCTTCGAACATCAATAGCTTGCAATTCGAGCGTTTATTCATTTTACAGAAGTACCTACCAGCGTAACCAAACGTTCACCCAAACAAGGAGTGCGTCACCCATGCACAGTATCCACATATACCCATAGCTCAAAAACACCACCCATTCGGTCTACAGTCCACGATATCTAGATACCTACTCACACCCACGTATAAAGTTCAAACCGAATCCACAACCAACGGCCTCTAACACTAGAGTTTACAACCCTTTGGACCACACAAACACACGCACACACACACACGTACACATAACCTAGAGTCAATAGCCCTGCTTTATCACCGAAATTACACACACATACTAGTGGCACCAAGATTACTTGTCGCGATTACAACAGCGACCAAAATGGTTACAGCCACAGCCACAACTAGAGGTAGGAGACCTGTCCTTGATAAAGGATGAACGTCTTCCCCCACTAAAATGGAGTTTAGGCCGTATTGTGAAGACATACCCTGGAACAGACAAGATCACAAGAGTCGTAAAGCCGAAAACACAACAGGGAGAAATCAAACGACCTATAACGAAACTTTGCCCTCTGCCAACTAATTCACACAAACCACTAACAGAAAACTAGTAAGTACACACCGGAATACTTGGAATTTAACTTACATATTGTACAATTACAAACTACTCAAAAAAAAATGTAAAATGTAACCAAAACCCCAAAAATAAATTGGCAACCTCCGAGCATCAATAGCTTGCAATTCGAGCGTTTATTCATCTTACGGAATTACCTGCCAGCGTAACCAAGCGTTCACCCAAACATGGAGTGCGTCACCCATGCACAGTATCCACATATACCCATAGCTCAAAAACACCACCCTTTCGATCTACAGTAAACGATGTCTAGATACATACTCATACCCATATAAAGTTCAAACCGAATCCACACCCAACGGCCTCTAACACTGGAGTCTACAACCCTTTGGACCACACAAACACACGCACACACACACACGTACGCACAACCTAGAGTCAATAGCCCTGCTATATCACAGAAATTGCACACGCCCACTATTGGCACCAAGATTACTTGTCGCGATTACAACAGCGACCAAAATGGTTGAAGCCACAGCCACAACTAGAGGTAGGAGGCCTGTCCTTGATAAAGGACATTCCCCCATTGTTTTGAAACTAAAGCATTATAACGTGAATGAATGAAAATCGAAATTACAAATTAAAACACATTAACATTATTTTATTTTGCCTGCTATTGTAACATATAACAAATTATTTATATTCCTTTTAATTAAACCTTTGATTGTAGATGCTTACGTTCCGATGATTGAACTATGAAAGAGGCTGAGTTTAATACAAAATCGATTAATTACCATAACGAATGATCGCACAAAGCATAATAACAATTAGAGCAATACGAATGTTAGAGAGTAATGTAAGAGCGCAATGTAAAAGAAGAATATAAGAATAAAGAAATGATATGCGCTTGTCGATAGGTGACCAAATCAATAAATGATACATCAGTTAATACAAACTCTTATACGACATATGGAATGAGTACAATTTTAAGTTAACATATGTTAATATACAGCAAATAGCGATTGAAATAGTATACAGGTTACAAAAATCAAAATAGGATAAGTTAGGTATGTTTGTCATATGGAAACACTTAGCAAGTCCCGAACATTCAGCCCCCCCTGAAGGACTCAGTTCCTTCAGAAAAAGGTAATGGAGCTTGTTTTACAATGGGACGAACATAAACGCCCGTTTGTGTTGTTATTGTTGCAACTCGAGTGCTATTGTCTCTTCCAGGATGTATCTCCTTAATTCGACCCAGAATCCATTTTGAGGGTGGTAGATGTGGTTCTTTCAGTACTACTACGTCCCCTTCTTTAAGCTCCTCTTTCACTGTTTGCCATTTCGGGCGCTGCTGGAGTGAGGTCAGATATTCTAAGTGCCAGCGTTTCCAGAAGCCTTGCTTTAAATTCTGTAAAAGAGACCAGTTAGAGTAAGAGCAAACATTTTGAACACATATATCAGGACGAGGAACAGATACAAGCGGTTCACCAATCAAAAAGTGACCCGGACTTAGAGCGATAGGATCCATATCCGATGTAGGCCACATAGGTCGAGAATTAAGCAGGGCTTCCACTTGAGAAAGCAAGGTATTCATCTCTTCATATGTGAGCTTATGATCACCTATGACACGCTTGAGATGAAACTTTACGGACTTGACCCCCGCCTCCCACAAACCGCCAAAATGTGGTGACTAAGGGGGAATGAACTTCCATGAGATTTGATCTTTGGAAAGATGGTCGCTGATGATGTTTTTGTGCTGCTGACTGATGAGATGCTGGAATAATTCATCCAAGTGTCGTTTACTGCCGCGAAAATTTGTTGCATTGTCGCTCCATATTTCTGAGGGTTTGCCTCTGCGTGACGCGAAACGATCGAGAGCTGCGATGAACGCGGCGGAAGAGAGTTCACCTACTAACTCAAGATGAATGGCCTTTGTAGTAAAACACACAAAAACTGCGATATATGCTTTAATAAATTTTGGGTTACGTCCTCTGGATAAACGTAAGGTTATGGGTCCCGCATAATCAACTCCGACGATGTTGAAGGGTCGCGAATAACGAACACGTTCGGCGGGTAAATTACCCATATTACGACAACCGACGATAAAGTATTCTTGTCTTAGGATGGCAAAGATTTGAGAAACACCAACATGTAAATAACGTTTATGAATATGTTCCACTATAAGTTTCGCGAACCGAGTGTTTTTATCGAGTATGATGGGGTGCTTGGTAGGGAATATTGCGTCAGACTCTTGGATACGACCACCGACGCGAAGGATTCGGTCTGTATCCAGAAAGGGATTTAGGGATGACAGATTGTTTCCCTTTTTTAACACTTCACCTTTCGAAATTACGTTGATTTCAGTCGAAAAAGAAAGCGATTGGTGTCACTTAATTAAAACAGTTTTTGAATTAGAGAGCTCACTGGCGGTTAGGGATTGTTTTTCACGAGCGTTTGGGCTTACACGAGAGTTATCAATAAATCGCCGAATATAGGCAAGCACACGTATTGAGTTGAGGAAGGTAGAAGACTTGTTCACTACTGTCTCAAAAATGGTAGCATTGTATCCAAGTGATAAATATACGTTGACAGGAGGATTTTTACGTTCCTCGAGCTGTTCGCTTGGAAAGTCTGATGATAGATTCACATTATAAGGCCACTGATTTTGATCGTGCCAAATCCATGATGGTCCAGACCACCATAACTCATGTTGTAATAAATGAGAGGGTGGAATACCATGGGATGCGCAGTCAGCTGGATTTTTTGGAGATCGTACGTGATACCAAGAATCTCTTGGTATGGTTGAGAGAATTTCTGACGTACGATTTGATACAAAAACTGACCATCTTTTTGGCACGTCTGAAAGCCAATGAAGGACAATTGAAGAATCAGTCCAGGCGAAAACTTTAATTTCTTGGCATTGCAAAGAAGTTTTAAGTTTTTGAATTAAACGCGTGAGAAGAACGGCTCCACAAAGTTCGAGTCGCGGAAGTGAAACTACTTTAATCGGTGCTACCTTAGTTTTTGCGGCTACAAGTTTGCTAGTAATGTTACCAGCTGGGTCTGTACTTGTGCAGTATACAACAGCTGCGTAAGCTTCTAAGGATGCATCGCAAAATCCATGGAAGTTTCGTTTTTCGTTTGAAGCCGACATGATACGCGGGATATTTAAAGTTTCTAGTTTTGGAAGCTCGTCCCGTATTGAATACCAGTTGTTAGCAAGATCAAGTGAAATAGGATCGTCCCACGAATACTTTTTCCGCCAGAACTCTTGAAGCAAAATTTTTACAGCTATGACAACGGGCGCTAGGAATCCTATTGGGTCGAATATCTTTGAAGCTTCCGAGAGAATACGACGCTTAGTTAATATAAACTTATCATTTAGATTTACCTTGAATGAGAAGGAATCCTTGGCTGGCGACCATTGCAGACCGAGTAATTTTACCGAGTTATGTTCTTCGAAGTCCTTGGGTGATAATTCTCGCTGATCTTCTTGTAGACTGAGTAGCAGAGGCCAGCAATTAGTGGTCCAGTTGCGAACATTAAATCCACCTGATTGGAGCAATTCTATCAGCTCTAGGCGAAGGGAAATCACATCATCGACTGAATCTGCCCCGGTCATGACATCATCAACGTAGAAATCATTGAGTAATACTTCTGCCGCACGTGGATATCTATCTTTGGAGTCAAGTGCCAATTGATATAAAGTACGGATGGCTAAAAATGGTGCACACGCTGTGCCGTACGTAACAGTCGTAAGACGAAAATGTTTTAGTGGTTGATTGGCGGATTCTCTCCAAAGAATTCGCTGAAAGTCTCTGTGGCAATTAGACACTCTTATCTGACGAAACATTTTCTCTATATCACCAGATAATGTATAGAGATGGCGCCGAAATCGAAGGCAAATAGAGAAAAGATCGCGTTGGTAAGTTTGTCCCACTAACAGAGATTCATTTAAAGATTTTTTATTACCATATCTAGCCGATCCGTCAAAAACCACCCTGACTTTGGTTGTGCTGCTATCGTCCTTCAGGACATAATGGTGTGGCAGATAATAACACTTATCCGTGGGCATTTGAATTTCGCTTTCAGGAATCTCTTCCATATGTCCCAAGTCGAAATATTCTTTCAAAAAGTTAATGTATTTGTCCTTCAAATACTGACTGGAAGCTAATTTACGTTCGGTATGTTGAAACCGCTGTAAGGCCACATTTAAGGTATTTCCGAAATCAGTTTTGTTGTCGGTCTTAAAAGGCAAATGCACCTGGTACCGACCATTAGGCAATCGGCAATGAAAATTTTCAAAAATGTTTTCAGCGCGCTGATCGTCGACAGAAAGAGTGGGTTCATGATGAACTTCCTCAAGGCGCCAAAAGCGTTCAAGATCAAATGACTCTGAGGTATTAATTTGAGTACAATCAATTCTTTGATTGTTAGATAATGTCGAGGCTGCCATGCTTCCGCATAGCACCCAACCAAAAATTGTTGGAATAAGATCTAGTTCACCATGCTGACCACGAATAGCAGATCCATCAAAAATGCTGAACACCTTATCAGCTCCAACGAGAATGTCGATATTACTCGGGATACTGAATTTGGGATCCGCCAATGTATACGACGAGAGAATTTTCTTAACCGAGGTTGAATTGCGTTTAGCAGGTATTAGCGAGGTAAGTTTCGAGATTACATAGCACTGCATCTCAATCGACTGTTGGCTATGGCACGAAAAGAGATTAAAGGTTACAACTCCGTTTGTGAAACCAGCTGTTGTAGATCCAACACCTACCACCGGAATTCGAGCGGCTTTACGAATGAGACCTAATCTCTGAACCGTTTGTTCGGTAACAAATGATACCTGTGAACCCGAATCCAGTGGCAATCGAACGTTTTAGAAATGATCTTCTTGGTCTTTCACGCGAGCAATGGCAGTAGGCAGCAATGTATGAGTAAATCGAGTCGCTTTTGGCGATGAGTTATCTACTGCGTTGAGTGATGAGCAAATATGAGTAGATATCGAAGAGTTTTCTGCTGATGGCGAATTTAACTGTGAAGGCAAGACCGAGGAAGTTGTAGGAGCGAGAACATTCGAAGAAAGTGACGAGGAGGTGTTTGTAGATGAAATGTTTGAGCGCGAGATGTTTGACGATGAGGTATTTGATTGCGAGTTTGGAAGATGGACGAGGGTATGGTGACGCGTATTACACATTTTACAACGATTGTTCGACCGGCACTTGTTAGATGAATGACCTTGGCGGAGGCAGTTAAAGCATAAAGAATGTTCCTTTACGAAGCTCCGCCTATTATCGACCGAAAGCGCGAGAAAATGTTTGCAATGGAAAAGACTATGCTCTGAATTACACTTGGGACAACCATAATTCGTTTCCACTAGATGTGAACGAATGGATCCTTGGGCCTTGTTTCGAGGTTGCACTGACCGGGTGGTATTAAAACAGGATTCAAGACAAACGCAGCGATTCTGAAGAAACTCTAAGAGCTCGTAAATAGTTGCATCCGACCTTGAGCCCATAAGCTCAGCCCAGGCCTGCTTTGATTCAGGATCAAGTTTCTGAAGTAAAATGAAAATGAGCCACGGGTCGCGATCATTTGACTGCAGCGCATTTAAACCACGAATTACCTCGTCAGCGCCGTCAGTGATTTTACGTAATAAAACTACATTTGAACTATTTGCTGTAGGAAGTAACAAAAAATATTCCACAAATGATTAAACTATTAAATGAGTACGGTCATAACGGGTCTCTAGGCGATCCCATGATTCCAGGTAGTTGCTATCAATATTTTTAACATGTTTTAAAAGATCGCTTGTTTTTCCACTTAAAAATGACTTTAAGTATTGAAGTTTCTGTGTGGGAGAAAGCGACGAGTTGCAATCAATTGAGGCCATAAATGAATCGCGGAACTCCGGCCAATCTTTATAATCGCCCGAAAATGTTGGTATCTAAAGATTTGGCAATTTAACCGACGCGGATATATTCGACGCAGTTTTTAGATTTTGCAGAAGTGATGCCTGTTGACTAGCTAACTTTTCTACGACCGATTCATTTGAATGTTGTGGCGGATTGGACAGTTTTTTAAGTTGAATAAAATTTGCTAGAATTGAGTGAGCTAAAAGGAACTTTGCTTCATACTCCTCGAATTCAGGCTCAGGATCTACAAAATCCGCTTCTGCAGAAAATTCGTAAAGAGCATTTTGAAGCTCTACAAATTCATCCCACGTTTCATTTAATTTAGCTAACCTAACCTCAAGCAACGATAGCGTGGTATTAATGTCCACCGATTCTGCAAACGTAGCAGTACGAGAAATCATGCCTTTTGCACGGCCACGCTTTACCTTGATAAAATTCATCTTATCTACCAGAGAAAGAAATTGCAAAAATGAATTTACGCGCACTTATGTATGTAAATGATAATAGTTCGTAACCGATCGCGCACAAGATTTGCATAAAATAAAAATGAATTTATGGAAACACGATGTACTGTTAAGGACACGTGTTTAGCAAGAAAAATCTTATCTTTAAGTCTTTATTCACAAAAAAGTCTGTATGAAATTAAATTCGGCTTCTGAAGGACCAGAAAATGTTTTGAAACTAGAGCATTATAACATGAATGAATGAAAATCGAAATTACAAATTAAAACACATTAACATTATTTTATTTTGCCTGCTATTGTAACATATAACAAATTATTTATAATCCTTTTAATTAAACCTTTGATTGTAGATGCTTACGTTCCGATGATTGAACTATGAAAGAGGCTGAGTTTAATACAAAATCGATTAATTACCATAACGAATGATCGCACAAAGCATAATAACAATTAGAGCAATACGAATGTTAGAGAGTAATGTAAGAGCGCAATGTAAAAGAAGAATATAAGAATAAAGAAATGATATGCGCTTGTCGATAGGTGACCAAATCAATAAATGATACATCAGTTAATACAAACTCTTATACGACATATGGAATGAGTACAATTTTAAGTTAACATATGTTAATATACAGCAAATAGCGATTGAAATAGTATACAGGTTACAAAAATCAAAATAGGATAAGTTAAGTATGTTTGTCATATGGAAACACTTAGCAAGTCCCGAACACCCATCAAAATGGAGTTTAAGCCGTATTGTGAAGACATACCCTGGAACAGACAACATCAGAAGAGTCGTAAAGCTGAAAACACAACAGGGAGAAATCAAACGACCTATAACGAAACTTTGCCCTTTGCCAACTAATTCAAACAAATCGCTAACAGAAAACTAGTAAGTACACACCGGAACACTTAAAATTTAACTTAGGTATTGTGCAATCGCAAACTACTCAAAAAAAAATTTAAAATCTATCTAAAATCCAAAAAATAAATTGGCAACCTTCGAACATCAATATCTTGCAATTCGAGCGTTTATTCATTTTACAGAAGTACCTACCAGCCTAACCAAACGTTCACCCAAATAAGGAGTGCGTCACCCATGCACAGTATCCACATATACCCATAGCTCAAAAACACCACCCATTCGGTCTACAGTCCACGATATCTAGATACCTACTCATACCCACGTATAAAGTTCAAACCGAATCCACAACCAACGGCCTCTAACACTAGAGTTTACAACCCTTTGGACCACACAAACACACGCACACACACACACGTACACATAACCTAGAGTCAATAGCCCTGCTTTATCACCGAAATTACACACACATACTAGTGGCACCAAGATTACTTGTCGCGATTACAACAGCGACCAAAATGGTTACAGCCACAGCCACAACTAGAGGTAGGAGACCTGTCCTTGATAAAGGATGAACGTCTTCCCCCACTAAAATGGAGTTTAGGCCGTATTGTGAAGACATACCCTGGAACAGACAAGATCACAAGAGTCGTAAAGCCGAAAACACAACAGGGAGAAATTAAACGACCTATAACGAAACTTTGCCCTTTGCCAACTAATTCAAACAAATCGCTAACAGAAAACTAGTAAGTACACACCGGAACACTTAAAATTTAACTTAGGTATTGTGCAATCGCAAACTACTCAAAAAAAAATTTAAAATCTATCTAAAATCCAAAAAATAAATTGGCAACCTTCGAACATCAATATCTTGCAATTCGAGCGTTTATTCATTTTACAGAAGTACCTACCAGCCTAACCAAACGTTCACCCAAATAAGGAGTGCGTCACCCATGCACAGTATCCACATATACCCATAGCTCAAAAACACCACCCATTCGATCTACAGTCCACGATATCTAGGTACATACTCATACCCACGTATAAAGTTCAAACCGAATCCACAACCAACGGCCTATAACACTAGAGTCTACAACCCTTTGGACCACACAAACACATGCACACACACACTACACACAACCTAGAGTCAATAGCCTTGCTATATCACAGAAATTACACACACACACTAGTGGCACCAAGATTACTTGTCGCGATTACAACATCGACCAAAACGGTTGAAGCCACTGCCACAACTAAAGGTAGGAGACCAGTCTTTGATAAAGGATGAACGTCTTCCCCCATCAAAATGGAGTTTAGGCCGTATTGTGAAGACATACCCTGGAACAGAAAACATCACAAGAGTCGTAAAGCTGAAAACACAAAAGGGAGAAATCAAACGACCCGTAACGAAACTTTGCCCTCTGCCAACTAATTCAAAAAAACCACTAACAGAAAACTAGTAAGTACATACCGGAACACTTAAAATTTAACTTACATATTGTACAATCACATTCTACTCAAAAAAAAATTTAAAATCTAACCAAAATCCAAAAAAATAAATTGGCAGCTTTCGAACATCAATAGCTTGCAATTCGAGCGCCTACTCATTTTACAGAAGTACCTACCAGCGTAACCAAACTTTCATTCAAACAAGGAGTGAGTCACCCATGCACAGTATCCACATATACCCATAGCTCAAAAACACCTGCCATTCGATCTACAGTCCACGATATCTAGATACATACTCATACCCACGTATAAAGTTCAAACCGAATCCACAACCAACGGCCTCTAACACGAGAATCTAAAAAACGTTGGACCACACCAACACACGCACACACACACACGTACACACAACCTAGAGTCAATAGACCTGCTATATCTCAGAAATTACACACACCCACTAGTGGCACCAAGATTACTTGTCGCGATTACAACACCGACCAAAATGGTTGAAGCCACAGCCCCAACTAGAGGTAGGAGACCTGTCCTTGATAAAGGGTGAACGTCTTCCCCCTTCAAAATGGAGTTTAAGCCGTATTGTGAAGACATACCCTATAACAGAACATATCACAAGAGTCGTAAAGCTGAAAACACAACAGGGAGAAATCAAATGACCTATAACGAAACTTTGATATCTGCCAACTAATTCAAACAAAACACTAACAGAAAACTAGTAAGTACATACATGAACACTTAAAATTTAACTTACATATTGTACAATCAGAAACTACTCAAAAAAAAATTTAAAATCTAACCAAAATCCAAAAAATAAATTGGCAACCTTCGAACATCAATAGCTTGCAATTCGAGCGTTTATTCATTTTACAGAAGTACCTACCAGCGTAACCAAACGTTCACAGAAACAAGGAGTGCGTCACCGATGCATAGTATCCCCATATACCCATAGCTCAAAAACACCGCCCATTCGATCTACAGTCCACGATATCTAGATTCATACTCATACCCACGTATATAGTTCAAACCGAATCCACAACCAACGGCCTCTAACACTAGACATACCCTGGAACAGACAACATCACAAGAGTCGTAAAGCTGAAAACACAACTGGGAGAAATCAAACGACCAATAACGAAACTTTGCTCTCTGCCAACTAATTCAAACAAACCACTAACAGAAAACTTGTAAATACACACCGGAACACTTAAAATTTAACTTACATATTGTACAATCACAAACTACTCAACAAAAAAAATAGAAAATCTAACCAAAATCCAAAAAATAATATGGCAACCTTCGAACATCAATAGCTTGCTATTCGAGCGTTTATTCATTTTACAGAAGTACCTGCCAGCAAAACCAAATGTTCACCCAAACAAGGAGTGCGTCACCCATGCACAGTATCCACATATACACATAGCTCAAAAACACCACCCATTCCATCTATAGTCCACGATATCTAGATACATACTCATACTCACGTATAAAGTTCAAACCGAATCCACAACCAACGGCCTCTAACACTAGAGTCTACAACCCTTTGGACCACACAATCACACGCCCACACACACACGTACACACAACCTAGAGTCAACAGTCCTGCTGTATCACAGAAATTACACACAGCCACTAGTGGCACACAGATTACTTGTCGCGATTACAACAGCGACTAAAATAGTTGAAGCCACAGCCACAACCAGAGGCAGGAGACCTGTCCTTGATAAATTATGAACGTCTTCCCCCATCAAATTGGAGCTTAGGCCGTATTATGAAGACATACCATGGAACAGACAACATCACAAGGGTCGTAAAGCTGAAAACACAACTGGGAGAAATCAAACGACCAATAACGAAACTTTGCCCTCTGCCAACTAATTCAAAAAAATCACTAACAGAAAACTAGTAAGTACACACCAGAACACTTAAAATTTAACTTACATATTGTACAATCACAAACTACTCAAAAAAAAAATTTAAAATCTAACCAAAATCCAAAAATTAAATTGGCAAGCTTCGAACATCAATAGCTTGCAATTCGAGCGTTTATTCATTTTACAGAAGTACCTGCCAGCATAACCAAACGTTCACCCAAACAAGGAGTGCGTCACCCATGCACAGTATCCACGTATACACATAGCTCAAAAACACCACCCATTCGATCTACAGTCCACGATATCTAGGTACGTACTCACACCCACGTGTAAAGTTCAAACCGAATCCACAACCAATGGCCTCTAACACTAGAATTTACAACCCTTTGGACCGCACAAACTCACTCACACACACACACGTACACACAACCTAGATTCAATAGTCCTGCTGTATCATAGAAATTACACACACCCACTAGTGGCACCAAGATTACTTGTCGCGATTACAACAGCGACCAAAATGGTTGAAGCCACAGCCACAACTAGAGGTAGGAGACCTGTTCTTAATAAAGGATGAACGTTTTCCCCCATCAAAATGGAGTTTAGGCCGTATTGTTAAGACATACCCTGGAATAGAAAACATCACAATAGTCGCAAAGCTGAAAACACAACAGGGGGCAATCAAACGAACTTACCGAAACTTTGCCTTCTGCCAACTAATTCAAACAAACCACTAACAGAAAACTAGTAAGTACACACCGGAACACTTAAAATTTAACTTACATATTGTACAATCACAAACTACTCAAAAAAAGAATTTTAAATCTAACCAAAATCCAAAAAATAAATTGGCAACTTTCGAACATCAACAGCTTCCAATTCGAGCATTTATTCATTTTACAGAATTACCTGCCAGCAAAACCAAACGTTCACCCAAACAAGGAGTGCGTCACCCATGCACAGTATCCACATATACCCATAGCTCAAAAACACCGCCCATTCGATTTACAGTCCACGATATCTAGATTCATGCTCATACCCACGTATAAAGTTCAAACCGAATCCACTATCAACGGCCTCTAACACTAGAGTCTCCAACCCTTTGGACCACACAAACACACGCACACACACACACGTACACACAACCTAGAGTCAATAGCCCTGCTATATCACAGAAATTTCACACACCCACTAGTGGCACCAAAATTACTGGTCGCGATTACAACAGCGACCAAAATGGTTTTTTTTTTTTTTTTTATAATTTACGCGCGCCAAAGGGGTTATGAATACCATTACCCTGTTGCCATGGCGCGGGCGGAAAGGTAGAAGGAGGAGAAAGGAAAGTTTGTGATGTAGTGGTTTGAAACTCAGGTGTGTTTGGTTTCGATATTGACTCTCCAAGGGTGGGAGTCCGAATAGGACGGAGAGATTTTCTTCACTCGGAATGGTGAGGTTGTGAATTTTAACGGTTGTTTTGTGCTTGAAAACCCTACAACAGCCACAGCCACAACTAGAGGTAGGAGACCTATTCTTAATAAAAGATGAACGTCTTCCCCTATCAAAATGGAGTTTAGGCCGTATTGTGAAGACATACCCTGGAACAGACAACATCACAAGAGTCGTAAAGCTGAAAACACAACAGGGAGAAATCAAACGAACTATAACGAAACTTTGCCCTTTGCCAACTAATTCAAAAAAACCACTAACAGAAAACTAGTAAGTACATACCGGAACACTTAAAATTTAACTTACATATTGTATAATCACATTCTACTCAAAAAAAAATTTAAAATCTAACCAAAATCCAAAAAATAAATTGGCAACTTTCGAACATCAATAGCTTGCAATTCGAGCGCCTATTCATTTTACAGAAGTACCTACCAGCGTAACCAAACGTTCATTCAAACAAGGAGTGCGTCACCCATGCACAGTATCCACATATACACATAGCTCAAAAACACCACCCATTCGATCTACAGTCCACGATATCTAGGTACGTACTCACACCCACGTGTAAAGTTCAAACCGAATCCACAACCAAAGGCCTCTAACACTAGAATTTACAACCCTTTGGACCGCACAAACGCACTCACACACACACACGTACACACAACCTAGATTCAATTGTCCTGCTGTATCACAGAAATTACACACACCCACTAGTGGCACCAAGATTACTTGTCGCGATTACAACAGCGGCCAAAATGGTTGAAGCCACAGCCACAACTAGAGGTAGGAGACCTGTCCTTGATAAAGGATGAACGTCTTCCCCCATCAAAATGGAGTTTAGGCCGTATTGTGAAGACATACCCTGGAACAGACAACATCACAAGAGTCGTAAAGCTGAAAACACAACAGGGAGAAATCAAACGACCTATAACGAATCTTTGCCCTCTGCCAAATAACGCAAACAAACCACTAACAGAAAACTTGTAAGTACAAACCGGAACACTTAAAATTTAACTTACATATTGTACAATCATAAACTACTCAAAAAAAAAATTTTAAATCTAACCAAAATCCAAAAACTAAATTGGCAAAATTCTAATATCAATAGCTTGCATTTCGATCGTCCATTCATTTTACAGAAGTACCTACCAGCGTAACTAAACGTTCACCCAAACAAGGAGAGCATCACCCATGCACAGTATCCACATATACCCATAGCTCAAAAACACCACCCATTCGATCTACAGTCCACGATATCTAGATACATACTCATAATCACGTATAAAGTTCAAACCGAATCCACAAACAACGACCTCTTGCACTAGAGTCTACAACCCTTTGGACCACACAAACACACGCACACACACACACGTACACACAACCTAGATTCAGTAGCCCTGCTATATCACAGAAATTGCACATACCCACTAGTGTCACCAAAATTACTGGTCGCGATTACAACAGCGACCAAAATGGTTTTTTTTTTTTTTTTTTTTATAATTTACGCGCGCCAAAGGGGTTATGAATACCATTACACTGTTGCCAGGGCGCGGGCGGAAAGGTGGAAGGAGGAGAAAGGAAAGTTTGTGATGTAGTGGTTTGAAACTCAGGTGTGTTTGGTTTCGATATTGACTCTCCAAGGGTGGGAGTCCGAATAGGACGGAGAGATTTTCTTCACTCGGAATGGTGAGGTTGTGAATTTTAACGGTTGTTTTGTGCTTGAAAACCCTACAACAGCCACAGCCACAACTAGAGGTAGGAGACCTATTCTTAATAAAAGATGAACGTCTTCCCCCATCAAAATGGAGTTTAGGCCGTATTGTGAAGACATACCCTGGAACAGACAACATCACAAGAGTCGTAAAGCTGAAAACACAACAGGGAGAAATCAAACGAACTATAACGAAACTTTGCCCTTTGCCAACTAATTCAAAAAAACCACTAACAGAAAACTAGTAAGTACATACCGGAACACTTAAAATTTAACTTACATATTGTATAATCACATTCTACTCAAAAAAAAATTTAAAATCTAACCAAAATCCAAAAAATAAATTGGCAACTTTCGAACATCAATAGCTTGCAATTCGAGCGCCTATTCATTTTACAGAAGTACCTACCAGCGTAACCAAACGTTCATTCAAACAAGGAGTGCGTCACCCATGCACAGTATCCACATATACACATAGCTCAAAAACACCACCCATTCGATCTACAGTCCACGATATCTAGGTACGTACTCACACCCACGTGTAAAGTTCAAACCGAATCCACAACCAAAGGCCTCTAACACTAGAATTTACAACCCTTTGGACCGCACAAACGCACTCACACACACACACGTACACACAACCTAGATTCAATTGTCCTGCTGTATCACAGAAATTACACACACCCACTAGTGGCACCAAGATTACTTGTCGCGATTACAACAGCGGCCAAAATGGTTGAAGCCACAGCCACAACTAGAGGTAGGAGACCTGTCCTTGATAAAGGATGAACGTCTTCCCCCATCAAAATGGAGTTTAGGCCGTATTGTGAAGACATACCCTGGAACAGACAACATCACAAGAGTCGTAAAGCTGAAAACACAACAGGGAGAAATCAAACGACCTATAACGAATCTTTGCCCTCTGCCAAATAACGCAAACAAACCACTAACAGAAAACTTGTAAGTACAAACCGGAACACTTAAAATTTAACTTACATATTGTACAATCATAAACTACTAAAAAAAAAATTTTAAATCTAACCAAAATCCAAAAACTAAATTGGCAAAATTCTAATATCAATAGCTTGCATTTCGATCGTCCATTCATTTTACAGAAGTACCTACCAGCGTAACTAAACGTTCACCCAAACAAGGAGAGCATCACCCATGCACAGTATCCACATATACCCATAGCTCAAAAACACCACCCATTCGATCTACAGTCCACGATATCTAGATACATTCTCATAATCACGTATAAAGTTCAAACCGAATCCACAAACAACGACCTCTTACACTAGAGTCTACAACCCTTTGGACCACACAAACACACGCACACACACACACGCACACACACACACGTACACACAACCTAGATTCAATAGCCCTGCTATATCACAGAAATTGCACATACCCACTAGTGTCACCAAAATTACTGGTCGCGATTACAACAGCGACCAAAATGGTTTTTTTTTTTTTTTTTTTTATAATTTACGCGCGCCAAAGGGGTTATGAATACCACTACACTGTTGCCAGGGCGCGGGCGGAAAGGTGGAAGGAGGAGAAAGGAAAGTTTGTGATGTAGTGGTTTGAAACTCAGGTGTGTTTGGTTTCGATATTGACTCTCCAAGGGTGGGAGTCCGAATAGGACGGAGAGATTTTCTTCACTCGGAATGGTGAGGTTGTGAATTTTAACGGTTGTTTTGTGCTTGAAAACCCTACAACAGCCACAGCCACAACTAGAGGTAGGAGACCTATTCTTAATAAAAGATGAACGTCTTCCCCATCAAAATGGAGTTTAGGCTGTATTGTGAAGACATACCCTGGAACAGACAACATCACAAGAGTCGTAAAGCTGAAAACACAACAGGGAGAAATCAAACGAACTATAACGAAACTTTGCCCTTTGCCAACTAATTCAAAAAAACCACTAACAGAAAACTAGTAAGTACATACCGGAACACTTAAAATTTAACTTACATATTGTATAATCACATTCTACTCAAAAAAAAATTTAAAATCTAACCAAAATCCAAAAAATAAATTGGCAACTTTCGAACTTCAATAGCTTGCAATTCGAGCGCCTATTCATTTTACAGAAGTACCTACCAGCGTAACCAAACGTTCATTCAAACAAGGAGTGCGTCACCCATGCACAGTATCCACATATACACATAGCTCAAAAACACCACCCATTCGATCTACAGTCCACGATATCTAGGTACGTACTCACACCCACGTGTAAAGTTCAAACCGAATCCACAACCAAAGGCCTCTAACACTAGAATTTACAACCCTTTGGACCGCACAAACGCACTCACACACACACACGTACACACAACCTAGATTCAATTGTCCTGCTGTATCACAGAAATTACACACTCCCACTAGTGGCACCAAGATTACTTGTCGCGATTACAACAGCGGCCAAAATGGTTGAAGCCACAGCCACAACTAGAGGTAGGAGACCTGTCCTTGATAAAGGATGAACGTCTTCCCCCATCAAAATGGAGTTTAGGCCGTATTGTGAAGACATACCCTGGAACAGACAACATCACAAGAGTCGTAAAGCTGAAAACACAACAGGGAGAAATCAAACGACCTATAACGAAACTTTGCCCTCTGCCAAATAACGCAAACAAACCACTAACAGAAAACTTGTAAGTACAAACCGGAACACTTAAAATTTAACTTACATATTGTACAATCATAAACTACTCAAAAAAAAATTTAAATCTATCCAAAATCCAAAAAATAAATTGGCAACCTTCGAACATCAATACCTTGCAATTCGAGCGTTTATTCATTTTAAGAAGTACTTACCAGCGTAACCAAACGTTCACCCAAACAAGGAGTGCGTCTCCCATGCACAGTATCCACATATACCCATAGCTCAAAAACACCACCCATTCGATCTACAGTCCACGATATCTAGATACATACTCATATCCACGTATAAAGTTCAAACCGAATCCACAACCAACGGTCTCTAACACTAGAGTCTACAACCCTTTGGACCACACAAACACACGCACACACACACACGTACACACAACCTAGAGTCAATAGCCCTGCTATATCACAGAAATTACACCCACCCACTAGTGGTACCAAGATTACTTGTCGCGATTACAACAGCGACCAAAATGGTTGAAGCCACAGCCAAAACAAGCGGTAGGAGACCAGTCCTTGATAAAGGATGAACATCTTCCCCCATCAAAATGGAGTTTAGGCCGTATTGTGAAGACATACCCTGGAATAGACAACATCACAAGAGTCGCAAAGCTGAAAACACAACAGTGGGAAATCAAACGACCTATACAGAAACTTTGCCCTCTGCCAACTTATTCAAACAAACCGCTAACCGAAAACTAGCAAGTACACACCGGAACATTTAAAATTTAACTTACATATTGTGCAATCACAAACTACTCAAAAAAAAAATTTTAAATCTAACAAAAATCCAAAAAATAAATTGGCAACCATCGAACATCAATAGCTTGCAATTCGAGCATTTATTCATTTTACAGAAGTACATACCAGCACAACCAAACGTTCACCCAAACAAGGAGTGCGTCACTCATGCACAGTATCCACAGATACCCATAGCTCAAAAACACCGCCCATTCGATCTACAGTCCACGATATCTAGATTCATACTCATACCCACGTATAAAGTTCATACCGAATCCACTACCAACGGCCTCTAACACTAGAGTCTACAACCCTTTGGACCACACACACACAGGCACACACACACACAGGCACACACACACACGTACACACAACCTAGAGTCAATAGCCCTGCTATATCACAGAAATTACACCCACCCACTAGTGGTACCAAGATTACTTGTCGCGATTACAACAGCGACCAAAATGGTTGAAGCCACAGCCACAACTAGAGGTACGAGACCTGCCCTTGATAAAGGATGAACGTCTTCCCCTCATCAAAATGGAGTCCAGGCCGTATTGTGAAGACATACCCTGTAACAGACAACATCACAAGAGTCGTAAAGCTGAAAACACAACAGGGAGAAATCAAACGACCTATAACGAAACTTTGCCCATTCAAACAAAATACTAACAGAAGACTACCAGAAGTACACACCAGAACACTTAAAATTTAACTTACATATTGTACAATCACAAACTACTCAAAAAAAAATTTTAAATCTAACCAAAATCCAAAAAATAAATTGGCAACCTTCGAATATCAATAGCTTGCAATTCGAGCGTTTATTCATTTTACAGAAGTACCTACCAGCGTAACCAATCGTTCACCCAAACAAGGAGTGCGTTACCCAAGCACAGTAGCCACATATGCCCATAGCTCAAAAACATCACCCATTCGATCTACAGTCCACGATATCTAGATACAAACTCATACCCACGTATAAAGTTCAAACCGAATCCACAACCAAGCCTCTAACACTAGAGTCTCCAACCCTTTGGTGAGAACATTACTTTTGATTTATTGCTAAAAATAAGTCGATGGTAGTTTAACCAGGTGGTAGGAATCTCTAAATCTGTATTTATTTGCTCACGAGCCACAGCAGCGGAGTTGCATGAATATGCTAATGCAATATCATCTGCGTAACCGACTATATGACCATTGACAGGGAGACTGAATATAGAATTTATATACAAGAGAAAAAGGATCGGCCCTAAGACAGATCCTTGAGCCGGTATTAGCGCAAATCTCTTCCTTGCTAACAACGTCATTAACTCTTACCCGTTGTTTTCTGTTGGTTAGGTATGATTTAAACCAGTCGAGTATATTTCCTCTGAAACCAGCATTGTAAAGTTTTTGAAGTAGGATTGCATGGTCAACTAGGTCAAAAGCTTTGGTTAGATCAAGAAATAGGCCAAATGTGCTCAGACTATTGTCTAGTCCTTTATATATATTATTTGAAAATGCCACTATTGCATCTTTAGTACACTTAGCTTTTATGAAACCAAATTGAGAAACGCTAAAGAAACTTGATTTATTCAAAAAAAATTAGCATCTTTTCAACAATGATTCTTTCAAATATTTTTGAAAAAACTGATAACAAGGATATGGGTCTATAATTGTTCCGATCACTTGGATCACCCTTCTTGAACACAGGAATAATCAATGAGGTCTTAAGATGTTCTGGGAATACCCCGATTTGGAAGCTTTGATTAACAATATATGTTAAAGGCGCAACTATATATTTTCCTATCTTTTTAATGACAAAATTACTTATACCGTCAGGTCCAGATGAATTTTTGTTTTTTAGTGAGTTAATAATAGCCAGATGGTCTGAATTATTTACTTATGTAAAGAAGAAAGAAAAAGGGTATATTTTATCAACCAAATATTTTTTGTTTGTTTCAGTGATTTGAGTGCATACATCCGGTTTTGAGATGTTAGCAACATTTTTAAAGAAGTCATTCACCCCGTTGCTTAACTCCTCATTACTAACAGCAGTTTTATTGCCTAGTTTAAGAAGTTTTAAACCCTGTTCATTTTTATCTTTTCCTAAAATAGTGTTTATAATTCGCCACTGTTCTTTAGGATTAAGCCTATGTTCCTCAAATTTTCTTCGGTAGTATTCAGTTTTACGTTCCTCTACTAAATTATGCACATTAGTTTGCAGCATTTTATATGTGTGTTTAATTAAAGGCTGGTTCATTTTATTTTTATTTTTAGCGTAGAATTTATTTTTTTCCCAAACCTTTTCACAAATTTCAAGAGTCATCCGTGGTTTAATTTTCTTGACCCTATTTATTTTCTTATTTTTCACACATAAGCTAATATAACACTTAAGGATTTTTAAAAAAGCTAATAAGCCATTTGAAGGACAAGCTGAACCGTATACTGGGTCCCAAGTTTCTAAAGACAAACATTGAAACAGTTTTGAGAAATTAATCGTAGTTCCTTCTTTTCTACAAGTTGGTTTAGAATTCATGCCAACGGAAGTTCTTACGAGGTTTTTTAAAGTAATACCAATTAAATGGTGGTCAGTTATACCTAGCTCTAGAATAAACGGATATGTATCGGTAAGTTCCGTGGACTTAAGAAAAATGTGGTCAATGCATGACTTGGAATTGTTACATATTCTAGTTGGTAAATTTATAAACGATCGAAAGCCTAGCGAACATAATAAGAGCATATAATCATCACTGTCCCTTGGTAGATTAAAAACGTCGATATTGATATCCCCAATTAAGAAGACGTTATCACAGTTGATATAGCACAGTAGACATTCAAGGTCTTCGAGAAAAATTTTACGATCCACAGACTGCAGCCGATATACACAAACGACAGTAACTGACAAATTCAAACATACTTTCGGTTTAATTATTACACAGTCGGCACTTTCAATTTCTGGGGTTAGAACATCATCCACTTCAAGATCGTTTTTGACAAAGACAACTGTACCTCCCGCGATATAAGTTTCGTTACATTTTGGATATACAAAATAACCCGGGATAGAAAAATTTGACATTTCATGTTTAAAAGCCCAGATCTCCGTTAGTATCATAATTGAAGGTAGAGTTTCAAAGTTGCTTTCTATATGAGCACATAAATTATCAAAATTTTTTCTTATGCTTCTAACATTTTGTTGCACAATTGTAAAGTCTAAATTAGTGTTAGATAAAAAAGAACGTCTTCCCCCATCAAAATGGAGTTTAGGCCGTATTGTGTAGACATAGCCTGGAACAGACAACATCACAAGAGTCGTAAAGTTGAAAACACACAGGGCGAAATCAAACGACCTATAACGAAACTTTGCCCTCTGCCAACTAATTCAAACAAACCACTAACAGAAAACTAGTAAGTACACACCGGAACACTTAAAATTTAACTTACATATGGTACAATCACAAACCACTCAAAAAAAAAAATTTAAATCTAACCAAAATCCAAAAAATAACTTAGCAACCTTCGAACATCAATAGTACCTACCAGCGTAACCAAACGTTCACCCAAACAAGGAGTGCGTCACCCATGCACAGTATCCACATATACCCATAGCTCAGAAACACCATCCATTCGATCTACAGTCTACGATATCTAGATACCTACTCATACCCACGTATAAAGTTCAAACCGAATCCACAACCAACGGCCTTTAACGCTAGAGTTTATAACCCTTTGGACCACACAAACATTCGCACACACACACACACGTACACACAACCTAGAATCAATGGCCCTGCTATATCACAGAAATTACACACACCCACTAGTGGCACCAAGATTACTTGTCGCGATTACAACAGCGACCAAAATGGTTGAAGCCACAGCCACAACTAGAGGTAGGAGACCTGTCCTTGATAAAGGATGAACGTCTTCCCCCATCAAAATGGGATTTAGGCCGTATTGTGAAGACATACCGTGGAACAGACAACATGAAGTAATTAAACGACCTATAATGAAAGTTTGCCATCTGTCAACTGACTCAAACAAACCACTAACAGAAAACTAGTAAGTACACACCAGAACACTCAAAATTTAGCTTACATATTGTACAATCACAAACTACTCAAAAAAAAAATTTTAAATCTAACCAAAATCCAAAAAATAAATTGGCAACCTTCGAACATCAATAGCTTGCAATTCGAGCGCTTATTCATTTTACAGAAGTACCTACCAGCGTAACTAAACGTTCACCTAAACAAGGGGAGCATCACCCATGCACAGTATCCACATATACCCATAGCTCAAAAACACCACCCATTCGATCTACAGTCCACGATATCTAGATACATACTCATAATCACGTATAAAGTTCAAACCGAATCCACAAACAACGGCCTCTTACACTAAAGTCTACAACCCTTTGGACCACACAAACACACGCACACACACACGTACACACAACCTACATTCAATAGCCCTGCTATATCACAGAAATTGCACACACCCACTAGTGGCACCAAGATTAGTTGTCGTGATTACAACAGCGACCAAAATGGTTGAAGCCACAGCCAAAACAAGCGGTAGGAGACCAGTCCTTGATAAAGGATGAACATCTTCCCCCATCAAAATGGAGTTTAGGCCGTATTGTGAAGACATACCCTGGAACAGACAACATCACAAGAGTCGTAAAGCTGAAAACACAACAGGGAGAAATCAAACGACCTATAACGAAAATTTGCCCTCTGCCAACTAATTCAAACAAACCACTAACAGAAAACTAGTAAGTACACACCGGAACACTTAAAATTTAACTTACATATTGTGCAATCACAAACTACTCAAAAAAAAAATTTAAAATCTAACCAAAATCCAAAAAATAAATTGGCAACCATCGAACATCAATACCTTGCAATTCGAGCGTTTATTCATTTTACAGAAGTACTTACCAGCGTAACCAGACGTTCACCCAAACAAGGAGTGCGTCTCCCATGCACAGTACCCACATATACCCATAGCTCAAAAACACCACCCATTCGATATACAGTCCACGATATCTAGATACATACTCATACCCACGTATAAAGTTCAAACCGAATCCACAAACAACTGCCTCTAACACTAGAGTCTACAACCCTTTTGACCACTCAAACACGTACACACAACTTAGAGTCAATAGCCCCGCTATATCACAGAAATTACACACACCCACTAGTGGCACCAAGATTACTGGTCGCGATTACAACAGCGACCAAAATGGTTGAAGCCACAGCCACAACTAGAGGTAGGAGACCTGTCCTTGATAAAGGATGAACGTCTTCCCCTCATCAAAATGGAGTCTAAGCCGTATTGTGAAGACATATCCTGTAACAGACAACATCACAAGAGTCGTAAAGCTGAAAACACAACAGGGAGAAATCAAACGACCTATAACGAAACTTTGCCCTTTGACAACTAATTCAAACAAACCACTAACAGAAAACTAGTAAGTACACACCGGAACAGTTAAAATTTAACTTACATATTGTACAATCACAAACAACTCAAAAAAAAATTTTTAAATCTAACCAAAATCCAAAAAATAAATTGGCAACCCTCGATCTTCAATAGCTTGCAATTCGAGCGTTTATTCATTTTACAGAAGTACCTACCAGCGTAGCCATACGTTCACCCAAACAAGGAGTGCGTCACCCAAGCACAGTAGCCACATATGCCCATAGCTCAAAAACATCACCCATTCGATCTACAGTCCACGATATCTAGATACATACTCATACCCACGTATAAAGTTCAAACCGAATCCACAAACAACTGCCTCTAACACTAGAGTCTACAACCCTTTTGACCACTCAAACACGTACACACAACCTGAGTCAATAGCCCTGCTATATCACAGAAATTACACACACCCACTAGTGGCACCAAGATTACTTGTCGCGATTACAACAGGGACCAAAATGGTTGAAGCCACAGCCACAACTAGAGGTAGGAGACCTGTCCTTGATAAAGGATGAACATCTTCCCCCATTAAAATGGAGTTTAGGCCGGATTTTGAAGACACACCCTGGAACAGACAACATCACAAGAGTCGTAAAGCTGAAAACACAACAGGGAGAAATCAAACGACCTATAACGAAACTTTGCCCTTTGCCAACTAATTCAAACAAACCACTAACAGAAAACTAGTAAGTACACACCGGAACACTTAAAATTTAACTTACATATTGTGCAATAACAAACTACTCAAAAAAAAATTTAAAATCTAACCAAAATCCAAAAAATAAATTGGCAACCTTCGAACATCAATAGCTTGCAATTCGAGCGTTTATTCATTTTACAGAAGTACCTACCAGCGTAACCAAACGTTCACCCAAACAAGGAGTGCGTCACCCATGCACAGTATCCACTTATACCCATAGCTCAAAAACACCACCCATTCGATCTACAGTCCACGATATCTAGATACATACTCATACCCATGTATAAAGTTCAAACCGAATCCACAACCAACTGCCTCTAACAGTAGAGTCTCCAACCCTTTGGTGAGAAATAATGTTTTCAATATAGATATTTGGCTTAGACAAGGAGAAGCACATTACTTTTGATTTATTGCTAAAAATAAGTCGATGGTAGTTTAACCAGGTGGTAAGAATCTCTAAATCTGTATTTATTTGCTCACGAGCCACAGCTGCGGAGTTGCATGAATATGCTAATGCAATATCATCTGCGTAACCGATTATATGACCATTGACAGGGAGACTGAATATAGAATTTATATACAAGAGAAAAAGGATCGGCCCTAAGACAGATCCTTGGTAACAACGTCATTAACTCTTACCCGTTGTTTTCTGTTGGTTAGGTATGATTTAAACCAGTCGAGTATATTTCCTCTGAAACCAGCATTGTAAAGTTTTTGAAGTAGGATTGCATGGTCAACTAGGTCAAAAGCTTTGGTTAGATCAAGAAATAGGCCAAATGTGCTCAGACTATTGTCTAGTCCTTTATATATATTATTTAAAAATGCCACTATTGCATCTTTAGTACACTTAGCTTTTATGAAACCAAATTGAGAAACGCTAAAGAAACTTGATTTATTCAAAAAAAATTAGCATCTTTTCAACAATGATTCTTTCAAATATTTTTGAAAAAACTGATAACAAGGATATGGGTCTATAATTGTTCCGATCACTTGGATCACCCTTCTTGAAAACAGGAATAATCAATGAGGTCTTAAGATGTTCTGGGAATACCCCGATTTGGAAGCTTTGATTAACAATATATGTTAAAGGCGCAACTATATATTTTCCTATCTTTTTAATGACAAAATTACTTATACCGTCAGGTCCAGATGAATTTTTGTTTTTTAGTGAGTTAATAATAGCCAGATGGTCTGAATTATTTACTGATGTAAAGAAGAAAGAAAAAGGGTATATTTTATCAACCAAATATTTTTTGTTTGTTTCAGTGATTTGAGTGCATACATCCGGTTTTGAGATGTTAGCAACATTTTTAAAGAAGTCATTCACCCCGTTGCTTAACTCCTCATTACTAACAGCAGTTTTATTGCCTAGTTTAAGAAGTTTTAAACCCTGTTCATTTTTATCTTTTCCTAAAATAGTGTTTATAATTCGCCACTGTTCTTTAGGATTAAGCCTATGTTCCTCAAATTTTCTTCGGTAGTATTCAGTTTTACGTTCCTCTACTAAATTATGCACATTAGTTTGCAGCATTTTATATGTGTGTTTAATTAAAGGCTGGTTCATTTTATTTTTATTTTTAGCGTAGAATTTATTTTTTTCCCAAACCTTTTCACAAATTCAAGAGTCATCCGTGGTTTAATTTTCTTGACCCTATTTATTTTCTTATTTTTCACACATAAGCTAATATAACACTTAAGGATTTTTAAAAAAGCTAATAAGCCATTTGAAGGACAAGCTGAACCGTATACTGGGTCCCAAGTTTCTAAAGACAAACATTGAAACAGTTTTGAGAAATTAATCGTAGTTCCTTCTTTTCTACAAGTTGGTTTAGAATTCATGCCAACGGAAGTTCTTACGAGGTTTTTTAAAGTAATACCAATTAAATGGTGGTCAGTTATACCTAGCTCTAGAATAAACGGATATGTATCGGTAAGTTCCGTGGACTTAAGAAAAATGTGGTCAATGCATTACTTGGAATTGTTACATATTCTAGTTGGTAAATTTATAAACGACCGAAAGCCTAGCGAACATAATAAGAGCAAATCAATGTCCCTTGGTAGATTAAAAACGTCGATATTGATATCCCCAATTAAGAAGACGTTATCACAGTTGATAGAGCACAGTAGACATTCAAGGTCTTCGAGAAAAATTTTACGATCCACAGACTGCGGCCGATATACACAAACGACAGTAACTGACAAATTCAAACATACTTTCGGTTTAATTATTACACAGTCGGCACTTTCAATTTCTGGGGTTAGAACATCATCCACTTCAAGATCGTTTTTGACAAAGACAACTGTACCTCCCGCGATATAAGTTTCGTTACATTTTGGATATACAAAATAACCCGGGATAGAAAAATTTGACATTTCATGTTTAAAAGCCCAGATCTCCGTTAGTATCATAATTGAAGGTAGAGTTTCAAAGTTGATTTCTATATGAGCACGTAAATTATCAAAATTTTTTCTTATGCTTCTAACATTTTGTTGCACAATTGTAAAGTCTAAATTAGTGTTAGATAAAAAAGAACGTCTTCCCCCATCAAAATGGAGTTTAGGCCGTATTGTGAAGACGCACCCTGGAACAGAAAACATCACAAGAGTCGTAAAGCTGAAAACACAACAGGGAGAAATCAAACGACCTATAACGAAACTTTGCCCTCTGCCAATTAATTCAAACAAACCACTAACAGAAAACTAGTAAGTACACACCGGAACACTTAAAATTTAACTTACATATTGTACAATCACAAACTACTCCAAAAAAAAATTTTAAATCTAACCAAAATCCAAAAAAATACATTGGCAACCTTCGAACATCAGTAGCTTGCAATTCGAGCGTTTATTCATTTTACAGAAGTACCTACCAGCGTAACCAAACGTTCACCCTAACAAGGAGTGCGTCACCCATGCACAGTATCCACATATACCCATAGCTCAAAAACACCACCCATTCGATCTACAGACCACGATATCTAGATACATACTCATACCCACGTATAAAGTCCAAACCGAATCCACAACCAACGGCCTCTAACACTAGAGTATACAACCCTTTGGACCACACAAACACACGCACACACACAAACGTACACACAACCTAGAATCAATAGCCCTTCTATATCACAGAAATTACACACACCCACTAGTGGCACCAAGATTACTTATCGCGATTACAACAGCGACCAAAATGGTTGAAGCCACAGTCACAACTAGAGGTAGGAGACCTGCCCTTGATAAACGATGAACGTCTTCCCCCATCAAAATGGAGTTTAGGCCGGACTGTGAAGATATACTTTGGAACAGACAATATCACAAGAGTCGTAAAGCTGAAAACACAACAGGGAGAAATCAAACGTCCTATAACGAAACTTTGCCCTTTGCCAACTAATTCAAACAAACCACTGACAGAAAACTAGTAAGTGCACACCGGAACACTTAAAATTTAACTTACATATTGTACAGTCACAAACTACTCAAAAAAAAAAATTTTAAATCTAACCAAAATCCAAAAAATAAATTTGCAACTTTCGAACATCAATAGCTTGCAATTCGAGCGTTTATTCATTTTACAAAAGTTCCTACCAGCGTAACCAAACGTTCACCCAAACAAGGAGTGCGTCATCCATGCACAGTATCCACATATACCCATAGCTCAAAAACACCACACATTCGATCTACAGCCCACGATATCTAGATACATACTCATACCCACGTATAAAGTTCAAACCGAATCCACAACCAACGGCCTCTAACACTAGAGTCTACAACCCTTTGGACCACACAAACACACGCACACACTCACACGTACACACAAACACGTACACACAACCTAGAGTCAACAGCCCTGCTATATCACAGAAATTGCACACACCCACTAGTGGCACCAAGATTACTTGTCGCGATTACAACAGCGAATAAAATGGTTGAAGCCACAGCCACAACTAGAGGTAGGAGACCTGTCCTTGATAAAGGATGAACGTCTTTCACCATCACAATGGAGTTTAGGCCGTATTGTGAAGACAGAAGCTGGAACAGACAACATCACAAGAGTCGTAAAGCTGAAAACACAACAGGGAGAAATCAGACGTCCTATAACGAAACTTTGCCCTTTGCCAACTAATTCAAACAAACCACTAACAGAAAACTAGTAAGTGCACACCGGAACACTTCAAATTTAACTTACATATTGTACAGTCACAAACTACTCAAAAAAAAAAATTTTAAATCTAACCAAAATCCAAAAAATAAATTTGGAACTTTCGAACATCAATAGCTTGCAATTCGAGCGTTTATTCATTTTACAGAAGTACCTACCAGCGTAACCAAACGTTCACCCAAACAAGGAGTGCGTCATCCATGCACAGTATCCACATATACCCATAGCTCAAAAACACCACACATTCGATCTACAGCCCACGATATCTAGATACATACTCATACCCACGTATAAAGTTCAAACCGAATCCACAACCAACTGCCTCTAACACTAGAGTCTACAACCCTTTGGACCACACAAACACACGCACACACAAACACGTACACACAACCTAGAGTCAACAGCCCTGCTATATCACAGAAATTGCACACACCCACTAGTGGCACCAAGATTACTTGTCGCGATTACAACAGCGAATAAAATGGTTGAAGCCACAGCCACAACTAGAGGTAGGAGACCTGTCCTTGATAAAGGATGAACGTCTTTCACCATCACAATGGAGTTTAGGCCGTATTGTGGAGACAGAAGCTGGAACAGACAACATCACAAGAGTCGTAAAGCTGAAAACACAACAGGGAGAAATCAAACGTCCTATAACGAAACTTTGCCCTTTGCCAACTAATTCAAACAAACCACTAACAGAAAACTAGTAAGTGCACACCGGAACACTTAAAATTTAACTTACATATTGTACAGTCACAAACTACTCAAAAAAAAAAATTTTAAATCTAACCAAAATCCAAAAAATAAATTTGCAACTTTCGAACATCAATAGCTTGCAATTCGAGCGTTCATTCATTTTACAGAAGTACCTACCAGCGTAACCAAACGTTCACCCAAACAAGGAGTGCGTCACCCATGCACATTATCCACTTATACCTATAGCTCAAAAACATCACCCATTCGATCTACAGTCCACGATATCTAGATACATACTCATACCCACTTATAAAGTTCAAACCGAATCCACAACCAACTGCCTCTAACACTAGAGTCTACAACCCGTTGGACCACACACACACTCACACACAACCTAGAGTCAATATCCCTGCTATATCACAGAAATTACACACACCCACTAGTGGCACCAAGATTACTTGTCGCGATTACAACAGCGACCAAAATGGTTGAAGCCACAGCCACAACTAGAGGTAGGACACCTGTCCTTGATAAAGGATGAACGTCTTCCCCCATCAAAATGGAGTTTAGGCCGTATTGTGAAGACAGAAGCTGGAACAGACAACATCACAAGAGTCGTAAAGCTGAAAACACAACAGGGAGAAATCAGACGTCCTATAACGAAACTTTGCCCTTTGCCAACTAATTCAAACAAACCACTAACAACATCATCATCTTCTCCTACCCACCGTCGAGTTCGGACGTGTTTTAATTTCGCTCCGCGATAATTTGTGAATATTTGTTTTACTGTTTGACCTTTTTCCTTTTTTTTTGTTTTTTTTCGTGTGTGACCCCATTCTTCCCAATCGCTTACACCATAAATTCCCAGTGTCATCAAAATACAGTGAATTTGTATTTCCTCAGTGTCATTAAAACACAGTGACTTTGTGCCTTAAAAAAAAAAAAAAAAATACATATATTTAAAAATATAAAAATAATTAATACTCTGATCTAATTTAACCATGTCTTCCTGTGGATTTGCTGACTGCGCTTTACCTACTAACACAGTGGAAATGATTACATGCAATGGGATATGTGGAAAGAAATTCCATCCCATATGCATTGGTTTAAGCAGAAACGCTAAAACTCATCTGGAAGAGTATAAGCGCATATTCTGCTTCTTCTGTGTAGAGTGCCGGACCATCTCCCAGGCACATATAATGCTGCCTATAAAATGTAATAACCAGCAACTAATTGGGCTTGCAGACTCGATTGCAGGGTTAAAATTCGAAGTTCAATTCAATAGCAAAAATGTAACCAAACTAATTTCCGAGAGCCATGATAACCTACACTGTTCGATCGATAACAGCATAACCACCACAAAATCAGCTGTTCAATCCCTGCAGTCTAAAATAAGTAAATTAGCAGATTCTGATAAGTCTCACTGCTCAAACGCGTTACCAGCGATTCAGTCAACTTCAGTTCAGTTGGGAAAAATTATGTCAACGTTGACTGACCAATCCACTCTTCTACATCTCAAGCATGCTGAACAAGCCGAAAACATCGGATCCATCCAACATGACCTCAATTTTCTAAGTGAGGAAGCTGCATCCACTAGATCAACCAAAATGCGGATATTGGAGGAATTAAAGCACATCTCTAGTAAGCCGGATGCACCTCCATCTGCAGTAAGCCCGTGTAACAAATCCTTACACGACGAGCTATATACATCACCCTCAAACACTTCAGTCCCAACTCATTCAATAACCATTACCACCGAAGCCCCCGTTCAATCCACTTCGATAAATGCAACTTCGATCACCAATCCCGTTCCAAGACCATTGCCAATAATTAGGGCTTTTGGGACATCCTGGACTCTCCCTGAATGGACCAACAGAATTCAAAAATTAAATAAAATGAATCTTGAAGCCACCAAAAAACCGGAGCTGTCTACTTTCTTTCTTCAAGGTGCCCCACGTCACGCAAGCCCGTCCTGCATCAAAGACCTTTTTAGGAAGAAATTTGGTATACAAGACATCAAGTGTAAACAAGTTGGCAAAGTGAAGAGCAAAAACGGCATGTGTTTTGAAATACGTATACCCACTAAATGCGATTGGATGTTCAAATCTTCGGACGGCATACCAATCTCGGAAGAGATGGTCATCACCCAACGGAAGGATATGATATATAATAAGTTTGCTAATAAAAGAAAAGATAGCACCCACAATTCTGCCCTATCCCATCAACATCCCAACTCAAACTGGTCATTTAAGACCCAAATCTTTCCAAGATTCACCTCGCTCCTACCCCCCTTTGCTACATCCAAAAAGAACACCAGAGTCGCTACACCAAATCCTCTCGCTCCCCTCACCAAATCTTTAAAGCCGCCTCAAAACAGAGTTCCACTAGTCCAGATTCTAGTTCCGGGGAGCTTGAACAACATGTCCCTTCTTCATCCGCTCGTTCGCCTGCCCTCGATTCTTGCCCGAAATACCTTGACCCACTCCTTCCACCAACTGTCAAACTCACAAAAAAATTTTCTGATATGAATGATGACAGTCGTTACATTGTATCTCGTTTGAGAGACCGCCGCATTTATGAAAATGTTCGGCTCTACCTTGCCTACTTGCACGACAAACCCAACTCCGTTTGCATTGATGGCATAACCAAAACCAACATTATGGTTTCGATTCACCGAGAAGGTCTTCCTATTAAGCCAGCTGAATTGATGCAAATTTTCGTTCGCTACCATGCGAGTTTCGACATCTCTTCCGATGAAGTTCATAATGATCTTTCCACGCTGTCTTTGCATGTCAGCTCTAAATGTCTCTCCCACTTGCAAAGAACTCGTTCAAATTTTAAAAACTATTACAGTTCCTAACAAACTAAATCCTGTATCCTCCAGTCCACAATGCCTGTCCATTTACTACCAAAATGTAAGAGGTTTGCGCTCTAAAATCTCCGTCGTATATCTCAATTCTCAAAAGTTACCCTACGACCTAATTGCTCTTACTGAAACAAATCTAATTCCGGACATTAATAACCTTGAGCTGTTTCCTCCAAATTTCAACGTTTTTCGAAAAGATGGATTTGAGAGAGCTGATAATCCCTATGGCCAAGGTGTATTACTAGCAATCCGGAACTTTTTCCACGCAACTCCTGTTGATATTCCCCACACTGACAACTTTGAGTTAGTATGTGTCAACATTACGCTCCCCAAACGCTATCTTTACGTACTTTGTTGTTACATTCACCCATCCCAACCAATTGAGTCTTATCGACCTGTAGTTCACGCAGTGGATTTTTTGACAGATAATGCACAACCTGAAGACTTTATTATTCTAGTAGGGGATTTCAACCTCCCTCAACTTAAATGGGAGCCTTCCGACAACTCGTCTCATTTCGTCTCTCTTAATTCGTCCTCAGAAATAGAAATTTTGATGGTGGACTGCCTAACCAACTCAAGTCTATATGAGATTAGTGGAATACCTAACACAATGAACAGACAACTCGACCTTGTCTTCACATCCGATTCAGATAACTGTATCGTTTATAGGAGTGATCATCTTCTTTCTACCCTAGACCGCCTTCATCCCCCCTTGTCAATTATATACTCATATGAAAATGGTAACACAAGTGTCGATGCGGAAAATGCATTTTCATTTAACTTCCGAAGAACCGACTTTAACAAACTTAAAAACAACATTAACTTTGACTTTATTGCTGAGACGACTAATATTGATCTTGCCTTATCAACGTTCTATTCGTTAATTTTCTCCTGCTTTGCCCAATCGGTTCCATATACCTTCCAAAAGGACTGCATGTCAGCTCCTCCCTGGTACAACAAGGAGTTGCGCTCTCTCCGTAATTACAGAAACAAGTTGTGGCATAAATTCTTAAGGACTCGATCTGATTCCGACTACAGTAATTATCGATTGGTATATAATCGTTTTTCTGAACTTTGTGAGTCTCTTTACCTTGAGTACCTCTACCGCATGCAATTTAACTTAGTCTCAGACCCTAAATGCTTCTACCAGATTGTTAATACCAAAAGAAAGTCAGACGGCTACCCATCTACTCTCAAATTTCTCAGTGAATCTTCTGCCGACCCGAAAACCATTGCAAATTTCTTTGCCTGTCATTTTAATAAATCCTTTTCTAAAAAAACAGCTGAACCCGATCCTAGTTACTTTAGCTATATGAGAAACTATCCTGAGACATCATCCGTTTCGCTAAATATAACAACATCTTTGGTGTCTGATAATATTACCAAACTTAAAGATGATTTTTCGTCCGGCCCTGATGGCCTTCCGGCTGTTGTAATAAAAGAGTGTATTAACCATCTCGGTCCTCCATTTGCTGCCCTATTTAACTTGTCTTTCCCTTTCCTATGGAAGGAATCTTACATCATCCCTATTCATAAAAAAGGAAGTAAGGCCGAAGTCGATAATTATAGGCCCATAGCAAAACTCTCTTGCATACCCAAACTTTTTGAAAGCATAGTCTATCAACAACTGCTTCCGTACTGTAGGCCAACTATCTGTACAAATCAGCACGGTTTCATGAAAGGTAAATCAATGACCACTAACCTAACAGAGTTGGTCTCTAGGACGCTTCATGCTTTAGAAGACGGTGATGAAGTCGATTCAATTTCCACTGATTTCAGCAAGGCATTCGATAAAATTTCTCACCAACTTATCATTTTTAAACTAAAAAAACTTGGCTTTTCCCCTCATTTTGTGGCATGGACCAAATCCTATATAGAAGATCGAGAATACAGGGTCATCTTCAGATCTTCAATATCCGACCCAATTAAAGCAACATCTGATGTCCCTCAGGGTAGTCACCTTGGGCCAATCATCTTTATCCTGACGATTAACGACATAAATCTCATTTTAAAGAATTGTAATCTTTCTATTTTCGCTGATGACATTAGAATTTCCAAAGTCATTTCATTACCTTCTGACTCCCATTGCCTGCAAGATGACTTAAATAAGTTTTCGGTATGGTGCAAGCAAAACTTTTTGGAGCTTAATGTCAGCAAATGCCAAGCGATAACCTATTCCCGCAAACGTTTACCTCCCCCTCCAAGAAACTACTTCATCTGCAATGAGCCTATTCCTTCCACTACCCAAGTACGGGATCTAGGAATAATTTGTGACAGAGAATTGAATTTCGACTCACATATTGACAGCATTATAAATAAAGCTAACTCTGCACTTGGTTTTATCAAACGCTGGTCGAAAGAATTTTCCAACCCTTACGTTACAAAGTCCCTGTATATTACTTTTGTAAGGCCTCTTCTCGAATATTGCAGAGAAGTTTGGTCACCCTATAAACTAACCCACATTCAAAGCATAGAAGCAGTCCAACGCAGGTTTATCCGTTTCGCACTTCGTGGTCTACCCTAGGCCAACCCATATGGATTACCCCCTATGAAAATAGGCTGGGACTAATTAGCATACATACCCTAAAAAAACGTCGTGAAGTCGCTGATGTACTTTTTATCCACCAGTTACTGACTGGAAACATCGAGTGCTCGAGAATAACGCAAAATATTGCATTCACTCCCAATCCCCGTAATCTAAGATCTGTCCCACTCTTCCTGATCCGAACTCACCGTACCAACTACGGTCACTTTGAACCAATATGTAGAATGTTGCGTATAACGAACAACTACGCCGAAGTCTTTGACCTAAATAGCAGCAAACACGAAATGAAAAAAGCACTGCTCAATATGCCACTCCCTTAACATCTACCTTGTCTACCATTTCTCCTCGCCCCATATTAAGTTAAGCATATCTTTGTTAGTTTTAAGTCTAGGTTTAAGTTTTTGCTTGTTAATAAGCTAAATAAAGTTGTCCGGGGTAGACCCGGGCTAATAACAGAAAACTAGTAAGTACACACCGGAACACTTAAAAATTAACTTACATATTGTACAATCACAATTTACTCAAAAAAAAATTTAAAATCTAACCAAAATCCAAAAACTAAATTGGCAACCTTCGAACATCAATAGATTGCAATTCGAGCGTTTATTCATTTTACAGAAGTACCTACCAGCGTAACCAAACGTTCACCCAAACAAGGAGTGCGTCACCCATGCACAGTATCCACATATACCCATAGCTCAAAAACACGACCCATTCGATCTACAGTCCACGATATCTAGATACATACTCATACCCACGTATAAAGTTCAAACCGAATCTACAACCAACGGCCTCTAACTCCAGAGTCTACAACCCTTTGGACCACACAAACACACGCACACACACACACGTACACACAACCTAGAGTCAATAGCCCTGCTATATCACAGAAATTACACACACCCATTAGTGGCACCAAGATTACTTGTCGCGATTACAACAGCGACCAAACTGGTTGAAGCCACAGCCACAACTAGAGGTAGGAAACCTGTCCTTGATAAAGGATGAACGTCTTCCCCCTTCAAAATGGAGTTTAGGCCGTATTGTGAAGACATACCCTGGAACAGACAACATCACAAGAGTCGTAAAGCTGAAAACATAACAGGGAGAAATCAAACGACCTATAACGAAACTTTGCCCTCTGCCAACTAATTCAAACAAACCACTAACAGAAAACTAGTAAGTACACACCGGAACACTTACAATTTAACTTAAATATTGTGCAATCGCAAACTACTCAAAAAAAATTTTAAATCTATCCAAAATCCAAAAAATAAATTGGCAACCTTCGAACATCAATACCTTGCAATTCGAGCGTTTATTCATTTTAAGAAGTACTTACCAGCGTAACAAAACGTTCACCCAAACAAGGAGTGCGTCTCCCATGCACAGTATCCACATATACCCATAGCTCAAAAACACCACCCATTCGATCTACAGTCCACGATATCTAGATACATACTCATATCCACGTATAAAGTTCAAACCGAATCCACAACCAACGGTCTCTAACACTAGAGTCTACAACCCTTTGGACCACACAAACACACGCACACACACACACGTACACACAACCTAGAGTCAATAGCCCTGCTATATCACAGAAATTACACACACCCACTAGTGGCACCAAGATTACTTGTCGCGATTACAACAGCGACCAAAATGGTTGAAGCCACAGCCACAACTAGAGGTAGGAAACCTGTCCTTGATCAAGGATGAACGTCTTCCCCCATCAAAATGGAGTTTAGGCCGTATTGTGAAGACATACCCTGGCGCGGACAACATCACAAGAGTCGTAAAGCTGAAAACACAACAGGGAGAAATCAAACGACCTATAACGAAACTTTGCCCTTTGCCAACTAATTCAAACAAACCACTAACAGAAAACTAGTAAGTGCACACCGGAACACTTAAAATTTAACTTACATATTGTACAGTCACAAACTACTCAAAAAAAAAAATTTTAAATCTAACCAAAATCCAAAAAATAAATTTGCAACTTTCGAACATCAATAGCTTGCAATTCGAGCGTTTATTCATTTTACAGAAGTACCTACCAGCGTAACCAAACGTTCACCCAAACAAGGAGTGCGTCACCCATGCACATTATCCACTTATACCCATAGCTCAAAAACATCGTCCACGATATCTAGATACATACTCATACCCACTTATAAAGTTCAAACCGAATCCACAACCAACTGCCTCTAACAGTAGAGTCTCCAACCCTTTGGTGAGAAATAATGTTTTCAATATAGATATTTGGCTTAGACAAGGAGAAGCACATTACTTTTGATTTATTGCTAAAAATAAGTCGATGGTAGTTTAACCAGGTGGTAAGAATCTCTAAATCTGTATTTATTTGCTCACGAGCCACAGCTGCGGAGTTGCATGAATATGCTAATGCAATATCATCTGCGTAACCGATTATATGACCATTGACAGGGAGACTGAATATAGAATTTATATACAAGAGAAAAAGGATCGGCCCTAAGACAGATCCTTGAGGGACGCCGGTATTAGCGCAAATCTCTTCCTTGCTAACAACGTCATTAACTCTTACCCGTTGTTTTCTGTTGGTTAGGTATGATTTAAACCAGTCGAGTATATTGCCTCTGAAACCAGCATTGTAAAGTTTTTGAAGTAGGATTGCATGGTCAACTAGGTCAAAAGCTTTGGTTAGATCAAGAAATAGGCCAAATGTGCTCAGACTATTGTCTAGTCCTTTATATATATTACTTAAAAATGCCGCTATTGCATCTTCAGTACACTTAGCTTTTATGAAACCAAATTGAGAAACGCTAAAGAAACTTGATTTATTCAAAAAAGATTAGCATCTTTTCAACAATGATTCTTTCAAATATTTTTGAAAAAACTGATAACAAGGATATGGGTCTATAATTGTTCTGATCACTTGGATCACACTTCTTGAAAACAGGAATAATCAATGAGGTCTTAAGATGTTCTGGGAATACCCCGATTTGGAAGCTTTGATTAACAATATATGTTAAAGGCGCAACTACATATTTTCCTATCTTTTTAATGACAAAATTACTTATACCGTCAGGTCCAGATGAATTTTTGTTTTTTAGTGAGTTAATAATAGCCAGATGGTCTGAATTATTTACTGATGTAAAGAAGAAAGAAAAAGGGTATATTTTATCAACCAAATATTTTTTGTTTGTTTCAGTGATTTGAGTGCATACATCCGGTTTTGAGATGTTAGCAAAATTTTTAAAGAAGTCATTCACCCCGTTGCTTAACTCCTCATTACTAACAGCAGTTTTATTGCCTAGTTTAAGAAGTTTTAAACCCTGTTCATTTTTATCTTTTCCTAAAATAGTGTTTATAATTCGCCACTGTTCTTTAGGATTAAGCCTATGTTCCTCAAATTTTCTTCGGTAGTATTCAGTTTTACGTTCCTCTACTAAATTATGCACATTAGTTTGCAGCATTTTATATGTGTGTTTAATTAAAGGCTGGTTCATTTTATTTTTATTTTTAGCGTAGAATTTATTTTTTTCCCAAACCTTTTCACAAATTCAAGAGTCATCCGTGGTTTAATTTTCTTGACCCTATTTATTTTCTTATTTTTCACACATAAGCTAATATAACACTTAAGGATTTTTAAAAAAGCTAATAAGCTGAACCGTATACTGGGTCCCAAGTTTCTAAAGACAAACATTGAAACAGTTTTGAGAAATTAATCGTAGTTCCTTCTTTTCTACAAGTTGGTTTAGAATTCATGCCAACGGAAGTTCTTACGAGGTTTTTTAAAGTAATACCAATTAAATGGTGGTCAGTTATACCTAGCTCTAGAATAAACGGATATGTATCGGTAAGTTCCGTGGACTTAAGAAAAATGTGGTCAATGCATGACTTGGAATTGTTACATATTCTAGTTGGTAAATTTATAAACGATCGAAAGCCTAGCGAACATAATAAGAGCATATAATCATCACTGTCCCTTGGTAGATTAAAAACGTCGATATTGATATCCCCAATTAAGAAGACGTTATCACAGTTGATAGAGCACGGTAGACATTCAAGGTCTTCGAGAAAAATTTTACGATCCACAGACTGCAGCCAATATACACAAACGACAGTAACTGACAAATTCAAACATACTTTCGGTTTAAGTATTACACAGTCGGCACTTTCAATTTCTGGGGTTAGAACATCATCCACTTCAAGATCGTTTTTGACAAAGACAACTGTACCTCCCGCGATATAAGTTTCGTTACATTTTGGATATACAAAATAGAAAAATTTGACATTTCATGTTTAAAAGCCCAGATCTCCGTTAGTATCATAATTGAAGGTAGAGTTTCAAAGTTGCTTTCTATATGAGCACATAAATTATCAAAATTTTTTCTTATGCTTCTAACATTTTGTTGCACAATTGTAAAGTCTAAATTAGTGTTAGATAAAAAAGAACGTCTTCCCCCATCAAAATGGAGTTTAGGCCGTATTGTGTAGACATAGCCTGGAACAGACAACATCACAAGAGTCGTAAAGTTGAAAACACAACAGGGAGAAATCAAACGACCTATAACGAAACTTTGCCCTCTGCCAACTAATTCAAACAAACCACTAACAGAAAACTAGTAAGTACACACCGGAACACTTAAAATTTAACTTACATATGGTACAATCACAAACCACACAAAAAAAAAAATTTAAATCTAACCAAAATCCAAAAACTAACTTAGCAACCTTCGAACATCAATAGCTTGCAATTCGAGCGTTTATTCATTTTACAGAAGTATTTATTTATTTATTTATATATTTCCAAAGAATCTTTTACATTGGGCTTAAAAGCCTATAATTAATAGTAAAATTTATAAAAAGTATAGTTAGACATAAATTGAAATCAATTTTAATTATTATTTATACATTCAGTTATTATTGATTTAAAATGACAAACTAAATTCATATTCGTAATGACAAAACAAAATTCTTTATTACACTAAATATTAAATTTAATTAATTACTAAGTATCTGAATAAAACCGTCTCAAATTGTGTGGTGCCGCGAAGCCTTCTAATGAAAGAGGGTAAGCTATTCCACTGCTTTATGGCATAAACGAAAAACTGACGCTCCGAGTTTCTGCAAGTGAACCTTGGTTGCAGTATCATAAAAGAACGAGATGAGTTACTAAACTGTATTTTTTGAATTAGATAGGAAGGTTCTTTGTTTAAGATGATTTTGTTCAATGTTTTAAGAGAAAAATATTTGAAATACGTGTAAAGATTACAGCCTAGTACGAGTATGTTACTTGTGTAGTTTGAAATATGGTCATATCGTCGGAGATTGTATACATATCGAGTTATATTATTGAACGCCATAGTTAGATTTCTTTTCGTTTCTGAGTTGTGACTAGTAAACAATTGGCACATATATGTTATCATAGGAAGGATCAGAGTTTTTGCCAACCTAAGTCGAACGTGTTGAGGAGTAAATTGCTTCGAAAGTGAAAGACTCCGTAAGGATCCATATATTTTTCCAACAACGGTTTGAATATGGTCATCCCAGGTAAGGGTAGAATTAAATAGAATGCCTAAGTTCATAGCTTTATCGACATATTCAATTTGTTCGTTTCCGAGATATACTGCAGGAAAGTAGCTGTTATCAAGTTTATTTTTATAAATAGTTAAGCATTTGGACTTTTGTGGATTGAGGTGAAGACTGTTTGTATTGGACCAGCGAAGTATTCTTTTTAAATCAGAGTTCAATTTCACAACACCATCTTCAATCATGCCTAACTTGCAGCTTATACGAACTCGAGCATCGTCAGCATACAAATCGATTGAAGAGTATTCAGATTGGAGTGGAAGATCATTAATAAAAATCGTAAATAAAAGTGGACCAAGTATGGATCCCTGAGGAACCCCACAGAAAAGATTTAGAGGATGGGACGTTTTATTACCAATAACAACAGCTTGGCTTCTTCCACTAATGTATGACAAAATCAGTTTTGCAGCTCTGTGTGAAAACCGAAACTGTTGTATGAGTTTTTTAATAAGTATTTTATGATTAATTTTGTCGAATGCCTTCGAAAAATCTAAGAGAGCTAAAAATGAAACCAAGTCATTATCCATAGCATTTCTAATATCGTCTGAAATCTTAAGAGTAGCGGATACACAACTGTGGTTTGGTCTAAAACCGGATTGATTCTCACTTAAGAGTTTGAATGTCTTTAAAAAGGTTGCAATTTGATTGTGTAAAATTTTTTCCAGAATCTTTGACAGAAATGACAAAATTGAGATTGGTCTAAACTCTTCTTGAGATAATCGAGTGGCTGGTTTTTTTAAGACTGGTATAACTTTAGCCACTTTCCAAATAGATGGAAAAGAAGACGTTGTTATTACAGTATTAAAAACATGTGTTAGCACAGGAAGAATGTGAGGTAGGATCATTTTGATGAAGTGTGGATGTATTTCATCAAAGCCAGTAGCTGATGATTTTATTTTAAGTACAGCACTTAACACATCCGTATCATCCACCCTTTGAAATTGGAAGAAATGTCCACTACCGGGGTTAACAACTCTGTAGGTTTCATTTACTTGACCAGTGCTTTGTACGGGGTCAACAACCGGCAAAATCCCATTCAGCGATCCACTAAAAGTTTGAGAATCATCATTTTCAGGCTCAACATCCTGAAAAGTTTCATCTACAAGTGAAGTATTTTGATTGCTCCTGCTTTGAACTTTGGAGAAATGTTCATTTAAATAGTTGGGACATACATCCAGGGAGCAATGTTCTCTTTGTCGACCAACACCAAGCTCTCGAATATTTTTAGATAAGGTTTTTGATGGTATGTTTTTGTTTAAGCGTTTTGAATACAGTCTACATTTTGCTTCTTTTACTTTTTTACACACATTTTTTTGTAAGGCTCGAAAGGTAGAGAGCAATTCAGGAACGCGAAAGTGCTTCCATCGCATGTACGCTTGAACCCTTTGTTTAATAGAAATAAGTATGTCAGCCGTAAACCAAGATTTTCTTTCCATACCAGAAAATTTTGTTTTCAGCGGTACATGCATATTTTTTATTTTTACTGAAGTTTGAATAAAATCAACTTGATCGTCCGGTGATGCCATTGAAAAAATCATTTGCCAGTTAATTTCGTGAATAATTTTTTCTAGACTGTTGATTTAACCTGTGGAGTAACTTTAAAAATCGTAAACATTAAATCATGCCTTGAGAATGCAGGTGCCTCAAGTTGAGAATAAAGCAGCACGTTGTCGATATTATTGACACAAAATAAATCTAAAAGCGTAGAAGTATTTGATGAAAAATGTGTAGGATTTGCAGTGTTGACTATTGATAAGCCAAAACTTTTTATTTTATTGAGAAAACTAAGTGAGGTATCTTTCTGAAGTAAATCACAGTTGAAATCCCCACAAAGGATCACTTCTAGGTAAAGAGACGAGAAACGCTCAAGTTCAAAATATAATCTGCAAAAGTCAATATGTTTATTGGGGCGATAAATAACTCCAGGCAAACAACTGCTGGATCCGTTTAGAATATCAATAAAACAATATTCAAACAAAGATGACGCGTCTGATTTTACAACTATGTTCTATCGTCGCGCAACCGTGCTTTCTCGTAGAAGAGAGAAGAGTCTAGCTACGGAATCGATTAAAAAGACTAATTAATGTTCTTTATTATATTTATTTTATTCTATTGACTAAAGGTCCGCCGTCTTCAGCGTCGCTGCAACCTTGTCGTCCGTATTAGTCTAATTAATCAACTGTCTTTCTTTTCGCATCGTATCTCTTTTATAACCTTTCCTGTGCGTAGCCAAATCGGCTTGCGCAACCACTCCCATAACACTTACGATTATTCACCGCTTGTTCCAGTTTATTTTGCAGCTTGGGTGGTTTTTCTTTTGTCGGTTTCAAATGTCATCCCATTTGTCATTCACTTCCACACTCCGAACATTGTAAGTGCAATCCCATTCATAATTATTCATTAATTGTTTCCTGGGATCGACCCAAATACGAAACATGTTCAGCGTAGTATTTCGGCAGTGCGGCGAATGTACGCCAGCACGTATGGCATATGGTATACAGTATTTACATGCGGCTTCGAATTTCGGTGAATGACTCGGGTATGAACTTGACCGCAAATGCATATGCAGCTGGATAAGTGGATTGTTATGATAGCAAGTGCTGGGATCATGCGGTGTGTGAATCACAATATCCCATCCCCCTTAAAAAAAGAAAATTCTTCCTGAAAGGATTCGAATTTTCTGTGACTGGTTATTTGTGGTTGTAGAGATCGATGAGAAAAGAAAATATAGTTTTACAAATGTTATGTTTTACATAAATCCAATCTTACTGTACTACTGGTAGATATACAAATATAAGAATGTTCCTATTATACGAGTACAAACATTTTTTTTTCTTTTTTTTTTTATGATCATTATCGTATATATCTATTATACTATACATATATTCTATTAATTATAAATTAATTATTAATATAATGAAAATATTCCTTTTATAGTATACTTATATATACATATATATATTTTTTTTTGATTCAAATACATTTTTTTTGTTAGAGAATATTATTTATTTAATGTCATTTTTTTTTATTTTTATTTTTTTTTATACAGTGTTTTTATAAATGTTATTATATTTTTTTTTTCTTAGTCTAAGTATACAGTTCCTTTAAAATGTTGTTATATTGTTTATTTTTTTTGCTATATTTAAATTAAATCAACAACAAGATTCTTTAATTATTATCTGGTGTACGTATATATCATATACATATACATATATTCCTATTATACTATATATGCTTTAATTTTTAGGTTAATTAGTTTTAGAAATTTTGTGTTACATGTAATAAAAATGTGCCTATTTTAGTATATATGTATATATGTTTTTCTATTGAACAATTTTTTTTTTTTTTACCAACACGATTTGTTTATGTTTTCGAGCAGAGGATAAAGGTTGGATTTTCGGGGGTTGTGTTTTTAGGAAGGGTTTTTTCTTTTGGTGTACTATTCTCTGGTGGCTCATGTTTGAACTTATACGTCTTACATTTTTTATACGTGAGCACTATTATTATTGCTATGACGCCTATATATATTAGTACATATTGGTGGATGTCGTGCTTCTTCAAAGATTCAAATGGTTTTAGTTCTCTGGTTTTCAAATCGTTTATACGTCGGGACACTAAATTTAGCTCGTTTTGGCTAGAAAATCGTACGACTGTTGTTTCATCAGTAATGTTCAAATACAGGTTTGACGAGTTTGCAAGGTAGCTTGAAATATTTATTGGAGGAATATAAAAGTTGTTAATCAGCGAACTTTTCTCGTTAAATGGGTAGATAGTCAAATCTTTTGCCTTTAGATAACAGCTCCCAAAGAGTTCTATCGTCGCGGTTTCCTGAAGAATATATTTAGTAACGTTGTTTTCGCAGATTTCACTGACAATTTGTGGACTCTGGGTTGAAAAAAGCCATTTATTCGGATGATATAACTGTATCCAGACTGTTGTTTGATTTGATTGTTTTATTACGCATGAGTTAAGGGACAATGTATTTCCTTTTAATAGTTCTATTTCACATTGGGGTTTGGCATAATTAACACTGAAAAGAGGGTGGTAAATGGGACACACGAATTTATTGTGTCCTGTTTTACAATTCGCTACTTCTTCTGAAGTTAATCCGAAATAGTGTTCCTGCTTAAAATCCACAATTAAAAATTGATTTGAGGGTTGTATTAATACGAATCCTTCTCTGTGTTTTGTCGGTAAAGGAGTTACTTTAAAAAGTTGAAAGTTTTCCACAAACTTAAGAGGAATTCTAAGTTGATAGATAATTTTTTGTTTAGTTATAGCGACGTTCGTGGTACAGATCTGGTATAACGAGAGGATGTTGTCATCGTTTGCCATGTGTGATAGTCTTATGCCATTAGATAAATTTTGTTTGATGGATGCGAGGGCTGTCTTAAATTGAGTTGGTGTAATGATGGCTGGATGAGGCTTGCCATTTTTAACATCAGTCACCAAATCAAGTATATCATTAACAGTGTTTTGATACCGTATGATGATTAGAGTGACCAGTGACGTAAGGGCTTCTACTTCGGCAAATGATCGCTGTTCATTGGTAGAGTTAGCTAATTTCTCCATTTCTTGTTTGATGGTCCCAATTTGAGAATTTATTGCTATCAGTTGATTTTCAATAGCCGTCTCTGATTTGCTAAATATATTTTTTGTCGTTTCGAGTATAAACGTTTGGTTTTTCATTAAAGATAGTAAATGGTTTTCATTAATTTTGACTTTTTCTATTTGCCTATCATAGTATTTAGTATCATCTTCATTAAGTGTGCCGAAAAGGGATTTGCTTAATATACCCACAGCATTAAATAAGGCCCTTCTGTATCGTTTATTTATACTCAGGAGATTGTGTTTGCTCTGAAGGTCCAACATTAAATGGTTCATTTCGCTTATAGCCCCTTCGCATATAATACCGAATTGTTTAACTTTGTGTAGCGTTTGACATAATTCGTTGATTTCTAAGACATAGCCAGCGGCATGGTCCAACGCCCTAGATAGAGGTGCTAAGTCATAGTAGGCGACAAGTTTCCATTCGTTTGCATATAGTTCGGTAATACCAATTTCATCGACATATTGGGTCTACAAGTAAGTTTCCAGCGTTTGTCAGAGATGGCGCCACCAGTGGATCCCGGGCAGAAATGTCAGACCCCATGTGTTTTATTTGTAGGTTTTGTATCTGTCAATAACTTTGCAGCGTTATATTTGAGCAGTTCTATCGGTGTCGTAGATTTTATCGAGCAAAATCATGGCAAGTTTCCAGCCAAATAAACGTCATTTGCCGGAAGCGCTGCTTTTATTCTTTAATATGAAGAAAAGTGCGGCTGAGGCCTATCGTTTGCTTTCGGAAACTTATGGGGCGGAATGTATTGGTGAATCGACGTGCCGCGAGTGGTTCAAACGGTTCAAAAGTGGTAATTTTGGAGTTGAAGACAAAGATCGCCCCGGAAAGCCGAAAAGTTTTGAAGACGAGGAATTGGACGCCTTACTGGATGAGAATCCGTGTCAGATTCAAGAAGAACTTGCTGCATCATTGGGCGTCACGCAACAAGCTGTTTACCTGCACCTAAAAGCACTGGGATTCATTCAAAAGGTTGGAAACTGGGTGCCGTACGAATTGAAGCCAAGAGACGTCGAACGGCGATTTTGCAAGTCCGAAATGTTACTGCAGCGGTATAAAAATAAATCATTTTTGCATCGTATTGTCACTGGTGATGAGAAATGGATTTATTATGATAATCCTAAACGCAGAAAATCGTATACAAAGCCCGGCGAGCCCGCCCAATCGACGCCGAATCGAAATATTCACGTGAATAAGGTCATGCTCTGCATATAGTGGGATCAAAAGGGTGTCGTATACTACGAACTGCTTCCGAGTGGTGAAACCATCAAAGGACCATTATATCGAACCCAACTAATTCGTTTGAAGCGGACATTAAAAGAAAAACGGCCAGAATATGAGACCAGGCATGAGTCCGTCATTTTTCATCACGACAACGCTCGGCCACATGTTGCGGTTTCGGTGAAAAACTATTTGGAAAATAGTGGATGGGAGATTCTGCCTCACCCGCCTTACAGTCCAGACTTGGCACCATCTGACTACCACTTGTTTCATTCGATGCAGAACGCTCTTACAGGAATACGTTTCAGCTCAGTAGAGGAAATCAAAAATTGGCCCCATACGTTCTTGGGCTCGAAAGACGAGAAATTTTGTTTGGTCCGGAATTCATAAATTGCCAGAAAGATGGGGGAAAGTTGTAGCTTCCGATGGACGATACTTTGAATAAAGCATTGTAACTATGTTTTCATAATAAAACTTCAAATTTTCGAAAAAAAACGCTGGAAACTTACTTGTAGACCCAATAGATTCCAGCTTGCTGGTGAATTTGAGTTACCTTGAGCTGTCCAAATGCGACTGCCATCATGTTTAGTTTAGTTTTAAACGCATTTTTATTTTCTAAATCATTAACTCTTACATACTAACAAAAAATGCTTAAATGCTAGCTTAAAATTACTTAACAAACTTATACTAACTTACTGGCCCCACACAGGCACTCTAAGCTACTCTAAACTCTTATATATATGTCTTTCGACTTTGATTACATTTTATTTATTAATACTTATTTTCTATGCTTAAGGCTAAGAAAAAATTTAACACAAAACTTAGCATATGGACATAATTTTTTATTTCTTATAAAAACTTAATATCTAACTTAAAATAAACCTTAGTCTACCTAACCTATCTACACAATACACACATATAGACATTATACACAATACATACATATACTAGTATATACCTTTATATATACTAATATATATATGTATTCCTTAAATGCTAACCTAAACCTATGCAAGCTGGCCATCGCTATTTACAGAACAAATAGACTGGTCAGCTCTGCCTCATTAGTGAGGCTGGTCTGTAATTGACGGAAACGACGACGTAACATCTTCTCCATCATTCAACCACCAGAAATGCTGGTGCTGCTGAACGACATCCCTCTTATCGCGATTCCCCACCGCCCTACTGAACCTGAGACGATCCACACTGCCGTGTGCGACGTCTCTGTTGTAGTTGAGTCGCCTGTCCCCAGCTTTCCGACCGACATGGAAGATTAACGGGACCGCTGATCTATCCTGGATCAACCCTATCTGATCTAGGTAGAGGAATGCTTCCGGTGGAACGAAGCCGTCAGAGCGCACTCTCTCGTAGTAAAGGTAGTTGGGGTAGTAAGCCCCAGATATCAGGTTATTCGTCGAGGTCATTGCTCTTGCAATGTGGCTTCGAGTCAGCTTAATTACGAAGTTGTCCACTCGTATTAGGTTCGCCCTGTTGTAAAGGACCTCATTACGATAAAATTTTTTGTACTCCGACTCTGGTGTTCTGTACAAGCGAAGGCAAGCCCTCTCAAAAACCCGAATCTTTTCCATTAAGCTCGCTCGTACATTGAACCACACGGGGCACCCGAATACCAGCATGGGCCTGATAAGGGCCATGTAGCAGATTACCTTTACCCTCGCATCGAGTTGGCTGCTATAAAACAGTCTCTTTGTAAGGGCAAAAGCGCCCTTAGCTCTGGCCAGAGCAGCGTCTACATTTTTATCAAAATACAGAAACTGATCTAGCCAGATCCCAAGGTATCTGACTACATTTCGACAGGCAAGAGGCTGTCCGTGTTGTCCAATGATCGAGAACTTCCGCCAATTTTTTCTGGTATCCCTAGAGGCTCTAGACAACGGCGTCCTAAAGAGAATGGTTTCCGACTTCTGAAAGTTGATTTTCAACTTCCAGTCATCGCAAAATCGTCTTATCTTATCGAAGTCACGCTGCAAGAGAGTATTAATGACCTCGATTTTTGGACCTGTTCTGTACGCTATCAAATCGTCTGCGTACGCAATAGTATGGGGAAGTGAACCTATCAAGTCGCTTGTATAAATGTTGAATAGGATCGGCGAATTGACAGCGCCTTGCTGAAGAAAATTTTTAATTTGAAATATTATAACAGAAGTCACATCACCATTTTTCACGATGAACTGTCTGTTGGTTAACGTATTATAAAGAATGTACAAGAGTGGTTTACTGATCCCCAGCCTAGTCAGCTTATAGAAAAGACCCTCTAACCATACGGTGTCGAAGGCCTTCTCCAAGTCAACAAGGCAGGCACCAGTACATTGGTTTTTGCCCTTATTCCATTGGATATCGGACACCAGTTTAGACGCGGCATGTGAGATATCATGTCCCGCCTTAAAACCGAATTGATTATCCGGAACTATATGTTTGTCCTCAACCCACCTAGACAGAGCTCTATTGATTACTTTTTCGAACACCTTACTGATATTCGGAAGGAGACTTATCGACCGGAGATTCGCCGGATTGGATGTATCTGTCCCTTTTTGGAGATAGGTTGAACCACTGCCGCTTTCCAATGCGCTGGATAATGTGCATTATTCATTGCATTATTAAACAGGGTGGTGTAAATGTCCACCGCTTCTAGAGGAAGATGTCGAAGCACGATGTTCGGAATACCATCGGTCCCCACTGATTTCTTAGCCCTGATTGTGTCGAAGATCTCATGGAGCTCTTCCTTCGAAATGAACGGGGGTAGGTCACCCTCTCTGGTAATGACATTGTTTGCCATATTTTCTTCGCTGAGCCGAGTAAAACCAGAGCCCTCGGATGGCCAGTTCTCTACTTCATTTCGAATGAAGAAGTCGTGCACCAAGACGCGATTGTCCAGGTCATAATTAGGTCCAATGGTATCAGTGGCCTTGTATATTTCCTGGAAAGTCGCGCCTATGGCTTCAACCTTCTCCTGTGGATCCTCGATCACAAAGAAGTCGTCATCATCAGCTGCCTCATTTGGATCAATACCTGCTATTGTCAGTAACCGTTCGTTGTCTGTTGTCCGCGCTATTTTAAGACACTGAAGGTCGTTTTGATTTTTTCTCCGAAATAGTTTGTTTATTTGAGGGAACATATTCGGGTTGCTGGTGTTTACAGCCCGAACCCTGTTGTTCCAATATGAACTTACAGAAATTCTGTAATTCTCTTTTATTAACGTTTGAATATTTTTAATCGACGCCTTCAGTGTCCTAATCTCCGGGTCTTGTCTGTCAGTAAATTGTCTGTACAAGTTTTTGAGTCTTGTCAGAAGTCTACTTTTCTGTCGGTGCAGTGCATCAATAGTAGGATTGCGGAACAGGTCTTCGTTAGTCGTATGTCGATATCGCGGTATTGTAACGTCCATAGTTTGTTTAATTGTCTCGTCCATCTGTTTTAGGTAATTGTCGATCTCCTCGTTTGACAAATTCCTATTGGACGGTGGGTGGAGCGTATTCGAGGAGAGCGCACGTGTCATGGTTGCGGAAAAACGTGTCCATCGAGTCTTACTGTAGTTGTAAGAATATCTTTGGACAAACTCCTCCAATTCCGCAATTTCGTTGGGAACTGTAATTTCGGTGCTAAAACCGCAATGGTCACTGTCATACACGAGTGTGCGCAGACAGTTTAGCGTTTGTAAATTCGTACCTGTCAGTCGTATACGTTCGTCGTACAGCAGTAGATCCAAATAAGACCCGCCTCTGGGAAATGACGGGTTATCCGTCGCTTTAAGACCGAGTCTGTACATGACATCGTGCTGATCCCACCAATCGAGTAGTAGGTTCCCTCTAGTATTTGGCAAATTATTTCCCCAATCTCTGTGTTTAGCGTTGAAATCCCCGCCGATTACAAAATAATTCTCCCCCGATTCCAGCCTCAGAAGTCGAAAAAGCGTATCAAGCTCTGTAATAAATAAAGTGGATTGTGAAGTTTCAGGTGCATAAACAGAGGCCAAGTACAGCCGCTTTCCACTGCGGAGCGGGATGTAAATGACGACTGCCTCCAACACCCGGAACCTACGCAACACTCCCTTGTACACTCTGTGAAATTTTATACCTTGTTTAATGAAGATCGCGACCCCGCCCCCACATTTGGATCGGGGCCGGTTTCTTCTTCTAACAATATAATTATTGTACTCCAGTTTGTGCTTATCGGTTAGCTTGGTTTCGCTAGCGAAAAGCACATCAGGAGTTTGGTCTTGTAGCAATTTAAACATCGCGGCTCTTCGTTCGATCCTAATCAGTGAATTAACATTCACCGCAAGGACCTTCAAAGTTTGCTCCACCATGTGCGTGCCCATTACGACATGTGTTGCGTTAGGCCCGGCAGCAGCGCGTAGATCTGGTCCACCCGCTTGGCCTGTTCTTGCACCTGCTTTTGCAGCTGAGCCATCTGCCCTTGGATTGCGAGCAAGATGGCCAGCATGAGGTGCAGCTTCCGTTGTTCTCGGCATTGGCGCCGGAGAAACAACAGTCGCTTGCTGTATCGTAGCTCCCCTACCTGACGCCATTTGGGCGTAGGAAATTTGGGGCGTGACGGCTGGTGTTTGAAACCTCACAGGTGAACGTTTGACCTCCACCTTCTGCTGCCGAGCCAGTTTTGCTTTTTTAATGTCAGCGAACTTAGGACAACCCCGATAGTTTGCGGTGTGTCCCACGTTCCCACATAACACGCACGAGAGCTGCGCCCTATCGGATACTCCGTCCCTACCCAGAGCACACTCCTCGGAACTGTGGTTCTTTGCGCACTTCACGCATCTAGGCTGCATTTGGCATTTCGACGCGCCGTGCCCGAACCTCTGGCAGCGAACACATTGTATAACGCCTTCGCTCCTTTTTAATTTTTCCCAGTGAACCACCTGGTAGTCTAGAACATTGATACTCCTTAGACTATCCAGACGGCTTTCGGGACTGAGCTGCACCAGGAAGAACGGCAGACTCCGTTTCTCCCGCCTGGCTCTAGCTGTGGTAAATGGCTTGACCCCCACAAACTTGAGTCCTTCGCACTCCTTCTCTTTGAGCAGTGCCAGGATCTCCTCAGGATCAGAAGACGGTTCCAACCCCTTCAGCAGCATCGATTGCCGCTTTTCACACTTCGGTGTGAATGAGTAGTGCTCCGTCGTCGTTTCCTTTAGGAGCTCTTTAACTTTCGCGTAGCCCTCCACTGTATTACAGTGGATGGCATGGCGATCATTCCCCAATCTCTTAATATTAAAGTTATTACCAATGACCAGCCTGCACAGGTCCTTGGTAGCATTTACCTCTAGTTTATAGGTGTTGATAGGAGGCACCTTCTCCTTCTTCTTCTGCTGCTGCTGCTGCTGCTGTTGTTGTTGTTGTTGTTGTTGTTTTTGTTGTTGTTGTTGTTTTTGTTGTTGTTGTTGTAGTTTTTGTTGTTGTTGTTGTTGTTGTTGTTGTTGTTGTTGTTGTTGTTGTTGTTGTTGTTGTTGTTGTTGTTGTTGTTGTTGTTGTTGTTGTTGTTGTTGCTGCTGCTGCTGTTTTAGCTGTTGCCGGTGTTGTGACTGTTATTGTTGTGTCTGCTTTTGAGCAAGCTGCTGTTGTTGGGATTGCTCCTGCTCTTCCCTCTTCCTTCTTGCCATTTGCCTTTCTTTTATGGCCAGCACTCTTTGTTGTAGCATTTTGATGCTGCTACTTATGGCCTTCATTTCTTCCTCTTCATCATCAGATTCGCTTGCTGCCAATGAAGCGAAGTTGTTTACCGTTGATAGGGTGGGTCGTTTTATCAAGTTGGAAGTTGGAAGCTTCCTCCTTCTCTTTGTTTTCGGCGTTTGGCTCGAACCACTCGACGCCTCACCTGACACTTCAGCAGGTCCCGCTATAGGCATAGCGGACCGCTCGTCACAATCCATCACGTGATAAACAACACTTCACCACCACTTTAACTTTATTGTTTTTTTTTTGTTTTGTTTACTTTTAAAAATAAAAAGATGCAACTGTTTCGGGAATCGAACCCACGACCCCTGTTTTGTCGGTCGGACACCACTGTTATTGCGCCACCGAAGCACTTGGCCAAAAAGTTTTTAATTGTTTTTTTTTATTTATTATATCACTTGCAAAGAAGCCGAAACACATCTGTCCTCTATCGAGGTCTATGAACGACTGCGACTGCCATCATGCCAAAGATCATCATGAACCTCATTATTCTGTTCTGCAATATTAGTATCAGTTGATTAGTTTATCCTCGCAAATTTTTTTTTTTTATTTTATTTATTTATTATTTTTTTATGTGTAAAAGTGTGGTGTGGCTTGGGTTATTATTCAGTAAACAATTTTATGTCATTATTGTGCACTATTCTTGTTTTATTTCTTACTTGGATCATAGTGTTTTCGTTTGAAATAAGTTTTATAATCACGTAAGGACCTTCCCACAGTGAGGAGAATTTGTTCTTTCTGACGTGTTTCTTTAGCAAAACTTTATCTCCTAGATTTAACTGTTTATTTCGGCTATCTTTGTCGTACTGTCTTTTTGAGCATTCTTTCCTTCTTTGTAAAATCTCGTTGGCAGCTTGGTATCCGTGTTGTAGTCTGACCCGCAACTCATTGGCATAATTCTCATAATTGTATGAGGCCTTTGGTTTTTGTCCGAAAATACTGGGAATGCTTGCTGGCAATCCGTAAAGTAGCTCGTAGGGCGTAAAGCCAGTGCTACAGTGAGGTGTAGTATTATACACAAACATGGCGTATGGGACCAAAGTGTCCCAGGTAAACGCATCTTGGTTGACATAATGGCGGAGATATTCGGCCAACGTTCTATGGCTTCGTTCAAGAGCTCCATTTGTTTGTGGGTGGTAAGGTGCTGTAATCAACTTTTTTATCTTCATTACTGAACACATTTCTTTGAAGAGTGTACTAAGAAAGTTTGTCCCTTGGTCAGTTAACAATGAAGTGGGAATACCATGTCGACAAATAATGTTTTCCACTAAAACTCTTGCAACTGTTTGAGCTTATGCATTCGGTAAAGCAAATGCTTCAGAAAATTTCGTAAGGTCGTCCTTTAAAGTAAGCAAGTATTTTTGACCGCCATAACTTACTGGTAGAGGTCCAACCAAGTCCAGGGCGATCCTTTCGAATGGCTTCGTGCTCGTCGTGGTTATTTTCATCGGTATTTTGGGGTTCTTTCTACTCTTATTTATCTGACAAGACGTACATTTTCTTATGTGGGCAGCTATGTCTTGTGCCATTTTAGGCCAATAATACTTTAACTTCATCTTTTTTAGTGTTCGAGTGGCTCCCTGATGTCCCCCGAAAGGTGAGTCGTGATAATCGTATATCGCTTTCTTTATATCTTCTGGGTCTGTCAGGAAAAGTCGATCTTCAATATAAATATGTATATTCACATCGAGAGTTTGGAAAGTTTTTTCGAGGAGCTGGTTGAAGGTTAGTTTAAATTCGTCCCCCATTATCGGCAATGAGAAACCTATTGATTTGAGCTCTTTATCATAGAATAAATTCTTGATGTCGTTTAGACAGGACTCGGCGATTTTTTCATCTCTCACGCTTCTGAATGGTATTGGTAGGGTTATGGCATAGATCATTTCATTACTATCAAGAGTGAAGGTGGACATTTCTCCTACCTGTGGCTTTACGAATTGGCGTGTCTTCTCTTTGAGGATTTCCTCGTCTCGTGAGTCTATTAAGGGCAATATTATAATTTTAAGTTGAATCCTTTTGTCTGTTAAAATAGGTCTTCTCTCTTCTTGAAGGTTAAATCTTGAAATGGTTTGAATACCTTCTGGGGTATCTATTTCTCGTATAGGTTCCTGGTCCTTTCTATTTTGCGCGCGTGTGGTTACCAGGACTGTATTTCCTTTAAAAATTCCAGTCTCGTCCTCAGATCTGGGAAGGCGACTTAATGCGTCTGCATTGGAATTACATTTACCGGCCTTATAATTTATTTGGTATTCGTATTCGTCCAACAAAATTCTCCAACGGGCTAGTCTTGACGTAGGGTCTTTCAGGTTCATAAGCCATTGTAAGGGCTTGTGGTCAGTGCATATGGTGAATTTCCTACCATAGACATACGGTCGGAATTGCTTGACGGCGTAAACGATAGCCAACAATTCCTTTTCCGTGGTACTGTACCTTGTTTCGGCATCATTCAATGTACGACTAGCGAAGCAAACTGGTTTGTCTTGGCCTATAATACCTTGATATAATACTGCTCCCAAACCAATATCACTAGCGTCGGTTGTTACTATGAAGTCTTCGTCGAAATTAGGGTATGCTAAAATAGGGGGTCCCATAAGCTTGTGTTTGAGCGTTCGAAAAGCCTCATCGCAGAACGTGTCCCATTTGAATTCCACATTTTTCTTTAATAAATTTGTGAGTGGCTTTGCTATTGTAGAAAAGTTATCTACGAACCGTCTGTAATAACCTACAAATCCCAAAAACGATTTTACGCCTTTAATATTTTTGGGTGCAGGGTAAGTCTTTACGGCTTTTATTTTCTCGGGGTCTGGTTTGAGTCCTTCCTCGGATATGATGTGCCCCAAATACATCAATTCTCTTTTGAGGAAATAACATTTATCCGGCTGGAGTTTTAAGTTGTGTTGTCGTAGACGGTCAAAAACACGTAACAATTTTAAGTTATGATTTTTGAGATCGTATCCGTAAAGGACTATATCATCAACGTACACAAAGCAATCGAATCCCTGAAGACCTATTAACACATTGTTCATTAAGCGCTGGAAGGTTGCTGGTGCGTTCTTTAGACCAAACGGCATACGACTGTATTCATAGTGACCGTATGGTGTGCTGAATGCGGTTTTGCATTTGCTTCCCTTTTCCATGGGAATTTGGTGAAATCCCTTGGCCAAATCAAGAGCACTAAAATATTTGGCTCTACCCACTTGGTCTAGTATATCGGTAATGTTTGGAAGGGGATATGCGTCTCCAACTGTTAATTCATTTAACCGCCTGAAATCAACCACCACTCTCCAACGTTTGTTACCATCCTTATCAGGTTTCTTAGGAACAAGTAGCAAGGGGGAGTTCCATGGACTGGCACTGGGTGTGATAATGCCCTCCTGAAGCATTTCATTCACTTGTTTGTGAATTTCAATCTTTTGCGCGTCCGGAAGCCTATAGGGCTTTACGAACAGGGGAGGTTTATTTGGGTCCGTTATTATGCGGTGTTTGATGATGTCAGTTGAGGTAAGACAATCGCCGTCAAGATAAAATAAATCATTGTACTCCCTATAGATTGTTAGTATGGACTCTTTTTCCTCACTATTACAGTGTTCAAGATCTAGTACCGATACTAATCTTTCTAACCTTTTTTTAATGGTATCCCTAGATTTGTCTGAACTTACCTCAAAGTCTTCTGGCCGATCCCATTGAAAATTGATATCTTGGCACCGTAAGTTTTGCTCCGTCTCTAAAGTATTCATCATTAAAATCTTGATTTTGGAATTTGTGGCTCTGGTTAGGGTATCTCTTATGTAGATACCGGGTTTGACTAACCTTTTACGTATTATTAAATCTTGCTCTTTGGGCGATTTATCATTGAAAGGGACCTCAATTATTTGCTGCATCCTTGGTTTAAGTGTCACCATATTATTATTATTTACGAGTACGTCTTGTTTTTGTTTGCGAACCGTTGCATTTCTAGCTGTCTCACTCTTACATTCGGCGAGACTTTGTCGTACCTCTGGTTTATTGTTTGCAGGGTTTTTGTGTATCTCCGGTCCACTTTTGACCGGGTTCTGTGTTACAGGCTTACTTTCTGCTGTGTATTTTTCTTTTACTTTTCGGTTGCCATTTAGGTGTTGATAAGACGAGTTGCTTGTTCCGGCCCGTAGACAAACGGAATCAACTATTGTCTCGTTTTCTGCATTTTCTTGGTTCACATTGATGTTCCGAGGATACACCGGGTTTGTGAAACCAGAAGCGTCAACATTTCCCGGGGCTTGAACTTTGGGAACGGTATTAGTAATTTTTCCCCAGTTACTATCTTCTATTAAAAGCCTATTCTTTATGCTTTCCTTTTGTATCGTTATTTCGATTTCTCTGTTTTCCAAATCGACATGACACTGAAATTTACTGAGAAAATCGTTGCCGATTATTCCGTCATATTCTAAATTTATGCGAGGAGGCATTACTTGGAAGGTCTGTTCCAAAGAAATCGTTTGTTCGTTAGCTTCGCATTCTAGCGTTCCCAAGATTTCCCCCATTGTATTTAGAGAGGCTCCCGCAATGGTCGATATAGTACACTTCTTTTTAGTTTCAAATGCCTTCGCAATTTTTGATTTTACCAGGCTTATGTCAGCGCCTGTGTCGATTAGGAATGTAGCTAGTTGTTTGTGGATTATGGGGTGAAATCTGGCTCGTATCACTGGCTCTTGGCGTTTGGGACAGAGTGATATGAACACTTGATAGGTTAGTGAGGGGCGTTGTGAACATCGGCTTTGATTTGTACTCGGGTAAGACCGCCGGATTCTGCTTCCCGAGCTTGCTGGTTTCCCGACATGGAAGAATAATGTCTCACTTTTTGGTTATTGGGGGAACTTGAGGGATTTGGTCTCCCTTGTTGAGGCCTCTCATGCGCCAATCGCGTCCTACATTCGTCCTGAGAGTGGTTTGGTTTGTTACAATACCCACATCTTATCAGCTGAACTTCCCTCTTTATTTGTTGCGGAATGAAATTCGGAATATTAGTATTCCTGTAATAAGTGGCGGAGGTGTGACCTATTTTGTTGCATGTTTGGCAGACAGGCCGATGGTTGGGTGGTCGGGAGTGCGTAACCTGGTTCATGTAACACGTAATTGAGGTGTGCCCCAAATTGTTACACGTCTGACATTTGACTACACTTTGGGACTTTTGTTTTGTGGGCGTGTTTGTGGGTCCAACGGCAGGCTCTAATCGGATGGATTGTCCGATAGCATAGCTGACCGCAGTTTTTAGATTTTGGTAATTTTGAGCCTTCACCAGGATCTTGAGACTTGGGCATTTAAGTCCGTCCTCGAAAGTCTGTACTGCCAGATTTGTATTTTCCTTAATAAGGAAATCTCTTACGGGTATCTCCGCTATAGAACTGCATGTGACCGTGTCGACTGCACACAATAACGTGATAATTCTGTCCCCAAATTCTTGGACGGACTCTTGGTGTCTCTGCCTGGCTGTTATTAGCTCATTCTGGGCGGAGGACCGTGACTTGAGTTCTCTGAATTGAGACTCTAGCACTGATACCATATCTTTCCATTTAGTGAAAGACCTGTATTGGACAAGATCAAAAGCCGGACCTTGAAGCCTGGTTTTAATAATGTCCAGAAAAAGAGAGTGTTGAGCCTCGTCATTAATGTAAGTAAACAGAGTGTTGCCGCACGCCACAAATTTATTGAGACATGCCGGATTGCCATCGAAGGTTGGTACTATACTGAACACGTCGCTAAGAGAGATTTTTACAGCCATTTTATATTTTTGTGAAGTTGATACAACACTCGGATGATTTTCGGATAGAGCAAAAGGTGCTCTTATTTTTTCGCGTTAGAATTTTTACGGAATGAAATAGGGATGGGAGATGTAAGCGAACAGTAAGTGGATTTAAAGGGAATTTTGACTAAAATATAAACTAAATCGTATGGTAATGCGTGTGAGGTTGAGATAATTAAATTTGTAGAAATGAAATTTATTTTATTTATTTAAATATTTATTTATCTAATTTTAAAAGAATGACATTTTTCTACTTTGTTTTTTTTTTTTTTTTTTGACGGTGATTATGAAGTAATATATATAAAAAAAAATTTTTTTTTATACATATATTGAGGAGAGGGAAAAGAAAAGAAAAAAAAAAAAACAACAATGACCTAATACCTTGTGGTTTTTTATTATTTTTTTTTTGTGGTTTATCCTGTTGTCACTGCCGTTCCTGCTGTTTCTCTTGATTCTGAAGCTGCTTCCGGTGTTTCTGCTGCTCTTCTGTTGCTTATTTGTGCCAGGTAGGCTTCGCGCCCTATAGTTGTTGTTGCCCTGGTCTTTTACACTGCCACCGTTTTGCCTCTGCGTCTAGTTCTACTAGAGTTCGCAAGGACTTATATGTGTGGGCTTTTCACTTTTACACTACACTACAATTATTTTATTTTCTGGTGTATAGCCCCAGTACGCATCAAGAGTGTTTTAGGCTCTTATCAGTGGTAGTTTGGATCCGTTTATCGTAGGATCCCACCGCTGCCACCAATGTTCTATCGTCGCGCAACCGTGCTTTCTCGTAGAAGAGAGAAGAGTCTAGCTACGGAATCGATTAAAAAGACTAATTAATGTTCTTTATTATATTTATTTTATTCTATTGACTAAAGGTCCGCCGTCTTCAGCGTCGCTGCAACCTTGTCGTCCGTATTAGTCTAATTAATCAACTGTCTTTCTTTCGCATCGTATCTCTTTTATAACCTTTCCTGTGCGTAGCCAAATCGGCTTGCGCAACCACTCCCATAACACTTACGATCATTCACCGCTTGTTCCAGTTTATTTTGCGGCTTGGGTGGTTTTTCTTTTGTCGGTTTCAAATGTCATCCCATTTGTCATTCACTTCCACACTCCGAACATTGTAAGTGCAATCCCATCCATAATTATTCATTAATTGTTTCCTGGGATCGACCCAAATACGAAACATGTTCAGCGTCGTATTTCGGCAGTGCGGCGAATGTACGCCAGCACGTATGGCATATGGTATACAGTATTTACATGCGGCTTCGAATTTCGGTGAATGACTCGGGTATGAACTTGATCGCAAATGCATATGCAGCTGGATAAGTGGATTGTTACGATAGCAAGTGCTGGGATCATGCGGTGTGTGAATCACAACAACTAGTTTAAAATGTATGCTGTCTCGAATATAAATTGCTGTACCACCACCTACACGATTACATCTATCTGCACGCATTAAATTGTAACCAGATAAACTGTATACAACATCTTTTATTTCAGTTTGAAACCATGTTTCAGAAACACATATAATATCTATATTTGACCCCACAAACACATCCCTAAATTCATCAATTTTTGCATGCAAACTTTGAGCATTTATATGACAAACCTTTAGGCCATCACATTGTTTGCACAAAATTTTAAGCATAACTCACAGATTACCTACCAGCGTAACCAAACGTTCACCCAAACAAGGAGTGCGTCACCCATGCACAGTATCCACATATACCCATAGCTCAAAAAAACCACCCATTTGATCTACAGTCCACGATATCTAGATACATAGTCATATCCACGTATAAAGTTCAAACCGAATCCACAACCAACGGCCTCAAACACTAGAGTCTACAACCCTTTGGACCACACAAACACACGCACACACACACACGTACACACAACCTAGAGTCAATAGCCCTGCTATATCACAGAAATTACATACACCCTCTAGTGGCACCAAGATTACTTGTCGCGATTACAACAGCGACCAAAATGGTTGAAGCCACAGCCACAACTAGAGGTAGGAAACCTGTCCTTGTTAAAGGATGAACGTCTTCCCCCATCAAAATGGAGTTTAGGCCGTATTGTGAAGACATACCCTGGAACAGAAAACATCACAAGAGTCGTAAAGCTGCAAACACAACAGGGAGAAATCAAGCGACCTATAACGAAACTTTGCCCTCTGCCAACTAATTCAAACAAACCACTAACAGCAAACTAGTAAGTACACACCGGAACACTTAAAATTTAACTTACATATTGTGCAATCACAAACTACTCAAAAAAAAAATTTTAAATCTAACCAAAATCCAAAAAATAAATTGGCAACCTTCGAATATCAATAGCTTGCAATTCGAGCGTTTATTCATTTTACAGAAGTACCTACCAGCGTAACCAAACGTTCACCCAAACAAGGAGTGCATCACCCATGCACAGTATCCACATATACCCAGAGCTCAAAAACACCACCCATTCGATCTACAGTCCACGATATCTAGATACATACTCATACCCACTTATAAAGTTCAAACCGAATCCACAACCAACGGCCTATAACACTAGAGTCTACAACCCTTTAGACCACTCAAACACACGCACACACACACACGTACACACAACCTAGAGTCAATAGCCCTGCTATATCACAGAAATTACACACACCCACTAGTGGCACCAAGATTACTTGTCGCGATTACAACAGCGACCAAAATGGTTGAAGCCACAGCCACAACTAGAGGTAGGAGACCTGTCCTTGATAAAGGATGAACCAAAATTACTTGTCGCGATTACAACAGCGACCAAAATGGTTGAAGCCACAGCCATAACTAGAGGTAGGAGACCTGTCCTTGATAAAGGATGAACGTCTTCCCCTCATCAAAATGGAGTTTAGGCCGTATTGTGAAGACATACCCTGGCACAGACAACATCACAAGAGTCGTAAAGCTGAAAACACAACATGGAGAAATCAAACGACCTATAACGAAACTTTGCCTTCTGCCAACTAATTCAAACAAACCACTAACAGAAAACTAGTAAGTACTCACCAGAACACTTAAAATTTAACTTACATATTGTACAATTGTAAGATGTTTCGGTGTGTGTGGATGGAGATGTAACACTTGTTTCCCAGCAGCGGGTGGCACGCTTGCGGTTGCACGGCGTTCGCTCGTCGGAGGGGTAGGATCTTGCTGCTATTTTTTTACCGAAGCTTACTAAATTTATCGTGCCAATAAAAAAATTGAGTATGAAAACGTATGGTCTATTGTGTTGGGTTAATACAAAAGAAGAAACGCACATGAACTTGACTTAAACTTGAGGTGGTGTTGTAGATGTTATAACACCTGAGGGAACCCACCCACGGCAATTGGCATAGCCATTCGCACCATGACTACCCCTTCCTAGTTTCTGTTGGAATAGTCCCTAACTAGTAAAATTATCGAACTCTTTTCTAGGCGGTCATTTCAACGTTCTACACGGTCTTAGCACTCTGCCATTTCAAGGGAACCAGTAAAAAAAAGTCATTTATCACAAACGTAGATATTGGTAAAAATCATAAACGCGACTGTTTTAGTTCACTTCATTGCGTACAGGTTTATTTCAATGTATGGTAAATATGAATTATATGAAATATATATATGTATATTAATTTGTATGGATAATACTAAGAATAATTGGATTAAGCTGACTTCAGTACATATGTATATAGATTATAAGATAGATAAGAAAAGGTGTGTATGTTTATATATATACATACATATAAATATATATGTACATATGTATACATATTGAAATAGTTAGGGGTTATTGCATGTGTAATATTTTAGAACTTTAATAGATTAAGTATACAAGTATATGTAGGTACTAATTATTGTTTTGTTGTATGTGTATTCCAAATAGTTAACAGTTGATATTTATTAAATTTTATATTTCAAATTTAGATAATGTAGTAATTAAGATATATGTATGTCCGAAAAGCACGTTTGATATAAGACTCGAGAAAATTTATACATAGAATGTCTAAGGAAATTTAAATGAACTTTTGCACTCACGATTTTACTCGATGATCCAGTTGAATTTTGTGCAATTTCAGCCGATATGATCCTATGTTACCTCTGTTATAATATGTGTTAATATAAATGTATAATGTTTCTCTGGCCTTTATGTTTGACAATATTTTCTGTGGACTGTGGATTAATTAACAATACAACAATACAAAAAAAAGGAATCGAAATATTTAAATATATATATATATGTATATGTAGATGTATATGCACATATATCCATATATGCATATACATGCATATGTACAGAAAATTTTGTATGTAGGAATTTACAGGTGTACGTATAGTTTTTTTTTTTTTTTGATTCAAGTTAAGTTTGAGGTAAAGGCTGGCTGTACACTCGACTTGATTTTGCTGGTATATGGTATATATATCTGTGGCTATTGAGGTTATGTGGGCCGCTTGCTCAACAATTTTGGCGTGGGACTTTTGGTCGTAACGGTGGTGAATTAATTGATAGGTCATTCCCAAGGTGCACATTATCACCCCTTTTCCATAGGTGAACTGGACGTAAGTGGAGCACTAGGACATTGTCCACTAAATTCATCACCTAGCTTGAAAGTATATTGTCACCATTTTGTTCGCATGCTAAGCAAAATGTCTTACCTTGTGGTTTCTTTCTGTTTTTTTTTGATGGCACAAACAGTACGATGCAGAAACAGTTTATTGTATTCTTGCTATCACTGTGCCGCGGAAAGGAAAACGAATCTTGAAAAAAACTAAACCCGAAATAAAAAGTTGAATTCACGCACTACGTCGTTTAAGCTACAGTTTGGTTTTAAATATGTCCGCCAAAATTGCCTCACTTCCGGACCGAATCTACAAGTGGATGCAAAGCCGAGTAAAAAGAGAGATGTGAGCAATTGCACTGCCTTATATAACCTGGAGTGTCGTATGGAAATTGAGCCAATTTGAATCGGTTAAAACTTAATATGGCGATTGGGGTAATGGTTGAGTTCAAGCTAATCAATTAGGTTTGAGTGTTCGGTATTTTAGTCGATTGCTATATTTTTGGAAAAAAGCGAGTTCAGAAATAAAAAAAAGGAAACAGATTCAACTAACAATTATTGGATTAATGGATCACGCTACACAATCGTGAATTTCAAAGTCATTTATTGGCTTTGAAAGGCATGAAAAACGTTAATCCTACAATCCTCTGCTCTCAAACAAATCGACCCATGACCCTGCAAAATGCGTACTAAGTACCGAAAGAGTGTTTCGAAATTACTTCCGTAAGTCTTTGGCGTGGTAAACACCAATTATTTTCCCATCTAGATTTTCGACTTCATACATCGAGTTTCCAACCGATTTGACTATTCTGCACCTTATGAATTTTGGACAAAACTTCGAATTAACATGCTTTGATGCACTACTCAACGTAAAGTTCCTTCTATATAAAACTTCTCCGATGCTAAATAATCTCTTGGAGCTGCGCAGATTGTAAGTTTTCGCATTCCTTTCATACGCTAGTTTGATATTATCCTTTACTTTTGCTCGTATTAGATCTAATTTATTGCCTGTTGGTAAATATTGTATGTATCCATCTTCAAAAGAATTCAGATTTCGTAAAAATTAGTGTACTCATGTGTTGGCCGCAAAGGCAGAAATCAGGAGTGGTGCCTGTGGATTGATGAACTGAGGTACACAAAGCCTGCTGAATTTCGGATAGATGTTTATCCCACTCTTTTTGGTCTTTACTGAGGTACATCCTTATTCCAGTCAAAATGGACTGATTTACTCGTTCCGATGCGTTTGCTTGCGGGGAGTAAATGGCATTGCGGATATGAACACATCCGTATTTGGTTAGAAATTGCTCAAAATCTTTTGAAATAAATTGTTGACCATTATCACTATGGATGAACTCTGGCACACCGAATTGGTGGAAAACGTTTTGCTCAAGATATTCTATAACTGCGCTGGTGTTGGCTTTGCGCATTGCTTTCAGCAGAACAAACTTAGAGAAACCATCTAATACGACGAAAACAAACGCGTTACCTCGCTTCGATCTTGGATAGGGTCCCATGAAATCTACATAACGTTTTTGAAAGGGCGAAGAACTTCATGATGAGATCCCATTGGAGGTCTTAATGAAAAATTACACGATTTATTTTCTTTGCATTTTGTACAATTGCGAATGAAGTTGTACACCTGTTTCGTCATATTTGGCCAATAGTAGAGTTCTTGTACTTTTGAAAGTGTTTTCAGCATCCCTCCGTGTGCACAATGTGGAGGTTGGTGACACATTTTTATGACAGATTGTGTTAAATATTCGGGTACCCACAATTTCCACTGGAATTCTGAGAACAAGTTTTTGCCATCTTTCTGAGTTACTTTCTTATAAACAATTCCATTTCGTATGTCTAGTTCAGGTAAGTTATTTCGATTTTCTTCAATTTTTGTTATCAGATCTCGGTACTCAGGGGTATTGAACTCAGTAGAGTCGATATCGATGCAATAGGAATCAGTTGGAACAATGGAAAGTTCTTCATTGAACGCCCGAGAAAGTGCATCAGGTACAATATTCTGCGCTCCTTTTCTATGTTGGATGTCGAAAGAGAACGCCTGAAGTTTAAGTGACCAACGTGCTAGTCTTCCGCTAAGATCTTTAAGACTCATCAGCCACTTAAGGCTGGCGTGATCAGTCACAATGGTAAAAGGTGAAAGTTCTACGTATGGTCGAAACTTTTTGACTGCTTGTACCGCCGCATAGCATTCTTGTTCTGTCACGCTATAGTTGCGTTGACAATCGTTAAGTTTTTCAGAAAAGAATGCTATGGGCTTTTCATTATTTTCATCATCATATTGAAAGAGAGCGCCGCCTATCCCATAATTGGACGAGTCACATTGGATAATAAAGCGTTTTGAAAAGTCAGGGTTAGATAAAAGGGGAGCAGAAATAAGGGCTGTTTTCAAGGTTTCGAAGGATTCTAGGGCATCGGGAGTCATAGCAAATAGCTTATTCTTTTTCAGAGTGTCGCAGCGAAATTCCGTATAAATCTTCGTTACCATCCCCAAAGGCCAAGAAATCTTCGTACCTGCTTCACCGATTTTGGCACTGGCAAATCTTTAATTGCTGACACTTTGTTTGGATCTGGTTTAATATGACCACCTCCCACGATATACCCTAGGTGCTTCAACTCTTTGAAACAAAAACGAGATTTTTCCACGTTTATTGTTAAGTTTGCTATTCGCAAACACTCCGCAACTCTTTCTAAGATCTCTAGGTGGTTAGCAAAATCCTTGGAAATGACCAACAAATCATCGAGATATACAAAAACTTGTTCTCTAAGTGCGCTGGGGATCACTTTATCCATTAACCGGCACATCCTTTGGGCAGCATTACACAATTAAAATGGCATCACGGTAAATTGATAAAGCGGTCTTCCTGGCACAGTGAAGGCCGTTTTCTCTCTGGACTCTTTCTCCAAAGGAATTTGCCAAAACGCGTCCTTAAGATCCACACTACTAATGAAATGTGTATCTTTGAGACGGCTCAACAAACTTCTATATGAGGAAGAGGATAGGCGTCTTTCTTTGTGAGTGAGTTCACTTTCCGAGAGTCTAAACAAAGTCGGTTCTTACCCGGTTTCCTGATAAGAACGATTGGTGAACTCCATGAACTCTTACTCTCTTCAATCACTCCTAAGGAAAGCATCCTATCTAATTCGTGGTAGATCATTTCTTGAATTGGTGGTGAGACAGGATAATGACGCTGTTTTACCGGCTCTGCATTGCCTATGTCAATGACATGCATCTCTAGTGACGTTTTCCCCAAACCTTGATCAGAAAAAGAGGAAAATTTTGCTACAATGTGACGAAGTCGTTCAGCGTCAATGTAACTTAAGTTCAGCTCTAATTTGTCCTTTGCAATCTTATTTATTTCCGGTTTCAGAGCTTCGTCTAATTCACTTACGATGTTGGGTGCAATTCTAAATTTATGCCAGAAGTCTATACCTAAATAAAGGGATTGAGACAACGATGGAATGAGGTAGAAGTCTAGCGACTCTCTTCGATTGTTGAAAACAACTTCGGTGTTAATCCTGCCTATGATGAAGGATGAGAACTCCAAAATGGGGATATCAAACTCCAAATGACTCCCGCAGACGCCTAGTTTAGGTGATATAGCCATTTTAGAGTTTTGAATGTTTTTTTTCTTGCGCATAAAATGACCCCCGCAGACGACTAGTTTAGGAGATATAGCCATTTTAGTGTTTTGAATTTTTTTCTTTTCTGGTGCACAAAATAACTCACGCAGACGCCTAGTTTAGGGGATATGGCCATTTTAGTGTTTTGAATGTTTTTTTCCTTTTGCATAATATAACCCCAGCAGACCCCTAGTTGAGAAGATGTAGAAATTTTAGTGTTTTGAACGTTTTTTTTCTGGTGCTTAATATGACCCTTGCAGACGACTAGTTTAGGAGATATAGCCATTTTAGTGTTTTGAATTTTTTTTCTGGTGCATAAAATGACCACCGCAGACGACTAGTTTAGGAGATATAGCCCTTTTAGTGTTTTGAATGTTTTTTTCTGGTGCATAATATGACCCCGCAGATGACTAGTTTAGGAGATATAGATATTTTAGTGTTTTGAATTTTTCTTTTTGATGCATAAAATGACCCCCGCAGACCCATAGTTTAGGAGATATAGCCATTATAGTTTTTGAATTTTTTTCTTTTCTGGTGCACAAAATGACTCCCGCAGACGCCTAGTTTAGGGGATATGGCCATTTTAGTGTTTTGAGTGTTTTTTTTCTTTTGCATAATATACCCCAGCAGACCACTAGTTGAGAATATATAGCCATTTTAGTGTTTTGAATGTCTTTTTTCTGGTGCATAATATGACCCCCGCAGATGACTAGTTTAGGAGACATAGATATTTTAGTGTTTTGAATTTTTTTTCCTGATGCATAAAATGACCACCGCAGACGACTAGTTTAGAAGATATAGCCCTTTTAGTGTTTTGAATGTTTTTTCTGGTGCATAATATGACCCCCGCAGATGACTAGTTTAGGAGATATAGATATTTTAGTGTTTTGAATTTTTTTTTTTGATGCATAAAATGACCCCCGCAGACCCCTAGTTTAGGAGATATAGCCATTTTAGTGTTTTGTATTTTATTCTTTTCTGGTGCACAAAATGACTCCCGCAGACGCCTAGTTTAGGGGATATGGCCATTTTAGTGTTTTGAATGTTTTTTTTCTTTTGCATAATATACCCCAGCAGACCACTAGTTGAGAATATATAGCCATTTTAGTGTTTTGAATGTCTTTTTTCTGGTGCATAATATGACCCCCGCAGATGACTAGTTTAGGAGACATAGATATTTTAGTGTTTTGAGTTTTTTTTCCTGATGCATAAAATGACCCCAGCAGACCCCTAGTTTAGGAGATATAGCCATTTTAGTGTTTTGAATTTTTTTTCTGGTGCATAAAATGACCCCCGCAGACGACTAGTTTAGGAGATATAGACCTCTTAGTGTTTTGAATGTTTTTTTTCTGGTGCTTAAAATGACCCCCGCAGACGACTAGTTTAGGAGATATAGCCCTTTTAGTGTTTTGAATGTTTTTTTTCTGGTGCATAATATAACCCCAGCAGACCCCTAGTTGAGAATATATAGCCATTTTAGTGTTTTGAATTTTTTTTTCTGGTGCTTAATATGACCTTCGCAGACGACTAGTTTAGGAGATATAGCCATTTTAGTGTTTTGATTTTTTTTTCTGGTGCATAAAATGACCCCCGGATACCACCAGTTTAGGAGATATAGCCATTTTAGTGTTTTATATGTGCTTTTCAGGAGCATCATATGACCCCTGCAGACCCCTAGTTTAGGTGATATAGCCATTTTGGTGTTTTGAATGTTTTTTTCTGGTGCATAATATGACCCCCGCAGATGACTAGTTTAGGAGATATAGATATTTTAGTGTTTTGAATTTTTTTTCCTGATGCATAAAATGACCCCCGCAGACCCCTAGTTTAGGAGATATAGCCATTTTAGTGTTTTGAATTTTTTTCTTTTCTGGTGCACAAAATGACTCACGCAGACGCCTAGTTTAGGGGATATGGCCATTTTAGTGTTTTGAATGTTTTTTTTCTTTTGCATAATATAACCCCAGCAGACCCCTAGTTGAGAAGATGTAGAAATTTTAGTGTTTTGAACGTTTTTTTTCTGGTGCTTAATATGATCCTTGCAGACGACTAGTTTAGGAGATATAGCCATTTTAGTGTTTTGAATTTTTTTTCTGGTGCATAAAATGACCACCGCAGACGACTAGTTTAGGAGATATAGCCCTTTTAGTGTTTTGAATGTTTTTTTCTGGTGCATAATATGACCCCCGCAGATGACTAGTTTAGGAGATATAGATATTTTAGTGTTTTGAATTTTTCTTTTTGATGCATAAAATGACCCCCGCAGACCCATAGTTTAGGAGATATAGCCATTTTAGTGTTTTGAATTTTATTCTTTTCTGGTGCACAAAATGACTCCCGCAGACGCCTAGTTTAGGGGATATGGCCATTTTAGTGTTTTGAATGTTTGTTTTCTTTTGCATAATATACCCCAGCAGACCACTTGTTGAGAATATATAGCCATTTTAGTGTTTTGAATGTCTTTTTTCTGGTGCATAATATGACCCCCGCAGATGACTAGTTTAGGAGACATAGATATTTTAGTGTTTTGAGTTTTTTTTTCTGATGCATAAAATGACCCCAGCAGACCCCTAGTTTAGGAGATATAGCCATTTTAGTGTTTTGAATTTTTTTTCTGGTGCATAAAATGACCCCCGCAGACGACTAGTTTAGGAGATATAGACCTTTTAGTGTTTTGAATGTTTTTTTTCTGGTGCATAAAATGACCCCCGCAGACGACTAGTTTAGGAGATATAGCCCTTTTAGTGTTTTGAATGTTTTTTTTCTGGTGCATAATATAACCCCAGCAGACCCCTAGTTGAGAATATATAGCCATTTTAGTGTTTTGAATTTTTTTTTCTGGTGCTTAATATTACCTTCGCAGACGACTAGTTTAGGAGATATAGCCATTTTAGTGTTTTGATTTTTTTTTCTGGTGCATAAAATGACCCCCGGATACCACCAGTTTAGGAGATATAGCCATTTTAGTGTTTTATATGTTCTTTTCAGGAGCATCATATGACCCCTGCAGACCCCTAGTTTAGGTGATATAGCCATTTTGGTGTTTTGAATGTTTTTTTCTGGTGCATAATATGACCCCCGCAGATGACTAGTTTAGGAGATATAGATATTTTAGTGTTTTGAATTTTTTTTCCTGATGCGTAAAATGACCCCCGCAGACCCCTAGTTTAGGAGATATAGCCATTTTAGTGTTTTGAATTTTTTTCTTTTCTGGTGCACAAAATAACTCACGCAGACGCCTAGTTTAGGGGATATGGCCATTTTAGTGTTTTGAATGTTTTTTTCCTTTGCATAATATAACCCCAGCAGACCCCTAGTTGAGAAGATGTAGAAATTTTAGTGTTTTGAACGTTTTTTTTCTGGTGCTTAATATGACCCTTGCAGACGACTAGTTTAGGAGATATAGCCATTTTAGTGTTTTGAATTTTTTTTTTGGTGCATAAAATGACCACCGCAGACGACTAGTTTAGGAGATATAGCCCTTTTAGTGTTTTGAATGTTTTTTTCTGGTGCATAATATGACCCCGCAGATGACTAGTTTAGGAGATATAGATATTTTAGTGTTTTGAATTTTTCTTTTTGATGCATAAAATGACCCCCGCAGACCCATAGTTTAGGAGATATAGCCATTTTAGTTTTTGAATTTTTTTCTTTTCTGGTGCACAAAATGACTCCCGCAGACGCCTAGTTTAGGGGATATGGCCATTTTAGTGTTTTGAATGTTTTTTTTCTTTTGCATAATATACCCCAGCAGACCACTAGTTGAGAATATATAGCCATTTTAGTGTTTTGAATGTCTTTTTTCTGGTGCATAATATGACCCCCGCAGATGACTAGTTTAGGAGACATAGATATTTTAGTCTTTTGAATTTTTTTTCCTGATGCATAAAATGACCCCCGCAGACCCCTAGTTTAGGAGATATAGCCATTTTAGTGTTTTGAATTTTTTTCTTTTCTGGTGCAAAAAATGACTCACGCAGACGCCTAGTTTAGGGGATATGGCCATTTTAGTGTTTTGAATGTTTATTTTCTTTTGCATAATATACCCCAGCAGACCACTAGTTGAGAATATATAGCCAGTTTAGTGTTTTGAATGTCTTTTTTCTTTTGCATCATATGAACCCTGCAGACCCCTAGTTTAGGTGATATAGCCATTTTGGTGTTTTGAGTGTTTTATCTGATGCATAAAATGACACCCGCAGACCTCCAGTAGAGAATATATAGCCATTTTAGTGTTTTGAATGTTTCTTTTCTGGTGCATAAAATGACCCCCGCAGACGACTAGTTTAGGAGATATAGCCCTTTTAGTGTTTTGAACGTTTTTTTTCTGGTGCATAATATAACCCCAGCAGACCCCTAGTTGAGAATATATAGGCATTTTAGTGTTTTGAATGTCTTTTTTCTGGTGCCTAATATGACCCCGCAGACGACTAGTTTAGGAGATATAGATATTTTAGTGTTTTGAGTTTTTTTTTCTGATGCATCATATGACCCCTGCAGACCACCAGTTGAGAATATATAGCCATTTTAGTGTTTTGAATGTATTTTTTCTGGTGCATCATATGAACCCTGCAGACCCCTAGTTTAGGTGATATAGCCATTTTGGTGTTTTGAGTGTTTTATCTGATGCATAAAATGACACCCGCAGACCTCCAGTAGAGAATATATAGCCATTTTAGTGTTTTGAATGTTTCTTTTCTGGTGCATAATATGACCACGCAGACGACTAGTTTAGGAGATATAGATATTTTAGTGTTTTGCTTTTTTTTTTCTGGTGCATGAAATGACCCCCGCAGACGCCTAGTTTAGGAGATTTAGCAAATTTAGTGTTTTGAATATTTTTTTCTGGTGCCTAATATGACCCCGCAGACGACTAGTTTAGGAGATATAGATATTCTAGTCTTTTGAGTTTTTTTTTTCTGATGCATCATATGACCCCAGCAGACCCCTAGTTTAGGAGATATAGCCATTTTAGTGTTTTATATGTTCTTTTCAGGAGCATCATATGACCCCTGGAGACCCCTAGTTCAGGTGATATAGCCATTTTGGTGTTTTGAATGTTTTTTTCTGGTGCATAATATGACCCACGCAGATCCCAAGTTAAGGAGATACAGCCATTTTAGTGTTTTGAATTTTTTTCTTTTCTGGTGCACAAAATGACTCCCGCAGACGCCTAGTTTAGGGGATATGGCCATTTTAGTATTTTGAATGTTTTTTTTCTTTTGCATAATATAACCCCAGCAGACCCCTAGTTGAGAATATATAGCCATTTTAGTGTTTTGAATGTCTTTTTTCTGGTGCATAATATGACCCCCGCAGACGACTAGTTTAGGAGACATAGATATTTTAGTGTTTTGGGTTTTTTTTTCTGATGCATAAAATGACCCCAGCAGACCCCTAGTTTAGGAGATATAGCCCTTTTAGTGTTTGAATGTTTTTTTTCTGGTGCATAATATAACCCCAGCAGACCCCTAGTTGAGAATATATAGGCATTTTAGTGTTTTGAATGCCTTTTTTCTGGTGCCTAATATGACCCCGCAGACGACTAGTTTAGGAGATATAGATATTTTAGTGTTTTGAGTTTTTTTTTCTGATGCATCATATGACCCCTGCAGACCACCAGTTGAGAATATATAGCCATTTTAGTGTTTTGAATGTATTTTTTCTGGTGCATCATATGAACCCTGCAGACCCCTAGTTTAGATGATATAGCCATTTTGGTGTTTTGAGTGTTTTATCTGATGCATAAAATGACACCCGCATACCTCCAGTAGAGAACATATAGCCATTTTAGTGTTTTGAATGTTTCTTTTCTGGTGCATAATATGACCACGCAGACGACTAGTTTAAGAGATATAGATATTTTAGTGTTTTGCTTTTTTTTTTCTGGTGCATGAAATGACCCCCGCAGACGCCTAGTTTAGGAGATTTAGCAAATTTAGTGTTTTGAATATTTTTTTCTGGTGCCTAATATGACCCCGCAGACGACTAGTTTAGGAGATATAGATATTCTAGGGTTTTGAGTTTTTTTTTTCTGATGCATCATATGACCCCTGCAGACCCCTAGTTTAGGAGATATAGCCATTTTAGTGTTTTATATGTTCTTTTCAGGAGCATCATATGACCCCTGGAGACCCCTAGTTCAGGTGATATAGCCATTTTGGTGTTTTGAATGTTTTTTTCTGGTGCATAATATGACCCACGCAGATCCCAAGTTTAGGAGATACAGCCATTTTAGTGTTTTGAATTTTTTTCTTTTCTGGTGCACAAAATGACTCCCGCAGACGCCTAGTTTAGGGGATATGGCCATTTTAGTGTTTTGAATGTTTTTTTTCTTTTGCATAATATAACCCCAGCAGACCCCTAGTTGAGAATATATAGCCATTTTAGTGTTTTGAATGTCTTTTTTCTGGTGCATAATATGACCCCCGCAGACGACTAGTTTAGGAGACATAGATATTTTAGTGTTTTGAGTTTTTTTTTCTGATGCATAAAATGACCCCAGCAGACCCCTAATTTAGGAGATATAGCCATTTTAGTGTTTTGAATGTTTTTGTTCTGGTGCATAATATGACACCTGCAGACGACTAGTTTAAGAGAATTAGATATTTTAGTGTTTTGAGTTTTTTTTTCTGATGCATAAAATGACCCCCGCAGACCCCAAGTTGAGGAGATATAGCCATTTTAGTGTTTTGAATTTTTTTCTTTTCTGGTGCACAAAATGACTCCCGCAGACGCTTAGTTTAGGGGATATGGCCATTTTAGTGTTTTCAATGTTTTTTTTCTTTTGCATAATATAACACCAGCAGACCCCTAGTTGAGAATATATAACCATTTTAGTGTTTTGAATGTCTTTTTTCTGGTGCATAATATGACCCCCGCAGACGACTAGTTTAGGAGGCATAGATTTTTAGTGTTTTGAGTTTTTTTTTCTGATGCATAAAATGACCCCAGCAGACCGCTAGTTTAGGAGACATAGCCGTTTTAGTGTTTTGGATGTTTTTTTTCTGGTGCATAAAATGACCTCGCAGACCCCTTGTTTAGGAGATATAGCCATCTTAGTGTTTTGGATGTTTTTTTTCTGTGCTTAATATGACCCTCGCAGACGACTAGTCTAGGAGATATAGCCGTTTTAGGGTTTTGTATTATTTTTTTTCTGTTGCATAATATGACTGAATTTTGTATTTTTTTTTTGCTGCATAAAATGACCCCCGCAGACCCCTAGGTTAAGAGATATAGCCGTTTTATTGTTTTGAGTGTTTTTTTTCTGGTGCATAATATGAGCCCACAGACGACCAGTTTAGGAGATATAGCACTTTTAGTGTATTGAATGTTTTTTTTTGCTGGTGCATAATATGACCAACGAAGACGACTAGTTGTAGAGATATAGCCATTTTTGTATTTTTTTTTCCTGCTGCATAAATTGACCCCCGCAGACGCCTAGTTTAGGGGATATGGCCATTTTAGTGTTTTGAATGTTTTTTTCTGGTGCATAATATAACCCCAGCATACCCCTAGTTGAGAATATATTGCCATTTTAGTGTTTTGAATGCCTTTTTTCTGGTGCATAATATGACCCCCGCACACGAATAGTTTAGGAGACTTAGATATTTTAATGTTTTGATTTTTTTTTTCTGATTAATAAAATGACCCCAGCAGACCCCTAGTTGAGGAGATATAGCCATTTTAGTGTTTTGAATTTTTTTTCTGGTGCATAAAATGAGCCCCGCAGACGACTAGTTTAGGAGATATAGCCCTTTTAATGTTTTGAAAGTTTTTTTCTGGTGCATAATATAACCCCAGCAGACCCCTAGGTGAGAATATACAGCCGTTTTAGTGTTTTGAATGTCTTTTTTCTGGTGCATAATATGACCCTGCAGACGACTAGTTTAGGAGATATAGATATTTTAGTGTTTTGAGTTTTTTTTCTGATGCATCATATGACCCCTGCAGACCCCTAGTTTAGGTGATATAAACATTTTGGTGTTTTTAATGTTTTTTTCAGGTGCATAATATGACCCCAGCAGACCCCTAGGTGAGAATATATAGCCGTTTTAGTGTTTTGAATGTCTTTTTTCTGGTGCATAAAATGAGCCCCGCAGACGACTAGTTTAGGAGATATAGCATTTTTAATGTTTTGAAAGTTTTTTCCTGGTGCATAATATAACCCCAGCAGACCCCTAGGTGAGAATATATAGCCGTTTTAGTGTTTTGAATGTCTTTTTTCTGGTGCATAATATGACCCCGCAGACGACTAGTTTAGGAGATATAGATATTTTAGTGTTTTGAGTTTTTTTTCTGATGCATCATATGACCCCTGCAGACCCCTAGTTTAGGAGATATAGCCGTTTTAGTGTTTTGAATTTTTTTTTCCTGCTGCATAAAATGACCCCCGTAGACTCCTAGTTTAAGAGATATAGCCATTTTAGTGTTTTGAATATTTTCTTCTGGTGCATAATATGACTCACGCAGACGCCTAGTTTAGGCGATATAGCCATTTTAGTGTTTAATGTTTTTTTTCTTTTGCATAATATAACCCCAGCAGACCCCTAGTTGAGAACATATAGCCATTTTAGTGTTTTGAATGTTTTTTTTTCTGGTGCATAATATGACCCCAGCAGACCCCTAGTTGAGGAGATGTAGTCATTTTAGTGTTTTTTGAATGTTTTTTTTCTGGTGCATAATATGGCCCACGCAGACACCTAGCTAAGGAGATATGTTACCATTTTAGTGTTTGGATTTTTTTTTTCTGTTGCATAAAATGACTCCTGCAGACGCCTAGTTTAGGGGATATAGCCATTTTAGTGTTTTTAATGTTTTTTTTCTGATGCGTAATATAACCAGAGCAGACCACTAGTTGAGGCGATATAGCCATTTCAGTGTTTTGGATGTTTTTTTTCGGTGCTTAATATGACCCTCGCAGACGACTAGTCTAGGAGATATAGCCGTTTTAGTGTTTTGAAGTTTTTTTTCTGCTGCATCATATGACCCCCGCAGACCGCTAGTTTAGGAGATATAGCCAGATTGAATATTTTTTTCTGGTGCATAATATGAGCCCACAGACGACCAGTTTAGGAGATATAGCACATTTAGTGTTTTGAATTTTTTTTTTTGCTGGTGCATAATATGACCAACGAAGACGACTAGTTGTAGAGATATAGCCATTTTTGTATTTTTTTTCCTGCTGCATAAAGTGACCCCCGTAGACGCCTAGTTTAAGAGATATAGCCATTTTAGTGTTTTGGATATTTTTTTCTGGTGCATAATATGACCCACGCAGATCCCTAGTTGAGAATATATAGCCATTTCAATTTTTTGAATTTTTTTCTTTTCTGGTGCACAAAATGACTCCCGCAGACGCCTAGTTTAGGGGATATGGCCATTTTAGTGTTTTGAATGTTTTTTTTCTTTTGCATAATATAACCCCAGCAGACCCCTAGTTGAGAATATATAGCCATTTTAGTGTTTTGAATGTCTTTTTTCTGGTGCATAATATGACCCCGCAGACGACTAGTTTAGGAGATATAGATATTTTAGTGTTTTGAGTTTTTTTTTCTGATGCATAAAATGACCCCAGCAGACCCCTAGTTTAGGAGATATAGCCATTTTAGTTTTTTGAATTTTTTTCCTTTCTGGTGCACAAAATGACTCCCGCAGACGCCTAGTTTAGGGGATATGGCCATTTTAGTGTTTTGAATGTTTTTTTTCTTTTGCATAATATAACACCAGCAGACCCCTAGTTGAGAATATATAGCCATTTTAGTGTTTTGAATGTCTTTTTTCTGGTGCATAATATGACCCCGCAGACGACTAGTTTAGGAGATATAGATATTTTAGTGTTTTGAGTTTTTTTTTTCTGATGCATAAAATGACCCCAGCAGACCCCTAGTTTAGGAGATATAGCCATTTTAGTGTTTTGTTTCTGGTGCATAATATGACACCTGCAGACGACTAGTTTAGAAGATATAGATATTTTAGTGTTTTGAGTTTTTTTTTCTGATGCATAAAATGACCCCCGCAGACCCCAAGTTTAGGAGATATAGCCATTTTAGTGTTTTGAATTTTTTTCTTTTCTGGTGCACAAAATGACTCCCGCAGACGCCTAGTTTAGGGGATATGGCCATTTTAGTGTTTTGAATGTTTTTTTTCTTTTGCATAATATAACCCCAGCAGACCCCTAGTTGAGAATATATAGCCATTTTAGTGTTTTGAATGTCTTTTTTCTGGTGCATAACATGACCCCGCAGACGACTAGTTTAGGAGATATAGATATTTTAGTGTTTTGAGTTTTTTTTTCTGATGCATAAAATGACCCCAGCAGACCCCTAGTTTAGGAGATATAGCCATTTTAGTGTTTTGGATTTTTTTTCTGGTGCATAAAATGACCCCCGCAGACGACTAGCTTAGGAGATATAGATATTTTAGTGTTTTGAATGTTTTTTTTCTGGTGCATAATATAACCCCAGCAGACCCCTAGTTGAGAATATATAGCCATTTTAGTGTTTTGAATGTCTTTTTTCTGGTGCATAATATGACCCCGCAGACGACTAGTTTAGGAGATATAGATATTTTAGTGTTTTGAGCTTTTTTTTTCTGATGCATAAAATGACCCCAGCAGACCCCTAGTTAAGGAAATATAGCCATTTTAGTGTTTTGGATTTTTTTTCTGGTGCATAAAATGACCCCCGCAGACGACTAGCTTAGGAGATATAGATATTTTAGTGTTTAATGTTTTTTTTCTTTTGCATAATATAACCCCAGCAGACCCCTAGTTGAGAACATATAGCCATTTTAGTGTTTTGAATGTTTTTTTTTCTGGTGCATAATACGACCCCAGCAGACCCCTAGTTGAGGAGATGTAGTCATTTTAGTGTTTTGAAATTTTTTTTTCGGGTGCATAAAATGACACCCGCAGACCCCTAGTTTAGGAGATATAGCCAGATTGAATATTTTTTTCTGGTGCATAATATGAGCCCACAGACGACCAGTTTAGGAGATACAGCCATTTTAGTGTTTTGAATGTTTTTTTCTGGTGCATAATATGACTCACGCAGATCCCTTATTGAGAATATATAGCCATTTTAGTGTTTTGAATTTTTTTCTTTTCTGGTGCACAAAATGACTCCCGCAGACGCCTAGTTTAGGGGATATGGCCATTTTAGTGTTTCGAATGTTTTTTTTCTTTTGCATAATATAACCCCAGCAGACCCCTAGTTGAGAATGTATAGCCATTTCAGTGTTTTGAACGTCTTTTTTGTGGTGCATAACATGACCCCGCAGACGACTAGTTTAGGAGATATAGATATTTTAGTGTTTTGAGTTTTTTTTTCTGATGCATAAAATGACCCCAGCAGACCCCTAGTTTAGGAGATATAGCCATTTTAGTGTTTTGGATTTTTTTTCTGGTGCATAAAATGACCCCCGCAGACGACTAGCTTAGGAGATATAGATATTTTAGTGTTTTGAATGTTTTTTTTCTGGTGCATAATATAACCCCAGCAGACCCCTAGTTGAGAATATATAGCCATTTTAGTGTTTTGAATGTCTTTTTTCTGGTGCATAATATGACCTCAGCAGACCCCTAGTTTAGGAGATGTAGCCATTTTAGTGTTTTGAAATTTTTTTTTCGGGTGCATAAAATGACACCCGCAGACCCCTAGTTTAGGAGATATAGCCAGATTGAATATTTTTTTCTGGTGCATAATATGAGCCCACAGACGACCAGTTTAGGAGATTCAGCCATTTTAGTGTTTTGAATGTTTTTTTCTGGTGCATAATATGACTCACGCAGATCCCTTATTGAGAATATATAGCCATTTTAGTGTTTTGAATTTTTTTCTTTTCTGGTGCACAAAATGACTCCCGCAGACGCCTAGTTTAGGGGATATGGCCATTTTAGTGTTTCGAATGTTTTTTTTCTTTTGCATAATATAACCCCAGCAGACCCCTAGTTGAGAATGTATAGCCATTTCAGTGTTTTGAATGTCTTTTTTGTGGTGCATAACATGACCCCGCAGACGACTAGTTTAGGAGATATAGATATTTTAGTGTTTTGAGTTTTTTTTTTCTGATGCATAAAATGACCCCAGCAGACCCCTAGTTTAGGAGATATAGCCATTTCAGAGTTTTGGATTTTTTTTCTGGTGCATAAAATGACCCCCGCAGACGACTAGCTTAGGAGATATAGATATTTTAGTGTTTTGAATGTTTTTTTTCTGGTGCATAATATAACCACAGCAGACCCCTAGTTGAGAATTTATAGCCATTTTAGCGTTTTGAATGTTTTTTTTTCTGGTGCATTATATGACTCCCGAAGACCACCAGTTTAGGAGATATAGATATTTTAGTGTTTTGAATTTTTTTTTCTAATGCATAAAATGACACCCGCAGGCGCCTATTTTAGGGGATATAGCCATTTAGGTGTTTTGAATGTTTTTTTTCTTACCCCCGCAGACGACTAGTTTAGGAAATATAGCCCATTTAGCGTTGTGAATTTTTTTTTTGTGGTGCATAAAATGACCCCAGCAGACCCCTAGTTTAAGAGATATAGCCATTTTATTGTTTTGAGTGTTTTTTTTCTGGTGCATAATATGACCTCAGCAGACCTCTAGTTTAGGAGATGTAGCCATTTTAGTGTTTTGAAATTTTTTTTTCGGGTGCATAAAAAGACACCCGCAGACCCCTAGTTTAGGAGATATAGCCAGATTGAATATTTTTTTCTGGTGCATAATATGAGCCCGCAGACGACCAGTTTAGGAGATACAGCCATTTTAGTGTTTTGAATGTTTTTTTCTGGTGCATAATATGACTCACGCAGATCCCTTATTGAGAATATATAGCCATTTTAGTGTTTTGAATTTTTTTTTCTTGTGCATAAAATGACCTCCGCAGACGACTAGTTTAGGAGATACAGATATTTTAGTGTTTTTAATTTTTTTTTCTGATTCATAAAATGACCCCCGCAGACCCCCAGTTTAGGAGATATAGACATTTTAGTGTTTTGAATTTTTTTTTCTGGTGCATAATATGACCCCCGCAGACCACCAGTTGAGAATCTATAGCCATGTTAGTGTTTTGAATGTTTTTTTTCTGGTGCATAATATAACCCCAGCAGACCCCTAGTTGAGAATATATAGCCGTTTTAGTGTTTTGAATGTCTTTTTTCTGGTGCATAATATGACCCCGCAGACGACTAGTTTAGGAGATATAGATATTTTAGTGTTTTGAGTTTTTTTCCTGATGCATCATTTGAACCCTGCAGACCCATAGTTTAAGTGATATAGCCATTTTGGTGTTTTGAGTGTTTTATCTGATGCATAAAATGACAGACGCAGACTTCCAGTTGAGAATATATAGCCATTTTAGTGTTTTGAATGTTTTTTTTCAGGTGCATAATATGACCCCCGCAGACGAGTAGTTTAGGAGATATAGATATTTTAGTGTTTTGAGTTTTTTTTTCTGATGCATTAAATGACCCCCGCAGACCAAAAGTTTAGGAGATATAGCCATTTTGGTTTAAATTTTTTTTCTGTTGCTCAAAATGACTCCCGCAGACGCCTAGTTTAGGGGATATAACCATTTTAGTGTTTTGAGTTTTTTTTTTCTAGTGCATGAAATGACACCCGCAGACGACTAGTTTAGGAGATAAAGCCGTTTTAGTGTTTTGAAGTTTTTTTCCTGCTGCATAAAATGACACCCGTAGACTCCTAGTTTAAGAGATATAGCCATTTTAGTGTTTTGAATATTTTTTTCTGGTGCATAATATGACTCACGCAGATCCCTTATTGAGAATATATAGCCATTTTAGTGTTTTGAATTTTTTTTTTCTTGTGCATAAAATGACCTCCGCAGACGACTAGTTTAGGAGATACAGATATTTTAGTGTTTTTAATTTTTTTTTCTGATTCATAAAATGACCCCCGCAGACCCCCAGTTTAGGAGATATAGACATTTTAGTGTTTTGAATTTTTTTTTCTGGTGCATAATATGACCCCCGCAGACCACTAGTTGAGAATATATAGCCATTTTAGTGTTTTGAATGTTTTTATCTGGTGCTTAATGTGACTCATGCAGACGCCTAGTTTAGAGGAAATAGCCATTTTAGTGTTTTGAATTTTTTTTTTCTGGTGCATGAAATGACATCCGCAGACGACTGGTTTAGGAGATATTGAGTTTTAGGGTTTTGAATTGTTTTTTTACTGCTGCAAAAAATGACCCCCGCAGACGCCTAGTTTAAGGGATATAGCCATTTTAGTGTTTTGCATTTTTTTTTCTGGTGCATGAAATGACCCCCGCAGCCGCCTAGTTTAGGAGATTTAGCAAATTTAGTCTTTTGAATTTTTTTTCTAGTTCATGAAATGACACCCGCAGACGACTAGTTTAGGAGATATAACCGTTTTAGTGTTTTGAATTTTTTTCTCCTGCTGCATAAAATGACCCCCGTAGACGCCTAGTTTAGGGGATATAGCCATTTTAGTGTTTAATGTTTTTTTTCTTTTGCATAATATAACCCCAGCAGACCCCTAGTTGAGAACATATAGCCATTTTAGTGTTTTGAATGTTTTTTTTTCTGGTGCATAATATGACCCCAGCAGACCCCTAGTTGAGGAGATGTAGTCATTTTAGTGTTTTTTGAATGTTTTTTTTCTGGTGCATAATATGGCCAACGCAGACACCTAGCTAAGGAGATATAGCCATTTTAGTGTTTGGATTTTTTTTTCTGTTGCATAAAATGACTCCTGCAGACGCCTAGTTTAGGGGATATAGCCATTTTAGTGTTTTTAATGTTTTTTTTCTGATGCGTTATATAACCAGAGCAGACCACTAGTTGAGGCGATATAGCCATTTTAGTGTTCTGGATGTTTTTTTTCGGTGCTTAATATGACCCTCGCAGACGACTAGTCTAGGAGATATAGCCGTTTTAGTGTTTTGAATTTTTTTTTCTGCTGCATCATATGACCCCCGCAGACCGCTAGTTTAGGAGATATAGCCAGATTGAATATTTTTTTTTGGTGCATAATATGAGCCCACAGACGACCAGTTTAGGAGATATAGCACATTTAGTGTTTTGAATTTTTTTTTTTTGGTGGTGCATAATATGACCAACGAAGACGACTAGTTGTAGAGATATAGCCATTTTTGTATTTTTTTTCCTGCTGCATAAAGTGACCCCCGTAGACGCCTAGTTTAAGAGATATAGCCATTTTAGTGTTTTGAATGTCTTTTTTGTGGTGCATAACATGACCCCGCAGACGACTAGTTTAGGAGATATAGATATTTTAGTGTTTTGAGTTTTTTTTTTCTGATGCATAAAATGACCCCAGCAGACCCCTAGTTTAGGAGATATAGCCATTTCAGAGTTTTGGATTTTTTTTCTGGTGCATAAAATGACCCCCGCAGACGACTAGCTTAGGAGATATAGATATTTTAGTGTTTTGAATGTTTTTTTTCTGGTGCATAATATAACCCCAGCAGACCCCTTGTTGAGAATTTATATCCATTTTAGTGTTTTGAATGTTTTTTTTTCTGGTGCATTATATGACTCCCGGAGACCACCAGTTTAGGAGATATAGATATTTTAGTGTTTTGAATTTTTTTTTCTAATGCATAAAATGACACCCGCAGGCGCCTATTTTAGGGGATATAGCCATTTAAGTGTTTTGAATGTTTTTTTTCTTACCCCCGCAGACGACTAGTTTAGGAAATATAGCCCATTTAGCGTTGTGAATTTTTTTTTTGTGGTGCATAAAATGACCTCAGCAGACCCCTAGTTTAAGAGATATAGCCATTTTATTGTTTTGAGTGTTTTTTTTCTGGTGCATAATATGACCTCAGCAGACCCCTAGTTTAGGAGATGTAGCCATTTTAGTGTTTTGAAATTTTTTTTTCGGGTGCATAAAAAGACACCCGCAGACCCCTAGTTTAGGAGATATAGCCAGATTGAATATTTTTTTCTGGTGCATAATATGAGCCCGCAGACGACCAGTTTAGGAGATACAGCCATTTTAGTGTTTTGAATGTTTTTTTCTGGTGCATAATATGACTCACGCAGATCCCTTATTGAGAATATATAGCCATTTTAGTGTTTTGAATTTTTTTTTTCTTGTGCATAAAATGACCTCCGCAGACGACTAGTTTAGGAGATACAGATATTTTAGTGTTTTTAATTTTTTTTTCTGATTCATAAAATGACCCGCGCAGACCCCCAGTTTAGGAGATATAGACATTTTAGTGTTTTGAATTTTTTTTTCTGGTGCATAATATGACCCCCGCAGACCACCAGTTGAGAATCTATAGCCATTTTAGTGTTTTGAATGTTTTTTTTCTGGTGCATAATATAACCCCAGCAGACCCCTAGTTGAGAATATATAGCCGTTTTAGTGTTTTGAATGTCTTTTTTCTGGTGCATAATATGACCCCGCAGGCGACTAGTTTAGGAGATATAGATATTTTAGTGTTTTGAGTTTTTTTCCTGATGCATCATTTGAACCCTGCAGACCCATAGTTTAAGTGATATAGCCATTTTGGTGTTTTGAGTGTTTTATCTGATGCATAAAATGACAGACGCAGACTTCCAGTTGAGAATATATAGCCATTTTAGTGTTTTGAATGTTTTTTTTCAGGTGCATAATATGACCCCCGCAGACGATTAGTTTAGGAGATATAGATATTTTAGTGTTTTGAGTTTTTTTTTCTGATGCATTAAATGACCCCCGCAGACCAAAAGTTTAGGAGATATAGCCATTTTGGTTTAAATTTTTTTTCTGTTGCTCAAAATGTCTCCCGCAGACGCCTAGTTTAGGGGATATAACCATTTTAGTGTTTTGAGTTTTTTTTTTCTAGTGCATGAAATGACTCCCGCAGACGACTAGTTTAGGAGATAAAGCCGTTTTAGTGTTTTGAAGTTTTTTTCCTGCTGCATAAAATGACACCCGTAGACTCCTAGTTTAAGAGATATAGCCATTTTAGTGTTTTGAATATTTTTTTCTGGTGCATAATATGACTCACGCAGATCCCTTATTGAGAATATATAGCCATTTTAGTGTTTTGAATTTTTTTTTTCTTGTGCATAAAATGACCTCCGCAGACGACTAGTTTAGGAGATACAGATATTTTAGTGTTTTTAATTTTTTTTTCTGATTCATAAAATGACCCCCGCAGACCCCCAGTTTAGGAGATATAGACATTTTAGTGTTTTGAATTTTTTTTTCTGGTGCATAATATGACCCCCGCAGACCACTAGTTGAGAATATATAGCCATTTTAGTGTTTTGAATGTTTTTTATCTGGTGCTTAATGTGACTCATGCAGACGCCTAGTTTAGAGGAAATAGCCATTTTAGTGTTTTGAATTTTTTTTTTCTGGTGCATGAAATGACATCCGCAGACGACTGGTTTAGGAGATATTGAGTTTTAGGGTTTTGAATTGTTTTTTTACTGCTGCAAAAAATGACCCCCGCAGACGCCTAGTTTAAGGGATATAGCCATTTTAGTGTTTTGCATTTTTTTTTCTGGTGCATGAAATGACCCCCGCAGCCGCCTAGTTTAGGAGATTTAGCAAATTTAGTCTTTGGAATTTTTTTTCTAGTTCATGAAATGACACCCGCAGACGACTAGTTTAGGAGATATAACCGTTTTAGTGTTTTGAATTTTTTTCTCCTGCTGCATAAAATGACCCCCGTAGATGCCTAGTTTAAGAGATATAGCCATTTTAGTGTTTTGAATATTTTCTTCTGGCGCATAATATGACTCACGCAGACGCCTAGTTTAGGGGATATAGCCATTTTAGTGTTTAATGTTTTTTTTCTTTTGCATAATATAACCCCAGCAGACCCCTAGTTGAGGAGATGTAGTCATTTTAGTGTTTTTTGAATGTTTTTTTTCTGGTGCATTATATGGCCCACGCAGACACCTAGCTAAGGAGATATAGCCATTTTAGTGTTTGGATTTTTTTTTTCTGTTGCATAAAATGACTCCTGCAGACGCCTAGTTTAGGGGATATAGCCATTTTAGTGTTTTTAATGTTTTTTTTCTGATGCGTTATATAACCAGAGCAGACCACTAGTTGAGGCGATATAGCCATTTTAGTGTTCTGGATGTTTTTTTTCGGTGCTTAATATGACCCTCGCAGACGACTAGTCTAGGAGATATAGCCGTTTTAGTGTTTTGAATTTTTTTTTCTGCTGCATCATATGACCCCCGCAGACCGCTAGTTTAGGAGATATAGCCAGATTGAATATTTTTTTTTGGTGCATAATATGAGCCCACAGACGACCAGTTTAGGAGATATAGCACATTTAGTGTTTTGAATTTTTTTTTTTTGGTGGTGCATAATATGACCAACGAAGACGACTGGTTGTAGAGATATAGCCATTTTTGTATTTTTTTTCCTGCTGCATAAAGTGACCCCCGTAGACGCCTAGTTTAAGAGATATAGCCATTTTAGTGTTTTGGATATTTTTTTCTGGTGCATAATATGACCCACGCAGATCCCTAGTTGAGAATATATAGCCATTTTAGTTTTTTGAATTTTTTTCTTTTCTGGTGCACAAAATGACTCCCGCAGACGCCTAGTTTAGGGGATATGGCCGTTTTAGTGTTTTGAATGTTTTTTTTCTTTTGCATCATATAACCCCAGCAGACCCCTAGTTGAGAATATATAGCCATTTTAGTGTTTTGAATGTCTTTTTTCTGGTGCATAATATGACCCCGCAGACGACTAGTTTAGGAGATATAGATATTTTAGTGTTTTGAGTTTTTTTTTTCTGATGCATAAAATGACCCCAGCAGACCCCTAGTTTAGGAGATATAGCCATTTTAGTTTTTTGAATTTTTTTCCTTTCTGGTGCACAAAATGACTCCCGCAGACGCCTAGTTTAGGGGATATGGCCATTTTAGTGTTTTGAATGTTTTTTTTCTTTTGCATAATATAACCCCAGCAGACCCCTAGTTGAGAATATATAGCCTTTTTAGTGTTTTGAATGTCTTTTTTCTGGTGCATAATATGACCCCGCAGACGACTAGTTTAGGAGATATAGATATTTTAGTGTTTTGAGTTTTTTTTTTCTGATGCATAAAATGACCCCAGCAGACCCCTAGTTTAGGAGATATAGCCATTTTAGTGTTTTGAATGTTTTGTTTCTGGTGCATAATATGACACCTGCAGACGACTAGTTTAGGAGATATAGATATTTTAGTGTTTTGAGTTTTTTTTTCTGATGCATAAAATGACCCCCGCAGACCCCAAGTTTAGGAGATATAGCCATTTTAGTGTTTTGAATTTTTTTCTTTTCTGGTGCACAAAATAACTCCCGCAGACGCCTAGTTTAGGGGATATGGCCATTTTAGTGTTTTGAATGTTTTTTTTCTTTTGCATAATATAACCCCAGCAGACCCCTAGTTGAGAATATATAGCCATTTTAGTGTTTTGAATGTCTTTTTTCTGGTGCTTAACATGACCCCGCAGACGACTAGTTTAGGAGATATAGATATTTTAGTGTTTTGAGTTTTTTTTTTCTGATGCATAAAATGACTCCAGAAGACCCCTAGTTTAGGAGATATAGCCATTTTAGTGTTTTGGATTTTTTTTCTGGTGCATAAAATGACCCCCGCAGATGACTAGCTTAGGAGAGTAGATATTTTAGTGTTTTGAATGTTTTTTTTCTGGTGCATAATATAACCCCCGCAGACCCCTAGTTGAGAATTTATAGCCATTTTAGTGTTTTGAATGTTTTTTTTTCTGGTGCATTATATGACTCCCGGAGACCACCAGTTTAGGAGATATAGATATTTTAGTGTTTTGAATTTTTTTTTCTAATGCATAAAATGACACCCGCAGGCGCCTATTTTAGGGGATATAGCCATTTAAGTGTTTTGAATGTTTTTTTTCTTACCCCCGCAGACGACTAGTTTAGGAAATATAGCCCATTTAGCGTTGTGAATTTTTTTTTTGTGGTGCATAAAATGACCCCAGCAGACCCCTAGTTTAAGAGATATAGCCATTTTATTGTTTTGAGTATTTTTTTTCTGGTGCATAATATGACCTCAGCAGACCCCAAGTTTAGGAGATGTAGCCATTTTAGTGTTTTGAAATTTTTTTTTTTCGGGTGCATAAAATGACACCCGCAGACCCCTAGTTTAGGAGATATAGCCAGATTGAATATTTTTTTCTGGTGCATAATATGAGCCCACAGACGACCAGTTTAGGAGATACAGCCATTTTAGTGTTTTGAATGTTTTTTTTCTGGTGCATAATATGACCCCAGCAGACCCTTAGTTGAGGAGATGTAGCCATTTTAGTGTTTTGAATGTTTTTTTTTCTGGTGCATTATATGACTCCCGGAGACCACCAGTTTAGGAGATATAGATATTTTAGTGTTTTGAATTTTTTTTTCTAATGCATAAAATGGCTCCTGCAGACCACTAGTTGAGGCGATATAGCCATTTTAGTGTTTTGAATGTTTTTTTTCTGGTGCATAATATGACCACGCAGACGCGTAGCTTAGGAGAAATAGCCATTTTAGTGTTTTGGACGTTTTTTTTCTGGTGCATAAAATGACCTCGCAGACCCCATGTTTAGGAGATATAGCCATTTAAGTGTTTTGAATTTTGTTTTTCTGGTGCATTATATGGCCCTTGCAGACGCCTAGTTTAGAAGATATAGCCATTTTAGTGTTTTGAATTTATTTTTCTGGTGCATAAAATGACCCCCGCAGACCACCAGTTGAGAATCTATAGCCATTTAAGTGTTTTGAATATTTATTTCTGGTACATAATATGACCCCCGCAGACGACTAGTTTAGGAGATATAGCCATTTTAGTGTTTTGAATTTTTTTTTCTGGTGCATAAACTGACCCCCGCAGATGCCTAGTTTAGGAGATATAGCCATTTTAGTGTTTTGAATGTTTTTTTCTGGTGCATAATATGACACCAGCAGACCCCTAGTTGAGGAGATATAGCGATTTTAGTGTTTTGATTGTTTTTTTTTCTGGTGCATAAATTGACCCCCGCAGACCACTAGTTTAGGGGATATAGCCATTTAAGTGTTTTGAATATTTTTTTCTGCTGCATAATATGACCCCCGCAGACGACTAGTTTAGAAGATATAGCCATTTTAGTGTTTTGAATTTTTTTTTCTGGTGCATAAAAAAACCCCCACTGACGCCTAGCTTAGGAGATATAGCCATTTTGGTGTTTTGAATTTTTTTTTGTGCTGCATAAAATGACCCCCGCAGACCCCTAGTTTAGGAGCTATAGCCATTTGAGTGTTTTGAATGTGTTTTTCTGGTGCATAATATGACCCCCGCAGACGCCTAGTTTAGGAGATATAGCCATTTTAGTGTTTTGAATGTGTTTTTCTGGTGCATAAAATGACCCCCGCAGACCCCTAGTTTAAGAGATATAGCCATTTTATTGTTTTGAGTGGTTTTTTTCTGGTGCATTATAGCGCCCTTGCAGACGCCTTGTTCAGGAGATGTATCCATTTTAGTGTTTTGAAATTTTTTTTTCGGGTGCATAAAATGACCCCCGCAGACGCCTAGTTTAGGAGATATAGCCATTTTAGTGTTTTGAATGTGTTTTTCTGGTGCATAAAATGACCCCCGCAGACCCCTAGTTTAAGAGATATAGCCATTTTATTGTTTTGAGTGGTTTTTTTCTGGTGCATTATAGCGCCCTTGCAGACCCCTAGTTGAGGAGATGTAGGCATTTTAGTGTTTTGAATGTTTTTCTTTCTGGTGCATTATATGACTCCCGGAGACCACCAGTTTAGGAGATATAGATATTTTAGTGTTTTGAATTTTTTTTTCTAATGCATAAAATGACTGCTGCAGACCACTAGTTGAGGCGATATAGCCATTTTAGTGTTTTGAATGTTTTTTTTCTGGTGCATAATATGACCACGCAGACGCCTAGCTTAGAAATAGAGAAATAGCCATTTTAGTGTATTGGACGTTTTTTTTCTGGTGCATAAAATGACCTCGCAGACCACATGTTTAGGAGATATAGCCATTTTAGTATTTTGAATGTTTTTTTCTGGTGCATAATATGACACCAGCAGACCCCTAGTTGAGGAGGTAAATCCATTTGAGTGTTTTGATTTTTTTTTTCTGGAGCATAATATGACCCCCACAGACCCCTAGTTTATGAGATATAGCCATTTAAGTGTTTTGAATATTTTTTTCTGGTGCATAATATGACCCCCGCAGACGACTAGTTTAGTAGATATAGCCATTTTAGTGTTTTGAATGTTTTTTTCTGGTGCATAAAATGACCCCCGCAGACCACTAGTTTAGGAGATACAGCCATTTTAGTGTTTTGATTTTTTTTTTCTGGAGCATAATATGACCCCCGCAGACCCCTAGCTTATGAGATATAGCCATTTAAGTGTTTTGAATATTTTTTTCTGGTGCATAATATGACCCCCGCAGACGACTAGTTTAGGAGATACAGCCATTTTAGTGTTTTGAATGTTTTTTTCTGGTGCATAATATGACACCAGCAGATCCCTAGTTGAGGAGATATAGCCATTTTAGTGTTTTGAATGTGTTTTTCTGGTGCATAATATGACACCAGCAGACCCCTAGTTGAGGAGATATAGCCATTTTAGTGTTTTGATTGTTTTTTTTCTGGTGCATAAAATGACCCCCGCAGACCACTAGTTTAGGGGCTATAGCCATTTTAGTGTTTTGAATTTTTTTTTCTGGTGCATAATATGACCCCCGCAGACTCCCAGATTAGGAGATATAGCCATTTAAGTGTTTTGAATATTTTTTTCTGGTGCATAATATGACCCCCGCTGACGAATAGTTTAGGAGATATAGCCATTTAAGTGTTTGAATATTTTTTTCTGGTGCATAATATGACCCCCGCTGACGACTAGTTTAGGAGATATAGCCATTTTAGTATTTTGAATGTTTTTTTCTGGTGCATAATATGACACCAGCAGACCCCTAGTTGAGGAGATATAGCCATTTTAGTGTTTTGATTGTTTTTTTTCTGGTGCATAAGATGACCCCCGCAGACCACTAGTTTAGGAGATACAGCCATTTTAGTGTTTTGATTTTTTTTTCTGGTGCACAAAATGACCCCCGCAGACGCCTAGTTTAGGAGATATAGCCATTTTAGTATTTTGAATGTTTTTTTCTGGTGCATAATATGACACCAGCAGACCCCTAGTTGAGGAGGTAAATCCATTTGAGTGTTTTGATTTTTTTTTTCTGGAGCATAATATGACCCCCACAGACCCCTAGTTTATGAGATATAGCCATTTAAGTGTTTTGAATGTTTTTCTTTCTGGTGCATTATATGACTCCCGGAGACCACCAGTTTAGGAGATATAGATATTTTAGTGTTTTGAATTTTTTTTTCTAATGCATAAAATGACTGCTGCAGACCACTAGTTGAGGCGATATAGCCATTTTAGTGTTTTGAATGTTTTTTTTCTGGTGCATAATATGACCACGCAGACGCCTAGCTTAGAAATAGAGAAATAGCCATTTTAGTGTATTGGACGTTTTTTTTCTGGTGCATAAAATGACTTCGCAGACCCCATGTTTAGGAGATATAGCCATTTTAGTGTTTTGAGTTTTTTTTTTCTGATGCATAAAATGACTCCAGAAGACCCCTAGTTTAGGAGATATAGCCATTTTAGTGTTTTGGATTTTTTTTCTGGTGCATAAAATGACCCCCGCAGATGACTAGCTTAGGAGATATAGATATTTTAGTGTTTTGAATGTTTTTTTTCTGGTGCATAATATAACCCCAGCAGACCCCTAGTTGAGAATTTATAGCCATTTTAGTGTTTTGAATGTTTTTTTTTCTGGTGCATTATATGACTCCCGGAGACCACCAGTTTAGGAGATATAGATATTTTAGTGTTGTGAATTTTTTTTTCTAATGCATAAAATGACACCCGCAGGCGCCTATTTTAGGGGATATAGCCATTTAAGTGTTTGGAATGTTTTTTTTCTTACCCCCGCAGACGACTAGTTTAGGAAATATAGCCCATTTAGCGTTGTGAATTTTTTTTTTGTGGTGCATAAAATGACCCCAGCAGACCCCTAGTTTAAGAGATATAGCCATTTTATTGTTTTGAGTATTTTTTTTCTGGTGCATAATATGACCTCAGCAGACCCCTAGTTTAGGAGATGTAGCCATTTTAGTGTTTTGAAATTTTTTTTTTCGGGTGCATAAAATGACACCCGCAGACCCCTAGTTTAGGAGATATAGCCAGATTGAATATTTTTTTCTGGTGCATAATATGAGCCCACAGACGACCAGTTTAGGAGATACAGCCATTTTAGTGTTTTGAATGTTTTTTTTCTGGTGCATAACATGACCCCAGCAGACCCTTAGTTGAGGAGATGTAGCCGTTTTAGTGTTTTGAATGTTTTTTTTTCTGGTGCATTATATGACTCCCGGAGACCACCAGTTTAGGAGATATAGATATTTTAGTGTTTTGAATTTTTTTTTCTAATGCATAAAATGGCTCCTGCAGACCACTAGTTGAGGCGATATAGCCATTTTAGTGTTTTGAATGTTTTTTTTCTGGTGCATAATATGACCACGCAGACGCGTAGCTTAGGAGAAATAGCCATTTTAGTGTTTTGGACGTTTTTTTTCTGGTGCATAAAATGACCTCGCAAACCCCATGTTTAGGAGATATAGCCATTTAAGTGTTTTGAATTTTGTTTTTCTGGTGCATTATATGGCCCTTGCAGACGCCTAGTTTAGAAGATATAGCCATTTTAGTGTTTTGAATTTATTTTTCTGGTGCATAAAATGACCCCCGCAGACCACCAGTTGAGAATCTATAGCCATTTAAGTGTTTTGAATATTTATTTCTGGTGCATAATATGACCCCCGCAGACGACTAGTTTAGGAGATATAGCCATTTTAGTGTTTTGAATTTTTTTTTCTGGTGCACAAAATGACCCCCGCAGATGCCTAGTTTAGGAGATATAGCCATTTTAGTGTTTTGAATGTTTTTTTCTGCTGCATAATATGACCCCCGCAGACGACTAGTTTAGAAGATATAGCCATTTTAGTGTTTTGAATTTTTTTTTCTGGTGCATAAAAAAACCCCCACTGACGCCTAGCTTAGGAGATATAGCCATTTTGGTGTTTTGAATTTTTTTTTGTGCTGCATAAAATGACCCCCGCAGACCCCTAGTTTAGGAGATATAGCCATTTGAGTGTTTTGAATGTGTTTTTCTGGTGCATAAAATGACCCCCGCAGACCACTAGTTTAGGGGATATAGCCATTTAAGTGTTTTGAATATTTTTTTCTGCTGCATAATATGACCCCCGCAGAGGACTAGTTTAGAAGATATAGCCATTTTAGTGTTTTGAATTTTTTTTTCTGGTGCATAAAAAAACCCCCACTGACGCCTAGCTTAGGAGATATAGCCATTTTGGTGTTTTGAAGTTTTTTTTGTGCTGCATAAAATGACCCCCGCAGACCCCTAGTTTAGGAGATATAGCCATTTGAGTGTTTTGAATGTGTTTTTCTGGTGCATAATATGACCCCCGCAGACGCCTAGTTTAGGAGATATAGCCATTTTAGTGTTTTGAATGTGTTTTTCTGGTGCATAAAATGACCCCCGCAGACCCCTAGTTTAAGAGATATAGCCATTTTATTGTTTTGAGTGGTTTTTTTCTGGTGCATTATAGCGCCCTTGCAGACGCCTAGTTCAGGAGATGTATCCATTTTAGTGTTTTGAAATTTTTTTTTCGGGTGCATAAAATGACCCCCGCAGACGCCTAGTTTAGGAGATATAGCCATTTTAGTGTTTTGAATGTGTTTTTCTGGTGCATAAAATGACCCCCGCAGACCCCTAGTTTAAGAGATATAGCCATTTTATTGTTTTGAGTGGTTTTTTTCTGGTGCATTATAGCGCCCTTGCAGACCCCTAGTTGAGGAGATGTAGCCATTTTAGTGTTTTGAATGTTTTTCTTTCTGGTGCATTATATGACTCCCGGAGACCACCAGTTTAGGAGATATAGATATTTTAGTGTTTTGAATTTTTTTTTCTAATGCATAAAATGACTGCTGCAGACCACTAGTTGAGGCGATATAGCCATTTTAGTGTTTTGAATGTTTTTTTTCTGGTGCATAATATGACCACGCAGACGCCTAGCTTAGAAATAGAGAAATAGCCATTTTAGTGTATTGGACGTTTTTTTTCTGGTGCATAAAATGACCTCGCAGACCCCATGTTTAGGAGATATAGCCATTTTAGTGTTTTGAATTTTTTTTTTCTGGTGCATAAAGTGACCCCCGCAGACCAATAATTTAGGAGATACATCCATTTTAGTGTTTTGATTTTTTTCTTTCTGATTTTGAAATTTTTTTTTTCGGGTGCATAAAATGACCCCCGCAGACCGCTAGTTTAGGGGCTATAGCCATTTTAGTGTTTTGAATTTTTTTTTCTGGTGCATAATATGACCCCCGCAGACTCCCAGATTAGGAGATATAGCCATTTAAGTGTTTTGAATATTTTTTTCTGGTGCATAATATGACCCCCGCTGACGAATAGTTTAGGAGATATAGCCATTTAAGTGTTTGAATATTTTTTTCTGGTGCATAATATGACCCCCGCTGACGACTAGTTTAGGAGATATAGCCATTTTAGTATTTTGAATGTTTTTTTCTGGTGCATATTATGACACCAGCAGACCCCTAGTTGAGGAGATATAGCCATTTTAGTGTTTTGATTGTTTTTTTTGTGGTGCATAAAATGACCCCAGCAGACCCCTAGTTTAAGAGATATAGCCATTTTATTGTTTTGAGTATTTTTTTTCTGGTGCATAATATGACCTCAGCAGACCCCTAGTTTAGGAGATGTAGCCATTTTAGTGTTTTGAAATTTTTTTTTTCGGGTGCATAAAATGACACCCGCAGACCCCTAGTTTAGGAGATATAGCCAGATTGAATATTTTTTTCTGGTGCATAATATGAGCCCACAGACGACCAGTTTAGGAGATACAGCCATTTTAGTGTTTTGAATGTTTTTTTTCTGGTGCATAACATGACCCCAGCAGACCCTTAGTTGAGGAGATGTAGCCGTTTTAGTGTTTTGAATGTTTTTTTTTCTGGTGCATTATATGACTCCCGGAGACCACCAGTTTAGGAGATATAGATATTTTAGTGTTTTGAATTTTTTTTTCTAATGCATAAAATGGCTCCTGCAGACCACTAGTTGAGGCGATATAGCCATTTTAGTGTTTTGAATGTTTTTTTTCTGGTGCATAATATGACCACGCAGACGCGTAGCTTAGGAGAAATAGCCATTTTAGTGTTTTGGACGTTTTTTTTCTGGTGCATAAAATGACCTCGCAAACCCCATGTTTAGGAGATATAGCCATTTAAGTGTTTTGAATTTTGTTTTTCTGGTGCATTATATGGCCCTTGCAGACGCCTAGTTTAGAAGATATAGCCATTTTAGTGTTTTGAATTTATTTTTCTGGTGCATAAAATGACCCCCGCAGACCACCAGTTGAGAATCTATAGCCATTTAAGTGTTTTGAATATTTATTTCTGGTGCATAATATGACCCCCGCAGACGACTAGTTTAGGAGATATAGCCATTTTAGTGTTTTGAATTTTTTTTTCTGGTGCACAAAATGACCCCCGCAGATGCCTAGTTTAGGAGATATAGCCATTTTAGTGTTTTGAATGTTTTTTTCTGCTGCATAATATGACCCCCGCAGACGACTAGTTTAGAAGATATAGCCATTTTAGTGTTTTGAATTTTTTTTTCTGGTGCATAAAAAAACCCCCACTGACGCCTAGCTTAGGAGATATAGCCATTTTGGTGTTTTGAATTTTTTTTTGTGCTGCATAAAATGACCCCCGCAGACCCCTAGTTTAGGAGATATAGCCATTTGAGTGTTTTGAATGTGTTTTTCTGGTGCATAAAATGACCCCCGCAGACCACTAGTTTAGGGGATATAGCCATTTAAGTGTTTTGAATATTTTTTTCTGCTGCATAATATGACCCCCGCAGAGGACTAGTTTAGAAGATATAGCCATTTTAGTGTTTTGAATTTTTTTTTCTGGTGCATAAAAAAACCCCCACTGACGCCTAGCTTAGGAGATATAGCCATTTTGGTGTTTTGAAGTTTTTTTTGTGCTGCATAAAATGACCCCCGCAGACCCCTAGTTTAGGAGATATAGCCATTTGAGTGTTTTGAATGTGTTTTTCTGGTGCATAATATGACCCCCGCAGACGCCTAGTTTAGGAGATATAGCCATTTTAGTGTTTTGAATGTGTTTTTCTGGTGCATAAAATGACCCCCGCAGACCCCTAGTTTAAGAGATATAGCCATTTTATTGTTTTGAGTGGTTTTTTTCTGGTGCATTATAGCGCCCTTGCAGACGCCTAGTTCAGGAGATGTATCCATTTTAGTGTTTTGAAATTTTTTTTTCGGGTGCATAAAATGACCCCCGCAGACGCCTAGTTTAGGAGATATAGCCATTTTAGTGTTTTGAATGTGTTTTTCTGGTGCATAAAATGACCCCCGCAGACCCCTAGTTTAAGAGATATAGCCATTTTATTGTTTTGAGTGGTTTTTTTCTGGTGCATTATAGCGCCCTTGCAGACCCCTAGTTGAGGAGATGTAGCCATTTTAGTGTTTTGAATGTTTTTCTTTCTGGTGCATTATATGACTCCCGGAGACCACCAGTTTAGGAGATATAGATATTTTAGTGTTTTGAATTTTTTTTTCTAATGCATAAAATGACTGCTGCAGACCACTAGTTGAGGCGATATAGCCATTTTAGTGTTTTGAATGTTTTTTTTCTGGTGCATAATATGACCACGCAGACGCCTAGCTTAGAAATAGAGAAATAGCCATTTTAGTGTATTGGACGTTTTTTTTCTGGTGCATAAAATGACCTCGCAGACCCCATGTTTAGGAGATATAGCCATTTTAGTGTTTTGAATTTTTTTTTTCTGGTGCATAAAGTGACCCCCGCAGACCAATAATTTAGGAGATACATCCATTTTAGTGTTTTGATTTTTTTCTTTCTGATTTTGAAATTTTTTTTTTCGGGTGCATAAAATGACCCCCGCAGACCGCTAGTTTAGGGGCTATAGCCATTTTAGTGTTTTGAATTTTTTTTTCTGGTGCATAATATGACCCCCGCAGACTCCCAGATTAGGAGATATAGCCATTTAAGTGTTTTGAATATTTTTTTCTGGTGCATAATATGACCCCCGCTGACGAATAGTTTAGGAGATATAGCCATTTAAGTGTTTGAATATTTTTTTCTGGTGCATAATATGACCCCCGCTGACGACTAGTTTAGGAGATATAGCCATTTTAGTATTTTGAATGTTTTTTTCTGGTGCATATTATGACACCAGCAGACCCCTAGTTGAGGAGATATAGCCATTTTAGTGTTTTGATTGTTTTTTTTCTGGTGCATAAGATGACCCCCGCAGACCACTAGTTTAGGAGATACAGCCATTTTAGTGTTTTGATTTTTTTTTCTGGTGCACAAAATGACCCCCGCAGACGCCTAGTTTAGGAGATATAGCCATTTTAGTATTTTGAATGTTTTTTTCTGGTGCATAATATGACACCAGCAGACCCCTAGTTGAGGAGGTAAATCCATTTGAGTGTTTTGATTTTTTTTTTCTGGAGCATAATATGACCCCCACAGACCCCTAGTTTATGAGATATAGCCATTTAAGTGTTTTGAATATTTTTTTCTGGTGCATAATATGACCCCCGCAGACGACTGGTTTAGTAGATATAGCCATTTTAGTGTTTTGAATGTTTTTTTTCTGGTGCATAAAATGACCCCCGCAGACCACTAGTTTAGGAGATACAGCCATTTTAGTGTTTTGATTTTTTTTTTCTGGAGCATAATATGACCCCCGCAGACCCCTAGCTTATGAGATATAGCCATTTAAGTGTTTTGAATATTTTTTTCTGGTGCATAATATGACCCCCGCAGACGACTAGTTTAGGAGATACAGCCATTTTAGTGTTTTGAATGTTTTTTTCTGGTGCATAATATGACACCAGCAGATCCCTAGTTGAGGAGATATAGCCATTTTAGTGTTTTGAATGTGTTTTTCTGGTGCATAATATGACACCAGCAGACCCCTAGTTGAGGAGATATAGCCATTTTAGTGTTTTGATTTTTTTTTTCTGGTGCATAAAATGACCCCCGCAGACCACTAGTTTAGGAGATACAGCCATTTTAGTGTTTTGATTTTTTTTTTCTGGTGCATGAAATGACCCCCGTAGACTCCTAGTTTAGGAGATACAGCCATTTTAGTGTTTTGATTTTTTTTCTGGTGCATAAACTGACCCCCGCAGACCCCTAGTTTATGAGATATAACCATTTAAGTTTTTTGAATATTTTTTTCTGGTGCATAATATGACCCCCGCAGACGACTAGTTTAGTAGATATAGCCATTTTAGTGTTTTGAATGTTTTTTTTCTGGTGCATAAAATGACCCCCGCAGACCACTAGTTTAGGAGATACAGCCATTTTAGTGTTTTGATTTTTTTTTTCTGGAGCATAATATGACCCCCGCAGACCCCTAGTTTATGAGATATAGCCATTTAAGTGTTTTGAATATTTTTTTCTGGTGCATAATATGACCCCCGCAGACGACTAGTTTAGGAGATACCCCAATTTTAGTGTTTTGAATGTTTTTCTTCTGGTGCATAAAATGACCCCCGCAGACGTCTAGTTTAGGAGATATAGACATTTTAGTGTTTTGAATTTTTTTTTTCTGGTGCAGAATATGACCCCCGCAGACTCCTAGGTTAGGAGATATAGCCATTTAAGTGTTTTGAATATTTTTTTCTGGTGCATAATATGACCCCCACAGACGACTAGTTTAGGAGATACCCCAATTTTAGTGTTTTGAATGTTTTTCTTCTGGTGCATAAAATGACCCCCGCAGACGTCTAGTTTAGGAGATATAGACATTTTAGTGTTTTGAATTTTTTTTTTCTGGTGCAGAATATGACCCCCGCAGACTCCTAGGTTAGGAGATATAGCCATTTAAGTGTTTTGAATATTTTTTTCTGGTGCATAATATGACCCCCGCAGACGACTAGTTTAGGAGATACAGCCATTTTAGTGTTTTGAATGTTTTTTTTCTGGAGCATAAAATGACCCCAGCAGACCCCTAGTTGAGGAGATATAGCCATTTTAGTGTTTTGAATGTGTTTTTCTGGTGCATAATATGACACCAGCAGACCCCTAGTTGAGGAGATATAGCCATTTTAGTGCTTTGATTGTTTTTTTTCTGGTGCATAAAATGACCCCCGCAGACCACTAGTTTAGGAGATACAGCCATTTTAGTGTTTTGATTTTTTTTTTCTGGTACATAAAATGACCCCCGTAGACTCCTAGTTTAGGAGATACAGCCATTTTAGTGTTTTGATTTTTTTTCTGGTGCATAAAATGACCCCCGCAGACCCTTAGTTTATGAGATATAGCCATTTAAGTTTTTTGAATATTTTTTTCTGGTGCATAATATGACCCCCGCAGACGACTAGTTTAGTAGATATAGCCATTTTAGTGTTTTGAATGTTTTTTTTCTGGTGCATAAAATGACCCCCGCAGACCACTAGTTTAGGAGATACAGCCATTTTAGTGTTTTGATTTTTTTTTTCTGGTACATAAAATGACCCCCGCAGACCCCTAGTTTAGGAGATACAGCCATTTTAGAGTTTTGAATTTTTTTTCTGGTGGATAATATGACCCCCGCAGACGACTAGTTTAGGAGATGTAGATATTCTAGTGTTTTGAATTTTTTTTTCTAAGCATAAAATGACCCACGCAAACCTCTAATTTAGGAGATATAGCCATTTTAATGTTTTGATTGTCTTTTTTTCTGGTGCATAAAAGGACTGCCGCAGACCACTAGTTTAGGAGATATAGCCTTTTAGTGTTTTGATTTTTTTTCTGGAGCATAATATGACCCCCGCAGACCCCTAGGTTATGAGATATAGCCATTTAAGTGTTTTGAATATTTTTTTCTGGTGCATAAAATGACCCCCGCAGACGTCTAGTTTAGGAGATATAGACATTTTAGTGTTTTGAATTTTTTTTTCTGGTGCAGAATATGACCCCCGCAGACTCCTAGGTTGGGAGATATAGCCATTTAAGTGTTTTAAATATTTTTTTCTGGTGCATAATATGACCCCCGCAGACGACTAGTTTAGGAGATACCCCAATTTTAGTGTTTTGAATGTTTTTCTTCTGGTGCATAAAATGACCCCCGCGGACGCCTAGTTTAGGAGATATAGCCATTTTAGTGTTTTGAATGTGTTTTTCTGGTGCATAATATGACACCAGCAGACCCCTAGTTGAGGAGATATAGCCATTTTAGTGTTTTGATTGTTTTTTTTTCTGGTGCATAAAATGACCCAAGCAGACCACTAGTTTAGGAGATACAGCCATTTTAGTGTTTTGATTTTTTTTTTCTGGTGCATAAAATGACCCCCGCAGACGTCTAGTTTAGGAGATATAGACATTTTAGTGTTTTGAATTTTTTTTTCTGGTGCAGAATATGACCCCCGCAGACTCCTAGGTTGGGAGATATAGCCATTTAAGTGTTTTAAATATTTTTTTCTGGTGCATAATATGACACCAGCCGACCCCTAGTTGAGGAGATATAGCCATTTTAGTGTTTTGATGGTTTTTTTCTGGTGCATAAAATGACCCCCGCAGACCACTAGTTTAGGAGATACAGCCATTTTAGTGTTTTGATTTTTTTTTTCTGGTGCATAAAATGACCCCCGTAGACTCCTAGTTTAGGAGATACAGCCAATTTAGTGTATTGATTTTTTTTCTGGTGCATAAAATGACCCCCGCAGATGACTAGTTTAGGAGATATAGCCATTTTAGTGTTTTGAATGTTTTTTTTCTGGTGCATAATATGACACCAGCAGACCCCTAGTTGAGGAGATATAGCCATTTTAGTGTTTTGATGGTTTTTTCTGGTGCATAAAATGACCCCCGCAGACCACTAGTTTAGGAGATACAGCCATTTTAGTGTTTTGATTTTTTTTTTCTGGTGCATACCCGTAGACTCCTAGTTTAGGAGATACAGCCATTTTAGTGTATTGATTTTTTTTCTGGTGCATAAAATGACCCCCGCAGACCCCTAGTTTATGAGATATAGCCATTTAAGTTTTTGGAATATTTTTTCCTGCTGCATTAAATGACCCCCGCAGACGCCTAGATTAGGATATATAGATATTCTAGTGTTTTGAATTTTTTTTTTCTAAGCATAAAATGACCCCCGCAGACCCCTAGTTTAGGAGTATAGCCATTTTAGTGTTTTGAATATTTTTTTCTGGTGCATAATACGACCCCCGCAGACGACTAGTTTAGCAGATATAGATATTTTAGTGTTTTGATTTTTTTTTCTGGTGTACAATATGACTCCCGCAGACGCCTAGTTTATGAGATATAGCCATTTAAGTGTTTTGAATATTTTTTTCTGGTGCATAAAATGACCTCGCAGACCGCTTGTTTAGGAGATATAGCCATTTTAGTGTTTTGGATGTTTTTTTTCGGTGCTTAATATGACCCCCGCAGACGACTAGTTTAGGAGATACCCCAATTTTAGTGTTTTGAATGTTTTTCTTCTGGTGCATAAAATGACCCCCGCAGACGTCTAGTTTAGGAGATATAGACATTTTAGTGTTTTGAATTTTTTTTTCCTGGTGCAGAATATGACCCCCGCAGACTCCTAGGTTGGGAGATATAGCCATTTAAGTGTTTTAAATATTTTTTTCTGGTACATAATATGACCCCCGCAGACGACTAGTTTAGGAGATATAGCCATTTTAGTGTTTTGAATGTTTTTTTCTGGTGCATGACATATGACACCAGCAGACCCCTAGTTGAGGAGATATAGCCATTTTAGTGTTTTGATGGTTTTTTTCTGGTGCATAAAATGACCCCCGCAGACCACTAGTTTAGGAGATACAGCCATTTTAGTGTTTTGATTTTTTTTTTCTGGTGCATAAAATGACCCCCGTAGACTCCTAGTTTAGGAGATACAGCATTTTAGTGTTTTGATGTTTTTTCTGGTGCATAAAATGACCCACGCAAACCCCTAGTTCAGGAGATACATCCATTTTAGGGTTTTGATTTTTTTTTTCTGGAGCATAATATGACCCCCGCAGACCACTAGTTTAGGAGATATAGCCATTTTAGTGTTTTGAATGTTTTTTTCTGGTGCATAATATGACACCAGCAGACCCCTAGTTGAGGAGATATAGCCATTTTAGTGTTTTGATGGTTTTTTTCTGGTGCATAAAATGACCCCCGCAGACCCCTAGTTTATGAGATATAGCCATTTAAGTGTTTTGAATATTTTTTTCTGGTGCATAAAATGACCTCGCAGACCCCTTGTTTAGGAGATATAGCCATTTTAGTGTTTTGGATGTTTTTTTTCGGTGCTTAATATGACCATCGCAGACGACTAGTCTAGGAGATATAGCCGTTTTAGTGTTTTGTATTATTTTTTTTCTGGTGCATAAAATGACCCACGCAGACCCCTAGTTCAGGAGATTCATCCATTTTAGTGTTTTGATTTTTTTTTTCTGGAGCATAATATGACCCCCGCAGACCCCTAGTTTATGAGATATAGCCATTTAAGTGTTTTGAATATTTTTTTCTGGTGCATAATATGACCCCCGCAGACGACTAGTTTAGGAGATACCCCAATTTTAGTGTTTTGAATGTTTTTCTTCTGGTGCATAAAATGACCCCCGCAGACGTCTAGTTTATGAGATGTAGACATTTTAGTGTTTTGAATTTTTTTTTCTGGTGCAGAATATGACCCCCGCAGACTCCTAGGTTGGGAGATATAGCCATTTAAGTGTTTTAAATATTTTTTTCTGGTGCATAATATGACACCCGCAGACGACAAGTTTAGGAGATATAGCCATTTTAGTGTTTTGAATGTTTTTTTCTGGTGCATAATATGACACCAGCAGACCCCTAGTTGAGGAGATATAGCCATTTTAGTGTTTTGATGGTTTTTTTCTGGTGCATAAAATGATCCCCGCAGACCACTAGTTTAGGAGATATAGCCATTTTAGTGTTTTGAATGTTTTTTTTCTGGTGCATTATATGGCCCTTGCAGACGCCTAGTTTAGAAGATATAGCCATTTTAGTGTTTTGATTTTTTTTTCTGGTGCACAAAATGACCCCCGCAGACGCCTAGTTTAGGAGATACATCCATTTTAGTGTTTTGATTTTTTTCTTTCTGATTTTGAAATTTTTTTTTTCGGGTGCATAAAATGACCCCCGCAGACCGCTAGTTTAGGGGATATAGCCATTTTAGTGTTTTGAATTTTTTTTTCCTGCTGCATTAAATGACCCCCGCAGATGCCTAGTTTAGGAGATACATCCATTTTAGTGTTTTGATTTTTTTCTTTCTGATTTTGAAATTTTTTTTTTCGGGTGCATAAAATGACCCCCGCAGACCGCTAGTTTAGGAGATATAGCCATTTTAGTGTTTTGAATGTTTTTTTTCTGGTGCATTATATGGCCCTTGCAGACGCCTAGTTTAGAAGATATAGCCATTTTAGTGTTTTGATGGTTTTTTTCTGGTGCATAAAATGATCCCCGCAGACCACTAGTTTAGGAGATATAGCCATTTTAGTGTTTTGAATGTTTTTTTTCTGGTGCATTATATGGCCCTTGCAGACGCCTAGTTTAGAAGATATAGCCATTTTAGTGTTTTGATTTTTTTTTCTGGTGCACAAAATGACCCCCGCAGACGCCTAGTTTAGGAGATACATCCATTTTAGTGTTTTGATTTTTTTCTTTCTGATTTTGAAATTTTTTTTTTCGGGTGCATAAAATGACCCCCGCAGACCGCTAGTTTAGGAGATATAGCCATTTAAGTGTTTTGAATATTTTTTTCTGGTGCATAATATGACCCTCGCTGACGACTAGTTTAGGAGATATAGCCATTTTAGTGTTTTGAATTTTTTTTTCTGGTGCATAAAATGACCCCCGCAGACGCCTAGTTTAGGAGATATAGCCATTTTGGTGTTTTGAATTTTTTTTTCCTGCTGCATTAAATGACCCCCGCAGATGCCTAGTTTAGGAGATATAGCCATTTTAGTATTTTGAATGTTTTTTTCTGGTGCATAATATGACACCAGCAGACCCCTAGTTGAGGAGATATAGCCATTTTAGTGTTTTGATTGTTTTTTTTCTGGTGCATAAAATAACCCCCGCAGACGCCTAGTTTAGGAGATATAGCCATTTTAGTATTTTGAATGTTTTTTTCTGGTGCATAATATGACACCAGCAGACCCCTAGTTGAGGAGATAAATCCATTTTAGTGTTTTGATTTTTTTTTTCTGGAGCATAATATGACCCCCGCAGACCCTTAGTTTATGAGATATAGCCATTTAAGTGTTTTGAATATTTTTTTCTGGTGCATAAAATGACCTCGCAGACCCCTTGTTTAGGAGATATAGCCATTTTAGTGTTTTGGATGTTTTTTTTCGGTGCTTAATATGACCATCGCAGACGACTAGTCTAGGAGATATAGCCGTTTTAGTTTTTTGTATTATTTTTTTTCTGGTGCATAAAATGACCCACGCAGACCCCTAGTTCAGGAGATACATCCATTTTAGTGTTTTGATTTTTTTTTCTGGTGCATAAAATGACCCCCGCAGACGTCTAGTTTAGTAGATATAGACATTTTAGTGTTTTGAATTTTTTTTCTGGTGCAGAATATGACCCCCGCAGACTCCTAGGTTGGGAGATATAGCCATTTAAGTGTTTTAAATATTTTTTTCTGGTGCATAATATGACCCCCGCAGACGACTAGTTTAGGAGATATAGCCATTTTAGTGTTTTGAATGTTTTTTTCTGGTGCATAATATGACACCAGCAGACCCCTAGTTGAGGAGATATAGCCATTTTAGTGTTTTGATGGTTTTTTTCTGGTGCATAAAATGACCCCCGCAGACCACTAGCTTATGAGATATAGCCATTTAAGTGTTTTGAATATTTTTTTCTGGTGCATAATATGACCCCCGCAGACGACTAGTTTAGGAGATATAGCCATTTAAGTGTTTTGAATTTTTTTTTCTGGTGCATAAAATGACCCCCGCAGACGCCTAGTTTAGGAGATATAGCCATTTTGGTGTTTTGAATTTTTTTTTCCTGCTGCATTAAATGACCCCCGCAGATGCCTAGTTTAGGAGATATAGCCATTTTAGTGTTTTGGATGTTTTTTTTCGGTGCTTAATATGACCATCGCAGACGACTAGTCTAGGAGATATAGCCGTTTTAGTGTTTTGTATTATTTTTTTTCTGGTGCATAAAATGACCCACGCAGACCCCTAGTTCAGGAGATACATCCATTTTAGTGTTTTGATTTTTTTTTTCTGGAGCATAATATGACCCCCGCAGACCCCTAGTTTATGAGATATAGCCATTTAAGTGTTTTGAATATTTTTTTCTGGTGCATAATATGACCCCCGCAGACGACTAGTTTAGGAGATATAGCCATTTTAGTGTTTTGAATGTTTTTTTCTGGTGCATAATATGACACCAGCAGACCCCTGGTTGAGAAGATTTAGCCATTTTAGTGTTTTGATGGTTTTTTTCTGGTGCACAAAATGACCCCCGCAGACCCCTAGTTTATGAGATATAGCCATTTAAGTGTTTTGAATATTTTTTTCTGGTGCATAAAATGATCCCCGCAGACCACTAGTTTAGGAGATATAGCCATTTTAGTGTTTTGAATGTTTTTTTTCTGGTGCATTATATGGCCCTTGCAGACGCCTAGTTTAGAAGATATAGCCATTTTAGTGTTTTGATTTTTTTTTCTGGTGCACAAAATGACCCCCGCAGACGCCTAGTTTAGGAGATACATCCATTTTAGTGTTTTGATTTTTTTCTTTCTGATTTTGAAATTTTTTTTTTCGGGTGCATAAAATGACCCCCGCAGACCGCTAGTTTAGGGGATATAGCCATTTTAGTGTTTTGAATGTTTTTTTCTGGTGCATAATATGACACCAGCAGACCCCTAGTTGAGGAGATATAGCCATTTTAGTGTTTTGATGGTTTTTTTCTGGTGCATAAAATGACCCCCGCAGACCACTAGCTTATGAGATATAGCCATTTAAGTGTTTTGAATTTTTTTTTCTGGTGCATAATATGACCCCCGCAGACGACTAGTTTAGTAGATATAGACATTTTAGTGTTTTGAATTTTTTTTCTGGTGCAGAATATGACCCCCGCAGACTCCTAGGTTGGGAGATATAGCCATTTAAGTGTTTTAAATATTTTTTTCTGGTGCATAATATGACCCCCGCAGACGACTAGTTTAGGAGATATAGCCATTTTAGTGTTTTGAATGTTTTTTTCTGGTGCATAAAATGACCCCCGCAGACCACTAGCTTATGAGATATAGCCATTTAAGTGTTTTGAATATTTTTTTCTGGTGCATAATATGACCCCCGCAGACGACTAGTTTAGGAGATATAGCCATTTAAGTGTTTTGAATTTTTTTTTCTGGTGCATAAAATGACCCCCGCAGACGACTAGTTTAGGAGATATAGCCATTTTAGAGTTTTGAATTTTTTTTTTCTGGTGCATAAAGTGACCCCCGCAGACCCCTTGTTTAGGAGATATAGCCATTTTATTGTTTTGGATGTTTTTTTTCGGTGCTTAATATGACCATCGCAGACGACTAGTCTAGAAGATATAGCCGTTTTAGTGTTTTGTATTATTTTTTTTCTGGTGCATAAAATGACCCACGCAGACCCCTAGTTCAGGAGATACATCCATTTTAGTGTTTTGATTTTTTTTTTCTGGAGCATAATATGACCCCCGCAGACCCCTAGTTTATGAGATATAGCCATTTAAGTGTTTTGAATATTTTTTTCTGGTGCATAATATGACCCCCGCAGACGACTAGTTTAGGAGATATAGCCATTTTAGTGTTTTGAATGTTTTTTTCTGGTGCATAATATGACACCAGCAGACCCCTGGTTGAGAAGATTTAGCCATTTTAGTGTTTTGATGGTTTTTTTCTGGTGCACAAAATGACCCCCGCAGACCCCTAGTTTATGAGATATAGCCATTTAAGTGTTTTGAATATTTTTTTCTTGCGCTTAAAATGACCTCGCAGACCCCTTGTTTAGGAGATATAGCCATTTTAGTGTTTTGGATGTTTTTTTTCGGTGCTTAATATGACCATCGCAGACGACTAGTGTAGGAGATATAGCCGTTTTAGTGTTTTGTATTGTTTTTTCTGGTGCATAAAATGACCCACGCAGACCCCTAGTTCAGGAGATACATCCATTTTAGTGTTTTGATTTTTTTTTTCTGGAGCATAATATGACCCCCGCAGACCCCTAGTTTATGAAATATAGCCATTTACGTGTTTTGAATATTTTTTTCTGGTGCATAATATGACCCCCGCAGACGACTAGTTTAGGAGATACACCAATTTTAGTGTTTTGAATGTTTTTCTTCTGGTGCATAAAATGACCCCCGCAGACGTCTAGTTTAGGAGATATAGACATTTTAGTGTTTTGGATTTTTTTTTCTGGTGCAGAATATGACCCCCGCAGACTCCTAGGTTGGGAGATATAGCCATTTAAGTGTTTTAAATATTTTTTTCTGGTGCATAATATGACCCCCGCAGACGACAAGTTTAGGAGATATAGCCATTTTAGTGTTTTGAATGTTTTTTTCTGGTGCATAATATGACACCAGCAGACCCCTAGTTGAGGAGATATAGCCATTTTAGTGTTTTGATGGTTTTTTTCTGGTGCATAAAATGACCCCCGCAGACCACTAGTTTAGGAGATATAGCCATTTTAGTGTTTTGAATGTTTTTTTTCTGGTGCATTATATGGCCCTTGCAGACGCCTAGTTTAGAAGATATAGCCATTTTAGTGTTTTGATTTTTTTTTTCTGGTGCACAAAATGACCCCCGCAGACGCCTAGTTCAGGAGATACATCCATTTTAGTGTTTTGATTTTTTTCTTTCTGATTTTGAAATTTTTTTTTTCGGGTGCTTAAAATGACCCCCACAGACCGCTAGTTTAGGGGATATAGCCATTTTAGTGTTTTGCATTTTTTTTTCTGGTGCATAAATGACCCTCGCTGACGACTAGTTTAGGAGATATAGCCATTTAAGTGTTTTGAATTTTTTTTTCTGGTGCATAAAATGACCCCCGCAGACGCCTAGTTTAGGAGATATAGCCATTTTGGTGTTTTGAATTTTTTTTTCCTGCTGCATTAAATGACCCCCGCAGATGCCTAGTTTAGGAGATATAGCCATTTTAGTGTTTTGGATGTTTTTTTTCGGTGCTTAATATGACCATCGCAGACGACTAGTCTAGGAGATATAGCCGTTTTAGTGTTTTGTATTATTTTTTTTCTGGTGCATAAAATGACCCACGCAGACCCCTAGTTCAGGAGATACATCCATTTTAGTGTTTTGATTTTTTTTTTTCTGGAGCATAATATGACCCCCGCAGACACCTAGTTTATGAAATATAGCCATTTACGTGTTTTGAATATTTTTTTCTGGTGCATAATATGACCCCCGCAGACGACTAGTTTAGGAGATACCCCAATTTTAGTGTTTTGAATGTTTTTCTTCTGGTGCATAAAATGACCCCCGCAGACGTCTAGTTTTGGAGATATAGACATTTTAGTGTTTTGAATTTTTTTTTCTGGTGCAGAATATGACCCCCGCAGACTCCTAGGTTGGGAGATACAGCCATTTAAGTGTTTTAAATGTTTTTTTCTGGTGCATAATATGACCCCCGCAGACGACAAGTTTAGGAGATATAGCCATTTTAGTGTTTTGAATGTTTTTTTCTGGTGCATAATATGACACCAGCAGACCCCTAGTTGAGGAGATATAGCCATTTTAGTGTTTTGATGGTTTTTTTTTGGAGCATAATATGACCCCCGCAGACCCCTAGTTTATGAGATATAGCCAATTTAGTGTTCTGAATGTTTTTTTTCTGGTGCATTATATGGCCCTTGCAGACGCCTAGTTTAGAAGATATAGCCATTTTAGTGTTTTGATTTTTTTTTTCTGGTGCACAAAATGACCCCCGCAGACGCATAGTTCAGGAGATACATCCATTTTAGTGTTTTGATTTTTTTCTTTCTGATTTTGAAATTTTTTTTTTCGGGTGCATAAAATGACCCCCACAGACCGCTAGTTTAGGGGATATAGCCATTTTAGTGTTTTGCATTTTTTTTTCTGGTGCATAATATGACCCTCGCTGACGACTAGTTTTGGAGATATAGCCATTTAAGTGTTTTGAATTTTTTTCTCTGGTGCATAAAATGACCCCCGCAGACGCCTAGTTTAGGAGATATAGCCATTTTGGTGTTTTGAATTTTTTTTTCCTGCTGCATTAAATGACCCCCGCAGATGCCTAGTTTAGGAGATATAGCCATTTTAGTATTTTGAATGTTTTTTTCTGGTGCATAAAATGACCCCCGCAGACGCCTAGTTTAGGAGATATAGCCATTTTAGTATTTTGAATGTTTTTTTCTGGTGCATAATATGACACCAGCAGACCCCTAGTTGAGGAGATAAATCCATTTTAGTGTTTTGATTTTTTTTTTCTGGATCATAATATGACCCCCCCAGACCCCTAGTTTATGAGATATAGCCATTTAAGTGTTTTGAATATTTTTTTCTGGTGCATAATATGACCCCCGCAGACGACTAGTTTAGGAGATACCCCAATTTTAGTGTTTTGAATGTTTTTCTTCTGGTGCATAAAATGACCCCCGCAGACGTCTAGTTTAGGAGATATAGCCATTTTAGTGTTTTGAATTTTTTTTTTCTGGTGCATAAAGTGACCCCCGCAGACGTCTAGTTTAGGAGATACAGCCATTTTAGTGTTTTGATTTTTTTTTCTGGTGCATAAAATGACCCCCGCAGACGCCTAGTTTAGGAGATATAGCCATTTTAGTGTTTTGAATTTTTTTTTCTGGTGCATAAAATGACCCCCGCAGACGCCTAGTTTAGGAGATAAATCCATTTTAGTGTTTTGATTTTTTTTTTCTGGTGCACAAAGTGACCCCCGCAGACCAATAATTTAGGAGATATAGCCATTTTAGTGTTTTGAATTTTTTTTTCCTGCTGCATTAAATGACCCCCGCAGACTCCCAGATTAGGAGATATAGCCATTTAAGTGTTTTGAATATTTTTTTCTGGTGCATAATATGACACCAGCAGACCCCTAGTTGAGGAGATATAGCCAATTTAGTGTTTTGATTGTTTTTTTTCTGGTGCATAAAATGACACCCGCAGACGACAAGTTTAGGAGATATAGCCATTTTAGTGTTTTGATTTTTTTTTCTGTTGCATAAAATGACCATCGCGGACGCCTAGTTTAGGTGATATAGCCATTTTAGTGTTTTGAATGTGTTTTTCTGGTGCATAATATGACACCAGCAGACCCCTAGTTGAGGAGATATAGCCATTTTAGTGTTTTGATTGTTTTTTTTTTCTGGTGCATACAATGACCCAAGCAGACACCTAGTTTAGGAGATACAGCCATTTTAGTGTATTGATTTTTTTTTCCGGTGCATAAAATGACCCCCGTAGACTCCTAGTTTAGGAGATACAGCCATTTTAGTGTTTTGATTTTTTTTCTGGTGCATAAAATGACCCCCGCAGAACCCTAGTTCAGGAGATACATCCATTTTAGTGTTTTGATTTTTTTTTTCTGGAGCATAAAATGACCCCCGCAGACCAATAGTTTAGGAGATACAGCCATTTTAGTGTTTTGATTTTTTTTTTCTGGTACATAAAATGACCCCCGCAGACCGCTAGTTTAGGAGATACAGCCATTTTAGAGTTTTGAATTTTTTTCCTGGTGGATAATATGACCCCCGCAGATGACTAGTTTAGGAGAAGTAGATATTCTAGTGTTTTGAATTTTTTTTTCTAAGCATAAAATGACCCACGCAAACCTCTAGTTTAGGAAATATAGCCATTTTAGTGTTTTGATTGTTTTTTTTTCTGGTGCATAAAAGGACTGCCGCAGACCACTAGTTTAGGAGATATAGCCATTTTAGTGTTTTGTATTATTTTTTTTCTGGAGCATAATATGACCCCCGCAGACCCCTAGTTCAGGAGATACATCCATTTTAGTGTTTTGATTTTTTTTTTCTGGAGCATAATATGACCCCCGCAGACCCCTAGTTTATGAGATATAGCCATTTAAGTGTTTTGAATATTTTTTTCTGGTTTAGGAGATACCCCAATTTTAGTGTTTTGAAAGTTTTTCTTCTGGTGCATAAAATGACCCCCGCAGACGTCTAGTTTAGCAGATATAGCCATTTTAGAGTTTTGATTTTTTTTTTCTGGAGCATAATATGACCCCCGCAGACCCCTAGTTTATGAGATATAGCCATTTAAGTGTTTTGAATATTTTTTTCTGGTGCATAAAATGACCTCGCAGACCCCTTGTTTAGGAGATATAGCCATTTTAGTGTTTTGGATGTTTTTTTTCGGTGCTTAAGATGACCATCGCAGACGACTAGTCTAGGAGATATAGCCGTTTTAGTGTTTTGTATTATTTTTTTTCTGGTGCATAAAATGACCCCCGCAGACCCCCAGTTCAGGAGATACATCCATTTTAGTGTTTTGATTTTTTTTTTCTGGAGCATAATATGACCCCCGCAGACACCTAGTTTATGAAATATAGCCATTTACGTGTTTTGAATATTTTTTTCTGGTGCATAATATGACCCCCGCAGACGACTAGTTTAGGAGATACCCCAATTTTAGTGTTTTGAATGTTTTTCTTCTGGTGCATAAAATGACCCCCGCAGACGTCTAGTTTTGGAGATATAGACATTTTAGTGTTTTGAATTTTTTTTTCTGGTGCAGAATATGACCCCCGCAGACTCCTAGGTTGGGAGATACAGCCATTTAAGTGTTTTAAATATTTTTTTCTGGTGCATAATATGACCCCCGCAGACGACAAGTTTAGGAGATATAGCCATTTTAGTGTTTTGAATGTTTTTTTCTGGTGCATAATATGACACCAGCAGACCCCTAGTTGAGGAGATATAGCCATTTTAGTGTTTTGATGGTTTTTTTTTTGGAGCATAATATGACCCCGCAGACCCCCAGTTTATGAGATATAGCCAATTTAGTGTTCTGAATGTTTTTTTTCTGGTGCATTATATGGCCCTTGCAGACGCCTAGTTTAGAAGATATAGCCATTTTAGTGTTTTGATTTTTTTTTTCTGGTGCACAAAATGACCCCCGCAGACGCCTAGTTCAGGAGATACATCCATTTTAGTGTTTTGATTTTTTTCTTTCTGATTTTGAAATTTTTTTTTTCGGGTGCATAAAATGACCCCCACAGACCGCTAGTTTAGGGGATATAGCCATTTTAGTGTTTTGCATTTTTTTTTCTGGTGCATAATATGACCCTCGCTGACGACTAGTTTTGGAGATATAGCCATTTAAGTGTTTTGAATTTTTTTCTCTGGTGCATAAAATGACCCCCGCAGACGCCTAGTTTAGGAGATATAGCCATTTTGGTGTTTTGAATTTTTTTTTCCTGCTGCATTAAATGACCCCCGCAGATGCCTAGTTTAGGAGATATAGCCATTTTAGTATTTTGAATGTTTTTTTCTGGTGCATAAAATGACCCCCGCAGACGCCTAGTTTAGGAGATATAGCCATTTTAGTATTTTGAATGTTTTTTTCTGGTGCATAATATGACACCAGCAGACCCCTAGTTGAGGAGATAAATCCATTTTAGTGTTTTGATTTTTTTTTTCTGGATCATAATATGACCCCCCCAGACCCCTAGTTTATGAGATATAGCCATTTAAGTGTTTTGAATATTTTTTTCTGGTGCATAATATGACCCCCGCAGACGACTAGTTTAGGAGATACCACAATTTTAGTGTTTTGAATGTTTTTCTTCTGGTGCATAAAATGACCCCCGCAGACGTCTAGTTTAGGAGATATAGCCATTTTAGTGTTTTGAATTTTTTTTTTCTGGTGCATAAAGTGACCCCCGCAGACGTCTAGTTTAGGAGATACAGCCATTTTAGTGTTTTGATTTTTTTTTCTGGTGCATAAAATGACCCCCGCAGACGCCTAGTTTAGGAGATATAGCCATTTTAGTGTTTTGAATTTTTTTTTCTGGTGCATAAAATGACCCCCGCAGACGCCTAGTTTAGGAGATAAATCCATTTTAGTGTTTTGATTTTTTTTTTCTGGTGCACAAAGTGACCCCCGCAGACCAATAATTTAGGAGATATAGCCATTTTAGTGTTTTGAATTTTTTTTTCCTGCTGCATTAAATGACCCCCGCAGACTCCCAGATTAGGAGATATAGCCATTTAAGTGTTTTGAATATTTTTTTCTGGTGCATAATATGACACCAGCAGACCCCTAGTTGAGGAGATATAGCCAATTTAGTGTTTTGATTGTTTTTTTTCTGGTGCATAAAATGACACCCGCAGACGACAAGTTTAGGAGATATAGCCATTTTAGTGTTTTGATTTTTTTTTCTGGTGCATAAAATGACCCCCGCGGACGCCTAGTTTAGGTGATATAGCCATTTTAGTGTTTTGAATGTGTTTTTCTGGTGCATAATATGACACCAGCAGACCCCTAGTTGAGGAGATATAGCCATTTTAGTGTTTTGATTGTTTTTTTTTTCTGGTGCATACAATGACCCAAGCAGACACCTAGTTTAGGAGATACAGCCATTTTAGTGTTTTGATTTTTTTTTCCGGTGCATAAAATGACCCCCGTAGACTCCTAGTTTAGGAGATACAGCCATTTTAGTGTTTTGATTTTTTTTCTGGTGCATAAAATGACCCCCGCAGAACCCTAGTTCAGGAGATACATCCATTTTAGTGTTTTGATTTTTTTTTTCTGGAGCATAAAATGACCCCCGCAGACCAATAGTTTAGGAGATACAGCCATTTTAGTGTTTTGATTTTTTTTTTCTGGTACATAAAATGACCCCCGCAGACCGCTAGTTTAGGAGATACAGCCATTTTAGAGTTTTGAATTTTTTTCCTGGTGGATAATATGACCCCCGCAGATGACTAGTTTAGGAGAAGTAGATATTCTAGTGTTTTGAATTTTTTTTTCTAAGCATAAAATGACCCACGCAAACCTCTAGTTTAGGAAATATAGCCATTTTAGTGTTTTGATTGTTTTTTTTTCTGGTGCATAAAAGGACTGCCGCAGACCACTAGTTTAGGAGATATAGCCATTTTAGTGTTTTGTATTATTTTTTTTCTGGAGCATAATATGACCCCCGCAGACCCCTAGTTCAGGAGATACATCCATTTTAGTGTTTTGATTTTTTTTTTCTGGAGCATAATATGACCCCCGCAGACCCCTAGTTTATGAGATATAGCCATTTAAGTGTTTTGAATATTTTTTTCTGGTTTAGGAGATACCCCAATTTTAGTGTTTTGAAAGTTTTTCTTCTGGTGCATAAAATGACCCCCGCAGACGTCTAGTTTAGCAGATATAGCCATTTTAGAGTTTTGATTTTTTTTTTCTGGAGCATAATATGACCCCCGCAGACCCCTAGTTTATGAGATATAGCCATTTAAGTGTTTTGAATATTTTTTTCTGGTGCATAAAATGACCTCGCAGACCCCTTGTTTAGGAGATATAGCCATTTTAGTGTTTTGGATGTTTTTTTTCGGTGCTTAAGATGACCATCGCAGACGACTAGTCTAGGAGATATAGCCGTTTTAGTGTTTTGTATTATTTTTTTTCTGGTGCATAAAATGACCCCCGCAGACCCCCAGTTCAGGAGATACATCCATTTTAGTGTTTTGATTTTTTTTTTCTGGAGCATAATATGACCCCCGCAGACCCCTAGTTTATGAGATATAGCCATTTAAGTGTTTTGAATATTTTTTTCTGGTGCATAATATGACCCCCGCAGACGACTAGTTTAGGAGATATAGCCATTTTAGTGTTTTGAATTTTTTTTCTGGTGCATAATATGACCCCCGCAGACGACTAGTTTAGGAGATGTAGATATTTTGGTGTTTTGAATTTTTTTTTCTGGTGCAGAATATGACCCCTGTAGACTCCTAGGCTGGGAGATATAGCCATTTAAGTGTTTTAAATATTTTTTTCTGGTGCATAGTATGACCCCCGCAGACGACTAGTTTAGGAGATATAGCCATTTTAGTGTTTTGAATGTTTTTTTTCTGGTGCATAATATGACCCCCGCAGATGACTAGTTTAGGAGATGTAGATATTCTAGTGTTTTGAATTTTTTTTTCTAAGCATAAAATGACCCACGCAAACCTCTAATTTAGGAGATATAGCCATTTTAGTGTTTTGATTGTTTTTTTTTTCTGGTGCATAAAAGGACTGCCGCATACCACTAGTTTAGGAGATATAGCCATTTTAGTGTTTTGATTTTTTTTTTCTGGAGCATAATATGACCAACGCAGACCCCTAGTTTATGAGATATAGCCATTTAAGTGTTTTGAATATTTTTTTCTGGTGCATAAAATGACCTCGCAGACCCCTTGTTTAGGAGATATAGCCATTTTAGTGTTTTGGATGTTTTTTTTCGGTGCTTAATATGACCATCGCAGACGACTAGTCTAGGAGATATAGCCGTTTTAGTGTTTTGTATTATTTTTTTTCTGGTGCATAATATGACTGAATTTTGAATTTTTTTTTTGCTGCATAAAATGACCCCCGCAGAACCCTAGTTTAAGAGATATAGCCATTTTAGTGTTTTGATTTTTTTTTTCTGGTGCATAAAATGACCCCCGTAGACTCCTAGTTTAGGAGATACAGCCATTTTACTGTTTTGATTTTTTTTCTGGTGCATAAAATGACCCCCGCAGACCCCTAGTTTATGAGATATAGCCATTTTAGTGTTTTGATTGTTTTTTTTCTGGTGCATAAAATGACCCCCGCAGACCACTAGTTTAGGAGATACAGCCGTTTTAGTGTTTTGAATGTTTTTTTCTTTTGCATAATATGACACCAGCAGACCCCTAGTTGAGGAGATATAGCCATTTTAGTGTTTTGATTGTTTTTTTTCTGGTGCATAAAATGACCCCCGCAGACCACTAGTTTAGGAGATACAGCCATTTTAGTGTTTTGATTTTTTTTTTCTGGTGCATAAAATGACCCCCGTAGACTCCTAGTTTAGGAGATACAGCCATTTTAGTGTTTTGATTTTTTTTCTGGTGCAAAATATGACCCCCGCAGACGACTAGTTTAGTAGATATAGCCATTTTAGTGTTTTGAGTTTTTTTTTCTGGTGCATTATATGGCCCTTGCAGACGCCTAGGTTAGGAGATGTAGCCACTTTAATGTTTTGAAATTTTTTTTTTCGGGTGCATAAAATGACACCCGCAGACGACAAGTTTAGGAGATATAGCCATTTTAGTGTTTTGATTTTTTTTTCTGGTGCATAAAATGACCCCCGCGGACGCCTAGTTTAGGAGATACAGCCATTTTAGAGTTTTGAATTTTTTTTTCTGGTGCATAATATGACACCAGAAGACCCCTAGTTGAGGAGATATAGCCATTTTAGTGTTTTGATTGTTTTTTTTCTGGTGCATAAAATGACCCCCGCAGACCACTAGTTTAGGAGATACAGCCATTTTAGTGTTTTGATTTTTTTTTTCTGGTGCATAAAATGACCCCCGTAGACTCCTAGTTTAGGAGATACAGAAATTTTACTGTTTTGATTTTTTTTCTGGTGCATAAAATGACCCCCGCAGACCCCTAGTTTATGAGATATAGCCATTTTAGTGTTTTGATTGTTTTTTTTCTGGTGCATAAAATGACCCCCGCAGACCACTAGTTTAGGAGATACAGCCGTTTTAGTGTTTTGAATGTTTTTTTCTTTTGCATAATATGACACCAGCAGACCCCTAGTTGAGGAGATATAGCCATTTTAGTGTTTTGATTGTTTTTTTTCTGGTGCATAAAATGACCCCCGCAGACCACTAGTTTAGGAGATACAGCCATTTTAGTGTTTTGATTTTTTTTTTCTGGTGCATAAAATGACCCCCGTAGACTCCTAGTTTAGGAGATACAGCCATTTTAGTGTTTTGATTTTTTTTCTGGTGCAAAATATGACCCCCGCAGACGACTAGTTTAGTAGATATAGCCATTTTAGTGTTTTGAGTTTTTTTTTCTGGTGCATTATATGGCCCTTGCAGACGCCTAGGTTAGGAGATGTAGCCACTTTAATGTTTTGAAATTTTTTTTTTCGGGTGCATAAAATGACACCCGCAGACGACAAGTTTAGGAGATATAGCCATTTTAGTGTTTTGATTTTTTTTTCTGGTGCATAAAATGACCCCCGCGGACGCCTAGTTTAGGAGATACAGCCATTTTAGAGTTTTGAATTTTTTTTCTGGTGGATAATATGACCCCCGCAGACTACTAGTTTAGGAGATGTAGATATTCTAGTGTTTTGAATTTTTTTTTTCTAAGCATAAAATGACCCACGCAAACCTCTAATTTAGGAGATATAGCCATTTTAGTGTTTTGATTGTTTTTTTTTCTGGTGCATAAAAGGACTGCCGCAGACCACTAGTTTAGGAGATATAGCCATTTTAGTGTTTTGATTTTTTTTTTCTGGAGCATAATATGACCCCCGCAGACCCCAGGTTATGAGATATAGCCATTTAAGTGTTTTGAATATTTTTTTCTGGTGCATAAAATGACCTCGCAGACCCCTTGTGTAGGAGATATAGCCATTTTAGTGTTTTGGTTGTTTTTTTTCGGTGCTTAATATGACCATCGCAGACGCCTAGTCTAGGAGATATAGCCGTTTTAGAGTTTTGTATTATTTTTTTTCTGGTGCATAATATGACTGAATTTTGAATTTTTTTTTTTTGCTGCATAAAATGACCCCCGCAGACCCCTAGTTTAAGAGATATAGCCATTTTATTGTTTTGAGATTTTTTTTCTGGTGCATTATATGGCCCTTGCAGACGCCTAGGTTAGGAGATGTAGCCACTTTAATGTTTTGAAATTTTTTTTTTCGGGTGCATAAAATGACACCCGCAGACGACAAGTTTAGGAGATATAGCCATTTTAGTGTTTTGATTTTTTTTTCTGGTGCATAAACTGACCCCCGCGGACGCCTAGTTTAGGAGATATAGCCATTTTAGTGTTTTGAATGTGTTTTTCTGGTGCATAATATGACACCAGCAGACCCCTAGTTGAGGAGATATAGCCATTTTAGTGTTTTGATTGTTTTTTTTTTCTGGTGCATACAATGACCCAAGCAGACACCTAGTTTAGGAGATACAGCCATTTTAGTGTTTTGATTTTTTTTTCTGGTGCATAAAATGACCCCCGTAGATTCCTAGTTTAGGAGGTACAGCCATTTTAGTGTTTTGATTTTTTTCTGGTGCATAAAATGACCCCCGCAGAACCCTAGTTTATGAGATATAGCCATTTAAGTTTTTGGAATATTTTTTTCTGGTGCATAATATGACCCCCGCAGACGACTAGTTTAGGAGATATAGCCATTTTAGTGTTTTGAATGTTTTTTTTCTGGTGCATAAAATGACCCCCGCAGACCAATAGTTTAGGAGATACAGCCATTTTAGTGTTTTGATTTTTTTTTTCTGGTACATAAAATGACCCCCGCAGACCCCTAGTTTAGGAGATACAGCCATTTTAGAGTTTTGAATTTTTTTTCTGGTGGATAATATGACCCCCGCAGATGACTAGTTTAGGAGATGTAGATATTCTAGTGTTTTGAATTTTTTTTTCTAAGCATAAAATGACCCACGCAAACCTCTAATTTAGGAGATATAGCCATTTTAGTGTTTTGATTGTTTTTTTTTCTGGTGCATAAAAGGACTGCCGCAGACCACTAGTTTAGGAGATATAGCCATTTTAGTGTTTTGTATTATTTTTTTTCTGGAGCATAATATGACCCCCGCAGACCCCTAGTTCAGGAGATACATCCATTTTAGTGTTTTGATTTTTTTTTTCTGGAGCATAATATGACCCCCGCAGACCCCTAGTTTATGAGATATAGCCATTTAAGTGTTTTGAATATTTTTTTCTGGTGCATAATATGACCCCCGCAGACGACTAGTTTAGGAGATACCCCAATTTTAGTGTTTTGAATGTTTTTCTTCTGGTGCATAAAATGACCCCCGCAGACGTCTAGTTTAGGAGATATAGCCATTTTAGTGTTTTGATTTTTTTTTTCTGGAGCATAATATGACCCCCGCAGACCCCTAGTTTATGAGATATAGCCATTTAAGTGTTTTGAATATTTTTTTCTGGTGCATAAAATGACCTCGCAGACCCCTTGTTTAGGAGATATAGCCATTTTAGTGTTTTGGATGTTTTTTTTCGGTGCTTAATATGACCATCGCAGACGACTAGTCTAGGAGATATAGCCGTTTTAGTGTTTTGTATTATTTTTTTTCTGGTGCATAAAATGACCCCCGCAGACCCCCAGTTCAGGAGATACATCCATTTTAGTGTTTTGATTTTTTTTTTCTGGAGCATAATATGACCCCCGCAGACCCCTAGTTTATGAGATATAGCCATTTAAGTGCTTTGAATATTTTTTTCTGGTGCATAATATGACCCCCGCAGACGACTAGTTTAGGAGATACCCCAATTTTAGTGTTTTGAATGTTTTTCTTCTGGTGCATAAAATGACCCCTGCAGACGTCTAGTTTAGGAGATATAGCCATTTTAGTGTTTTGATTTTTTTTTTCTGGAGCATAATATGACCCCCGCAGACCCCTAGTTTATGAGATATAGCCATTTTATTGTTTTGAGTGTTTTTTTTCTGGTGCATTATATGGCCCTTGCAGACGCCTAGGTTAGGAGATGTAGCCATTTTAATGTTTTGAAATTTTTTTTTCGGGTGCATAAAATGACACCCGCAGACGACAAGTTTAGGAGATATAGCCATTTTAGTGTTTTGATTTTTTTTTCTGGTGCATAAATTGACCCCCGCGGACGCCTAGTTTAGGAGATACAGCCATTTTAGAGTTTTGAATTTTTTTTTCTGGTGGATAATATGACCTCCGCTGACGACTAGTTTAGGAGATATAGCCATTTTAGTGTTTTGAATGTTTTTTTTCTGGTGCATAATATGACCCCCGCAGACGACTAGTTTAGGAGATGTAGATATTTTAGTGTTTTGAATTTTTTTTTTCTAAGCATAAAATGACCCACGCAAACCTCTAATTTAGGAGATATAGCCATTTTAGTGTTTTGATTGTTTTTTTTTCTGGCGCATAAAAGGACTGCGGCAGACCACTAGTTTAGGAGATATAGCTATTTTAGTGTTTTGATTTTTTTTTTCTGGAGCATAATGTGACCCCCGCAGACCCCTAGTTTATAAGATATTGCCATTTAAGTGTTTTGAATATTTTTTTCTGGTGCATAAAATGACCTCGCAGACCCCTTGTTTAGGAGATATAGCCATTTTAGTGTTTTGAATGTTTTTTTTCTGGTGCATAAAATGACCCCCGCTGACCACTAGTTTAGGAGATACAGCCATTTTAGTGTTTTGATTTTTTTTTCTGGTACATAAAATGACCCCCGCAGACCCCTAGTTTAGGAGATACAGCCATTTTAGAGTTTTGAATTTTTTTTCTGGTGGATAATATGACCCCCGCAGACTACTAGTTTAGGAGATGTAGATATTCTAGTGTTTTGAATTTTTTTTTCTAAGCATAAAATGACCCACGCAAACCTCTAATTTAGGAGATATAGCCATTTTAGTGTTTTGATTGTTTTTTTTTCTGGTGCATAAAAGGACTGCCGCAGACCACTAGTTTAGGAGATATAGCCATTTTAGTGTTTTGATTTTTTTTTTCTGGAGCATAATATGACCCCCGCAGACCCCAGGTTATGAGATATAGCCATTTAAGTGTTTTGAATATTTTTTTCTGGTGCATAAAATGACCTCGCAGACCCCTTGTGTAGGAGATATAGCCATTTTAGTGTTTTGGTTGTTTTTTTCGGTGCTTAATATGACCATCGCAGACGCCTAGTCTAGGAGATATAGCCGTTTTAGAGTTTTGTATTATTTTTTTTCTGGTGCATAATATGACTGAATTTTGAATTTTTTTTTTTTGCTGCATAAAATGACCCCCGCAGACCCCTAGTTTAAGAGATATAGCCATTTTATTGTTTTGAGTTTTTTTTTCTGGTGCATTATATGGCCCTTGCAGACGCCTAGGTTAGGAGATGTAGCCACTTTAATGTTTTGAAATTTTTTTTTTTCGGGTGCATAAAATGACACCCGCAGACGACAAGTTTAGGAGATGTAGCCATTTTAGTGTTTTGATTTTTTTTTCTGGTGCATAAAATGACCCCCGCGGACGCCTAGTTTAGGAGATATAGCCATTTTAGTGTTTTGAATGTGTTTTTCTGGTGCATAATATGACACCAGCAGACCCCTAGTTGAGGAGATATAGCCATTTTAGTGTTTTGATTGTTTTTTTTTTCTGGTGCATAAAATGACCCCCGTAGACTCCTAGTTTAGGAGATACAGCCATTTTAGTGTTTTGATTTTTTTTCTGGTGCAAAATATGACCCCCGCAGACGACTAGTTTAGTAGATATAGCCATTTTAGTGTTTTGAATGTTTTTTTTCTGGTGCATAAAATGACCCCCGCAGACCAATAGTTTAGGAGATACAGCCATTTTAGTGTTTTGATTTTTTTTTTCTGGTACATAAAATGACCCCCGCAGACCCCTAGTTTAGGAGATACAGCCATTTTAGAGTTTTGAATTTTTTTTCTGGTGGATAATATGACCCCCGCAGATGACTAGTTTAGGAGATGTAGATATTCTAGTGCTTTGAATTTTTTTTTCTAGGCATAAAATGACCCACGCAAACCTCTAATTTAGGAGATATAGCCATTTTAGTGTTTTGATTGTTTTTTTTTCTGGTGCATAAAAGGACTGCCGCAGACCACTAGTTTAGGAGATATAGCCATTTTAGTGTTTTGTATTATTTTTTTTCTGGAGCATAATATGACCCCCGCAGACCCCTAGTTCAGGAGATACATCCATTTTAGTGTTTTGATTTTTTTTTTCTGGAGCATAATATGACCCCCGCAGACCCCTAGTTTATGAGATATAGCCATTTAAGTGTTTTGAATATTTTTTTCTGGTGCATAATATGACCCCCGCAGACGACTAGTTTAGGAGATACCCCAATTTTAGTGTTTTGAATGTTTTTCTTCTGGTGCATAAAATGACCCCCGCAGACGTCTAGTTTAGGAGATATAGCCATTTTAGTGTTTTGATTTTTTTTTTCTGGTGCATAAAATGACCCCCGCAGACCACTAGTTTAGGAGATACAGCCGTTTTAGTGTTTTGAATATTTTTTTCTGGTGCATAAAATGACCTCGCAGACCCCTTGTTTAGGAGATATAGCCATTTTAGTGTTTTGGATGTTTTTTTTCGGTGCTTAATATGACCATCGCAGACGACTAGTCTAGGAGATATAGCCGTTTTAGTGTTTTGTATTATTTTTTTTCTGGTGCATAAAATGACCCCCGCAGACCCCCAGTTCAGGAGATACATCCATTTTAGTGTTTTGATTTTTTTTTTCTGGAGCATAATATGACCCCCGCAGACCCCTAGTTTATGAGATATAGCCATTTAAGTGTTTTGAATATTTTTTTCTGGTGCATAATATGACCCCCGCAGACGACTAGTTTAGGAGATACCCCAATTTTAGTGTTTTGAATGTTTTTCTTCTGGTGCATAAAATGACCCCCGCAGACGTCTAGTTTAGGAGATATAGCCATTTTAGTGTTTTGATTTTTTTTTTCTGGAGCATAATATGACCCCCGCAGACCCCTAGTTTATGAGATATCGCCATTTTATTGTTTTGAGTGTTTTTTTTCTGGTGCATTATATGGCCCTTGCAGACGCCTAGGTTAGGAGATGTAGCCATTTTAATGTTTTGAAATTTTTTTTTCGGGTGCATAAAATGACACCCGCAGACGACAAGTTTAGGAATTATAGCCATTTTAGTGTTTTGATTTTTTTTTCTGGTGCATAAATTGACCCCCGCGGACGCCTAGTTTAGGAGATACAGCCATTTTAGAGTTTTGAATTTTTTTTTCTGGTGGATAATATGACCTCCGCTGACGACTAGTTTAGGAGATATAGCCATTTTAGTGTTTTGAATGTTTTTTTTCTGGTGCATAATATGACCCCCGCAGACGACTAGTTTAGGAGATGTAGATATTTTAGTGTTTTGAATTTTTTTTTTCTAAGCATAAAATGACCCACGCAAACCTCTAATTTAGGAGATATAGCCATTTTAGTGTTTTGATTGTTTTTTTTTCTGGTGCATAAAAGGACTGCCGCAGACCACTAGTTTAGGAGATATAGCTATTTTAGTGTTTTGATTTTTTTTTTCTGGAGCATAATGTGACCCCCGCAGACCCCTAGTTTATAAGATATTGCCATTTAAGTGTTTTGAATATTTTTTTCTGGTGCATAAAATGACCTCGCAGACCCCTTGTTTAGGAGATATAGCCATTTTATTGTTTTGGATGTTTTTTTTCGGTGCTTAATATGACCATCGCAGACGACTAGTCTAGGAGATATAGCCGTTTTAGTGTTTTGTATTATTTTTTTTCTGGTGCGTAATATGACTGAATTTTGAATTTTTTTTTTTGCTGCATAAAATAACCCCCGCAGACCCTTAGTTTAGGAGATATAGCCATTTTAGTGTTTTGAATGTGTTTTTCTGGTGCATAATATGACCCCCGCAGACCCCCAGTTTATGAGATATAGCCATTTAAGTGTTTTGAATATTTTTTTCTGGTGCATAATATGACCCCCGCAGACCACTAGTTGAGGCGATATAGCCATTTTAGTGTTTTGAATGTTTTTTTACTGGTGCATAAAATGACCTCGCAGACCCCTTGTTTAGGAGATATAGACATTTTAGTGTTTTGAATTTTTTTTTCTGGTGCAGAATATGACCCCCGCAGACTCCTAGGTTAGGAGATATAGCCATTTAAGTGTTTTGAATATTTTTTTCTGCTGCATAATATGACCCCCGCAGACGACTAGTTTAGGAGATATAGCCATTTTAGTGTTTTGAATTTTTTTTCTGGTGCATAATATGACCCCCGCAGACGACTAGTTTAGGAGATGTAGATATTTTAGTGTTTTGAATTTTTTTTTCTAAGCATAAAATGACCCACGCAAACCTCTAATTTAGGAGATATAGCCATTTTAGTGTTTTGATTGGTTTTTTTTCTGGTGCATAAAAGGACTGAAGCAGACCACTAGTTTAGGAGATATAGCCATTTTAGTGTTTTGATTTTTTTTTTTTGGAGCATAATATGACCCCCGCAGACCCCTAGTTTATGAGATATAGCCATTTAAGTGTTTTGAATATTTTTTTCTGGTGCATAATATGACCCCCGCAGACCACTAGTTGAGGCGATATAGCCATTTTAGTGTTTTGAATGTTTTTTTTCTGGTGCATAAAATGACCTCGCAGACCCCTTGTTTAGGAGATGTAGCCATTTTAGTGTTTTGGATGTTTTTTTTCGGTGCTTAAAATGACCATCGTAGACGACTAGTATTGGAGATATAGCCGTTTTAGTGTTTTGTATTATTTTTTTTCTTTTGCATAATATGACTGAATTTTGATTTTTTTTTTTTGCTGCATAAAATGACCCCCGCTGACCCCCAGTTAAAGAGATATAGCCATTTTATTGTTTTGAGTGTTTTTTTTCTGGTGCATTATATGGCCTTTGCAGACGCCTAGTTTAGGAGATGTAGCCATTTTAGTGTTTTGAAATTTTTTTTTCGGGTGCATAAAATGACACCCGCACACGACAAGTTTTGGAGATATAGCCATTTTAGTGTTTTAAATGTTTTTTTTCTGGTGCATAAAATGACCCCCGCAGACCACTAGTTTAGGAGATACAGCCATTTTAGAGTTTTGAATTTTTTTTTCTGGTGGATAATATGACCCCCGCAGACCCCTAGTGTATGAGATATAGCCATTTAAGTGTTTTGAATATTTTTTTCTGGTGCATAAAATGACCCCGCAGACCCCTTGTTTAGGAGATGTAGCCATTTTAGTGTTTTGGATGTTTTTTTTCGGTGCTTAAAATGACCATCGTAGACGACTAGTCTAGGAGATATAGCCGTTTTAGTGTTTTGTATTATTTTTTTTCTGGTGCTTAATATGACTGAATTTTGAATTTTTTTTTTTGCTTCTTAAAATGACCCCCGCAGACCCCTAGTTTAAGAGATATAGCCATTTTATTGTTTTGAGAGTTTTTTTTCTGGTGCATTATATGGCCCTTGCAGACGCCTAGGTTAGGAGATGTAGCCATTTTAATGTTTTGAAATTTTTTTTTCTGGTGCATAAAATGTCCCCCGCAGACGCCTAGTTTAGGAGATATAGCCATTTTAGTGTTTTGAATGTTTTTTTTCTGGTGCATAAAATGACCCCCGCAGACCACTAGTTTAGGAGATACAGCCATTTTAGTGTTTTGATTTTTTTTTCTGGTGCATAAAATGACCCCCGTAGACTCCTAGTTTAGGAGATACAGCCATTTTAGTGTTTTGATTTTTTTTCTGGTGCATAAAATGACCCCCGCAGACCCCTAGTTTATGAGATATAGCCATTTAAGTTTTTTGAATATTTTTTTCTGGTGCATAAAATGACCTCGCAGACCCCTTGTTTAGGAGATATAGCCATTTTAGTGTTTTGGGTGTTTTTTTTCTGGTGCATAAAATGACCCCCGCAGACCACTAGTTTAGGAGATATAGCCATTTTAGTGTTTTGATTTTTTTTTTCTGGAGCATAATATGACCCCCGCAGACCCCTAGTTTATGAGATATAGCCATTTAAGTGTTTTGAATATTTTTTTCTGGTGCATAAAATGACCTCGCAGACCCCTTGTTTAGGAGATATAGCCATTTTAGTGTTTTGGATGTTTTTTTTCTAAGCATAAAATGACCCACGCAAACCTCTAATTTAGGAGATATAGCCATTTTAGTGTTTTGATTGTTTTTTTTCCTGGTGCATAAAAGGACTGCCGCAGACCACTAGTTTAGGAGATATAGCCATTTTAGTGTTTTGATTTTTTTTTCTGGAGCATAATATAACCCCCGCAGACCCCTAGTTTATGAGATATAGCCATTTAAGTGTTTTGAATATTTTTTTCTGGTGCATAATATGACCCCCGCAGACTCCTAGTTTAGGAGATACAGCCAATTTAGTGTTTTGTTTTTTTTTTCTGGTGCATAAAATAACCCCCGTGAACGCCTAGTTTAGGAGATATAGCCATTTTAGTGTTTTGAATGTGTTTTTCTGGTGCATAATATGTCACCAGCAGACCCCTAGTTGAGTAGATATAGCCATTTTAGTGTTTTGATTGTTTTTTTTTCTGGTGCATAAAATGACCCCATGCAGACCACTAGTTTAGGAGATACAGCCATTTTAGTGTTTTGATTTTTTTTTCTGGTGCATAAAATGACCCCCGTGAACGCCTAGTTTAGGAGATATAGCCATTTTAGTGTTTTGAATGTGTTTTTCTGGTGCATAATATGTCACCAGCAGACCCCTAGTTGAGGAGATATAGCCATTTTAGTGTTTTGATTTTTTTTTCTGGAGCATAATATGACCCCCGCAGACTCCTAGTTTATGAGATATAGCCATTTAAATGTTTTGAATATTTTTTTCTGGTGCATAAAATGACCCCCGCAGACGCCTAGTTTAGGAGATATAGCCATTTTAGTGTTTTGAATGTGTTTTTCTGGTGCATAATATGACACCCGTAGACCCCTAGTTTATGAGATATAGCCATTTAAGTGTTTTGAATATTTTTTTCTGGTGCATAATATGACCCCCGCCGACCACTAGTTGAGGCGATATAGCCATTTTAGTGTTTTGAATTTTTTTTTCTGGTGCATAAAATGACCTCGCAGACCCCTTGTTTAGGAGATATAGCCATTTTAGTGTTTTGGATGTTTTTTTTCGGTGCATAATATGACCCCCGCAGACGACTAGTTTAGGAGATACCCCAATTTTAGTGTTTTGAATGTTTTTCTTCTGGTGCATAAAATGACCCCCGCAGACGTCTAGTTTAGGAGATATAGACACTTTAGTGTTTTGAATTTTTTTTTTCTGGGGCAGAATATGACCCCCGCAGACTCCTAGGTTAGGAGATATAGCCATTTAAGTGTTTTGAATATTTTTTTCTGGTGAATAATATGACCCCCGCAGACGACTAGTTTAGGAGATATAGCCATTTTAGTGTTTTGAATTTTTTTTCTGGTGCATAATATGACCCCCGCAGACGACTAGTTTAGGAGATGTAGATGTTTTAGTGTTTTGAAATTTTTTTTCTAAGCATAAAATGACCCACGCAAACCTCAAATTTAGGAGATATAGCCATTTTAGTGTTTTGATTGCTTTTTTTTCTGTTGCATAAAAGGACTGCCGCAGACCACTAATTTAGGAGATATTGCCATTTTAGTGTTTTGATTTTTTTTTTCTGGAGCATAATATGACCCCCGCAGACCCCTAGTTTATGAGATATAGCCATTTAAGTGTTTTGAATATTTTTTTCTGGTGGATAAAATGACCTCGCAGCCCCTTGTTTAGGAGATGTAGCCATTTTAGTGTTTTGGATGTTTTTTTTCGGTGCTTAAAATGACCATCGCAGACGACTAGTCTAGGAGATATAGCCGTTTTAGTGTTTTGTATTATTTTTTTTCTGGTGAATAATATGACTGAATTTTGAATTTTTTTTTTTTGCTGCATAAAATGACCCCCGCAGACCCCTTGTTAAAGAGATAAAGCCACTTTATTGTTTTGAGTGTTTTTTTTCTGGTGCATTATATGGCCTTTGCAGACGCCTAGTTTAGGAGATGTAGCCATTTTAGTGTTTTGAAATTTTTTTTTCGGGTGCATAAAATGACACCCGCAGACGACAAGTTTAGGAGATATAGCCATTTTAGTGTTTTGATTTTTTTTTCTGGTGCATAAAATGACCCCCGCAGACGCCTAGTTTAGGAGATATAGAAATTTTAGTGTTTTGAATGTTTTTTTTCTGGTGCATAAAATGACCCCCGCAGACCACTAGTTTAGGAGATACAGCCATTTTAGAGTTTTGAATTTTTTTTTCTGGTGGATAATATGACCCCCGCAGACCCCTAGTTTAGGAGATATAGCCATTTAAGTGTTTTGAATATTTTTTTCTGGTGCATAATATGACCCCCGCAGACGACTAGTTTAGGTGATATAGCCATTTTAGTGTTTTGAATTTTTTTTCTGGTGCATAATATGACCCCCGCAGACGACTAGTTTAGGAGATGTAGATATTTTAGTGTTTTGAATTTTTTTTTCTAAGCATAAAATGACCCACGCAAACCTCTAATTTAGGAGATATAGCCATTTCAGTGTTTTGAATATTTTTTTTTCTGGTGCATAAAAGGACTGCCGTAGACCACTAGTTTAGGAGATATAGCCATTTTAGTGTTTTGATTTTTTTTTCTGGAGCATAATATGACCCCCGCAGACCCCTAGTTTATGAGATATAGCCATTTAAGTGTTTTGAATATTTTTTTCTGGTGCATAATATGACCCCCGCAGACCACTAGTTGAGGCGATATAGCCATTTCAGTGTTTTGAATGTTTTTTTTCTGGTGCATAAAATGACCTCGCAGACCCCTTGTTCAGGAGATGTAGCCATTTTAGTGTTCTGGATGTTTTTTTTCGGTGCTTAAAATGACCATCGCAGACGACTAGTCTAGGAGATATAGCCGTTTTAGTGTTTTGTATTATTTTTTTTCTGGTGCGTAATATGACTGAATTTTGAATTTTTTTTTTTGCTGCATAAAATGACCCCCGCAGACCCCTAGTTAAAGAGATATAGCCATTTTATTGTTCTGAGTGTTTTTTTTCTGGTGCATTATATGGCCTTTGCAGACGCCTAGTTTAGGAGATGTAGCCATTTTAGTGTTTTGAAATTTTTTTTTCGGGTGCATAAAATGACACCCGCAGACGACAAGTTTAGGAGATATAGCCATTTTAGTGTTTTGATTTTTTTTTCTGGTGCATAAAATGACCCCCGCAGACGCCTAGTTTAGGAGATATAGCCATTTTAGTGTTTTGAATGTTTTTTTTCTGGTGCATAAAATGACCCCCGCAGACCACTAGTTTAGGAGATACAGCCATTTTAGAGTTTTGAATTTTTTTTTTCTGGTGGATAATATGACCCCCGCAGACCCCTAGTTTAGGAGATATAGCCATTTAAGTGTTTTGAATATTTTTTTCTGGTGCATAATATGACCCCCGCAGACGACTAGTTTAGGTGATATAGCCATTTTAGTGTTTTGAAATTTTTTTTCTGGTGCATAATATGACCCCCGCAGACGACTAGTTTAGGAGATGTAGATATTTTAGTGTTTTGAATTTTTTTTTCTAAGCATAAAATGACCCACGCAAACCTCTAATTTAGGAGATATAGCCATTTTAGTGTTTTGATTGTTTTTTTTCGGTGCATAATATGACCCCCGCAGACGACTAGTTTAGGAGATACCCCAGTTTTAGTGTTTTGAATGTTTTTCTTCTGGTGCATAAAATGACCCCCGCAGACGTCTAGTTTAGGAGATATAGACATTTTAGAGTTTTGAATTTCTTTTTCTGGTGCAGAATATGACCCCCGCAGACTCCTAGGTTAGGAGATATAGCCATTTAAGTGTTTTGAATATTTTTTTCTGGTGCATAATATGAACCCCGCAGACGACTAGTTTAGGAGATATAGCCATTTTAGTGTTTTGAATTTTTTTTCTGGTGCATAATATGACCCCCGCAGACGACTAGTTTAGGAGATGTAGATATTTTGGTGTTTTGAATTTTTTTTTCTAAGCATAAAATGACCCACGCAAACCTCTAATTTAGGAGATATAGCCATTTTAGTGTTTTGATTGTTTTTTTTTCTGGTGCATAAAAGGACTGCCGCAGACCACTAATTTAGGAGATATAGCCATTTTAGTGTTTTGATTTTTTTTTCTGGTGCATAAAATGACCCCCGCAGACGCCTAGTTTAGGAGATATAGCCATTTTAGTGTTTTGAATATTTTTTTTTCTGGTGCATAAAATGACCCCCGCAGACCACTAGTTTAGGAGATACAGCCATTTAAGTGTTTTGAATATTTTTTTCTGGTGCATAAAATGACCCCCGCAGACGCCTAGTTTAGGAGATATAGCCATTTTAGTGTTTTGAATGTGTTTTTCTGGTGCATAATATGACACCCGTAGACCCCTAGTTTATGAGATATAACCATTTAAGTGTTTTGAATATTTTTTTCTGGTGCATAATATGACCCCCGCAGACCACTAGTTGAGGCGATATTGCCATTTTAGTGCTTTGAATGTTTTTTTTCTGGTGCATAAAATGACCTCGCAGACCCCTTGTTTAGGAGATATAGCCATTTTAGTGTTTTGGATGTTTTTTTTCGGTGCATAATATGACCCCCGCAGACGACTAGTTTAGGAGATACCCCAGTTTTAGTGTTTTGAATGTTTTTCTTCTGGTGCATAAAATGACCCCCGCAGACGTCTAGTTTAGGAGATATAGACATTTTAGAGTTTTGAATTTCTTTTTCTGGTGCAGAATATGACCCCCGCAGACTCCTAGGTTAGGAGATATAGCCATTTAAGTGTTTTGAATATTTTTTTCTGGTGCATAATATGAACCCCGCAGACGACTAGTTTAGGAGATATAGCCATTTTAGTGTTTTGAATTTTTTTTCTGGTGCATAATATGACCCCCGCAGACGACTAGTTTAGGAGATGTAGATATTTTGGTGTTTTGAATTTTTTTTTCTAAGCATAAAATGACCCACGCAAACCTCTAATTTAGGAGATATAGCCATTTTAGTGTTTTGATTGTTTTTTTTTCTGGTGCATAAAAGGACTGCCGCAGACCACTAATTTAGGAGATATAGCCATTTTAGTGTTTTGATTTTTTTTTTCTGGAGCATAATATGACCCCCGCAGACCCCTAGGTTATGAGATATAGCCATTTAAGTGTTTTGAATATTTTTTTCTGGTGCATAAAATGACCTCGCAGACCCCTTGTTTAGGAGATGTAGCCATTTTAGTGTTTTGGATGTTTTTTTTCGGTGCTTAAAATGACCATCGCAGACGACTAGTCTAGGAGATATAGCCGTTTTAGTGTTTTGTATTATTTTTTTTCTGGTACATAATATGACTGAATTTTGAATTTTTTTTTTTGCTGCATAAAATGACCCCCGCAGACCCCTAGTTAAAGAGATATAGCGATTTTATTGTTTTGAGTGTTTTTTTTCTGGTGCATTATATGGCCTTTGCAGACGCCTAGTTTAGGAGATGTAGCCATTTTAGTGTTTTGAAATTTTTTTTTCCGGTGCATAAAACAACACCCGCAGACGACAAGTTTAGGAGATATAGCCATTTTAGTGTTTTGATTTTTTTTTCTGGTGCATAAAATGACCCCCGCAGACCCCTAGTTTAGGAGATATAGCCATTTTAGTGTTTTGAATTTTTTTTTCTGGTGGATAATATGACCCCCGCAGACCCCTAGTTTAGGAGATATAGCCATTTAAGTGTTTTGAATATTTTTTTCTGGTGCATAATATGACCCCCGCAGACGACTAGTTTAGGAGATGTAGATATTTTAGTGTTTTGAATTTTTTTTTCTAAGCATAAAATGACCCACGCAAACCTCTAATTTAGGAGATATAGACATTTTAGTGTTTTGATTGTTTTTTTTTTTGGTGCTTAAAAGGACTGCCACAGACCACTAGTTTAGGAGATATAGCCATTTTAGTGTTTTGATTTTTTTTTCTGGAGCATAATATGACCCCCGCAGACCCCTAGTTTATGAGATATAGCCATTTAAGTGTTTTGAATATTTTTTTCTGGTGCATAATATGACCCCCGCAGACCACTAGTTGAGGCGATATAGCCATTTTAGTGTTTTGAATGTTTTTTTTCTGGTGCATAAAATGACCTCGCAGACCCCTTGTTTAGGAGATGTAGCCATTTTAGTGTTTTGGATGTTTTTTTTCGGTGCTTAAAATGACCATCGCAGACGACTAGTCTAGGAGATATAGCCGTTTTAGTGTTTTGTTTTATTTTTTTTCTGGTGCATAATATGACTGAATTTTGAATTTTTTTTTTTGCTGCATAAAATGACCCCCGCAGACTCCTAGTTAAAGAGATATACCCATTTTATTGTTTTGAGTGTTTTTTTTCTGGTGCATTATATGGCCTTTGCAGACGCCTAGTTTAGGAGATGTAGCCATTTTAGTGTTTTGAAATTTTTTTTTCGGGTGCATAAAATGACACCCGCAGACGACAAGTTTAGGAGATATAGCCATTTTAGTGTTTTGGATGTTTTTTTTCGGTGCATAAAATGACCCCCGCAGACGCCTAGTTTAAGAGATATAGCCATTTTAGTGTTTTGAATGTGTTTTTCTGGTGCATAATATGACACCAGCAGACCCCTAGTTGAGGAGATATAGCCATTTTAGTGTTTTGATGGTTTTTTTCTGGTGCATAAAATGACCCCCGCAGACTCCTAGTTAAGGAGATACAGCCATTTTAGTGTTTTGAATGTTTTTTTTCTGGTGCATAAAATGACCCCCGCAGACCACTAGTTTAGGAGATACAGCCATTTTAGAGTTTTGAATTTTTTTTTCAGGTGGATAATATGACCCCCGCAGACCCCTAGTTTAGGAGATATAGCCATTTAAGTGTTTTGAATATTTTTTTCTGGTGCATAATATGACCCCCGCAGACGACTAGTTTAGGAGATATAGCCATTTTAGTGTTTTGAATTTTTTTCTGGTGCATAACATGACCCCCGCAGACGACTAGTTTAGGAGATGTAGATATTTTAGTGTTTTGAATTTTTTTTTCTAAGCATAAAATGACCCACGCAAACCTCTAATTTAGGTTTGATTGTTTTTTTTTCTGGTGCATAAAAGGACTGCCGCAGACCCCTAGTTTATGAGATATAGCCATTTAAGTGTTTTGAATATTTTTTTCTGGTGCATAATATGACCCCCGCCGACCACTAGTTGAGGCGATATAGCCATTTTAGTGTTTTGAATTTTTTTTTCTGGTGCATAAAATGACCTCGCAGACCCCTTGTTTAGGAGATATAGCCATTTTAGTGTTTTGGATGTTTTTTTTCGGTGCATAATATGACCCCCGCAGACGACTAGTTTAGGAGATACCCCAATTTTAGTGTTTTGAATGTTTTTCTTCTGGTGCATAAAATGACCCCCGCAGACGTCTAGTTTAGGAGATATAGACACTTTAGTGTTTTGAATTTTTTTTTTCTGGGGCAGAATATGACCCCCGCAGACTCCTAGGTTAGGAGATATAGCCATTTAAGTGTTTTGAATATTTTTTTCTGGTGAATAATATGACCCCCGCAGACGACTAGTTTAGGAGATATAGCCATTTTAGTGTTTTGAATTTTTTTTCTGGTGCATAATATGACCCCCGCAGACGACTAGTTTAGGAGATGTAGATGTTTTAGTGTTTTGAATTTTTTTTTCTAAGCATAAAATGACCCACGCAAACCTCAAATTTAGGAGATATAGCCATTTTAGTGTTTTGATTGCTTTTTTTTCTGTTGCATAAAAGGACTGCCGCAGACCACTAATTTAGGAGATATAGCCATTTTAGTGTTTTGATTTTTTTTTTCTGGAGCATAATATGACCCCCGCAGACCCCTAGTTTATGAGATATAGCCATTTAAGTGTTTTGAATATTTTTTTCTGGTGGATAAAATGACCTCGCAGACCCCTTGTTTAGGAGATGTAGCCATTTTAGTGTTTTGGATGTTTTTTTTCGGTGCTTAAAATGACCATCGCAGACGACTAGTCTAGGAGATATAGCCGTTTTAGTGTTTTGTATTATTTTTTTTCTGGTGAATAATATGCCTGAATTTTTAATTTTTTTTTTTTGCTGCATAAAATGACCCCCGCAGACCCCTTGTTAAAGAGATAAAGCCATTTTATTGTTTTGAGTGTTTTTTTTCTGGTGCATTATATGGCCTTTGCAGACGCCTAGTTTAGGAGATGTAGCCATTTTAGTGTTTTGAAATTTTTTTTTCGAGTGCATAAAATGACACCCGTAGACGACAAGTTTAGGAGATATAGCCATTTTAGTGTTTTGATTTTTTTTTCTGGTGCATAAAATGACCCCCGCAGACGCCTAGTTTAGGAGATATAGAAATTTTAGTGTTTTGAATGTTTTTTTTCTGGTGCATAAAATGACCCCCGCAGACCACTAGTTTAGGAGATACAGCCATTTTAGAGTTTTGAATTTTTTTTTCTGGTGGATAATATGACCCCCGCAGACCCCTAGTTTAGGAGATATAGCCATTTAAGTGTTTTGAATATTTTTTTCTGGTGCATAATATGACCCCCGCAGACGACTAGTTTAGGTGATATAGCCATTTTAGTGTTTTGAATTTTTTTTCTGGTGCATAATATGACCCCCGCAGACGACTAGTTTAGGAGATGTAGATATTTTAGTGTTTTGAATTTTTTTTTCTAAGCATAAAATGACCCACGCAAACCTCTAATTTAGGAGATATAGCCATTTCAGTGTTTTGAATATTTTTTTTTCTGGTGCATAAAAGGACTGCCGTAGACCACTAGTTTAGGAGATATAGCCATTTTAGTGTTTTGATTTTTTTTTCTGGAGCATAATATGACCCCCGCAGACCCCTAGTTTATGAGATATAGCCATTTAAGTGTTTTGAATATTTTTTTCTGGTGCATAATATGACCCCCGCAGACCACTAGTTGAGGCGATATAGCCATTTCAGTGTTTTGAATGTTTTTTTTCTGGTGCATAAAATGACCTCGCAGACCCCTTGTTTAGGAGATGTAGCCATTTTAGTGTTCTGGATGTTTTTTTTCGGTGCTTAAAATGACCATCGCAGACGACTAGTCTAGGAGATATAGCCGTTTTAGTGTTTTGTATTATTTTTTTTCTGGTGCGTAATATGACTGAATTTTGAATTTTTTTTTTTGCTGCATAAAATGACCCCCGCAGACCCCTAGTTAAAGAGATATAGCCATTTTATTGTTCTGAGTGTTTTTTTTCTGGTGCATTATATGGCCTTTGCAGACGCCTAGTTTAGGAGATGTAGCCATTTTAGTGTTTTGAAATTTTTTTTTCGGGTGCATAAAATGACACCCGCAGACGACAAGTTTAGGAGATATAGCCATTTTAGTGTTTTGATTTTTTTTCTGGTGCATAAAATGACCCCCGCAGACGCCTAGTTTAGGAGATATAGCCATTTTAGTGTTTTGAATGTTTTTTTTCTGGTGCATAAAATGACCCCCGCAGACCACTAGTTTAGGAGATACAGCCATTTTAGAGTTTTGAATTTTTTTTTTCTGGTGGATAATATGACCCCCGCAGACCCCTAGTTTAGGAGATATAGCCATTTAAGTGTTTTGAATATTTTTTTCTGGTGCATAATATGACCCCCGCAGACGACTAGTTTAGGTGATATAGCCATTTTAGTGTTTTGAATTTTTTTTCTGGTGCATAATATGACCCCCGCAGACGACTAGTTTAGGAGATGTAGATATTTTAGTGTTTTGAATTTTTTTTTCTAAGCATAAAATGACCCACGCAAACCTCTAATTTAGGAGATATAGCCATTTTAGTGTTTTGAATATTTTTTTTTCTGGTGCATAAAATGACCCCCGCAGACCCCTAGTTTATGACATATAGCCATTTAAGTGTTTTGAATATTTTTTTCTGGTGCATAAAATGACCCCCGCAGACGCCTAGTTTAGGAGATATAGCCATTTTAGTGTTTTGAATGTGTTTTTCTGGTGCATAATATGACACCCGTAGACCCCTAGTTTATGAGATATAACCATTTAAGTGTTTTGAATATTTTTTTCTGGTGCATAATATGACCCCCGCAGACCACTAGTTGAGGCGATATTGCCATTTTAGTGCTTTGAATGTTTTTTTTCTGGTGCATAAAATGACCTCGCAGACCCCTTGTTTAGGAGATATAGCCATTTTAGTGTTTTGGATGTTTTTTTTCGGTGCATAATATGACCCCCGCAGACGACTAGTTTAGGAGATACCCCAGTTTTAGTGTTTTGAATGTTTTTCTTCTGGTGCATAAAATGACCCCCGCAGACGTCTAGTTTAGGAGATATAGACATTTTAGAGTTTTGAATTTCTTTTTCTGGTGCAGAATATGACCCCCGCAGACTCCTAGGTTAGGAGATATAGCCATTTAAGTGTTTTGAATATTTTTTTCTGGTGCATAATATGACCCCCGCAGACGACTAGTTTAGGAGATATAGCCATTTTAGTGTTTTGAATTTTTTTTCTGGTGCATAATATGACCCCCGCAGACGACTAGTTTAGGAGATGTAGATATTTTGGTGTTTTGAATTTTTTTTTCTAAGCATAAAATGACCCACGCAAACCTCTAATTTAGGAGATATAGCCATTTTAGTGTTTTGATTGTTTTTTTTTCTGGTGCATAAAAGGACTGCCGCAGACCACTAATTTAGGAGATATAGCCATTTTAGTGTTTTGATTTTTTTTTTCTGGAGCATAATATGACCCCCGCAGACCCCTAGGTTATGAGATATAGCCATTTAAGTGTTTTGAATATTTTTTTCTGGTGCATAAAATGACCTCGCAGACCCCTTGTTTAGGAGATGTAGCCATTTTAGTGTTTTGGATGTTTTTTTTCGGTGCTTAAAATGACCATCGCAGACGACTAGTCTAGGAGATATAGCCGTTTTAGTGTTTTGTATTATTTTTTTTCTGGTACATAATATGACTGAATTTTGAATTTTTTTTTTTGCTGCATAAAATGACCCCCGCAGACCCCTAGTTAAAGAGATATAGCGATTTTATTGTTTTGAGTGTTTTTTTTCTGGTGCATTATATGGCCTTTGCAGACGCCTAGTTTAGGAGATGTAGCCATTTTAGTGTTTTGAAATTTTTTTTTCCGGTGCATAAAACAACACCCGCAGACGACAAGTTTAGGAGATATAGCCATTTTAGTGTTTTGATTTTTTTTTCTGGTGCATAAAATGACCCCCGCAGACCCCTAGTTTAGGAGATATAGCCATTTTAGTGTTTTGAATTTTTTTTTCTGGTGGATAATATGACCCCCGCAGACCCCTAGTTTAGGAGATATAGCCATTTAAGTGTTTTGAATATTTTTTTCTGGTGCATAATATGACCCCCGCAGACGACTAGTTTAGGAGATGTAGATATTTTAGTGTTTTGAATTTTTTTTTCTAAGCATAAAATGACCCACGCAAACCTCTAATTTAGGAGATATAGACATTTTAGTGTTTTGATTGTTTTTTTTTTTGGTGCTTAAAAGGACTGCCACAGACCACTAGTTTAGGAGATATAGCCATTTTAGTGTTTTGATTTTTTTTTCTGGAGCATAATATGACCCCCGCAGACCCCTAGTTTATGAGATATAGCCATTTAAGTGTTTTGAATATTTTTTTCTGGTGCATAATATGACCCCCGCAGACCACTAGTTGAGGCGATATAGCCATTTTAGTGTTTTGAATGTTTTTTTTCTGGTGCATAAAATGACCTCGCAGACCCCTTGTTTAGGAGATGTAGCCATTTTAGTGTTTTGGATGTTTTTTTTCGGTGCTTAAAATGACCATCGCAGACGACTAGTCTAGGAGATATAGCCGTTTTAGTGTTTTGTATTATTTTTTTTCTGGTGCATAATATGACTGAATTTTGAATTTTTTTTTTTGCTGCATAAAATGACCCCCGCAGACTCCTAGTTAAAGAGATATACCCATTTTATTGTTTTGAGTGTTTTTTTTCTGGTGCATTATATGGCCTTTGCAGACGCCTAGTTTAGGAGATGTAGCCATTTTAGTGTTTTGAAATTTTTTTTTCGGGTGCATAAAATGACACCCGCAGACGACAAGTTTAGGAGATATAGCCATTTTAGTGTTTTGGATGTTTTTTTTCGGTGCATAAAATGACCCCCGCAGACGCCTAGTTTAAGAGATATAGCCATTTTAGTGTTTTGAATGTGTTTTTCTGGTGCATAATATGACACCAGCAGACCCCTAGTTGAGGAGATATAGCCATTTTAGTGTTTTGATGGTTTTTTTCTGGTGCATAAAATGACCCCCGCAGACTCCTAGTTAAGGAGATACAGCCATTTTAGTGTTTTGAATGTTTTTTTTCTGGTGCATAAAATGACCCCCGCAGACCACTAGTTTAGGAGATACAGCCATTTTAGAGTTTTGAATTTTTTTTTCTGGTGGATAATATGACCCCCGCAGACCCCTAGTTTAGGAGATATAGCCATTTAAGTGTTTTGAATATTTTTTTCTGGTGCATAATATGACCCCCGCAGACGACTAGTTTAGGAGATATAGCCATTTTAGTGTTTTGAATTTTTTTCTGGTGCATAACATGACCCCCGCAGACGACTAGTTTAGGAGATGTAGATATTTTAGTGTTTTGAATTTTTTTTTCTAAGCATAAAATGACCCACGCAAACCTCTAATTTAGGTTTGATTGTTTTTTTTTCTGGTGCATAAAAGGACTGCCGCAGACCCCTGGTTTATGAGATATAGCCATTTAAGTGTTTTGAATATTTTTTTCTGGTGCATAAAATAACCTCGCAGACCCCTTGTTTAGGAGATGTAGCCATTTTAGTGTTTGGATGTTTTTTTTCGGTGCTTAATATGACCATCGCAGACGACTAGTCTAGGAGATATAGCCGTTTTAGTGTTTTGAATGTGTTTTTCTGGTGCATAATCTGACCCCCTCAGACGCCTAGTTTATAAGATATAGCCATTTTAGTGTTTTGAATGTGTTTTTCTGGTGCATGATATGACCCCCGCAGACACCTAGTTTATGAGATATAGCCATTTAAGTGTTTTGAATATTTTTTTCTGGTGCATAATATGACCCCCGCAGACTCCTAGTTTAGGAGATACAGCCAATTTAGTGTTTTGATTTTTTTTTCTGGTGCATAAAATGACCCCCGTGAACGCCTAGTTTAGGAGATATAGCCATTTTAGTGTTTTGAATGTGTTTTTCTGGTGCATAATATGTCACCAGCAGACCCCTAGTTGAGGAGATATAGCCATTTTAGTGTTTTGATTGTTTTTTTTTCTGGTGCATAAAATGACCCCCGCAGACCCCTAGTTTAGGAGATATAGCCATTTTAGTATTTTGAATGTGTTTTTCTGGTGCATAATATGACCCCCTCAGACGCCTAGTTTATAAGATATAGCCATTTTAGTGTTTTGAATGTGTTTTTCTGGTGCATAATATGACCCCCGCAGACCCCTAGTTTATGAGATACAGCCATTTAAGTGTTTTGAATATTTTTTTCTGGTGCATAATATGACCCCCGCAGACTCCTAGTTTAGGAGATACAGCCAATTTAGTGTTTTGATTTTTTTTTCTGGTGCATAAAATGACCCCCGTGAACGCCTATAGCCATTCTAGTGTTTTGAATGTGTTTTTCTGGTACATAATATGTCACCAGCAGACCCCTAGTTGAGGAGATATAGCCATTTTAGTGTTTTGAAAGTTTTTTTTCGGTGCATAATATGACCCCCGCAGACGACTAGTTTAGGAGATACCCCAATTTTAGTGTTTTGAATATTTTTCTTCTGGTGCATAAAATGACCCCCGCAGACGCCTAGTTTAGGAGATATAGCCATTCTAGTGTTTTCAATGTGTTTTTCTGGTGCATAATATGTCACCAGCAGACCCCTAGTTGATGAGATATAGCCATTTTAGTGTTTTGATTGTTTTTTTTTCTGGTGCATAAAATGACCCCCGCAGACCACTAGTTTAGGAGATACAGCCATTTTAGTGTTTTGATTTTTTTTTCTGGTGCATAAAATGACCCCCGCAGACCCCTAGATTATGAGATATAGCCATTTAAGTGTTTGAATATTTTTTTCTGGTGCATAATATGACTCCCACAGACCACTAGTTGAGGCGATATAGCCATTTTAGTGTTTTGAATGTTTTTTTTCGGTGCATAATATGACCCCCGCAGACGACTAGTTTAGGAGATACCCCAATTTTAGTGTTTTGAATATTTTTCTTCTGGTGCATAATATGACCCCCGCAGACGACTAGTTTAGGAGATACCCCAATTTTAGTGTTTTGAATATTTTTCTTCTGGTGCATAATATGACCCCCGCAGACTCCTAGTTTAGGAGATACAGCCAATTTAGTGTTTTGATTTTTTTTTCTGGTGCATAAAATGACCCCCGTGAACGTCTAGTTTAGGAGATATAGCCATTCTTGTGTTTTGAATGTGTTTTTCTGGTGCATAATATGTCACCAGCAGACCCCTAGTTGAGGAGATATAGCCATTTTAGTGTTTTGATTGTTTTTTTTTCTGGTGCATAAAATGACCCCCGCAGACCACTAGTTTAGGAGATACAGCCATTTTAGTGTTTTGATTTTTTTTTCTGGTGCATAAAATGACCCCCGCAGACCCCTAGATTATGAGATATAGCCATTTAAGTGTTTGAATATTTTTTTCTGGTGCATAATATGACCCCCGCAGACCACTAGTTGAGGCGATATAGCCATTCTAGTGTTTTGAATATGTTTTTCTGGTGCATAAAATAACCCCCGCAGACGCCTAGTTTAGGAGATATAGCCATTTTAGTGTTTTGAATGTGTTTTTCTGGTGCATAATATGACCCCCGCAGACCCGTAGATTATGAGATATAGCCATTTAAGTGTTTGAATATTTTTTTCTGGTGCATAATATGACCCCCGCAGACCACTAGTTGAGGCGATATAGCCATTTTAGTGTTTTGAAAGTTTTTTTTCTGGTGCAGAATATGACCCCCGCAGACTCCTAGGTTAGGAGATATAGCCATTTAAGTGTTTTGAATATTTTTTTCTGGTGCATAATATGACCCCCCAGACGAATAATTTAGGAGATATAGCCATTTTAGTGTTTTGAATTTTTTTTCTGGTGCATAATATGACCCCCGCAGACGACTAGTTTAGGAGATGTAGATATTTTAGTGTTTTGAATTTTTTTTTCAAAGCATAAAATGACCCACGCAAACCTCTAATTTAGGAGATATAGCCATTTTAGTGTTTTGATTGTTTTTTTTTCTGGTGCATAAAAGGACTGCCGCAGACCACTAGTTTAGGAGATATAGCCATTTTAGTGTTTTGATTTTTTTTTTCTGGAGCATAATATGACCCCCGCAGACCCCTAGTTTATGAGATATAGCCATTTACGTGTTTTGAATATTTTTTTCTGGTGCATAAAATGACCTCGCAGACCCCTTGTTTAGGAGATATAGCCATTTTAGTGTTTTGGATGTTTTTTTTCGGTGCATAATATGACCCCCGCAGACGACTAGTTTAGGAGATACCCCAATTTTAGTGTTTTGAATATTTTTCTTCTGGTGCATAAAATGACCCCCGCAGACGTCTAGTTTAGGAGATATAGACATTTTAGTGTTTTGAATTTTTTTTTCTGGTGCATAATATGACCCCGGCAGACGAATAATTTAGGAGATATAGCCATTTTAGTGTTTTGAATTTTCTTTCTGGTGCATAATATAACCTCGCAGACCCCTTGTTTAGGAGATGTAGCCATTTTAGTGTTTGGATGTTTTTTTTCGGTGCTTAATATGACCATCGCAGACGACTAGTCTAGGAGATACAGCCGTTTTAGTGTTTTGAATGTGTTTTTCTGGTGCATAATATGACCCCCTCAGACGCCTAGTTTATAAGATATAGCCATTTTAGTGTTTTGAATGTGTTTTTCTGGTGCATAATATGACCCCCGCAGACTCCTAGTTTAGGAGATACAGCCAATTTAGTGTTTTGAATTTTTTTTCTGGTGCATAAAATAACCTCGCAGACCCTTTGTTTAGGAGATGTAGCCATTTTAGTGTTTGGATGTTTTTTTTCGGTGCTTAATATGACCATCGCAGACGACTAGTCTAGGAGATATAGCCGTTTTAGTGTTTTGAATGTGTTTTTCTGGTGCATAATATGACCCCCGCAGACACCTAGTTTATGAGATATAGCCATTTAAGTGTTTTGAATATTTTTTTCTGGTGCATAATATGACCCCCGCAGACTCCTAGTTTAGGAGATACAGCCAATTTAGTGTTTTGATTTTTTTTTCTGGTGCATAAAATGACCCCCGTGAACGCCTAGTTTAGGAGATATAACCATTTTAGTGTTTTGAATGTGTTTTTCTGGTGCATAATATGTCACCAGCAGACCCCTAGTTGAGGAGATATAGCCATTTTAGTGTTTTGATTGTTTTTTTTTCTGGTGCATAAAATGACCCCCGCAGACCCCTAGTTTAGGAGATATAGCCATTTTAGTATTTTGAATGTGTTTTTCTGGTGCATAATATGACCCCCTCAGACGCCTAGTTTATAAGATATAGCCATTTTAGTGTTTTGAATGTGTTTTTCTGGTGCATAATATGACCCCCGCAGACCCCTAGTTTATGAGATATAGCCATTTAAGTGTTTTGAATATTTTTTTCTGGTGCATAATATGACCCCCGCAGACTCCTAGTTTAGGAGATACAGCCAATTTAGTGTTTTGATTTTTTTTTCTGGTGCATAAAATGACCCCCGTGAACGCCTAGTTTAGGAGATATAGCCATTCTAGTGTTTTGAATGTGTTTTTCTGGTGCATAATATGTCACCAGCAGACCCCTAGTTGAGGAGATATAGCCATTTTAGTGTTTTGATTGTTTTTTTTTCTGGTGCATAAAATGACCCCCGCAGACCACTAGTTTAGGAGATACAGCCATTTTAGTGTTTTGATTTTTTTTTCTGGTGCATAAAATGACCCCCGCAGACCCCTAGATTATGAGATATAGCCATTTAAGTGTTTGAATATTTTTTTCTGGTGCATAATATGACCCCCGCAGACCACTAGTTGAGGCGATATAGCCATTTTAGTGTTTTGAATGTTTTTTTTCGGTGCATAATATGACCCCCGCAGACGACTAGTTTAGGAGATACCCCAATTTTAGTGTTTTGAATATTTTTCTTCTGGTGCATAAAATGACCCCCGCAGACGCCTAGTTTAGGAGATATAGCCATTCTAGTGTTTTCAATGTGTTTTTCTGGTGCATAATATGTCACCAGCAGACCCCTAGTTGAGGAGATATAGCCATTTTAGTGTTTTGATTGTTTTTTTTTCTGGTGCATAAAATGACCCCCGCAGACCACTAGTTTAGGAGATACAGCCATTTTAGTGTTTTGATTTTTTTTTCTGGTGCATAAAATGACCCCCGCAGACCCCTAGATTATGAGATATAGCCATTTAAGTGTTTGAATATTTTTTTCTGGTGCATAATATGACTCCCGCAAACCACTAGTTGAGGCGATATAGCCATTTTAGTGTTTTGAATGTTTTTTTTCGGTGCATAATATGACCCCCGCAGACGACTAGTTTAGGAGATACCCCAATTTTAGTGTTTTGAATATTTTTCTTCTGGTGCATAATATGACCCCCGCAGACGACTAGTTTAGGAGATACCCCAATTTTAGTGTTTTGAATATTTTTCTTCTGGTGCATAATATGACCCACGCAGACTCCTAGTTTAGGAGATACAGCCAATTTAGTGTTTTGATTTTTTTTTCTGGTGCATAAAATGACCCCCGTGAACGCCTAGTTTAGGAGATATAGCCATTCTAGTGTTTTGAATGTGTTTTTCTGGTGCATAATATGTCACCAGCAGACCCCTAGTTGAGGAGATATAGCCATTGTTTTGTTTTGATTATTTTTTTTTCTGGTGCATAAAATGACCCCCGCAGACCACTAGTTTAGGAGATACAGCCATTTTAGTGTTTTGATTTTTTTTCTGGTGCATAAAATGACCCCCGCAGACCCCTAGATTATGAGATATAGCCATTTAAGTGTTTGAATATTTTTTTCTGGTGCATAATATGACCCCCGCAGACCACTAGTTGAGGCGATATAGCCATTCTAGTGTTTTGAATGTGTTTTTCTGGTGCATAAAATGACCCCCGCAGACGCCTAGTTTAGGAGATATAGCCATTTTAGTGTTTCGAATGTGTTTTTCTGGTGCATAATATGACCCCCGCAGACCCGTAGATTATGAGAAGTAGCCATTTAAGTGTTTGAATATTTTTTTCTGGTGCATAATATGACCCCCGCAGACCACTAGTTTAGGAGATACCCCAATTTTAGTGTTTTGAATATTTTTCTTCTGGTGCATAATATGACCCCCGCAGACGACTAGTTTAGGAGATACCCCAATTTTAGTGTTTTGAATATTTTTCTTCTGGTGCATAATATGACCCCCGCAGACTCCTAGTTTAGGAGATACAGCCAATTTAGTGTTTTGATTTTTTTTTCTGGTGCATAAAATGACCCCCGTGAACGTCTAGTTTAGGAGATATAGCCATTCTTGTGTTTTGAATGTGTTTTTCTGGTGCATAATATGTCACCAGCAGACCCCTAGTTGAGGAGATATAGCCATTTTAGTGTTTTGATTGTTTTTTTTTCTGGTGCATAAAATGACCCCCGCAGACCACTAGTTTAGGAGATACAGCCATTTTAGTGTTTTGATTTTTTTTTCTGGTGCATAAAATGACCCCCGCAGACCCCTAGATTATGAGATATAGCCATTTAAGTGTTTGAATATTTTTTTCTGGTGCATAATATGACTCCCGCAGACCACTAGTTGAGGCGATATAGCCATTTTAGTGTTTTGAATGTTTTTTTTCGGTGCATAATATGACCCCCGCAGACGACTAGTTTAGGAGATACCCCAATTTTAGTGTTTTGAATATTTTTCTTCTGGTGCATAATATGACCCCCGCAGACGACTAGTTTAGGAGATACCCCAATTTTAGTGTTTTGAATATTTTTCTTCTGGTGCATAATATGACCCCCGCAGACTCCTAGTTTAGGAGATACAGCCAATTTAGTGTTTTGATTTTTTTTTCTGGTGCATAAAATGACCCCCGTGAACGTCTAGTTTAGGAGATATAGCCATTCTTGTGTTTTGAATGTGTTTTTCTGGTGCATAATATGTCACCAGCAGACCCCTAGTTGAGGAGATATAGCCATTTTAGTGTTTTGATTGTTTTTTTTTCTGGTGCATAAAATGACCCCCGCAGACCACTAGTTTAGGAGATACAGCCATTTTAGTGTTTTGATTTTTTTTTCTGGTGCATAAAATGACCCCCGCAGACCCCTAGATTATGAGATATAGCCATTTAAGTGTTTGAATATTTTTTTCTGGTGCATAATATGACCCCCGCAGACCACTAGTTGAGGCGATATAGCCATTCTAGTGTTTTGAATATGTTTTTCTGGTGCATAAAATGACCCCCGCAGACGCCTAGTTTAGGAGATATAGCCATTTTAGTGTTTTGAATGTGTTTTTCTGGTGCATAATATGACCCCCGCAGACCCGTGGATTATGAGATATAGCCATTTAAGTGTTTGAATATTTTTTTCTGGTGCATAATATGACCCCCGCAGACCACTAGTTGAGGCGATATAGCCATTTTAGTGTTTTGAAAGTTTTTTTTCTGGTGCAGAATATGACCCCCGCAGACTCCTAGGTTAGGAGATATAGCCATTTAAGTGTTTTGAATATTTTTTTCTGGTGCATAATATGACCCCCCAGACGAATAATTTAGGAGATATAGCCATTTTAGTGTTTTGAATTTTTTTTCTGGTGCATAATATGACCCCCGCAGACGACTAGTTTAGGAGATGTAGATATTTTAGTGTTTTGAATTTTTTTTTCAAAGCATAAAATGACCCACGCAAACCTCTAATTTAGGAGATATAGCCATTTTAGTGTTTTGATTGTTTTTTTTTCTGGTGCATAAAAGGACTGCCGCAGACCACTAGTTTAGGAGATATAGCCATTTTAGTGTTTTGATTTTTTTTTTCTGGAGCATAATATGACCCCCGCAGACCCCTAGTTTATGAGATATAGCCATTTACGTGTTTTGAATATTTTTTTCTGGTGCATAAAATGACCTCGCAGACCCCTTGTTTAGGAGATATAGCCATTTTAGTGTTTTGGATGTTTTTTTTCGGTGCATAATATGACCCCCGCAGACGACTAGTTTAGGACATACCCCAATTTTAGTGTTTTGAATATTTTTCTTCTGGTGCATAAAATGACCCCCGCAGACGTCTAGTTTAGGAGATATAGACATTTTAGTGTTTTGAATTTTTTTTTCTGGTGCAGAATATGACCCCCGCAGACTCCTAGGTTAGGAGATATAGCCATTTAAGTGTTTTGAATATTTTTTTCTGGTGCATAATATGACCCCGGCAGACGAATAATTTAGGAGATATAGCCATTTTAGTGTTTTGAATTTTCTTTCTGGTGCATAAAATAACCTCGCAGACCCCTTGTTTAGGAGATGTAGCCATTTTAGTGTTTGGATGTTTTTTTTCGGTGCTTAATATGACAATCGCAGATGACTAGTCTAGGAGATATAGCCGTTTTAGTGTTTTGAATGTGTTTTTCTGGTGCATAATATGACCCCCTCAGACGCCTAGTTTATAAGATATAGCCATTTTAGTGTTTTGAATGTGTTTTTCTGGTGCATAATATGACCCCCGCAGACTCCTAGTTTAGGAGATACAGCCAATTTAGTGTTTTGAATTTTTTTTCTGGTGCATAAAATAACCTCGCAGACCCTTTGTTTAGGAGATGTAGCCATTTTAGTGTTTGGATGTTTTTTTTCGGTGCTTAATATGACCATCGCAGACGACTAGTCTAGGAGATATAGCCGTTTTAGTGTTTTGAATGTGTTTTTCTGGTGCATAATATGACCCCCGCAGACACCTAGTTTATGAGATATAGCCATTTAAGTGTTTTGAATATTTTTTTCTGGTGCATAATATGACCCCCGCAGACCCCTAGTTTAGGAGATACAGCCAATTTAGTGTTTTGATTTTTTTTTCTGGTGCATAAAATGACCCCCGTGAACGCCTAGTTTAGGAGATATAACCATTTTAGTGTTTTGAATGTGTTTTTCTGGTGTATAATATGTCGCCAGCAGACCCCTAGTTGAGGAGATATAGCCATTTTAGTGTTTTGATTGTTTTTTTTTCTGGTGCTTAAAATGACCCCCGCAGACCCCTAGTTTAGGAGATATAGCCATTTTAGTATTTTGAATGTGTTTTTCTGGTGCATAATATGACCCCCTCAGACGCCTAGTTTATAAGATATAGCCATTTTAGTGTTTTGAATGTGTTTTTCTGGTGCATAATATGACCCCCGCAGACCCCTAGTTTATGAGATATAGCCATTTAAGTGTTTTGAATATTTTTTTCTGGTGCATAATATGACCCCCGCAGACTCCTAGTTTAGGAGATACAGCCAATTTAGTGTTTTGATTTTTTTTTCTGGTGCATAAAATGACCCCCGTGAACGCCTAGTTTAGGAGATATAGCCATTCTAGTGTTTTGAATGTGTTTTTCTGGTGCATAATATGTCACCAGCAGACCCCTAGTTGAGGAGATATAGCCATTTTAGTGTTTTGATTGTTTTTTTTTCTGGTGCATAAAATGACCCCCGCAGACCACTAGTTTAGGAGATACAGCCATTTTAGTGTTTTGATTTTTTTTTCTGGTGCATAAAAAGACCCCCGCAGACCCCTAGATTATGAGATATAGCCATTTAAGTGTTTGAATATTTTTTTCTGGTGCATAATATGACCCCCGCAGACCACTAGTTGAGGCGATATAGCCATTTTAGTGTTTTGAATGTTTTTTTTCGGTGCATAATATGACCCCCGCAGACGACTAGTTTAGGAGATACCCCAATTTTAGTGTTTTGAATATTTTTCTTCTGGTGCATAAAATGACCCCCGCAGACGCCTAGTTTAGGAGATATAGCCATTCTAGTGTTTTCAATGTGTTTTTCTGGTGCATAATATGTCACCAGCAGACCCCTAGTTGAGGAGATATAGCCATTTTAGTGTTTTGATTGTTTTTTTTTCTGGTGCATAAAATGACCCCCGCAGACCACTAGTTTAGGAGATACAGCCATTTTAGTGTTTTGATTTTTTTTTCTGGTGCATAAAATGACCCCCGCAGACCCCTAGATTATGAGATATAGCCATTTAAGTGTTTGAATATTTTTTTCTGGTACATAATATGACTCACGCAGACCACTAGTTGAGGCGATATAGCCATTTTAGTGTTTTGAATGTTTTTTTTCGGTGCATAATATGACCCCCGCAGACGACTAGTTTAGGAGGTACCCCAATTTTAGTGTTTTGAATATTTTTTTCTGGTGCATAATATGACCCCCGCAGACCACTAGTTGAGGCGATATAGCCATTTTAGTGTTTTGAATGTTTTTTTTCTGGTGCATAAAATGACCTCGCAGACCGCTTGTTTAGGAGATGTAGCCATTTTAGTGTTTTGGATGTTTTTTTTCGGTGCATAAAATTACCCCCGCAGACGCCTAGTTTAGGAGATATAGCCATTTTAGTGTTTTGAATGTGTTTTTCTGGTGCATAATATGACATCAGCAGACCCCTAGTTGAGGAGATATAGCCATTTTAGTGTTTTGATTGTTTTTTTCTGGTGCATAAAATGACCCCCGCAGACTCCTAGTTTAGGAGATACAGCCATTTTAGTGTTTTGAATGTTTTTTTTCTGGTGCATAAAATGACCCCCGCAGACCACTAGTTTAGGAGATACAGCCATTTTAGAGTTTTGAATTTTTTTTTCTGGTGGATAATATGACCCCCGCAGACCCCTAGTTTAGGAGATATAGCCATTTAAGTGTTTTGAATATTTTTTTCTGGTGCATAATATGACCCCCGCAGACGACTAGTTTAGGAGATATAGCCATTTTAGTGTTTTGAATTTTTTTCTGGTGCATAATATGACCCCCGCAGACGACTAGTTTAGGAGATGTAGATATTTTAGTGTTTTGAATTTTTTTTTCAAAGCATAAAATGACCCACGCAAACCTCTAATTTAGGAGATATAGCCATTTTAGTGTTTTGATTGTTTTTTTTTCTGGTGCATAAAAGGACTGCCGCAGACCACTAGTTTAGGAGATATAGCCATTTTAGTGTTTTGATTTTTTTTTTCTGGAGCATAATATGACCCCCGCAGACCCCTAGTTTATGAGATATAGCCATTTAAGTGTTTTGAATATTTTTTTCTGGTGCATAATATGACCCCCGCAGACCACTAGTTGAGGCGATATAGCCATTTTAGTGTTTTGAATGTTTTTTTTTCTGGTGCACGAAATGACCTCGCAGACCCCTTGTTTAGGAGATGTAGCCATTTTAGTGTTTGGATGTTTTTTTTCGGTGCTTAATATGACTGAATTTTGAATTTTTTTTTGCTGCATAAAATGACCCCCGCAGACCCCTAGTTAAAGAGATATAGCCATTTTATTGTTTTGAGTGTTTTTTTTCTGGTGCATTATATGGCCTTTGCAGAGGCCTAGTTTAGGAGATGTAGCCATTTTAGTGTTTTGAAAATTTTTTTTCGGGTGCATAAAATGACACCCGCAGACGACAAGTTTAGGAGATATAGCCATTTTAGTGTTTTGATTTTTTTTTTCTGGTGCATAAAATGACCCCCGCAGACGCCTAGTTTAGGAGATATAGCCATTTTAGTGTTTTGAATGTTTTTTTTCTGGTGCATAAAATGACCCCCGCAGACCACTAGTTTAGGAGATACAGCCATTTTAGAGTTTTGAATTTTTTTTCTGGTGGATAATATGACCCCCGCAGACCCCTTGTTTAGGAGATATAGCCATTTTAGTGTTTTGAATTTTTTTTTCTGGTGCATTATATGGCCCTTGCAGACGCCTAGTTTAGAAGATATAGCCATTTTAGTGTTTTGAATTTTTTTTTTCTGGTGCTTAAAATGACCCCCGCAGACCAATAGTTTAGGAGATATGGCCGTTTTAGTGTTTTGGATGTTTTTTTTCTGGTGCATTATATGGCCCTTGCACACGCCTAGTTTAGGAGATATAGCCATTTTAGTGTTTTGAATGCTTTTTTTCTGGTGCATAATATGACGATCGCAGACGATTAGTTTCGGAGATATAGCCATTTTAGTGTTTTGAATTTTTTTTTCTGGTGCATTATATGGCCCTTGCAGACGAATAGTTTAGGAGATATAGCCATTTTAGTGTTTTGAAATTTTTTTTCTGATGCATAAAATGACCCCCGCAGACCAATAGTTTAGGAGATATAGCCATTTTAGTGTTTTGAAAATTTTTTTTCTGATGCATAAAATGACTCCCGCAGACCAATAGTTTAGGAGATATAACCATTTTATTGTTTTGAATGTTTTTTTTCTGGTGCATTATATGGCCCTTACAGACGCCTAGTTTAGGAGATATAGCCATTTTAGTGTTTTGTATGTTTTTTTTCTGGTGCATAATATGACGAACGCAGACCATTAGTTTAGGAGATATAGCCATTTTAGTGTTTTCAATGTTTTTTTCTGGTGCATAATATGACACCAGCAGACCCCTAGTTGAGGAGATATAGCCATTTTAATGTTTTGATTGTTTTTTTTCTGGTGCATAAAATGACCCCCGCAGACCAATAGTTTAGGAGATATGGCCGTTTTAGTGTTTTGGATGTTTTTTTTCTGGTGCATTATATGGTCCTTGCAGACGCCTGGTTTAGGAGATATAGCCATTTTAGTGTTTTGAATGTTTTTTTTCTGGTGCATAATATGACGATCGCAGACGATTAGTTTAGGAGATATAGCCATTTTAGTGTTTTGAATTTTTTTTTCTGGTGCATTATATGGCCCTTGCAGACGAATAGTTTAGGAGATATAGCCATTTTAGTGTTTTGAAATTTTTTTTCTGATGCATAAAATGACCCCCGCAGACCAATAGTTTAGGAGATATAGCCATTTTAGTGTTTTGAAAATTTTTTTTCTGATGCATAAAATGACTCCCGCAGACCAATAGTTTAGGAGATCTAACCATTTTATTGTTTTGAATGTTTTTTTTGTGGTGCATTATATGGCCCTTACAGACGCCTAGTTTAGGAGATATAGCCATTTTAGTGTTTTGTATGTTTTTTTTCTGGTGCATAAAATGACCCCCGCAGACGCCTAGTTTAGGAGATATAGCCATTTTAGTGTTTTCAATGTTTTTTTCTGGTGCATAATATGACACCAGCAGACCCCTAGTTGAGGAGATATAGTCATTTCATTGTTTTGATTGTTTTTTTTCTGGTGCATAAAATGACCCCCGCAGACCACTAGTTTAGGAGATACAGGCATTTTAGTGTTTCGAATGTTTTTTTCTGGTGCATAATATGACCCCCGCAGACCACTAGTTTAGGAGATACAGCCATTTTAGTGTTTTGATTTTTTTTTCTGGTGCATAAAATGACCCCCGCAGACCCTTAGTTTATGAGATATAGCCATTTAAGTGTTTTGAATATTTTTTTCTGGTGCATAATATGGCCCCCGCAGACGAATAGTATAGGAGATGTAGATATATTAGTGTTTTGAATTTTTTTTTCTAAGCATAAAATCACCCACGCAAACCTCTAATTTAGGAGATATAGCCATTTTAGTGTTTCGATTGTTTTTTTTTTCTGGTGCATAAAAGGACTGCCGCAGACCACTAGTTTAGGAGATATAGCCATTTTAGTGTTTTGATTTTTTTTTTCTGGAGCATAATATGACCCCCGCAGACCCATAGTTTATGAGATATAGCCATTTAAGTGTTTTGAATATTTTTTTCTGGAGCATAATATGACCCCCGCAGACCACTAGTTGAGGCGATATAGCCATTTTAGTGTTTTGAATGTTTTTTTTCTGGTGCATAAAATGACCTCGCAGACCGCTTGTTTAGGAGATGTAGCCATTTTAGTGTTTTGGATGTTTTTTTTCGGTGCATAAAATTACCCCCGCAGACGCCTAGTTTAGGAGATATAGCCATTTTAGTGTTTTGAATGTGTTTTTCTGGTGCATAATATGACATCAGCAGACCCCTAGTTGAGGAGATATAGCCATTTTAGTGTTTTGATTGTTTTTTTCTGGTGCATAAAATGACCCCCGCAGACTCCTAGTTTAGGAGATACAGCCATTTTAGTGTTTTGAATGTTTTTTTTCTGGTGCATAAAATGACCCCCGCAGACCACTAGTTTAGGAGATACAGCCATTTTAGAGTTTTGAATTTTTTTTTCTGGTGGATAATATGACCCCCGCAGACCCCTAGTTTAGGAGATATAGCCATTTAAGTGTTTTGAATATTTTTTTCTGGTGCATAATATGACCCCCGCAGACGACTAGTTTAGGAGATATAGCCATTTTAGTGTTTTGAATTTTTTTCTGGTGTATAATATGAACCCCGCAGACGACTAGTTTAGGAGATGTAGATATTTTAGTGTTTTGAATTTTTTTTTCAAAGCATAAAATGACCCACGCAAACCTCTAATTTAGGAGATATAGCCATTTTAGTGTTTTGATTGTTTTTTTTTCTGGTGCATAAAAGGACTGCCGCAGACCACTAGTTTAGGAGATATAGCCATTTTAGTGTTTTGATTTTTTTTTTCTGGAGCATAATATGACCCCCGCAGACCCCTAGTTTATGAGATATAGCCATTTAAGTGTTTTGAATATTTTTTTCTGGTGCATAATATGACCCCCGCAGACCACTAGTTGAGGCGATATAGCCATTTTAGTGTTTTGAATGTTTTTTTTTCTGGTGCATGAAATGACCTCGCAGACCCCTTGTTTAGGAGATGTAGCCATTTTAGTGTTTGGATGTTTTTTTTCGGTGCTTAATATGACTGAATTTTGAATTTTTTTCTGCTGCATAAAATGACCCCCGCAGACCCCTAGTTAAAGAGATATAGCCATTTTATTGTTTTGAGTGTTTTTTTTCTGGTGCATTATATGGCCTTTGCAGACGCCTAGTTTAGGAGATGTAGCCATTTTAGTGCTTTGAAAATTTTTTTTCGGGTGCATAAAATGACACCCGCAGACGACAAGTTTAGGAGATATAGCCATTTTAGTGTTTTGATTTTTTTTTTCTGGTGCATAAAATGACCCCCGCAGACGCCTAGTTTAGGAGATATAGCCATTTTAGTGTTTTGAATGTTTTTTTTCTGGTGCATAAAATGACCCCCGCAGACCACTAGTTTAGGAGATACAGCCATTTTAGAGTTTTGAATTTTTTTTTCTGGTGGATAATATGACCCCCGCAGACCCCTAGTTTAGGAGATATAGCCATTTTAGTGTTTTGAATTTTTTTTCTGGTGCATAATATGACCCCCGCAGACGACTAGTTTAGGAGATGTAGATATTTTAGTGTTTTGAATTTTTTTTCTAAGCATAAAATGACCCACGCAAACCTCTAATTTAGGAGATATAGCCATTTTAGTGTTTTGATTGTTTTTTTTTCTGGTGCATAAAAGGACTGCCGCAGACCACTAGTTTAGGAAATATAACCATTTTAGTGTTTTGATTTTTTTTTCTTTAGCATAATATAAGCCCCGCAGACCCCTAGTTTATGAGATATAGCCATTTTAGTGTTTTGAAATTTTTTTTGTGGTGCATAAAAAGACCCTCGCAGACCCCTTGTTTAGGAGATATAGCCATTTTAGTGTTTTGAATTTTTTTTTCTGGTGCATTATATGGCCCTTGCAGACGCCTAGTTTAGAAGATATAGCCATTTTAGTGTTTTGAATTTTTTTTTTCTGGTGCTTAAAATGACCCCCGCAGACCAATAGTTTAGGAGATATGGCCGTTTTAGTGTTTTGGATGTTTTTTTTCTGGTGCATTATATGGCCCTTGCAGACGCCTAGTTTAGGAGATATAGCCATTTTAGTGTTTTGAATGTTTTTTTTCTGGTGCATAATATGACGATCGCAGACGATTAGTTTAGGAGATATAGCCATTTTAGTGTTTTGAATTTTTTTTTCTGGTGCATTATATGGCCCTTGCAGACGAATAGTTTAGGAGATATAGCCATTTTAGTGTTTTGAAATTTTTTTTCTGATGCATAAAATGACCCCCGCAGACCAATAGTTTAGGAGATATAGCCATTTTAGTGTTTTGAAAATTTTTTTTCTGATGCATAAAATGACTCCCGCAGACCAATAGTTTAGGAGATATAACCATTTTATTGTTTTGGATGTTTTTTTTCTGGTGCATTATATGGCCCTTGCAGACGCCTGGTTTAGGAGATATAGCCATTTTAGTGTTTTTAATGTTTTTTTTCTGGTGCATAATATGACGATCGCAGACGATTAGTTTAGGAGATATAGCCATTTTAGTGTTTTGAATTTTTTTTTCTGGTGCATTATATGGCCCTTGCAGACGAATAGTTTAGGAGATATAGCCATTTTAGTGTTTTGAAATTTTTTTTCTGATGCATAAAATGACCCCCGCAGACCAATAGTTTAGGAGATATAGCCATTTTAGTGTTTTGAAAATTTTTTTTTCTGATGCATAAAATGACTCCCGCAGACCAATAGTTTAGGAGATCTAACCATTTTATTGTTTTGAATGTTTTTTTTGTGGTGCATTATATGGCCCTTACAGACGCCTAGTTTAGGAGATATAGCCATTTTAGTGTTTTGTATGTTTTTTTTCTGGTGCATAAAATGACCCCCGCAGACGCCTAGTTTAGGAGATATAGCCATTTTAGTGTTTCCAATGTTTTTTTCTGGTGCATAATATGACACCAGCAGACCCCTAGTTGAGGAGATATAGTCATTTCATTGTTTTGATTGTTTTTTTTCTGGTGCATAAAATGACCCCCGCAGACCACTAGTTTAGGAGATACAGGCATTTTAGTGTTTCGAATGTTTTTTTCTGGTGCATAATATGATACCAGCAGACCCCTAGTTGAGGAGATATAGCCATTTTAATGTTTTGATTGTTTTTTTTCTGGTGCATAAAATGACCCACGCAGACCACTAGGTTAGGAAATACAGCCATTTTAGTGTTTTGATTTTTTTTTTTCTGGTGCATAAAATGACCCCCGCAGACCACTAGTTTAGGAGATACAGCCATTTTAGTGTTTTGATTTTTTTTTCTGGTGCATAAAATGACCCCCGCAGACCCCTAGTTTATGAGATATAGCCATTTAAGTGTTTTGAATATTTTTTTCTGGTGCATAATATGGCCCCCGCAGACGAATAGTATAGGAGATGTAGATATATTAGTGTTTTGAATTTTTTTTTCTAAGCATAAAATTACCCACGCAAACCTCTAGTTTAGGAGATATATCCATTTTAGTGTTTTGATTTTTTTTTTCTGGAGCATATTATGACCCCCGCAGACCCCGAGTTTAGGAGATATAGCCATTTAAGTGTTTTGAATATTTTTTTCTGGTGCATAATATGACCCCCGCAGACGACTAGTTTAGGAGATATAGCCATTTTAGTGTTTTGAATTTTTTTTTTCCTGCAGCATTAAATGACACCCGCAGACGCCTAGCTTAGGAGATATAGATATTTTAGTGTTTTGAATTTTTTTTTTCTAAGCATAAATTGACCCCCGCAGACCCCTAGTTTAGGAGATATAGCCATTTTAGTGTTTTGAATTTTTTTTTTCTGGCGCATAATATGACCCCCGCAGACCCCAGTTTAGGAGATATAGCCATTTTAGTGTTTTGAATTTTTTTTTCTGGAGCATATTATGACCCCCGCAGACCCCGAGTTTAGGAGATATAGCCATTTAAGTGTTTTGAATATTTTTTTCTGGTGCATAATATGACCCCCGCAGACGACTAGTTTAGGAGATATAGCCATTTTAGTGTTTTGAATTTTTTTTTTCCTGCAACATTAAATGACACCCGCAGACGCCTAGCTTAGGAGATATAGATATTTTAGTGTTTTGAATTGTTTTTTTCTAAGCATAAAATGACCCCCGCAGACCCCTAGTTTAGGAGATATAGCCATTTTAGTGTTTTGAATTTTTTTTTTCCTGCAGCATTAAATGACACCCGCAGACGCCTAGCTTAGGAGATATAGACATTTTAGTGTTTCGAATGTTTTTTTCTGGTGAATAATATGACACCAGCAGACCCCTAGTTGAGGAGATATAGTCATTTCATTGTTTTGATTGTTTTTTTTCTGGTGCATAAAATGACCCCCGCAGACCACTAGTTTAGGCGATACAGCCATTTTAGTGTTTCGATTTTTTTTCTGGTGCATAAAATGACCCCCGCAGACGCCTAGTTTAGGAGATATAGACATTTTAGTGTTTCGAATGTTTTTATCTGGTGCATAATATGACACCAGCAGACCCCTAGTTGAGGAGATATAGCCATTTTAATGGTTTGATTGTTTTTTTTCTGGTGCATAAAATGACCCACGCAGACCACTAGGTTAGGAAATACAGCCATTTTAGTGTTTTGATTTTTTTTTTCTGGTGCATAAAATGACCCCCGCAGACCACTAGTTTAGGAGATACAGCCATTTTAGTGTTTTGATGTTTTTTTCTGGTGCATAAAATGACCCCCGCAGACCCCTAGTTTATGAGATATAGCCATTTAAGTGTTTTGAATATTTTTTTCTGGTGCATAATATGACCCCCGCAGACGACTAGTTTAGGAGATGTAGATATATTAGTGTTTTGAATTTTTTTTCTAAGCATAAAATTACCCACGCAAACCTCTAGTTTAGGAGATATATCCATTTTAGTGTTTTGATTTTTTTTTTCTGGAGCATATTATGACCCCCGCAGACCCCGAGTTTAGGAGATATAGCCATTTAAGTGTGTTGAATATTTTTTTCTGGTGCATAATATGACCCCCGCAGACGACTAGTTTAGGAGATATAGCCATTTTAGTGTTTTGAATTTTTTTTTTCCTGCAGCATTAAATGACACCCGCAGACGCCTAGCTTAGGAGATATAGATATTTTAGTGTTTTGAATTTTTTTTTTCTAAGCATAAAATGACCCCCGCAGACCCCTAGTGTAGGAGATATAGCCATTTTAGTGTTTTGAATATTTTTTGCTGGTGCATAATATGACTCCTGCAGACGACTAGTTTAGGATATATAGCCATTTTAGTGTTTTGATTTTTTTTTTTTTTTATAATTTACGCGCGCCTAAGGGGTTATGAATACCCTTACACTGTTGTCTTTCCGCGGGCGGAAAGATAGAAGGAGGAGAAAGGAAAGTTTGTGATGTAGTGGTTTGAAACTCAGGTGTGTTTGGTTTCGATATTGACTCTCCAGGGGTGGGAGTCCGAATAGGACGGAGAGATTTTCTTCACTCGGAATGGTGAGGTTGTGAATTTTAACGGTTGATTTGTGTTTGAAAACCCTTCAACAGCCAAATCTACATGTCAGTGTTATGCCTTCACACTCAGATTTTCCTGACTGAGTTCCAGTTACACAAATGAAAGCTTGTCGTGGCTAGGATTCGAACGTTGACCCTCCGAGTGAGAAGCGATTTCTAGTACCACTACACCACGGCCACCCTATAGTGCCAAGAGTCGGATAATAACGACTGTCCATTTATATCCGACGGAGGTAAAGGCCACTACATGGGAGCAGACAACAGCTTTGCCTCCCTCGCTGCATCTGAGTCAGATGACGAAGAGGAGGAGGTCGAGGCTCTGTACAGTAGCATCAAACAGCTACAAAAAAAAGTGCTAGCCATAAAAGCAAAGCAAGTGGCAAGGAGGGAGATGGAGAAAAAGCAACTACTCCAGAAACCTCAGGGACAACAAACCATAAACGTGGAGCTTTCACAACAACAACAACAACAACAGAAACAACCACTGGTAAAACAAAAAACACAGAAACCTGCTGAAGAATTGATAAAAACAGTTGTACAAGCACAGCAAAAACATAAACAACAAAAAGTGCTGAAGAATAAGCCGCAACAACAACAGCAGCAACATCAACAGCAACAACAACAACAACAACAGCATCAACAACAACGTAAGCAAAAGCAACAGCAGCAGAGACAACAACAAAAGCAAGAGCAGAAAGCCACCAAACAAAAAGTGCCACCAATTAACACCTTTAAATTGGAGTTAAAGGACACTATCGAACTCTGTAAGTCGGCCATAGGATGTAATTTTTTTATTAAAAGACTAAGTGAAGATAGGCATGCGATCCACTGTAACACAGTGGAGCGTTACCACAAAATCAAAAGTTTATTGAAGGATTCGACGACGGAGTTCTTCTTCTACACCCCTAAGGGTGAAAAGCTGCAAGCAATGCTGCCGATTGGATTGGAACCGACGACTGATCCGGAGGTGTTCGCTGCCAAAGGTTCGGGCACGCCGCGTCGAACTGCGAAATGCAGCCTCGATGCGTGAAGTGTGGAAAGGACCACAAGTCAGAGGAATGCGCTCTAGGTAAGTACGGAGCGTCGGAAAAAAGCCAACTCTCTTGTGCCTTATGTAGGAACACGGGTCATACCGCAAATTATCGGGGTTGTCCTAAATTCCAATACATAAAAAGAGTAAATCTGGCTCGGCAGCAGAAGGTGGAAGTTAAACGTCCACCCGTGCAAACACAAACACCAGCCGTTACTCCCCAAGTTACCTACGCCCAAATGGCGGCAGGTAGGGGAAATACGGTACAACAGGCAAAGGTAGCTTATCAGGCCCCAGCGCCTAGAGCTCTCTATTCAGGGACAGATGGCTCAGCTTCAGTGTCAAATACAGGAACAGGCTACACGGGTGGATCAAATATACGCGCTGCTGCCGGGCCTAATGCACCTTCAGTCGTAATGGGTACGTACATGGCGGAGCAAACCCTGAAGGTCCTTGCAGTGAATGTGAATTCATTGATTAGGTTCGAACGACGAGCCACACTGTTTAAGTTGCTTAAAGACCAAGCTCCTGATGTGCTTTTGGTTAGCGAAACTAAGCTTACCAAAAGACACAAAATGAGACACAGAAGATATGAAATATTACGAAGAAACCGACCCAATTCCGTTCAAGGAGGAGGTGTTGCGATCTTTGTAAGAAAGGGACTGCGTTTCAAAAGAGTATACAGTCGTGTGGTACGTAGGTTTCAGGTGCTGGAAGCATGCATCATGTACATCCATCTCCGTAGTGGAAAGCGGTTATACATGGTGTCTGTCTATGCACCTGAGGCTACTCAATCCACCTTATTCATCTCACAGCTCGAGACACTTTTTCGATTTCTGAGGCTGGAATTGGAAGTCAACTATTTTATTATCGGCGGAGATTTCAACGCCAAACATAGAGATTGGGAAAACAATACACCAAATACCAGAGGGAACCTACTATTCAATTGGTGGGGTCAGCACAGTGTGATGTATCGACTCGGCCTCAAAGCGACGGATAGTACGTCGTTACAACAAACTACAAACTGTCTACAAACTTTCGTGTATGACAGTGACCATTGCGGTCTCAGCACCGAAATAACTGTTCCCAACGAAACTGCGGAATTGGAAGAGTTTGTTCAAAGGTATTCCAACAATTATAGTAGGGTGCGTTGGACACACTTCTCAAGAATACTGACTAGAGCACTCTCCTCGAATTCGCTCTACCCACCGTCCAATAGAAATCTGTCAAACGAGGAGGTTGACAGATATCTAAGACTAATGGACGAGACAATCAAACGAACTATGGACAAAACGATACCACGGTATCAACACAGTGACAACGAAGACTTATTCCGCAACGCAACTATTGACGCACTGCACCGACATAAAAGTAGACTGCTGTCAAGACAAAAAATCTTGTACAGACAGTTTACTGACAGACATAACCCGGAGATCATGACATTGAAGTCGTCAACTAAAAACCTCCAAACATTAATAAAGGAAAATTACAGAAACTCTGTAAGTTTGTATTGGAACAACAAAATTCGGGCTGTAAACACCAGTAACCCGAATATGTTCCCGCAAATAAATAAAATATTTCGGAGAAATAATCAGAACAACCTTCCATGTCTTAGAATCGGCCGAACGACGAACAACGAACAAATACTTGTAGCAGCAGGCATTGATCGAAAATGAGGCAGTTGATGATGACAACTTCTTTGTGATCGAGGATCCGCAGGAGAAGGTAGAGGCTATAGGCGCGACTTTAAAGGAAGTGTACAAGGCGAATGACATCATTGGCCCGAACGACAACTTGGAGAGTCGAGACCTTGTGCACAATTCCTGCCTTCGAAATGAAATTGTGAATTGGCGATTCGAGAGCTCGGGTTTCACCCAGCCATTTAAGTGTTTTGAATATTTTTTTCTGGTGCATAATATGACCCCGCAGACGACTAATTTAGGAGATATAGCCATTTTAGTGTTTTGAATTTTTTTTTCTGGTGCATAATATGACCCCCGCAGACGACTAGTTTAGGAGATGTAGATATTTTAGTTTTTTGAATTTTTTTTTCTTGTGCATAAAATGACCCCCGAAAACGTCTAGTTTAGGAGATATAGCCATTTTTGTGTTTTGAATGTTTTTTTTCCTGCTGCATTAACTGACCCCCGCAGACGCCCAGTTTAGGAGATATAGATATTTTAGTGTTTTGAATTTTTTTTTTCTAAGCATAAAGTGACCCCCGCAGACACCTAGTTTAGGAGATATAGCCATTTTAGTGTTTTGATTTTTTTTTTCTGGAGCATAATATGACCCCCGCAGACCCCTAGTTTAGGAGATATAGTCATTTCATTGTTTTGATTGTTTTTTTTCTGGTGCATAAAATGACCCCCGCAGACCACTAGTTTAGGAGATACAGGCATTTTAGTGTTTCGATTTTTTTTTCTGGTGCATAAAATGACCCCCGCAGACGCCTAGTTTAGGAGATATAGACATTTTAGTGTTTCGGATGTTTTTTTCTGGTGCATAATATGATACCAGCAGACCCCTAGTTGAGGAGATATAGCCATTTTAATGTTTTGATTGTTTTTTTTCTGGTGCATAATATGACGAACGCAGACCATTAGTTTAGGAGATATAGCCATTTTAGTGTTTTCAATGTTTTTTTCTGGTGCATAATATGACACCAGCAGACCCCTAGTTGAGGAGATATAGTCATTTCATTGTTTTGATTGTTTTTTTTCTGGTGCATAAAATGACCCCCGCAGACCACTAGTTTAGGAGATACAGGCATTTTAGTGTTTCGATTTTTTTTTCTGGTGCATAAAATGACCCCCGCAGACGCCTAGTTTAGGAGATATAGACATTTTAGTGTTTCGAATGTTTTTTTCTGGTGCATAATATGATACCAGCAGACCCCTAGTTGAGGAGATATAGCCATTTTAATGTTTTGATTGTTTTTTTTCTGGTGCATAAAATGACCCACGCAGACCACTAGGTTAGGAAATACAGCCATTTTAGTGTTTTGATTTTTTTTTTCTGGTGCATAAAATGACCCCCGCAGACCACTAGTTTAGGAGATACAGCCATTTTAGTGTTTTGATTTTTTTTTCTGGTGCATAAAATGACCCCCGCAGACCCCTAGTTTATGAGATATAGCCATTTAAGTGTTTTGAATATTTTTTTCTGGTGCAAAATATGGCCCCCGCAGACGAATAGTATAGGAGATGTAGATATATTAGTGTTTTGAATTTTTTTTTCTAAGCATAAAATTACCCACGCAAACCTCTAGTTTAGGAGATTTATCCATTTTAGTGTTTTGATTTTTTTTT